>LR738709.1:589376483-589439448 GCA_902687465.1 Secale cereale | reverse complement strand
CCCCCCCCCCCCCCGCTGACAGGTCAGACCCACCAGCTATATCTTCGCACGCAAGGAAGTGCGTCGTTATGACGCACAAAAAAATGAATACCCCCTACTGACTTCTGGGCCTACTAAGTTGACGGGGACAAAGGGCTTTTTCAAGTTAGTCAACATGAACGATTCTAGCTCCAGTGACCATACGATGTCCATCCAACAGCCATAGTGCTTCTTCAACCTCTGGTCTTCTTGCTCCAGCCGCCCAAAGCAGCGCCGATCGTGCCTCGTGCTCCTGCCTCCCGTGGCCGGCTGTGCTACCGCGGAGGCCTCACCTCCCCCATACTACTCCCACCGCTGGCCAGGCCATCCCTCCACTCACCCACACCCCATGTTATTCGGCGGCGACGGCGGCCTCACACCGCAGCCGAACCAGTGAACCATCCTACTCCTCTCCGCGTGGGCATCCACTGCCGCGTCTTCCTTGGCTCCGCGTCGTCCCCTTCCTAGGCCTCGCCATCGTCCACCGCCTTGGTGCTCTCGGCACGGTGTGGTCAATGTGGTCAATGACCGACTTCCATTGGAAGAGTACTGTACGTGGGGAGGCTGATAGCTGGGTCCACGACCGCAGTTGGGTCCACGGCCACAGCCCAGTTTTTTTGTGATTTGCCAAGTAAGTCGCTTTGTCAGGCCTGTTGGGCTGTAAATCTTTCAAGACGAGGAGAGCTTCATTCGGCTGGCAGAGAAAATGGCCTATCAGTAATGATAAATGGGTTGTACATTTTTAAAACACATCAAACCGACAAATAGTTTCAAATTTCTTTTTTTCATTTCGAGATTTTAAATTGCATTGATTTTTATGCATGGACAATTTGTTGGATTTATATTGATATACATTTATTTTTAAAATCAGTTTGAATGTGACTCAAAATTTCGGGATTAAAAACAGTTCGGACCGCACCGAAATATGCAAGATTTCGTATAATTTTTTAATCATGGCCACAATATGGGCTGTAATGCTAAAAAAAAGAATATGGGCTCCAAAAAAACCTTAAGAATTAGCAAATGGGCTGTAAATTATTAGAAATAATGGCAGATGGGTTGTATGATGTTTTCCACAGATTTGAGGCTTTCCTAAAAAAAGGTTGACGCACAAGCAGTGACTGTTGGATGTCCATCCAACGGCGTCGTGCTTCTTCAATCTCTGCTCTTCCTGCTCCAGCCGCTCAAACAAGTGCCGGCGGGACTGCCTGCTCTCTCCTCCACGCGGCCTGCTATGCTGCTGCGCAGGCCTCACCGCCCCATCGTACTCCCATCGCTGGCCTAGCCATCCCTCTACTCACCCACACCTGATGTCATTCTCCGGCGACGGCAGGCGAACCAGTAAACCCTCGTACAGTCGTACTCCCCTCCGCGTGGGAAACAACTGCCGAGTCTTCCCTGCCTCTGTGTCATTCCCTTCCTAGGCCTCGCCATCGTCCACCGCCCTGGTGCCCTCGGCACGGCCTGGTCAACGTGGTCAACGACCGACATGCATCTGAAGTGGACTGTACGTGGAGAGGCTCACAGCTGGGTCCACGGCCGCATGCAAGGAAATGCCTCCTTATTACGCGCAAAATAATGATTCCTCCACCTGACATCTGAGACCCACCGAAAGGGCCTCTGTATTTTGTGAAAAAAAAACGTTACCGCCGCTGACAGCTCGGACCCACCAGCTATATCTTCGCACGCAAGGAAGTGCCTCCTTATTACGCACAAAAAATGAATACCCCCCTATTAGCTGGGACCCAGTATAGTGGCAGGCTGACTTGTGGGCCTACTAAGTTGATGGGGACGGAGGGCTTTGTCAACTTAGTCAATATGCACGATTCTAGCTCCAGTGACCGTACGATGTCCATCCAACGGTCGTAGTGCTTCTTCAACCTCTGGTCTTCTTGCTCCAGCCGCCCAAACCAGCTAGCAAACCAGCGCCGGTCATGCCTCGTGCTCCTACCTCCCGTGGTCGGCTGTGCTGCTGCGGAGGCCTCACCGCCCCCTACTACTCCCACCGCTGGCCAGGCCATCCCTCCACTCACCCACACCCCCTATTATTCTGCAGCGACGGCAGCCTCACACTGCAGCCGAACCACTGAACCCTTGTACTCCTCTCCGCGTGGGCTTCCACTACCGCGTCTTCCCCGACTCCGTATCGTCCCCTTCCTAGGCCTCGCCGTAGTCCACCGCCCTGGTGCTCTCGGCGCGGCGTGATCAACGTGGTCAAGGAACGGTTTGCATCGGACGTGGACTGTATGTGGAGAGGCTGACAGCTGGGTCCACGGCCGCAGCAAGGAAGTGCCTCCTTATTATGCACAAAATAATTATTCCTCCACCTGACAGCGGGGACCCACCGGACGGGCCACCGTATTTCGCGAAAAAAAACATTTCCCCCTGACTGCTGGGACCCACCAGCTACATCTTCGCACGCAAGGAAGTGCGTCCAGACAAAAAAACAATTCGCCCCCTGACTGCTAGGACCCACCAGCTACATCTTCGCAGGCAAGGAAGTGCCTGACAGTCGGGACCCACCTGGTCAAAGCGTACGTAGCGTTGTTATTCTAGTCGCGAACGTGTACGTACATACTGGTGGACGTAGAGGCGCACACGTAGCATGTACACGTACGTACAGCGACCAGTGTGCAAGAAAGAAAATACGGCCACATACGTACATACGGGCAGGGTCTCGAACGCCTACTCGCACATACGTACGGCCAGGGCTCGTGTACATGGTTGGGTCAGAACGGAGAAATTGTGTCGTCGTTGTGTTCATCAGGAGGCAACGGAACGCGTTGTGTTCATCGGGAGGCAACGGAACGCGTGGGAGCCAACCGGCTTGGACGGAACAGTCGATGGAAACGAGGCCTGGCATACCACAGAACGGAGGAAACGGGATCCTGTTCATTGGGAGGGTTCTGGCGTACCGCAAAACATAGGAAACGGACCTCCTACGGTCGAAACAGGGTTCCTGTTGATCGGGAGGGGTGTGGCGTACCGCAAAACGGAGGAAACGGACTTGTGTTGGAGCACTATGGTCGAAATGGGGGTCCTGTTCATCGGGAGGGGTGTGGCGTACTGCAAAACTGGACTCCACGGGATACTGTTCATCTCCACCGTCGACCCCCTCCAGCCTCCACGGGCTACTGTTCATCCACCGTCGACGTCCTCCAGCCTCCACCTGCGACTGATCATCCACGGGCTCCTGTTCATCTAGCCTCTACCGCGCGGTACTCCACCGGCTACTGTTCAACCAGCCCTCTCCACGGGCGCTTGTTCAACCACCCCTCCACGGGCTACTGTTCATCCAGCCCTCCATCGTCTACTGTTCATCCAGCCCTCCACGGGGTGGTCCTGTTCATCCTGCCCTCCATGGGGTCCTATTCATCCAGCCCCAACCGGCTCAATCGATCGGGGTCCTGTTCATCCAGAGGCAACACCACGGGGTCCTATCCATCCACCCCCACCGGGAACTATTCATCCAAACCCCCCCCCCAGCAACGCTCACTGTTCATCCAGAGGCAGCATCGATCGGCTTCAGTTAGCAGCAGTAGCGAAGGAATCGCTCGATCGGGTTCAATTAATAGCGATCGATCGATCGCTCGGGTTCAGTGACACGTAGCCTGCAGTGAAATCGCTCGGGTTCAGTTAGAGCCCAACGCCTCGCTCGGGTTCAGTTAGAGCCCAACGCCCCGCACCCACGCGCGTGCGTGTACGAGAGAAACGCGCATCGCTCGGCCCCGACCACCCACTGTAACCGGGAACACCCCAATATTTTCCTCGCCCTCGCTTCTACCACGGTTTTTTCCATCATGGACGGCCCAAAGCATGTCATGCAGCTGCGTCTCCTGCCCGCCCAGGACAAAAAGCCCATTTTCTGTCATTATTTTTTGTCATAGAAGTAGGACCCCACCACATCTACGATGATACCGGGTTTTTTCATAATTATCGTCATAGAAGTGTCATAAGTATGACAGGAAAAAAATTCGTTCGGCCCAAAATGTCACAGATGTGTCTTTTTTTGTAGTGTTTCGGTTTGTTGCTATCATGTCTGAGATGGGGGAAGATGCCTTTGAAAAGGGTAGTAATGTTGGGGGCACCTTCTTTGTTGATCCTCCGGATGAAACTACCACTTTACATACTAAGAAGTTCCGGGTCGGTAGTGGTAATATTATTGGAAAAGGAGTTCTTCAAGACTTCTTTACTTGTGCCGGTGCTTTACCCAATATGGGTGGATCTATTCTTCATAGAACTAGTAGTCTTGTAGATGCCATATCTATGCTTGTAGTTGAAATTGAAAGGCAATTTATCCATATGCATCCTTGCATTCATTGAATATTTCTGGAATTTTCCAATATTGAGCATTCTTCTGTTAAGCGTGCAGCTACTATCTTTTTGGCTCATGAGTTCAGATTCATAATGAAAGAAGCCAAAGAAATATTTACACTTTATAGGGTGGACACTGGTCGTCCTCCCATAGAAGTTATCTTATTCAATCAAGAGGACATAATGCGTTTGCAATCTTTAGATCATGTTGCTTTTAATGAGAACCTTAGGAAAAAGGTTCATGTTGATATCTTGGTTGATAGAATTTCTGAATTGAATGATGATTTTGCTATTCAAAACAATGGGTTAGGTTTTTCCCTTGAGCGAAGGCTCATGACCTTTTGCCAAAAGAATGCTTATAACGATGAATTGGTCGTGCAATGTGAAGGGCCAAAGAAGGAATCCATACCTCCCGAGCTTGAAATGGGGGACTTTTGTCCTATTAAATTTAGCTCTTTTGATTACTTTTACTTGCCACAAAGAAAACTTGCTGCTGAACGTAGGGAATATGAGATGAGTTTTCGCGACCTACCTTATCATTATGGCAATACCTAGATCTATTCTTGTATCGTGCCTAGCTAGGGGCGTTAAACGATAGTGCTTGTTGGGAGGCAACCCAATTTTATTCTATTTGTTTTTGCTTCTGTTTAGGAATAAATATTGCATATAGCTTCTGTTTAGATGTGGTTTTGTGTTTTAATTAGTGTTTGTGCCAAGTAGAACCTTTGGAAAGACTTGTGTGAAGTTTATGTGATCATGTTGTAAAAAACAGAAACTTTAGCGCTCACGAGATTGGCTGTCATTTTTTACTAGAGAGTGGTTTTTAGTTGATTGTTTTTGCAGATGATTAATAGACAAATTCCTCACGTCCACTAATTTATTTCAATTTTTTTAGATTTACAGAAGTATTCGAAAGTTACAGATTACTACACACTGTTCTGTTTTTGACAGATTCTGTTTTTCGTGTGTTGTTTGCTTATTTTGATGAATCTATGAGTAGTACGGGGGGTATGAATCATAGAGAAGTTGGAATACAGTAGGTTTAACACCAATATAAACAAAGAATGATTTCATTACAGTACCTTTGAGTGGTGGCTTGTTTCCTTATACTAACGAGATTTTTGGCTAAGTTTTGTGTTGTGAAGTTTTCAAGTTTTGAGTATGGATTTGATGGACAATGGAACAAAGAGTGGCAAAAGCCTAAGCTTGGGGATGCCCAAGGAACCCCAAGGTAAAATTCAAGGACAACCAAAAGCCTAAGCTTGGGTATGGCCCGGGAAGGCATCCCCTCTTTCGTCTTCGTCTATCGGTAACTTTACTTGAGACTATATTTTTATTCACCACATGATATGTGTTTTGCTTGGAGCGTCATGTATGAGTTGAGTCTTTTCTTTTTAGTTTGCCACAATCATACTTGCTGGACACACCTTTTGAGAGAGATAAATATGAATTGTAATTTATTAGAATACTCTATGTGCTTCACTTATATCTTTTGAGCTAGATAGTATTGCACTAGTGCTTCACTTATATCTTTTAGAGCACGGTGGTGGTTTATTTTGTAGAAATTATTGAACTTTCATGCTTAACTTATATCTATTTGAGAGTCTCTTAGAATAGCATGTTAATGTGCTTTGGTTATAAAATTAGTCCTAATATGGCTCTCAAAAAAAATTAGTCCTAATATGATAGGCATCCAAGATGAGTATAGTAAAAACTTTCATACAAGTGCATTGAATACTATGAGAAGTTTGATACTTGATGATTGTTTTGAGATATGAGGATGGTGATATTAGAGTCATGCTAGTGGAGTAATTGTGAATTTGAGAAACACTTGTGTTAAAGTTTTTGCTTCCCGTAGCATGCACGTATGGTGAACCGTTATGTGATGAAGTTGGAGCATGATTTATTTATTGAGTGTCATCCTTTGTGTGGAGGTCGGGATCGCGCGATGGTTAACTCCTACCAACCCTTCCCCTAGGAGCATGCGTTGAATACTTTGTTTTGATAACTCGTAGATTTTTGCAATAAGTATGTGAGTTCTTTATGACTAATGTTGAGTCCATGGATTATACGCACTCTCACCCTTCCACCATTGCTAGCCTCTCTTGTACCGCGCAACTTTCGCCGGTACCATACACCCACCATATACCTTCCTCAAAACAGCCACCATACCTACCTATCGTGGCATTTCCATAGCCATTCCGAGATATATTGCCATGCAACTTTCCATCGTTCCGTTCATATGACATGCTTCATCATCATCATTCACATAGAGTCATATTTTGTTCTAGCTTCGAGTTGTAATCTTTGAGTTGTAAGTAAATAAAAGTGTGATGATCTTCATTATTAGAGCATTGTCCCATGTGAGGAAACAAAAAAAAAGAGAAAGGCCAAAAAAAGAGATGGCCCAAAAAAATAGGGGGGCTAAAAAGATAAAAAAAAAACTCCAAAAAAAGAGAGAAGGGACAATGCTACTATCCTTTTCCACACTTGTGCTTCAAAGTAGCACCATAATCTTCATGATAGAGAGTCTCTTGTTTTGTTGCTTTCATATACTAGTCGAAATTTTCATTATAGAACTTGGCTTGTATATTCCAACGATGGGTTTCCTCAAATGCCCTAGGTCTTCATGAGCAAGCAAGTTGGATGCACACCCACTTAGTTTCTTTTGTTGAGCTTTCATACACTTATAGCTCTAGTGCATCCGTTGCATGACAATCCCTACTCACTGGGCATCTCCATAGCCCATTGATACGCCTAGTTGATGTGAGACTATCTTCTTCTTTTTGTCTTCTCCGCAACCACCACTCTATTCCACATAGTGATATATCCATGGCTCACGCTCATGTATTGCGTGAAAGTTGAAAGGTTTGAAAGAATTAAAGTGTGAAACAATTGCTTGGCTGAAACCGGGGTTCTGCACGATTTGAATATTTTATGTGATGAAGATAGAGCATAGCTAGAATATATGATTTTGTAGGGATAACTTTCTTTGGCCATGTTATTTTCAGAAGACACGATTGCTTTGTTAGTATGCTTGACGTATTATTATTCTTATGTCAATATAGACTTTTGTCTTGAATCTTTAGGATCTGAACATTCATGCCACAATAAAGAGAATTACATTAAGAATTATGTTGGTTAGCATTCCACATCAAAAATTCTGTTTTTTTTTCATTTACCTACTCGAGGACGAGCAGGAATTAAGCTTGGGGATGCTTGATATGTCTCCAACGTATCTATAATTTTTTATTATTCCATGCTATTATATATTCTATTTTGGATGTTTAATGGGCTTTATTATACACTTTTATATTATTTTTGGGACTAACCTACTAACCCAAGGCCCAGTGCAAATTGATGTTTTTTTTGCCTATTTTAGTGTTTCGCGGAAAACGAATATCAAATGAAGTCCAAACGGAATGAAACCTTCGGGAGAGTTATTTTGGAACAATATCTTCACGAGAGACTTGGAGTACAAGTCAGAGAAGAAACGAGGTGCCCACGAGGGGGCAGGGCGCGCCCTCCACCCTCGTGGGCTCCATGTTGCTCCACCAACGTATTTTTTCCTCCTATATATACCCATATACCCTCAAAACATCGAGGAGCACGAAGAAACCCTAATTCCACTGTCGTAACCTTCTCTTCCCGTGAGGTCACGCAGGGCTTCTACATCAACACCATAGCCCCTCCGATGAGTTGTGAGTAGTTTACCACGGACCTTCGGGTCCATAGTTATTAGCTAGATGGCTTCTTCTCTCTCTTTGGATCTCAATACAAATTTCTCCTCGATCTTAGGGGAGATCTATTCGATGTAATCTTTTTGCGGAGTGTTTGTCGAGATCCGATGAATTGTGGGTTTATGATCAAGATTATCTATGAACAATATTGGATTCTTTTTTGAAATCTTTTATGTATGATTATAATATCCTTGCAAGTATCTTCGAATTATTGGTTTGGTTTGGCCTACTAGATCTATAGTTCTTGCAATGGGAGAAGTGCTTGGCTTTGGGTTCAATCTTACGGTGTCCTTTCCCAGTGATAGTAGGGGCAGCAAGGCACGTATAGTATTGTTGCCATCGAGGATAAAAAGATGGGGTATATATCATATTGCTTGAGTTTATCCCTCTACATCATGTCATCTTGCTTAAGGCGTTACTCTGTTCTTATGAACTTAATACTCTAGATGCATACTGGATAGCGGTCGTTGTGTGGAGTAGTAGTAGTAGATGCATAATCGTTTCGGCCTACTTATCACGGACGTGATGCCTATATACAATGATCATGCCTAGATATTCTCATAACTATGCGCTTTTGTATCAATTGCTTGACAGTAATTTGTTCACCCACCGTAGAATTCTGCTATCATGAGAGAAGCCACTAGTGAAACCTATGGCCCCCGGGTCTATTCTCATCATATCAATCTTCCATCTACTTTACTTTGCATTATTTACTTTCTGTTCTATACCAAAAATACCAAAATATTATCTTATCATATCTATCAGATCTCACTCTCGTATGTGACCGTGAAGGGATTGACAACCCCTTATCGTGTTGGCTGCGAGGTTCTTATTTGTTTGTGCAGGTGCGAGGGACTCGCGCGTGGTCTCCTACTGGATTGATACCTTGGTTCTCAAAAATTGAGGGAAATACTTACCCTACTGTGCTGCATCACCCTTTCCTCTTCGAGGGAATACAACGCAAGCTCGAGAAGTAGCATGTGGCGGCAACGGCGGCCGGCAATAGCTGCCGACGGGCATCGGCGGCGGAGTGTGTGGTGGGTGTTCCGCGCACACCCAACAGGGACGCCACACGCACTACACTACGCCGGGGACTGCGCCGCCGCCGCAGTGTAGCCTCCCAGGTGGAGTTGTCCTCTAATGATGGCGGAGTGGCTGAGTGATGATGACGGACCGGCGCCATTGGCGAATGTGGGAGAAGAAGACGAGATAAGCTACAGGGATGGAGGGGAAAATGCGACGCAGGACTCGCCGGCCGTGAGGGTTTTTATAGCAGGCCGGTAAGCATTGGGATTTTGGGGGATTTCACCGAGTCGGGCGGGAAGCTTGCGCGGGAACCTGCGAGATTGCGCGGGAATGGGCTCACCAACGATTCATTGGCGCCACCGTTTGGCAAAAAGAACGCCCCCGCGCGCTGCGCAAGCTTGCGCTGTAAGCCGTCTGTGGTAGCGGGGTGACAAGATGTGCGAGAGGAGGACGAAAGACCACGTACACATATGGTTAATAAAAAAATGTTTGCGATTTAATTACCTACTATACCACCGTCCTGGTTTATAAGTATGATTTAACTAATAAAATACGAATGCATGTTGGCAAAGATTATATAGTTGGATTTGTATTTGAAAATAGTTTCCAATTATATAATTTTTAAAACATGTATTAACATTTTGTTGGTTAAATTTGAGGGCAAAGTATGGCACGGAATATAAAGGAGACAATAGACTAGACGGAGGTGGTACCACACGGTCGCTCTCTACGCAGCGACGTAACTGTCGGCCGGCTTGTAGGCGACCATTTCCTGTGTGTTCAAGTGATCTATGCGTGTGGTTGCTTGCGGTTCAGGCGGCCGCGGCGCGCTTTGCTCGTGTCCTGCCGCGCGCGCTCTGCTCTCGCGTCCTCCGGGTGCTCTGCCCTCGTCCCTCAACGTGCACGATCACACACGTTCGTGTGCAAACGGATGCGCCAGGCGCGGCGCAACGATGCAGTTACCCGCTGCAAAAACTGCCATGCGGATGCGCCGAGAATCCATGCCGCCCGCCCCCTTTTATTCTTGCGTCCATTTACCTTCATCCCTTGTCTCACACGACACAATAAGCACACCCACGAGGACACATACAGAGAGGACAACCATCGGTTCCAATGGCGCTCCCAGCGGCCGACGACGACAACGGCGGGCAGTTCACCACGCATCACGTAGTGGACACCCACGTGAGGGGAAGGCCCTCTCGGTGGTGTACATGAACGATCCGGTCTCGGTGGAGAGCTCCATCCAAACTATGGAGCAATTCCTTGCCGAGGACAAGTACCGAGTTGTCGGCTTCGACCTCGAGTACACCATCGGTCGTGCCAGGCACGATCAAAAGGTTGCCATCGCCCAGTTGTGCATGCGACATGACGTCCTCGCCTACCACTTCCACCTTGCCACAAGGCCTTGCGAGCGTTTCTCCAGGTTTATCAATAGCTCCGACTACAATTTCGCTACGGTGGACACTACCAACGATCTAAAAGCGCTCCAGGTTTCGGACTTGAAATGCCTGAATCTTGTCAACATCTAGCACCACTACAAGTTCTGTGTAACGATAAAAGCAAAATGAACTCCCTGGTTGACCTCGCCTTGGCCATCATCGACCCCTACTACGCGAAGATGGAGCAAGAGAACAATACAGACAAGAACGCCTGGCACAGTGTGTGGCATAAGAGACTGGATGAACAACATGTCAAGTACACGGCCATGGACGCATACACAAGCTACGAGATGTACCAGCAGATCATTGACATGAGGAACTGTCTTCTTCCTGACCCAGACGAGGGATTGAGCCACATAACAATGGCGGGAGCGTCACAAGAAGTAGATGACTAGACGATCGTTTCTCCTACTTTAGAATGCATGCAATTGTTTATTGAGGTGTGTGCGAATGATTTGTATAGTCACTTACGTAATTGGATGTTTATTTCAGTTATATATATATACATGTTATTCTACTTTAGACAGAGCAATTCACACGGCTTATTAGTAGCAATCGTCTGTGTTATTATTGGTCTTCGCACACATTTCAGATTACGGACCTGTTTGCCGCGTATCACACAAATCTTGTTCAGTTGAACCATTTCCATTGTGTTGCCTAATCACACACAGTTCATCCCAGTGAACCGTATGATGTATATCGCACACGCCTTCATCTGGTTGCCCGTTTCTTAAGTGCATCCATATTCCAAACAGTTAATTGAGCTAGACCGCATGCCCTGCATCGCACACGCAACTAAATTTTGAACCGTGGTTGATGCATCTGTCATCGCAAACGTTTTGCACCTTTTTTGACGTTTTTACGCTGCCGTTTGCGATTATGGCATCGCACACAGTTTCGTCGAAGGGTCTTTGATTGTAGTGTCGCGTTTGGACCATCCTGCAGTAGTGTACGGATATCCTGGAATTTAAGAAACGGTGAAAGGCCAGAAACACGGGTCGCAAAACAGAGAGACAATCCAATCTAGGAGGGGCTCTCGCCCCTCCACCGCCATGGAGGATATGGACCAGAGGGGAAACCCTCCTCCCATCTAAGGGGAGGTCTAGGAAGAAGAATAAATAGGGGGGCTCTCCCCCCTCTCTCCCGGTGGGGCCGGAAAGCCGCCAGGGCAATCATCGTGTGACGACGATCTACACCAACACCTTTGTCCTCTTCACCAACATCTTCATCACCTCCCCTCATCTATATTCAGCAGTCCACTCTCCCGAAACCCGCTGTACCCTCTACTTGAACATGGTGCTTTATGCTTCATATTATTATCCAATGATGTGTTGCCATCCTATGATGTTTGAGTAGATTTTTGTTGTCCTATCGGTGATTGGTGAATTGCTATGATTGGTTTAATTTGCTTGTGGTTATGTTGCTGTCCTTTGGTGCCCATCATATGAGCTTGTGTGTGGATCACACCATAGGGTTAGTTGTATGTTGATAGGACTATGTATTGGAGGGCAAGGGTGACAACAGCTTCAACCTAGTATAGAAATTGATGCATACGAGATTGAAGGGGGAACAATATATCTTAAGGCTATGGTTGGATTTTACCTTAATGAATGACAGTATTTGTGGATGCTTGTTGGACTTCCAATCATTAGTGCATAGAATTCCAAGTAAGGGATGACATGCTAGCAATGGCCTCTCTCACATAAAACTTGCTATCGTTCTAGCAACGTAGTCAATTGCTTAGGGACAATTCCGTAACTCCTACCACCACTTTTCCACACTTGCTATGCTAACTTAATTGTATCTTCATCTAAATAGCACCTAGTTTTTATTTACGTGCTCTTTATTATCTTGCAAACCTATCACACAACACCTACAAAGTACTTCTAGTTTCATACTTGTTCTAGGTAAATCGAACGTTAGGCGTGCGTAGAGTTGTATTGCTAGTCGATAGAACTTGAGGGAGTATTTGTTCTACCTTTAGCTTCTCATTGGGTTCGACATTCTTACATATCGAAAGAGGCTACAACTGATCCCTACACTTGTGTGTTATCATACTACCACTGAGTAGCCTTAGGACAAGTTCTCAGAAAAAAGGTGGAACTCCAAAGAAGCGAGAAGGAAGGTGGGTGCAAATGGAAGATGTGTACGTGATGATTCCACCCAAACCATTCCGATGCGGACCCCCTCTATGACTCAAGTCCACCGAAAAAGAAATGCAGGAAAAATAACCATCTGACTATATATCTCTGAGGGGCACGAATTGTCTTATGCCAAATGATAGATTATCTGAAATGTTCAATGCACATGATTAGTCCACAAATGCATTGTCATCAATCACCAAATCCACTAATGGAGAAATATGCCCTAACAACAACCCCACATGATGGATAGGGCCTTTGTGTAATGCCTAGTATGAGACTATACCTCCTACATGTTGAGGCACGACTTAAAGGTATAAGCTCATACTAGAATGATCTCAAGTTTGGTATCTTTGCACGACTCATGTAAAAATAGGGATGAAATTGCAAAAGAGATAGTTGGCTTACACTCGCCACGTCACACAATACATTACATAAGCAAATCATCATCCAAATAACATCACAGTCCGACTACGGACGAAGATCCAAATGAAAGATACCAAATAAATAAGCCACAAGGTCCGAATCGCCCCTAGTAGAAGCCACTACTGATCATCGAGATAGTGGACATAGTGCTGAAACGGATCTTAGTGCCCATGGCTGACTGAAAGGAGTCCCAGAACTTGGATGTGAACAAACTTCCACGGTCTGAGGAGATAACTTGAGGAATGCCATGTAGCGACACAATTCTGGAAGTGTACAACTCTGCCAGCTGAGCTACATTGATGGATTCTTTGACTGGAAGGAAGTGAGCTACTTTGGTTAGCTTGTCAATCACCACAAAGATAGCATTGTTCCCCTTCTTGGACTTAGGAAACCCAGAGACGAAATCCATTTCAATGTGGTCGAATTTCCACTCGGGAATAGGAAGAGGTTGGAGGAGACCGGCTGGACGTTGATGCTCTGCCTTCACTCTTCCGCAGACATCACATTCATCCATGAATTGGGCAATCTCCCTTTTCATGCGAGTCCACCAGTAAGATTGCTGGAGGTCTAGGTACATCTTGGAACTTCCAGGATCAATCAAGAGGAGGGAGTCATGTGCTTCGTTCATTATGAGCTTCCTGAGATCACCCTTGGGAACCACAAGTCTGTCCTCAAAGAACAAGGTGTCTTTCTCATCAACGCGATAGCACTTGTATTTGGGAGTACCCTTTGCAATACCATGTTTCACTTTCTGCACCATAGCATCATTGAGCTGGGCCTCACGGATCTGATCTTCCAAGGTAGGAGCAACTTGAAGGTTTGCAAGAAAGCCTTGCAGAACAACTTGGAGGTTGAGCTTCCTGAATGCTTCACAAAGCTCGGGATGAAACGACTTGATAAGGAGACTGTTGCAATATGCCTTTCTGCTCAAGGCATCTGCAATGACATTGGCCTTGCCAGGTGTGTATTCGGTGCTTGGATCATACTCTTGGATCATTTCAACCCAACGAGTCTGGCGAAGGTTCAGGTTCGGTTGTGTGAAGATGTACTTCAAGCTCTTGTGATCGGTGAAGATGTCCACTTTTCTGCCCAACAGAAGGTGTCTCCACATGATCAAGGCGTGTACCACTGCTGCTAGCTCGAGATCATGTGTGGGGTAGTTCTTCTCATTTGGCTTCAATTGACGAGAAGTGTATGCCACAATCTTCTTGTCTTGCATTAGAACACCACCAAGTCCTTGAAGAGAAGCATCACAGAATACTTCGTAGGGCTTGGACTCATCTGGAGGAGTAAGAACTGGAGTAGAGATGAGCTTTTCTTTGAGTGTTTTGAATGCCACATCACAATCCGGAGACCAGTTGTACTTGACATTCTTCTGCAGCAAGTTGGAGAGAGGCTTGGAAATCTTGGAAAAGTTCTCAACGAACCTTCTGCAATAGCTAGCAAGACCAAGGAAGCTTCGGAGTTGCTTGACGTTCTGAGGGGGTTCCCAGTTGACAATCGCTTCAACTTTCTTGGGGTTGACAGAAATACCCTCAGCAGAGATGATATGGCCAAGATATAAGACCTTATCGAGCCAGAATTCACATTTAGAGAACTTCGCATAGAACTTGTGTTCACGGAGTCTGTCGAGAACCAGACGGGGGTGCTTGGCATGATCCTCTTCATTCTTGGAGAATACCAAGATGTCATCCAGATAGATGAGCACAAATTCATTGGTGTAGGGGTTGAATATGTAGTGCATCATCCTCGAGAAGATGGGTGGAGCATTAGCGAGGCCAAAAGACATGACTGTGTATTCATAGGAGCCATAGCTCGTTCTGAATGCAGTCTTGTGAATATCTTCCTCCCGGATACAGATCTGGTGATAACCCATCCGGAGATCGAGCTTTGAGAACACTTTTGCTCCTTTGAGCTGCTCGAACAATTCATTGATGTTGGGGAGCGGATACTTGTTCTTTATTGCCTTCTTGTTCAATGGCCGGTAATCAACGCAAAGGCGCTCCGTGCCATCCTTCTTCTTGACAAATAAGACACCACAGCCCCAAGGAGAAGTTCTAGGCCTGATTAGACCCATACGCTCTTGCTCATCGAGTTGTCTCTTCAGCTCCTTCAACTCTTTAGGGGAAAGCTTGTACGGACGCCGACATGCTGGCTCGGTAACGGGCTCGAGTTCAATGACGAATTCAACTTGATGATGCGGAGGCATGCCTAGAAGCTCTTCAGGGAAAACATCTTCATACTCATTGACCACCAGAATTTGAGAGATGGCATTAATCTCGCCCTTGTCATTGATAGAGAATAGCTTGATTGTGTTATCTCGAGAGGCGAAGATAATCACGTCTTCGTCGGAATGAGTAAGCTTGACTTCCTTATTTGCACAATCAATGTGAGCATCATGCTTGGAGAGCCAATCCATCCCAAGAATAAGATCAATGTCAGAATTGCCGAGAATAACCGGAGAAACCAGAAAGCGGCAATCACCCATATAAATAGATATATCCGGAGCATACAAGCTAGAATGCATCTGTTTTGCCGGAGAAGAAATTGCTAATTGCCTTGGTAAAGTCGTTGTGTTCACATTATGCTTGGATGCAAATGGACATGACATGAAAGAATGTGATGCAACAGAATCAAACAAAACTTTAGCAGGCTTGAGATTGACTGGAAGGTTACCAAGTATCACATCTGAAGAGTTCTCTGCTTGAGCTGCATTCATCAGATTCACTCTTGCAACCTTTGGATTGTGCTTGACAATAGCAATGCTGATAGGTGGAGGAGGCGGAAGGCGCCTTGGGTTGGGACACTTGTTAGCATAATGACCCTTCTGAGTGCACTTGTTGCAAACCACTTCTGAGAGAGGACGGTGATAAGGAGCACTTGACTTTGAAGCTTGAAAGTGATTCTTTGACTGATTGCTTGGGTTGGGTGGGTGGGAGAAACCACGGCCACCAGAATGCTTGTTGTTGTTGTTGGGAGGGCGGAGCACTGGAGGAGGTGGAAGCCAAAACTTCTGTTGCTTTGCGACCACTTGGGAAGAAGAGGAGGAGTGAACAACATCTCTGATCCTCTTTTTGGAAGCTTCTATCTTGAGCTGGGCTGCCTCTTGCTTAAGTGCCATGTTATAGAATTGATCAAATTCATCAGGCTCGAACAAGGTGAGAGCTAGTTGGAGTTCATCCTTCAGACCACCACGGAACAGATAAATCTTGCTCTTGGCATCTGGAATGTCTTTCTTGGCATAGCGGGCAAGGTTCTGGAACTTGACATTGTATTGATAAACAGACATTGAGCCTTGCTTCAGGTTGCGGAATTGCTCACGCATACCTTCGATGACACTTGTTGGAATGTGGTGGGAGCGGAAATCCTTGCAGAAGTCAGCCACGAGATTTCACGCCCTTCTCTGGAATCTTTGTACTGCTGCCACCAATCAGCGGCTTGGTCCTTGAGTTGGAAGGCGACAAACTTCACATAGTCCTCAGGTCTCACGTTACTGCACTCGTAATGCTTCTTGGTATCTGTTATCCAGTCTTCAGCATCTAGAGGGTCCACACAGTAACTGAATGCCTTCGGTTGGTTTGCCAGGAACTGGTTGAGTGTAGCAAAGTGAGGTTGGTTGAACAAATTGCCTTGGCATTGGTTCCCATGACCACCTTGATTTGCTTGAATGTTATGCATCATTTGCATAAGCATCTGGGTGTTCTGGTTCGTCGCTTGCATAATTGCTCTCCAGGCCTCAGACGGAGGAGGAGGGGAAGGAGGACGATCAGGAACTTCTTCATCCTCTGGGTTAGCGTTGGGAACCCTTTTAGGAGGCATCCTGAATGAGATGACAACTATTAGCCATTGATTGAGAAAAATGTATAAGCTGAATCAACGGCTAGAAATTGCAACATAAGTCTTCACAAGAATCATTCGAACAAAATGAACGAATGTAATTCACAGTTTAATGGTGACAACAATCTTCTTGAGAAGCCACTTGGGAGAACAAAAGGTAAATAAAACAACAAGGAGCAGATAGAACAAATACAAGATAGAAGCTTCGTTCGACATATTGGTGCTGAAAGCTTATGGAACATGTTACAAAAGGATGTTGCAATCCCCGGATCAGCATAGCCAAGGACCCTTTAAGATGCAACTCCCGATCGAAACAACGCCCATAAAACCACTTCACTCAATGTAGAACCCCGAACTCCATATCATGCATTCGTTGAAAGAATGCCTACGAACTACTAGATGAACCCACCTATTAATTTCCGAAAGTTTCCAGTTATGCAATCAGGTGTTGGGGATACAGGGGAAGCATCGCGCACTCAACTCTAATCCCACATCCAGCTGTATCCATCCTTCAACACATAACCAGTTATTTCCGGAAACCGTTTACCTCGGACCGTCAACACATAACCTTCGAAACGCATCTACTATACAAGCTATGGCAATACTCCCGAACTACCTCCCCGGTACTAGGTGATGTCGGGGTTATCTTGCCACTAACCGCATAAGAGAGTTTTCGATGTCGGCCGTCTTAAGTATTCTAGAACTGCTGTGATATATTTGTGACGACAACACCTCGGAGCTCAACTCCCCGGGACACTGCCACAACCCCTAAATGACAGGAGGCATCGAGAACAATGTTCTCGTCACAAAGACATCGGAACAATCCAAACAATACTCGCGTGATCCTAAAAAAAATTTGGTGAATTTTTTAGAGTAGAAGAGATAAGAGTAATCGTCAGGAGTCCTCACCAGAGTGAAAAGAGATGAGGAGCAAAAAGAAATCCTACTCTCCGATATATATATATATATATATATATATATATATATATATATATATATATATATATATATATATATATATATATATAGGACTCAAAACATTTTCAAGTGTGTGCCTAGACTCAACAGTCAACGATTCGATCAATCAGTGGGGGCTTCTAGGTCGGAGAAGGCTTTGAATACCAACTTGTAATGCCCAGTATGAGACTATACCTCCTACGTGTCGAGGCACGACTTAAAGGTATAAGCTCATACTAGAATGATCTCAAGTTTGGTATCTTTGCACGACTCATGTAAAAATAGGGATGAAATTGCAAAAGAGATAGTTGGCTTACACTCGCCACGTCACACAATACATTACATAAGCAAATCATCATCCAAATAACATCACAGTCCGACTACGGACGAAGATCCAAATGAAAGATACCAAATAAATAAGCCACAAGGTCCGAATCGCCCCTAGTAGAAGCCACTACTGATCATCGGGATAGTGCACATAGTATCGACTACGTTCTTCATCGAACTCCCAGTACAGCTCCGTGCCGTCACCTGTGTAGTTCACCATAGTACCTGCATCTGGTGTGGTGTAGAATCTGTGAGCCACAGAGGACTCAGCAATCCCGTTCCCGGGTAGCAAAACTACCTAAGCCTTGGGTGTGGAACAAGGATGAAGAAAAAATAAAGGTTGCAGTTGCACTAGCACTAGCTTACGTGTTGAGAGCGAGAAAAGAAGTGCCACGAGCGTCAAAGTGATCACGAAGTGATCCTATCTAAGCACGTCAATCATAACCCCATCATGTTCACTTCCCGAACCCCTTTTCGGAAAATGACCGTCACGGTTACTCACGCTGGTAGTGTGTTCTGAACATGGTGTCAAGTTTTCTACAACCGGATATTAACAAATTTCCATCTGCCACATAACCGTGGGCACGGCTTTCGAAAGTTCAAAACCCTACAGGGGTGTCCCAACTTAGCCCATTACAAGCTCACGATCTGCGGAGTCGCAACTCCAAGGTGGGAAGACCCGAGTGTTCTCGGAATCCCGTGCTCAAGATACTCCGACTAAGGTAAAACTAATCCAGCAAATCCTCCCGACGTGCCGACACCCTGATAGTAGCCGCGCGTATCTCGTCTCAGGCCACGGCCGGATGGGCGATTCTACAGGTTTTTACCAGCCCTTGAGTTCCCTCGAGGTGGCCCCGCAGAACCCCCAGTTTGGACCAACACTCATGTGGAGCACTGGCCCGGGTTGTTGATTAAGAAGAGGGTTTATAACTCCCTATGCAAGTTTTAGTTGTTAGGCAAATGTAGTACCAATGTTGGGACTTGCTGGAAAAGGTTTAGCGCTAAGCGGGTTATCAAGGGGGCCCATAAACCCCAACCGTGTTAGGGACGCATAATCAAGGAACATAACACCGGTTTATACGGTTCCTAGGGCAGCATGAGTGGAACAAATCACCAAGCAAGAGGCTTAGCCTTCCACCCATTACCAATATATAGATGATTTAGATTAAGAGTTTATATAGTGTGACATCCCAATAATAACTTCAACATGAAGCAAGAATCTTCAAATCTTCTCCTGCAACTAGCAATGCTATAAGAGGGGCTGAGTGGAGCTTACGTAGCCAAACAAAGGTTTGCTAGGTTGGGTGGTTAGACAGATTCATGGTTACAGTAGGAGGCTGACAAACAAACATGGGCATCGAGGCAATAAGCTAAAGAGCGAGACTTCTAGCAATAGGCAAAGATAGTAATGATATCTGGGTCAGGTCATCTTGCCTGTCGAGTCGTCGATGGGATCGTAAGACGGCTCCTCGTACTCAACCTCGGTAGTAACCTCGTTCTCGTTCTCGGTCTCGGCTCCCGGCTCTACTCATCACAAGAACACAACGAGGCACAAAATCAAACAAGGTGCAATGCACAATCAACATGATGCAAGTATGATGCATATATGATGCAATACATGTCAAGGGATGAAGCACACAAGAACAACACAAGACAACAAGTTTAAATGAGGCCGGAATCCACATATAGCAAATCCGGTAAGTCCTCATATACATAAGTTGAAATTGGTCCAGATCTGAACAAACCTTAAGTTAAAGTTGTTAAACAGCAAGTTAACATGCACCATGATGATCTACATGAAATTCTAGTCAAGTTTCATATAAAGTTTGTTTAATTCGGAGCTACGGTCTAGAAGATATGAGCAAAACAAGACAAGCATGGCAACGGTGCAAGATGCACTCAAACATCAAGCAAACACACTTCAAACATGTCAACAACATGATATTATGATTCTACACGAAAAATCACACAAGTTTCATATAGGGCACGCTCAAAACGGAGCAACGGTTCAACACATACACACGAAACAAGTTACCATGCAAAGCTGAAATTAACAGCCACATAGCAACTTTGGAGCAATAAATATATACTCTACAGCACCCAAACATGATGACAATAAGCATGGACATTAAGTAGACATATCCTACAGCAAACAACTCCATTGGAGCAACTCCATAGGAGGCATGGATCAATAGCAACAAGCTACACCAAATTGATCATGCTGTTAAAAACCTGACAGTTATATTTTATAGCAACTTGGGAGCAAGAAATAAATAAGCCACAGCAACCCATATGAGCAAGTGAGGGCATGGATCAATAGACAACAACATGTACAACAAGGAATGATCATTGGCCACTCCAAAACATGCATGGATTTGACTAGGGCATCAAGCAAACATAGCATCAGGTTATGACAGATTCCAGACTTAGCAGAAATTTCACTAAGTATAAAACAGTTATGTTGGCATGGCATGTTTGCAAGCATGTTTAAGTCACCTCAAGGCATAACATGGAGAATAGTTTGCACCATAGCAAAGACCATAAGATGGAGATTCTAAAACATATTGACATGTGACATGGGGACAAACACATCAATAACAACGAGCACTTCAAATCAGCATCTCATAACATGTTTCATAACTTAACAGCCACATGCACATTTGCAATAGAGATTAACATGGCAATATGAAACCTAACATGAATGCTACAACAACCATCATGTAGAGCATCTCACAATGAACATTTTGACATATCATTTGCTTCATTTGGATAAACATGCACCAAGTTATCACATCTCAAACATGGCATGAAAATAACAAGTTGCAGCAGTTTATAACAAGTAGCACTCTTGCGACAGAGATTAGGACCTCTAGATGAACTCAAACAAGCATGCCACAATGGAACAAAACGTAGAGCACATCACCACGATCATTTTGATATATCATATGCTCAATTTGGACTTACACACAAAAAGATACAGCCCTCACAACATGCAACAAAATAAGCAAAACCTGGGACTTAGTGGAAAAAAAGTATACCCTAGAGAAAGGGGACGTGGAGATCCTGGGACGGAGGGATTCGGGCGGCGGCGAAGGCGTTTGGATCGGGGGATCCCGCGGATCCGGACGGAGGACGAAGCGGAGCGGATCGGATCGGGTCGGGTCGGACCTAACCCGTTAGGGTTCGGCCCGGTGGCGGCGATGCAGATCCAGCGGGATCGGGCGACCGGCGGCGGAGCTCTTCGGCACCGGCGGTGGGGATGCGGCGGCCGGAGGCGCCCGGGGCGGCGGCGCACGCGTCGCCGGCGGCGGTGGCGGCCACGGGGCCGGGCGGCGACGGCTCGCCGGCCGAGACGGCGGCGGGGACGCGAGCTCGCCGGCGGCGGGGAACCTGCGCGGGAGGCGGCGGTGATGCGGGCAGAGCCGCGGAGGCGCGCGGGCTCGCGCGGGCCGGCCTCGGGCCCCGCGGGCCGTGGCGGCAGGAGGTGGAACCGGCGGCGGTTGCGACACGTGGCAGCCCACGATTGGGCGTGGCGGGCGGCGGACGTCTCCGGCGGGTGGACGGACGTGTCCGGCGACGGGCAGAGGAATAAGGCTAGGGTTTGGACGCAAAAATGGACGTGGGGGACTAATTTATAGGCACAAGGAGCTAGGAGACTCCAAATGGGGAGCGGTTTTCGGCCACGCGATCACAATTCGACGACCGAGATGATGGGAAGGGTTGTGCTGGGTTTGTGGGTTGTTGTGGAGGGGTATTGGGCCTTAAAGAAGAGGTTCTTTTAGCCCACTAGGTTAACCGTTGGAGTACCAAACGAACTCCAAACGCGACGAAACTTGACAGGCGGCCTACGCGTACCAAAACAACAATGCACGACAAGTCTCACGTCATTCCGGAACCGTTACACGGCCACACACGAAAGAAGGGCTCGGGGATGCCACGGACACGTGTGTGAGCGTCGGAACTCGAAACGGACAACGGGAAGAGACGAGTGGGACCGGGTGCAAGCGACACACGAATGCAATGCAATGCACATGACAACATGACATGGATGAAATGCACACACGCACACGACAAACGAAGAAACCTGAAATGAAAGAAGAGCCCAGAATGGAATTGATGAAGTCAAAGTTTCATATATGCCATATTTGGAAAGTGTTACATCTGGGGCATTACACTTCGGTTGGACAACTGACTCTTGATGCAGGATGCATGCCAGTCAATACGTACTTTGCACAATCCCCCACGTCCATACGTAGCAAGCACATCTCAATGGATGACTTCCATGGCACAAATTAATATCATAATGATTCCAACACAAATACATTGTTGTAAGCATAAGTCCTCATACCCATGCCTATTTTTATTATAAGTGTTTTCAGTGTCAGCTTGATTTACGATCTGGTCAAAAGATCGAGTTTAATTCTCTTGCAAAAGCTTGTTAGAAACCCTTGCTTAAAGGGCACCGTCCTCTCGTGGGTTCGTTAACTCAGGGTCACCTCTGGGGATAAAGGCGAGAATCCTTTCTGCTCCTTTACCGGATCACTAAAGGGACTAATCAAAATGGAAGGTCCTCAGTAAGCAACATGAGTGCACCACCATCGACGAATTATTAGTTAGACTCACTCTCTTGCTCAGCGCCTGATGCCACAACCTTCATCGAATCTGGATTAGTGTACTCTCTATTTTAAGTTGTGTGTGTGGGCTTATTATTGAGATGGTGCCCCAGCTGACTTGATGTTGGTGTATTTGTACCTGTATATTGTGTTGGAACTTGGTTGTTTGACATTAACTTTATCTATAAAGCACGGTGAAAGCCTATTTTCCAAATAGATCCAAATCATGCATCATGGCTTCATGTTTTTCCTTCTCCGACAATTCAGATGATGAAGCCCAATCATCCGACGCCATGAGAGTAGCTACCGCGATCCAATCTTACCCAAGATCTAATAACACCGACTTACATCCTCATAATCGAAACCATAGCTCACAAAGTCCGGGAAGTCGTACGAGAGTACGAGACCGCCCCTTGGTTAGCCCAAATAAGACCGCATATGAGAGGAGAAGAGATAAACTCAAAAACTGGCAGAGCAATGAGAGAAGAGACAAACCCTGACGAGAGTGAAAAGGTGACACCAACGACTCCTTATTTGGTCATCGTTCGGCTGAGCTTGCGTAACAATCAGGGAGCTCATATTTATCACCTTGACTGGTCTGGCCCATTGGTGTGCAGGACCGTTCATCCTACTGGTACTATAGCGCAACCCCTTGGTCAGCCCAAACAAGACCACAGATGGGAGGAGCAAAGATAAACTAAATCATCAACGGAGCAACGGGAGAAGAGACAAACCCTAGAGAGAGGGAAAAGGAGACACCACCGATTACTTTTTTTCGTTGTTGTTCGGCCGAGCTTGCATTACAACCAGGGAGCTCCTATTTGACGCCTCGACTCGACCGACCCATTGGCGTGCGTGCCCGTTCACCCTGCTAGTACTGTAGCGCAACAAAAATTCACAAAAAGCAGTGCACGCACAAGGAATTGAACTACTGACCTCTCACTGGTTAAGGATTGTCGCTAGCCAAAGTTTGAAATTTCAAAATCTATTCGTGTAGTTCAAAAAATGTTCGGCTTTTAAACATTATCTGTCTTTTTGAAAAATTGTTCATGATTTCCAAGAAACGTTCGAACAATTTTTGAACCACACAAACAAAATTTTAAAATGCGTCAGTTTTTTTTTAAAGTTGAACATTTTTTAAAATCACTCTTTTTGAAAAAGTGATCAAATTTTAAAAAATACCACCGAGTCGTCCGTTGCGGTTGTCGCTTGGCTGGGCCTGCGATCCACTTGGGCCTTCTCCCGTGTCTAGCTGCTGTACATCGGCCCAGTTTTCCGCTAGGTCGATTTTCTGCAAAAGAAACAGTCGAAGCCCCCACCGCAGACACGCAGCCTTGTTCCCCCTCCTCCCCCCCCAGCCCCACCGCCACCGCCACGAACTCCTACCCCGACACGAACTCTGCTCAAGCCCGCTCCCATGGTTCCCTACATCGACGGGGACTCTTTGCCCATTCCGCAAGCAGAAGGCACCACCTATAGAAAGCACTCGAGTCCCTGGATCGAAATCCCAGATCACAAGACCAGATCGCGGCGGCGCCACGACAGGTTGCCGACCTGCAATCCTCCTCACGGGACAAGGTGCGTTCGCGGTGCGCTCTCGCTGCCTGTCGGCTTCGACGATGTGGGCCGGGGCGCCGCCCTTCCGTAGATTCGCAACCGAGTCGTGCGTCCGATCTGCCGCCTCCCCTCGACGTCCACGGCTCTGCGCTCTTCCGTGTTCTCTCCTAGCGCACGCTGTGGGGCGCTACGCCGCTGTCTGCTGGCTCCTCATACAAGAGCGATGGACAAACTGAGCCTGTGGGAAGCAATCGCATCAGCTCAGCAACGTCCAGCTTGTCTCCTCTCTATGTTTCTTTGCACGCCTCATCTCGAAGCACAAAGCCACGGCGAGATGTAAGTTTCATCATCAGATCTGTTTTCTTGGCAATGACTTGATTCCCTCTTTTGATATAAATATTCTGATTGCCGCATGTCATTGCTCTAAATCTTGATTACTGCATGCCGCTGTAGTTGCTGTGTATAGATGGTGAACCATAATACATGTGTGTTATGCCTTCCACATGTTTGAGGTAATGCCCAACCGAATTGCTCACACAAAATTCGATGGGAACAGAAAGCAGCATGGCTTCCAGCTGTCAATCTTATAGTTTCTATAAATTTTAAGCCCAATGTTCCTCTATGTCCCTGTTTCTTACCTCCTCGCTCACGAGCAGATAAAGAAGCAGCACCGAAGTCCCCCTGATGTTCCGTCTTTTATATTGCAATAGTCAAACTCACATCCTTTATACTGCATGTTTAGTAGTAGGACATCTGTTTATGAAAGGGAAGGTAGCATACTTGTGGCCGCTCAAACAATTATACTGTTTACATCGAGCTAAAAGAATGACAGAAAAATATGTACTTGCTAGACTAAAAGATCGATGGAAAAAATATTTCTTGAGTTTAACTCTTACCAATTTTACCTCGACAAAGAGACAGATGATTAATTTTGCAACCAACATTTCATTTGCATGGTACTCGGCAATCTGCACCGATGTGAATCCTACATCCCATCAATTGAGTTATTCCATGCAATCTATCTGTGACGTGTGTGTTTCTCTCTACCACAAGTGAAATCCACCTCGAATTGCCTATTTATGGACCGCATTGATGCGCATTGGTTGTAGACACAATCCAGTCTTGTACTAACGAAATATCGAAACAATATTAGTAACTTTGTTAATGCACGTAAATACAGATAAGCAAAATATCTACCAGGACTACAATGACGACATGCGTGCAAACTTAATTCTTGAATTTGCATTACTAATTATATATATAGAACTGAAGTTTAACCATTACATCATTGCAGAATTAGCCCACTGCTTTGATACAATGCTAATTGTAGTATTTTTTACATTGTTATAGAACTGAAGGTGCCTACACTAAATTTCTCCAAGATTTCTAAAGAAAGCAAAAATAAGAAAATATTTGCCCTACGAGATGCATACCAGGAGCAAAATTAATATATTGATGTAGATGACTTTAATCTTCATGTAAGGTGGATCAACTGCCATATAGGAGAGTCCAGGTACATGCTCATGTAAGGTGGCGGCTGGACGCGCTAGTAACCCGGCCGCGCTCGCTCTTAACGAGAGAGGAAGAAGAAATCAGATCGGGGCTAGTGAGTCGATGAGGTAGGGAAGAGAGCTGGCGGGTCCACTCGTCGACAAGTATTTGTTTGAGAGAGCAGGCGAGGCAGCGACACACGAACATGCGAATCGACGTACCACGACCTAGCATCACAACCGCACTCCCCTTTAATAGTAAAGATAGTAGGACTAACAATAGTTTCTTCCTCAAGCGAAGGATTTGTATTGCTGGTTCTTTAAAGACGTTGGCTAATATCTTTTATTTTCATACCGTGGGATCTGTGAGTGGCCCTTCGACATATTTTAGTGTCATTAAGCTGTACTTGGGTCTATGCTTAACAATTATGCTCCTTTTCTAGGGTCCGGTCTTCGTACTATGTTTATAGCAAGGGTGCTTGGCTCAAGGGAAGCAGCCGGTTCTCTAGTTCTTTGTATGCTTATATGGTATCTTGGATGAGGGGTATGTTTTTTATACCTCTATATGTTGCTTTGCTCACATGTCATATTACCTTGAAGTTGCATCCCTTATGTTTGTGCTTTCATTTCAGTTACAAATTCAACATGTCAGTTAAGGAACCTGCTGAGTTAGCATGGCCGGCTTTTATCTGTGACATGACAAGGCTAATGGTGGCTGTGTTCATGGTGGTATGCATTCTGTTTCTTATAGTATCTATCCTGATATTTGTTTTGTTCACTCGATAAGCACGATACAACATGCATGCAGATTTGTTAAACACTTTGCCATTATTTCTTTCTTTTGAAATTGCATACATAACTGTTTTTGTAGTTACATTTACTTCCTTCAGTTTTTGGCGAAGTTCAGAGATTATTTTTTTGTAATGCATAGCCCTAGGTTGGGAATAGAGATTACCGTCGAGACGATGGTGATAAATTAGGCCACACCCTTGTATTTACAAACGTACATTATTGTAAAGTATAGAAGGTGTTGTAGAGTATAGACATGGGTCTAGACATCTAGACAAACCTACCTATATAGGATTTCTATAATAATATAATTATAATTGTACATGTAAATTACATGCGTAAATTTCTTTTTTTTATACGACTTTCATGTTAGTAGATTCTAAAAAATATGGTGTAATGTATAAAGAATAATGGTCAACTCTATGTTTTTCTTCATGATCGCTTTTCTTTTTCCTTTTTAATTTTCTTGAACCTTTTTCAAATTTGTGAACAATTTCAATTCACATATTTGAATTTGCTAAAAAAAATTGAATTACCAAATGTTTATCAAATTCGTATTTTTTTTGAATTTTTTGAATTTTTTCCAATTGTTGAAATAGTTTTTGAATATGTGAATATTTATCGAATATGTGAAGAGTTTTTAGAATACATGACCATTTTTCGAATTCCTTAACATTTTTTTTAATTTGTGAACTTTTTTGGAATCACACTTGTCTTGAATATGAGAACATTTTTTTGAATACGTGAACATTGTTTTAGAATCCACAAACATTTTTTGAATTCGTTGCGAACATTTAACAATTTTTCGTATTCATGTACATTCTTTGAATTCATGAACTTGTTTTGAATACGTGCACATTTTTGAATAGGTTATCACTTTTTTAATACGTGAACATTTTTGGAATTCACATTTTTAATCCGTGAACTTTTTATTTGAATACGTGAACATTTCTGGAATTGGCAAACAATGTTTGAATTTGCGAACATATTTTTTGAATTTGTGAACATCTATTTAGTTCACATTTTTTTTCAAACTTGCCTTAGATGTTAGTAGATTCTAAGGATATGGTGTGATGTATAAAGAACTATGGTCAATGCTATGTTTAATGTTTGGGTCATTATTATTTTAAAGCAGGGTAAGAAAGAAGATTATTATTTGGGCTTGATAGAGTATGATTATATCCCACTAGGCCATGTTTGCATCAAAGGCGTGTCCCACTATGGAGAAGAACACACCAACCATTTTGGTAGCGGGCCTATAACTCATCTCAGCAATTCTGTTTAGGTCATCATCTCCTTTCCCGTATTTCTCTTAGTCTGACTCTCAAACACTTCACGATCCGACAGAGGGAATGCCAACAACCATGGTGGCATTGTCCCCTTCAGCTGTTCATGCCACTTGATAGGATGAAGGCTCTAGTAACATCGTGCGAGAGGCATCAGTGCTAGCGAGTTTGCCACCATCCTGGCCACGACGATAATGCCACAGAGCATATAGTGGAGGGTAGAGTAGGAAAGTGGAGGGACGACACTGCAAGAGGTGCACTCGAACCGGGTGAAGGGGGGCGCTGCAGTCTGTTTCTTCTTCCGGGCGAGTGCCAGATAGACAAGCCTCCCAATAAAATGTCAACAAAGCATCAAATCAGACAATGGGTCAACATCAGTAGCAGGGAGGTGAACATTGAGTCCCATGGGAGTCTCAATAGTGTGCTCATCAGTAAGAGCAACACAAGAGAGAAGATCCTGGATTACTATTTTTGAGCAAGAAGGGACCTCAATCCCAAGAAAGTAGCAGAGAGGTCCAAGATAAGACATAAGAAACTGCATACTAAGACATGCCTTCACAAAGGCAATATACTCACAGTGTGCGTCGGTGATGATCATGTCATCAACATATAGAAGAAGAGTCCTACCAAGAGTAGAAAGGAGGAAAAACAATGGCGAATCATGAAGACGACAAAGCATGTCGTAAGGTGCAGAATACCCGGGTGGTGGATGTATGTAAACCTCCTCATGCAACTCATCATTAAGAAAGGCATTCTTAACATCAAGCCTAGACACAAACCAGCGGCGAACAGAGGCCACAATAAGAAGTGTCCGAACAATGGTCATACGGTTTGCAGGAGCAAAATTGTCATCGCAATCAGGACCATGCTCCTGCTGAAAGCCATGACCCACAAGATGAGCTTTGTAAAGTCAAGAGAACCATCGGAGTGAGTCCTAACCTTGTATACCCACCAAGTAATGGGCCGGACACGAGGAGGAACATAAACAATATCCCACGTGCCAATGCGTCGAAGAGCAATAGTCTCCTCTACCATCACAAGGTGCCATTTGCTACGAACAACATCACAATAAGAAGTCGGCTCAAGAATAGCAGCGCCAACCTTTGAAGGGGAAAGCAGAAGACCAAGGCGATCAACAGGTTGACGAGGACGCAATCCATAAGTAGGCTGAGACGGGGAAGATGGCACATTAGTAGATGCATCCACAACACGCAGACGACCTATATAGAAGTTAGGAAAAGATGGAAGAATATGAGATGTAATCATTGGGATAAACTCGGGTGATGGAGACAAGAAAGCCACCGTTGATGAAGGTGTAGAATCATGTGATAAGAAAGGTGAGGAATTCATAGGAGGTGATGACATTGGTTCTACAATAACCAGAGATGCAGGAGCAGTATGACGACTGGATAAGGGCTCAATAGGAGTGGTAGGAGTGTCGGGAAAATTGTGGAAATATATATACTTAACTTAAATGCCCGAAGAAGATGGACACATGTAGAAGGGACGAGACTAAACAAAAGTCATATCCTGGGAATGGGCATCCGACGACCAACATGATCCCAACAACAATATCCCTTATGTTCATCGTTGTATCCTAAGAAGACACAATCAACAGACCAAGAAGTCAATTTGGTGCATTCACGAGGGACAAGGACATAGCAAACACAACCAAACAACTAAAGCGCTGAGTAAACGATTAAATAGGCGCTCGAAAGGAGCGTCACCCTATAGACCAGTGGAGTGCAGAAGGTTGATGAGATAGATGGAAGTGTAGACAAACTCGGCCCAAATGTGCGTGGTAAGAGATGCGGTGACCATCAACGAACGAGCCGTCTCAATAAGGTGACGATGCTTGCGCTCAACCACGCCATTATGACTTTATGAGCATGAGCACCAGGATAAGAGAACCAAAGTCTACTCAACAAGGATTCCACTCAACAACTTGGAGATGTACTCTCCACCAGCGTCATCATAGAACACACAAATAGGCGTAGAGAACTGAGTGTGAACCATGCCAGTAAAAGGCGTATAGATATGACCTCACTATGAGAAGAAATAAAGTATATCCACGTGTGTCGAGAGAAGTCACTAGCAGAGGCAAAGGGAGATGGACCCCCAAGATCATAGTGAACAAGGTCAAAAGGACGCCGAGACATTGTCCCGCTATTAGTAGGTAACTGGACCATGGATTAGAGACATCATCGGAGACGGATCCGAGCAGACCACGTCGAACTAAGGATGAGAGATCACAAGTGACCCAAGGCAATGATGCCACTGTTTAAACTAGCTGGTAGACAAGGCAACAGAGGCAGATACTGGCGGCGGTGGCGGAAGAGGGACTTGATCCAGCATCCCACGTGCCTGTGCACTCTCCACACCCTGCCGATTTGGCTTGGTGTTCTTCTCCTGCTTGCGGGTTGTGGGCCACGAACTTGATTAAGCACCCCAAGTTCACCTATTGTGTGCCCTTGGCCTCTACTTTAGGTAGCGCCTGTCGTCGGCTCGCCCCGTTCATAATCCAGGTATGCGTCGACTGTTCGAACTCCTGCGGTTATGGTGTCGCACAACAAGGGAACACGGGGTGTGGGATTGAGACAGTGCTCATAGCAACCCGCAGCAAGGCAAAGGGTTCCCATCCAAACTCGCAGGGAGCGGAGGTGGTCACAAATGTGGACGTTGGCTCCATAAGACTCAACAAAGTGAGGAAAAGATGGAAGAATACAAGCAGGAATCATCAGGATAAACTCAGGTGATGGAGACAAGGAAGCCATAGCTGATGAAACTGCAGAATCCTGTGATAAGCGAGGTGAAGAAATCATAGGAGATGATGGCATTGGATCTGCAATAATTGGAAAAGCAGGAGCAGCAGAACGAATGGATAAGGGATCAATAGGAGTGTCGGGATTTAAAAACGATATCCTCCACTGAAATGGCCGAGAAAGATGGACACAGATAGAAGGGATGAGACCCATCAAAAGTTATATCCCAATAAATAGGCATCCGACGACTAACATGATACCAACAACGATATCCCTTATGCTCATCGTTGTATCCTAAGAAGACACTCAGCGAACTGAGCAGCCGGTTTGGTGCGTCCACATGGGCCAAGGACATAGCAAAAATAACCAAACAATTGCAGTGCCGGATAATCATGAAACGCTCAAATAGACGCTCGAGAGGAGCTCCACAATGCATGAGATAGATGGAAGTGGTGACAGACTTGGCCCAAAAGTGCGGCGGAAGAGAGGCGGTAACCATCAATAGACAAGCTGTATCAAGAAGGTGACAATGCTTGTGCTCAGCAACAACATTCTGAGCATGAGCACTAGGATAAGGAAACCGAAGTCTACTCAGGAAGGATTCCATGCAACAGCTTGGAGATATATTCTCGACCAGAGTCACAGAACACAGGAATAGGCGTAAAGAAACTGAATGTGAACCATGGCAGGAAAAGGATTATTGATAAGAACCCACTACGAGAAGAAATAAAGTATATCCAGGTGTGTTGAGAGAAGTTACTAGCGATGACCTCCTTTCGAGGCAAAGGAAGATAGAGCTTCGACATCGGAGAGAACATAGTTGAAAGGACGCTGAGACACTGTCTCGCTATGAGTATAAGGTAAATGGACCTATGTACGAAGCCGACTACCTTGACGGTTTAGAGGCATCATCAGAGACGGTTCCAAGAAGGCCACGTCGAACTAAGGATGAGAGATCAGAAGTGACCCAAGGCGATGATGCTACTGTTGAAAATACCTGGTAGCATTGTTCAAGAAATCTTCCGATTCAACGATTTATCGCCCGATTTATCGCTACTCTTGGGGTGACTGATAAGATTTTGCCTTATCTTCACCATTTATCATTTGGGCCGATTTATTGCTAAGATAAGCGATTTATCGGGAATCTACCGATAAATCGGGCCTAATCGTAGCACTGTGTTTGCAAAAACTATATTTATTTGCGTTTTGTGAACCTTGTTACGCAATATGTACTGTTCTCCTATTTTCTTAGTCATTATACCAGGATTTAAAGGCTAGGAATCAAGGTAACACTTCTGTCCAATATTGTTTTGGTGTTAAATATATCATATTTTAGTGTTGGGAACCTGGGATTTGAGAAAAAATGGCCGATTAATAGGTGACCGGTAAAATCAATTAATCGGCCGATTTCCGATTAATCTCTAATCCCCGGCTGACCGAGACGATAACGATAAGCGATATCCTCAACAATGCCTGGTAGACAAGGCAATAGAGGCAGAGACTAGCGGCGGCGGCAGAAGGACTTGATCCAGCATCCCACATACGTGTGCACTCTTTGTACCCTGCCGATTTGGCTAGGTGTTCTTGTCCTGCTTGCGGGTTGTGAGCCACGCACTTGATTAAGCACCCCAAGTTCTCCTACTGTGTGCCCTTGGCCTCGACTTTAGGTAGCGCCTGTCGTCGGCTCGCCCCGTTCATAATCCAGGTATGCGTCGACTGTCCGAGCTCCTGCTCACCAATCGTGGTGCTCGAGCGTGCGGTTATGGTGTCGCGCAACAAGGGAACACGGGATGTGGGATTGAGACAGTGCTCATAGCAACCCGCAGCAAGGCAAAGGGCTCCCATCCAAACTCGCACGGAGCGGAGGTGGTCACAAATGTGGACGCTGGCTCCATAGGAGTCTAAAAAATGTGAGGAAAAGATGGAAGAATACGAGCAGGAATCATCAGGATAAACTCAGGTGATGGAGACAAGGAAGCCACAGCTGATGAAACTGCAGAATCCTGTGATAAGAGAGGTGAGGAAATCATAGGAGATGATGGCATTGGATCAGCAATAATTGGAGAAGCAGGAGCAGTAGAACGAATGGATAAGGTATCAACTGGAGTGATAGGAGTGCCGGCTTTAAAAAAAGATATCCTCCACTGAAAAGGTCGAGAAAGATGGACACGGATAGAAGGGATGAGACTCATCAAAAGTCATATCCCGATAAATAGGCATCCGACGACTAACATGATACCAACAAAGATATCCCTTATGCTCATCGTTGTATCCTAAGAAGACACACTAAACGAACTGAGCAGTCGGTTTAGTGCGTTCACGTGGGCCAAGGACATAGCAAAAACAACCAAACAATTGCATCGCAGAATAATCAGGAAACGATCAAATATACGCTTGAAAGGAGCGCCACCCTACATGAGATAGATGGAAGTGGTGACAGACTTGGCCCAAAAGTGCGACGTAAGAGAGGCGATAACCATCAATAGACAAGCTGTATCAAGAAGGTGACAATGCTTGTGCTCAGCGACATCATTTTGAGCATGAGCACCAGGATAAGGAAACCGAAGTCTGCTCAGGAAGGATTTCGTGCAACAGCTTGGAGATATATTCTCGACCAGAGTCACAGAACACAGGAATAGGCGTAAAGAACTGAATGTGAACCATGGCAGCAAAAGGCTTATTGATAAGAACCCACTACGAGAAGAAATAAAGTATATCCAGGTGTGTTAAGAAAAGTTACTAGTGATGACCTCCTTTCGAGGCAAAGGAAGATGGAGCTTCGACATCGGAGTGAACATGGTTGAAATGACGTCGAGACACTGTCTTGCTATGAGTATAAGGTAACTGGACCTATGTACGAAGCCGACTACCTTGACGGTTTAGAGGCATCATCAGAGACGGTTCCAAGAAGGCCACGTCGAACTAAGGATGAGAGATCAGAAGTGACCCAAGGCGATGATGCTACTGTTGAAAATACCTGGTAGACAAGGCAACAAAGGCAGAGACTAGCGGCGGCGGCAGAAGGACTTGATCCAGCATCCCACATACGTGTGCACTCTTTGTACCTTGCCGATTTGGCTAGGTGTTCTTGTCCTGCTTGCGGGTTGTGAGCCACGCACTTGATTAAGCACCCCAAGCTCTCCTACTGTGTGCCCTTGGCCTCGACTTTAGGTAGCGCCTGTCGTCGGCTCGCCCCGTTCATAATCCAGGTACGCGTCGATTGTCCGAGCTCCTGCTCACCATTCGTGGTGCTCGAGCGTGCGGTTATGGTGTCGCGCAACAAGGGAACACGGGATGTGGGATTAAGACAGTGCTCATAGCAACCCGCAGCAAGGCAAATGGCTCCCATCCACACTCGCACGGAGCGGAGGTGGTCACAAATGTGGACGCTGGCTCCATAGGAGTCTCAAAAATGTGAGGAAAAGATGGAAGAATACGAGCAGGAATCATCAGGATAAACTCAGGTGATGGAGACAAGGAAGCCATAGCTGATGAAACTGCAGAATCCTGTGATAAGCGAGGTGAGGAAATCATAGGAGATGATGGCATTGGATCTGCAATAATTGGAGAAGCAGGAGCAGCAGAACGAATGGATAAGGGATCAATAGGAGTGTCGGGATTTAAAAAACATATCCTCCACTGAAATGGCCGAGAAAGATGGACACAAATAGAAGGGATGAGACCCATCAAAAGTTATATCCCAATAAATAGGCATCCGACGACTAACATGATACCAACAACGATATCCCTTATGCTCATCGTTGTATCCTAAGAAGACACTCAGCGAACTGAGCAGCCAGTTTGGTGCGTCCACATGGGCCAAGGACATAGCAAAAATAACCAAACAATTGCAGTGCCGGATAATCATGAAACGCTCAAATAGACGCTCGAGAGGAGCTCCACAATGCATGAGATAGATGGAAGTGGTGACAGACTTGGCCCAAAAGTGCGGCGGAAGAGAGGCGGTAACCATCAATAGACAAGCTGTATCAAGAAGGTGACAATGCTTGTGCTCAGCAACAACATTCTGAGCATGAGCACTAGGATAAGGAAACCGAAGTCTACTCAGGAAGGATTCCATGCAACAGCTTGGAGATATATTCTCGACCAGAGTCACAGAACACAGGAATAGGCGTAAAGAACTGAATGTGAACCATGGCAGGAAAAGGATTATTGATAAGAACCCACTACGAGAAGAAATAAAGTATATCCAAGTGTGTTGAGAGAAGTTACTAGCGATGACCTCCTTTCGAGGCAAAGGAAGATGGAGCTTCGACATCGGAGAGAACATAGTTGAAAGGACGCTGAGACACTGTCTCGCTATGAGTATAAGGTAACTGGACCTATGTACGAAGCCGACTACCTTGACGGTTTAGAGGCATCATCAGAGACGGTTCCAAGAAGGCCACGTCGAACTAAGGATGAGAGATCAGAAGTGACCCAAGGCGATGCTGCTACTGTTGAAAATACCTGGTAGACAAGGCAACAGAGGCAGAGACTAGCGGCGGCGGCAGAAGCACTTGATCCAGCATCCCACATGCGTGTGCACTCTTTGTACCCTGCCGATTTGGCTAGGTGTTCTTGTCCTGCTTGCGGGTTGTGAGCCACGCACTTGATTAAGCACCCCAAGTTCTCCTACTGTGTGCCCTTGGCCTCGACTTTAGGTAGCGCCTGTCGTCGGCTCGCCCCGTTCATAATCCAGGTACGCGTCGACTGTTCGAGCTCCTGCTCACCATTCGTGGTGCTCGAGCGTGCGGTTACGGTGTCGCGCAACAAGGGAACACGGGATGTGGGATTGAGACAGTGCTCATAGCAACCCGCAGCAAGGCAAAGGGCTCCCATCCACACTCGCACGGAGTGGAGGTGGTCACAAATGTGGACGCTGGCTCCATAGGAGTCTCAAAAATGTGAGGAAAAGATGGAAGAATACGAGCAGGAATCATCAGGATAAACTCAGGTGATGGAGACAAGGAAGCCATAGCTGATGAAACTGCAGAATCCTGTGATAAGCGAGGTGAGGAAATCATAGGAGATGATGGCATTGGATCTGCAATAATTGGAGAAGCAGGAGCAGCAGAACGAATGGATAAGGTATCAACTGGATTGTCGGGATTTAAAAAAGATATCCTCTACTGAAATGGCCGAGAAAGATGGACACAGATAGAAGGGATGAGACCCATCAAAAGTTATATCCCAATAAATAGGCATCCGACGACTAACATGATACCAACAACGATATCCCTTATGCTCATCGTTGTATCCTAAGAAGACACTCAGCGAACTGAGCAGCCAGTTTGGTGCGTCCACATGGGCCAAGGACATAGCAAAAATAACCAAACAATTGCAGTGCCGGATAATCATGAAACGCTCAAATAGACGCTCGAGAGGAGCTCCACAATGCATGAGATAGATGGGAAGTGGTGACAGACTTGGCCCAAAAGTGCGGCGGAAGAGAGGCGGTAACCATCAATAGACAAGCTGTATCAAGAAGGTGACAATGCTTGTGCTCAGCAACAACATTCTGAGCATGAGCACTAGGATAAGGAAACCGAAGTCTGCTCAGGAAGGATTTCGTGCAACAGCTTGGAGATATATTCTCGACCAGAGTCACAGAACACAGGAATAGGCGTAAAGAACTGAATGTGAACCATGGCAGCAAAAGGCTTATTGATAAGAACCCACTACGAGAAGAAATAAAGTATATCCAGGTGTGTTGAGAGAAGTTACTAGCGATGACCTCCTTTCGAGGCAAAGGAAGATGGAGCTTCGACATCGGAGTGAACATGGTTGAAAGGACGTCGAGACACTGTCTCGCTATGAGTATAAGGTAACTGGACCTATGTACGAAGCCGACTACCTTGACGGTTTAGAGGCATCATCAGAGACGGTTCCAAGAAGGCCACGTCGAACTAAGGATGAGAGATCAGAAGTGACCCAAGGCGATGATGCTATTGTTGAAAATACCTGGTAGACAAGGCAACAGAGGCAGAGACTAGCGGCGGCGGCAGAAGGACTTGATCCAGCATCCCACATACGTGTGCACTCTTTGTACCCTGCCGATTTGGCTAGGTGTTCTTGTCCTGCTTGCGGGTTGTGAGCCACGCACTTGATTAAGCACCCCAAGTTCTCCTACTGTGTGCCCTTGGCCTCAACTTTAGGTAGCGCCTGTCGTCGGCTCGCCCCGTTCATAATCCAGGTACGCGTCGACTGTCCGAGCTCCTGCTCACCATTCGTGGTGCTCGAGCATGCGGTTATGGTGTCGCGCAACAAGGGAACACGGGATGTGGGATTGAGACAGTGCTCATAGCAACCTGCAGCAAGGCAAAGGGCTCCCATCCACACTCGCACGGAGTGGAGGTGGTCACAAATGTGGACGCTGGCTCCATAGGAGTCTCAAAAATGTGAGGAAAAGATGGAAGAATACGAGCAGGAATCATCAGGATAAACTCAGGTGATGGAGACAAGGAAGCCATAGCTGATGAAACTGCAGAATCCTGTGATAAGCGAGGTGAGGAAATCATAGGAGATGATGTCATTGGATCTGCAATAATTGGAGAAGCAGGAGCAGCAGAACGAATGGATAAGGTATCAACTGGATTGTCGGGATTTAAAAAAGATATCCTCCACTGAAATGGCCGAGAAAGATGGACACAGATAGAAGGGATGAGACCCATCAAAAGTTATATCCCAATAAATAGGCATCCGACGACTAACATGATACCAACAACGATATCCCTTATGCTCATCGTTGTATCCTAAGAAGACACTCAGCAAACTGAGCAGCCAGTTTGGTGCGTCCACATGGGCCAAGGACATAGCAAAAATAACCAAACAATTGCAGTGCCGGATAATCATGAAACGCTCAAATAGACGCTCGAGAGGAGCTCCACAATGCATGAGATAGATGGGAAGTGGTGACAGACTTGGCCCAAAAGTGCGGCGGAAGAGAGGCGGTAACCATCAATAGACAAGCTGTATCAAGAAGGTGACAATGCTTGTGCTCAGCAACAGCATTCTGAGCATGAGCACTAGGATAAGGAAACCGAAGTCTGCTCAGGAAGGATTCCATGCAACAGCTTGGAGATATATTCTCGACCAGAGTCACAGAACACAGGAATAGGCGTAAAGAACTGAATGTGAACCATGGCAGCAAAAGGCTTATTGATAAGAACCCACTACGAGAAGAAATAAAGTATATCCAGGTGTGTTGAGAGAAGTTACTAGCGATGACCTCCTTTCGAGGCAAAGGAAGATGGAGCTTCGACATCGGAGTGAACATGGTTGAAAGGACGCTGAGACAGTGTCTCGCTATGAGTATAAGGTAACTGGACCTATGTACGAAGCCGACTACCTTGACGGTTTAGAGGCATCATCAGAGACGGTTCCAAGAAGGCCACGTCGAACTAAGGATGAGAGATCAGAAGTGACCCAAGGCGATGATGCTACTGTTGAAAATACCTGGTAGACAAGGCAACAGAGGCAGAGACTAGCGGCGGCGGCAGAAGGACTTGATCCAGCATCCCACATACGTGTGCACTCTTTGTACCCTGCCGATTTGGCTAGGTGTTCTTGTCCTGCTTGCGGGTTGTGAGCCACGCACTTGATTAAGCACCCCAAGTTCTCCTACTGTGTGCCCTTGGCCTCGACTTTAGGTAGCGCCTGTCGTCGGCTCGCCCCGTTCATAATCCAGGTACGCGTCGACTGTCCGAGCTCCTGCTCACCATTCGTGGTGCTCGAGCGTGCGGTTATGGTGTCGCGCAACAAGGGAACACGGGATGTGGGATTGAGACAGTGCTCATAGCAACCCGCAGCAAGGCAAAGGGCTCCCATCCACACTCGCACGGAGCGGAGGTGGTCACAAATGTGGACGCTGGCTCCATAGGAGTCTAAAAAATGTGAGGAAAAGATGGAAGAATACAAGCAGCAATCATCAGGATAAACTCAGGTGATGGAGACAAGGAAGCCACAGCTGATGAAACTGCAGAATCCTGTGATAAGAGAGGTGAGGAAATCATAGGAGATGATGGCATTGGATCAACAATAATTGGAGAAGCAGGAGCAGCAGAACGAATGGATAAGGTATCAACTGGATTGTCGGGATTTAAAAAAGATATCCTCCACTGAAATGGCCGAGAAAGATGGACACAGATAGAAGGGATGAGACCCATCAAAAGTTATATCCCAATAAATAGGCATCCGACGACTAACATGATACCAACAACGATATCCCTTATGCTCATCGTTGTATCCTAAGAAGACACTCAGCGAACTGAGCAGCCAGTTTGGTGCGTCCACATGGGCCAAGGACATAGCAAAAATAACCAAACAATTGCAGTGCCGGATAATCATGAAACGCTCAAATAGACGCTCGAGAGGAGCTCCACAATGCATGAGATAGATGGGAAGTGGTGACAGACTTGGCCCAAAAGTGCGGCGGAAGAGAGGCGGTAACCATCAATAGACAAGCTGTATCAAGAAGGTGACAATGCTTGTGCTCAGCAACAACATTCTGAGCATGAGCACTAGGATAAGGAAACCGAAGTCTACTCAGGAAGGATTCCATGCAACAGCTTGGAGATATATTCTCGACCAGAGTCACAGAACACAGGAATAGGCGTAAAGAACTGAATGTGAACCATGGCAGGAAAAGGATTATTGATAAGAACCCACTACGAGAAGAAATAAAGTATATCCAGGTGTGTTGAGAGAAGTTACTAGCGATGACCTCCTTTCGAGGCAAAGGAAGATGGAGCTTCGACATCGGAGAGAACATAGTTGAAAGGACGCTGAGACAGTGTCTCGCTATGAGTATAAGGTAACTGGACCTATGTACGAAGAGGACTACCTTGACGGTTTAGAGGCATCATCAGAGACGGTTCCAAGAAGGCCACGTCGAACTAAGGATGAGAGATCAGAAGTGACCCAAGGCGATGATGCTACTGTTGAAAATACCTGGTAGACAAGGCAACAGAGGCAGAGACTAGCGGCGGCGGCAGAAGGACTTGATCCAGCATCCCACATACGTGTGCACTCTTTGTACCCTGCCGATTTGGCTAGGTGTTCTTGTCCTGCTTGCGGGTTGTGAGCCACGCACTTGATTAAGCACCCCAAGTTCTCCTACTGTGTGCCCTTGGCCTCGACTTTAGGTAGCGCCTGTCGTCGGCTCGCCCCGTTCATAATCCAGGTACGCGTCGACTGTCCGAGCTCCTGCTCACCATTCGTGGTGCTCGAGCGTGCGGTTATGGTGTCGCGCAACAAGGGAACACGGGATGTGGGATTGAGACAGTGCTCATAGCAACCCGCAGCAAGGCAAAGGGCTCCCATCCACACTCGCACGGAGCGGAGGTGGTCACAAATGTGGACGCTGGCTCCATAGGAGTCTAAAAAATGTGAGGAAAAGATGGAAGAATACGAGCAGGAATCATCAGGATAAACTCAGGTGATGGAGACAAGGAAGCCACAGCTGATGAAACTGCAGAATCCTGTGATAAGAGAGGTGAGGAAATCATAGGAGATGATGGCATTGGATCAGCAATAATTGGAGAAGCAGGAGCAGTAGAACGAATGGATAAGGTATCAACTGGAGTGATAGGAGTGCCGGCTTTAAAAAAAAGATATCCTCCACTGAAAAGGTCGAGAAAGATGGACACGGATAGAAGGGATGAGACTCATCAAAAGTCATATCCCGATAAATAGGCATCCGACGACTAACATGATACCAACAAAGATATCCCTTATGCTCATCGTTGTATCCTAAGAAGACACACTAAACGAACTGAGCAGTCGGTTTAGTGCGTTCACGTGGGCCAAGGACATAGCAAAAACAACCAAACAATTACATCGCAGAATAATCAGGAAACGATCAAATATACGCTTGAAAGGAGCGCCACCCTACATGAGATAGATGGAAGTGGTGACAGACTTGGCCCAAAAGTGCGGCGTAAGAGAGGCGATAACCATCAATAGACAAGCTGTATCAAGAAGGTGACAATGCTTGTGCTCTGCGACATCATTTTGAGCATGAGCACCAGGATAACGAAACCGAAGTCTGCTCAGGAAGGATTTCGTGCAACAGCTTGGAGATATATTCTCGACCAGAGTCACAGAACACAGGAATAGGCGTAAAGAACTGAATGTGAACCATGGCAGCAAAAGGCTTATTGATAAGAACCCACTACGAGAAGAAATAAAGTATATCCAGGTGTGTTGAGAGAAGTTACTAGCGATGACCTCCTTTCGAGGCAAAGGAAGATGGAGCTTCGACATCGGAGTGAATATGGTTGAAAGGACGTCGAGACACTGTCTCGCTATGAGTATAAGGTAACTGGACCTATGTACGAAGCCGACTACCTTGACGGTTTAGAGGCATCTTCAGAGACGGTTCCAAGAAGGCCACGTCGAACTAAGGATGAGAGATCAGAAGTGACCCAAGGCGATGATGCTACTGTTGAAAATACCTGGTAGACAAGGCAACAGAGGCAGAGACTAGCGGCGCCGGCAGAAGGACTTGATCCAGCATCCCACATACGTGTGCACTCTTTGTACCCTGCCGATTTGGCTAGGTGTTCTTGTCCTGCTTGCAGGTTGTGAGCCATGCACTTGATTAAGCACCCCAAGTTCTCCTACTGTGTGCCCTTGGCCTCGACTTTAGGTAGCGCCTGTTGTCGGCTCGCCCCGTTCATAATCCAGGTACGCGTCGACTGTCCGAGCTCCTGCTCACCATTCGTGGTGCTCGAGCGTGCGGTTATGGTGTCGCGCAACAAGGGAACACGGGATGTGGGATTGAGACAGTGCTCATAGCAACCCGCAGCAAGGCAAAGGGCTCCCATCCAAACTCGCACGGAGCGGAGGTGGTCACAAATGTGGACGCTGGCTCCATAGGAGTCTCAAAAATGTGAGGAAAAGATGGAAGAATACGAGCAGGACTCATCAGGATAAACTCAGGTGATGGAGACAAGGAAGCCACAGCTGATGAAACTGCAGAATCCTGTGATAAGAGAGGTGATGAAATCATAGGAGATGATGGCATTGGATCTGCAATAATTGGAGAAGCAGGAGCAGTAGAACGAATGGATAAGGTATCAACTGGAGTGATAGGAGTGCAGGCTTTAAAAAAAAGATATCCTCCACTGAAAAGGTCGAGAAAGATGGACACGGATAGAAGGGATGAGACTCATCAAAAGTCATATCCCGATAAATAGGCATCCGACGACTAACATGATACCAACAAAGATATCCCTTATGCTCATCGTTGTCTCCTCTGCCATGGCAAGCTGCCATTTGGTATGAACAACATCACGATAAGAAGTCCGTTCGACAACCAGCACCAACGCTTGGGAGACTAAGGCGATCAATATGCCGAAGCGGAGGAGGAAGATAGCCATAATTAGGCTGAGACGAGGAAGATGGCACATCTGTAGACGCATCCGCAACACGTGGATGACATGTATAAAAGTGAGGAAAAGATGGAAGAATACGAGCAGGAATCATCAGGATAAAGTCAGGTGATAGAGACAAGGAAACCATTGGTGATGAAGGTGTAGAATCATGTGATAAGAGAGGTAAAAAGAGATATCCTTCGCTGAAAAGGTCGAGGAAGATGGACACGGGTAGAAGGAAGAGACTTATCAAAAGTCATATCCAGAGAAATAGGCATCCGACGACCAACATGACCCAACAACGATATCCCTTATGCTCATCTGTGTATCCTAAGAAGACACTCAATAGACTGAGCAGCCAATTTAATGCATTCACATGGGGCAAGGAGATAGCAAACACAACCAGACAATTGAAGTGTTGAATAATCAGGAAACAATCAAATAGACGCTTGAAAGGAGCACCACCCTGCAGAGCAGTGGATTACTGAAGGTTGATGAGATAGATGGAAGTGGAGACATACTCGGCCCAAAAGTGCGGCGGTGGATTACTTAAAAAGTTTTCTCGTGCACATCAGATTGAACAAGGTTGAAAGAAAGCTTGCTCGTGCTCCTTCTCGCCGAGGGTGGCGCCCGAGTGTGCGGTGATGGGGTCGCCCAACAGGGGAACACAAGATGTGGGATTGATGCAGTGCACATATCAACCCACAACCAGGCAACAGATGCCCAGCCGGACTGGTAGGGAGCGGAGGTGGATACAAAGGTGAACGTTGAGCCTCATTGGAGTCTTAATAGTGTGCTCATCAGTAAGAGCAGCACGAGTAAGAAGATCCTGGATATACTTCTCTTATGCAATAAAGAAGCCATTAAAGGTAGAAGAAACCTCAATCTCAAGAAAGTAGCAAAGAGGACCAAGATCAGACATAAGAAACTCACCATAACAAGCCTTCACAAAGGCAATGTACTTAGAATCATCGTCGGTGATGATCAACATATAGAAGAAGAGTTCGCCACGAGTTGAAAGGTAGACAAAAGGTGAGAACCAAGCTTGCCCCCGCTCCTGCTCGCTGATGGTGGCGCCCGAGTGTGCGGTGATGGGGTCGCCCAACAGGGGAACACAAGATGTGGGATTGATGCAGTGCACATATCAACCCACAACCAGGCAACGGATGCCCAGCCGGACTGGTAGGGAGCGGAGGTGGATACAAAGGTGAACGTTGAGCCTCATTGGAGTCTTAATAGTGTGCTCATCAGTAAGAGCAGCACGAGTAAGAAGATCCTGGATATACTTCTCTTATGCAATAAAGAAGCCATTAAAGGTAGAAGAAACCTCAATCTCAAGAAAGTAGCAAAGAGGACCAACATCAGACATAAGAAACTCACCATGACAAGCCTTCACAAAGGCAATGTACTTAGAATCATCGCCGATGATGATCAACATATAGAAGAAGAGTTCGCCACGAGTTGAAAGGTAGACAAAAAGTGCACGATCATGAGCACTCGCTGAAAAATCGGCCACAATCACTATTGAGATGAAACGCTTAGATCGGGCACGAGGGGTTTGCTTAAGGCCACAAGAGAGCGACGAAGACGACAAACCATGTCATCAGAAAGAGACAACCGGTAGTGGCAGTGGCACGCATGGATGTAGAAGTAGCACGTGTTTGCGTCTCCCTCGGCTAGCTAGTGGAAGCGGAGGGCTGGCGGGCGATGATGCACTTGAGGGAGGCCAAACCAAGCAACTCAAGCTTCAACTCTTTGTGCAGATTAAGCTCCTTTTGGGACAACTGTTGAGACTCCTTCACCGCGTTGTGCTGGAAAATGATTTTCCTGGCTATGAGATGTTGTAGCTTGATGCTGCCAATATGCCGGTCGCTCCACGACTGCAATGTGTTGTCCGTATTCTTCAGCGGGACACCCAAACGCTAGAGTGGGCGAAGGTGCGACGACACATGCTAGGCATCGACAACCACCTGGCGGAAGCCGTCAAAATTCAGCCAGAGATCCTTGAAGTGGGACTGGTGAGCCTTAGGCGTCCAAAGCGTGGTGTACAGGCTGAATCTAATGCCATGGAGGATTCCGCGCAGAAAAGCAACTAGGATGCCATCACCCCCAATTCTTCGAACAAAACAAGCGGTCCGGCTGCACCAACATTGGTGACCGTCGCTTGTTGCTCCAATTGTAGCGCCGCTCGATGAGGTTGATCTCGCGAAGCCCAAGGTCCTCAAGGAAACATTGAAATCTGCCCATCCATCTTTTTTCTAGGTTAGCATTATTCTTACCCCCCTTGCTAGATCAAGTTGAAGTCACCGGTAATGACCCAAGGACTAGGTTGCGAGGAGCGGAACTCATAGCTCTTGGAGGGAAGCAAAGAGATTTGCATTAACGAAAGGACCGCATACGGTTAACAATCACCAAGGGGGTGTTTGAGACGAACACAAAGGGCGTAGGTTCGAGTCGGTGCATTAAGGCTTCACACGTTTCAAGAAGACGACACCGAACTAAGGATGAGAGACGAGAGTAACACAAGTGACCAATGCGGTAACGACCCAAGGACTAGGTTGCGAGGAGCAAAACTCGTAGCTCTTGGAGGGAAGCAAAGCGATTTGCATCAACGAAAGGACCACATACGGTTGACAATCACCAAGGGGGTGTCTGAGACGAACACAGAGGGCGTAGGTTCGAGTCGGTGCATTAAGGCTTCACACACACGTTTCAAGAAGACGACACCGAACTAAGGATGAGAGACAAGAGTAACACAAGTGACCAAGGCGATGATCCAACTGCTGAAAAGAGCTGGTAGGCAAGGTAACAGAGGTAGAGAGACTGGTGGCGGTGGCAACGGAGAGAGTGAGACCAGTCAAGCTCCCAGAGGCCCTGGGAGTTACGTCATCGGGGCCAGCACCAAGGAGAGCACCAGTGTGACTGTCCGAAACATAGCATGAGTCAAAGTCGAGAATTACCCGACAACCAGAGTTAAAAATCTGACCACTTGAAATGAGCTGCATGGTATGTTGAGAAACATGAAAAGACGAAGTGCTAAGAAGTCTTTGGTCATTAACCAGGAAGGAGGTACCTATTAGGAAATATGCAATTTGTATTTCCAGGTGACCATATGCCATTATATATACACGTACAAGTGTTTTAGAATATGCAAAAAAACCTTTATAAAATGGGGAAAATACAAAAAGGTACATGGCTAAATATATAACTCTTACCCCCCCCCCCCTCAAACTCATGGTGGATCAACAACACTGAGCTTGGAGAGATAGAGATAGAAGTCGTGTTGTGCTCTAGTTTGGGCCTTCCTAAAGAAATTCGCCAACTGTAACTCGGAAAGCACATTGAGGAGCAATAACCCAAATCTTGCACACCAGCACGCACAAAAAAGCATCAACACCAATATGCTTGATGAGCTCATTCTTCACAGGGTCGCGTGCAACACTATGAGCACCCGTACTGTCAGACAAGAGCAGAGTAGGTGTAGTGACAGAAACACCAAACTTATGAACTAACCACCGTAAGCAAGTCACCTTTGCCGTCAAAAGAACCAAATTTCGCGACTCACTCTGCACTCAAGCGTGAAACTGTAGTCTTATTTGACTTTGATTAAGGCAGTGAGAACCACAAGAAAAACGTAGTAAGCAAAAAGTGAACGACGATCCCAGGGATCACTAGCCCACATAGCATTTTAGTAGGCCTGAAGTTGTAATGAGCTGGAGCAGGGAAAGAACATACAGTAGAGATCGTGCCACGAAGATATCAGAAAACCCGAAGGAGGTGACTATAGTGAACCAATTGGGCGCAGGGACAAACTGACTCAAAATAGGAGATATCTGGATGCGTAACATCTAGATAAACAAGACTCCCAATAAGATGATGATAACACATTGGATTAGACAAGGGTCACTATCAGTAGCACGAAGGTAAACATTGAGCTCCATGGGAGTCTCAACAGTGCGGCACTCGTCAGTAAGAGCAGCACGAGCAAGTAGATTTTGAATATATTTTTCTTGGGAAATAAAAAGCCATCAGAGGTAGAAGAGACCTATCCCAAGAAAGTAGAGAGGAGGGCCAAGATCAGGCACAAGAAATTGCTCACTAAGACGTGCCTTCACAAAGACTATACTCAGGGTCGTCGCCATTCATGATCATGTCATCAACATTCTAACCTACAATGAGGCTGGCCAACTCGTCCTCCCAGCGCTCCCCAGATTGAAGCTTTGGGGTCGTTCGATGGAGCTGCTTTTGGTCAACTGGTTTGTCTCGGCTGCCAGATTTCTTTTGCCAGTTTTCACCGCGCGGTTAATTTTCACTATCCATGACTGGTGGGCCCGTTCTTCCTACCTATTGTCTGGGTGAGCCATTCGTGGGTGCGAGCGACCCTGTCCTCGCACGTCGTGCACCGTGCAGCCCGTCGTGGGCGTCTCCGATGTTGCGTGGAAACCCCATATGAACCCTAGCCTCCAATCAGTCACCACATCCGTCCCTCCTCCTCCACCCCTCGTCCGCCGCCGTCCATCTCCGCCTCCTATCCCGGCTCCTCTTGTAACTCTCATTTTCCTCGCTTCCCCGTTGCTCGCCCCCTTGCCCGGATCGGATACATGTCGTTTCCGTGGAAGATCAGGGCGATAGGGTCTTCATGGTGGGGGTGGAGGGGTAGGGACGGTCATTAGGCTAGCGGTGGAGGGATGAGGCAGCGAGGCCCGAGCTCTAGGCGGTGCATGCATTGCGAGGTGGAGGAGAGGTCGGCGTGGGGCACAATAGCAGCAGGTACGGAATGGTGGGGCTTTATCTCCCCTTGTCCGGCACAGGCTGCTGGAGAAGATGAAGGGAAGCCAGGGTGCCTCAAAAGGTGTCTGCTCCTCTCCGGCTTGGACCAGAACCCCGGCAGTCGCGTAAATGCAGAGAAGCGAGCAGAGAAAATGGCGCAGCCGCCTCCTCCCCTCACTTGCTTCCTTCTCTTGGAGCCCCTGTTCCAGTTCTCTATATCTCTCTGGATATGCTTATGAATTGACTCTTGTGTTCTTGATTGGGTTTTGGTTCAGATAGAAGAGCTTCATGATTACAAACTTTTGGGATAACTGAGTTTGTCAATGCCAAGGTTGGTTTCTCCACTTCCACCACATAATTTGCAATTTCCCCATATGATGCATTGATACCATTCCATTGTGTGATTTTTCTGCAGAAAATAATCATCGGGTTTTCAAGTGTGGGCATTGTGTGAAAGCCCAATTATTGTTCATGGTTCATGAATTCGAGAACACATTCTCATCTCCCTGGTGTCTATATTCCATTGTTTTAGATTTAAAAGTGCTTTAGATGATTCTTGATGCCTTGTCCAACCTTTCCATTTCAGGCATCATTTCTAAGTTGTATGGCATCCACGAATTTCCTGACAGTTTGTTCTGCACCAGGCTGCCTCATGTAGGATTTTGGCGCTCGTGATCTACCTTGATTAGCTGACCTGCTCCCAGTCCTACTTCCCCTCCCCCCTGACCTCTCTCCCTCTATGTATGATGTTTAATATGTGTTTTGGTTCAAATTTGACATGACTATTTGATTGATGCTTGGTTTAGAAAGTAACAAGTTCTATAATTGGTAGAAGAGTCCTATGTCATCCTTTGTATTTTTTTGTCAGGATGGATGCTTATGGAAGCACAAAAGTAGACTCATATAAACTGCAGTTGCAGTATCAGCAATAAGCAAGGGAAGTATCACATGTTTCTATCAAAACTGTGTATAAATTTAAGAGCTTAGCAAGAGAATAGCATCTCTGTTCCAGTAGAAAAAAATTAAGAGCTTAGCAAGAGAATAGCATCTCTGTATAAATTTTAGAGCTTAGTTTCTTGCATATGCATGTAACATCAACTCTTTTGTGTTCTGGTCTTAAATATCATATTCATTGATACAGTAATCTGCACCAAGCTTACTATGTTGAATTTCGGTAAGGGCAATCCCATTGTTTATGCATCTTCTTTAACAAAAGAACGATATTTGGGGTATCATCTGAGATGTGCTTTGATTAATGCCTTTCAGGCAATGTATGATGCCATTCGCAACCTTCTTGAGCAAGCTGAAATAGGAGTAATTCCATTAATCATTATGTAGGTATGTTGTTTTACTTTTTCAAGTTCTCTAACCAATATTTGCATATTCCTAGTTTTGATGCCACGTGTAGCTTTTGATAATCAAAATTGTTTCCTTTTGTGCATGGAATATGTTAACTAGAGACCAAATCCACGTATTATGAATTAGAAAAGGATTCATTCTTTGTTTGCCATGCTTTGATATTATATTATGACTTATTATCGTTGTGGCTTTCCTTAAGCTCATCGATGAATCTATATTCATTGGTCCCTGATTTTCCCCCCATTTGCGTAGTTGTCTGTTTAATGCTGCCTTTCACCAATTTATACACAAAATTGATATCATCCATTTATCGACAAATAAATGGTGAGCATACTCTGAAATATGTATGTATGGTCGCAGGTGCCTGTTTTGATGGGCTATAGTAACACACAATATTTAATGGAGCAAGAAAGAGTCCGCAAAGAATCTGCCACGGAGTTGATCAGTGCCTTGAAAGAAATTGATTTTGCAGAAATTTCGGCGAAGTTCACATGCATAAAAATCGGTGACTCATCACCGATTGAACTATATGATGATTCTGCTGGTATGGAGTGCAAAGAAACCATGCTTTCTGGAAACCTCACCAATTTCATCCTAGAATCTGGTGGAAATTTGGAGAAAAATCGTGAATTTGCTGAAAAGTGCCACCCATCAGGTCCATCTCCAGCAAATGTAAATGATCTTCCAATCAGTGAAGAGAGTTCTCTCATCACTCAGCATATTTCTGGTGAACCAACAGTTGATGGGGAAGTTTGCCCCAAGTCATTAGCTGATGCTACAACTGCTGATGGTAATGTCTTGGACAAAAGTAAAAGGTGTTTGCCTGGAGATCCGGCAGTTGTTACAGAAGCTTGTCCAGAGTCATTAGCTGACGCTACAAGTCCTGATAATAATATCTTGGACAAAGATATAAGGTCCTTGCCTGGAACAACTAGTAAGCAATATCGTAAGCTAGAGGACGGTGGTTTCCATATGGTAACAACAGAAGAGCCACTTCACTTTTGTGTTATCTTCAAAATTATATGAAATTCTTCACATTTGATTTGTTTCTCGTTATAGATCCGCAAATTGCTGCAGCATTTCCCCAGGACCTATGCAGATCTACAAAATCCTCAAGGTCTAATAGAAGATGGGAAGCACATCATGTTCTTTGGAACTGTTATATCTTCCAAGTAATTCTATATTTACATATGAGAGGTTTCTTGACATTTTCTTTGGCACCAAAGCCACATGTTAACTGTGCTTCAGTTCAGGCTTATTGACATGTGGCATGCACCTTTGTTTTGGCTTCACTTTACAATAGCTGTCTCCAGGCCATCTGTATCATTAGTACTGTACAGTATATATTCATCAATGTCTGATGATTAAGCCTTTATTATTTTGGAACAAAGTAATAGAACTGTGACACTATGGCAGCTTTGTTTCTCTTGGATGTAGCCCTTCATAGTTATAGACATAACATAGTTTATCACGTGATAGAGCCATACAATTGATGTGCATGTTGAAATAAAGCTTAGAGAAATAATTGGTATTGAATTTGTCAGATCTCTTAGAATTGGGCTGTGCTAGGCATTTGCGTCATCTTGATTGAGCCATTTTGGCATATCTTGTGGTTTGGCTATGTGCATTCGGTAATCCGCGGAAAGGGGCATAATATTTGCTTCTTGGCTAATAGTAAAGCATAAGAGGTATATAAGATTGTGTTGTAAGTGTAGGGCGTTTGTTCCGCTATACTCTGGATGTAGTTACAGAATAGTGCACTAACTTTTGTTGAACTATTTTTAGCAACAGCTTATAAAGTAAGTTCAGCACAATACAAGTCAGCAAGTGCAAACTGACCCAGTGGTCCGTAGTCCGTACAATAGATAAATTTAGATGATGACCTAGAATCAGTACACTATTTCCGAAGTCTGTACGGCAAATAGGTACTCCGTAAAGAAATATAAGAGCATTTAGATCACTACTTTAGTGATCTAAACGCTCTTATATTTTTTTACAGAGGGAGTAGAAGTGAGTTCATAAAAATAAAAAATTGAACTCGCAGACTCGAGCATGAGCAAAGAACATTGAATTCGTAAAATAATCATTATGTCACATTGTAATTCCACTGCAAGAATCATCTCTTCTGTTTCATCCTCTGAATTTATGTACTGCTGGTGCTTACATATATGTATATTTCGCTTCTGCTTGAGTCTCTCCTGTCTGATCCGGTATTGATGATCTATGTGGCCGAAAAAAAATACATTGCCTGTGAATTTTTCTAGATGCATCATGATATCCAGCTGTGTTGTTATGGCCTCAAAATCTGTCTAGAGAGTACTATTGGTGGTTATTTTGCATGTTGGGTTATATTTCTAATGTGCCTTGAAATTATTTTCCCTCCTCGTCTTGGTGTCCAATTGTGTTGGTATGGCCTAAAAATGTGTATTAAGAAGTATTTATGATTGCCACATTTGTCCATAATATTTTTATATGTATATATACAGTCGTCTTGGAATGGGATATGATTCTTTTTGGTATTTCAGTTAAACATTCATCCTAGGAATCTTGATATCTGGTTGTGTTGGTATAGTTTTGTAATTTTTCGCCCGGAATCCATCTATCCAGTCTGCTTTTTCTTGTTCTGTTCATCAAGGTTTGCTCCCTTCTTTTAATGCATTAGCTTTGTTTTCATTATACCCTTGTGATGCTTGTTGGTTAAGTGATGATTTTACATTCTGGATTAGGCTGACGTGTCGTGTTCTATTTCGCGTCATGCTGCTTATATTTCGTGGTTGCCTGTGGACAGGATGTGTCCACTTGTTTCCGTTGTACCTATTTTGGAAGCTGTGGTAGTGCGATAGGCTTTACCGGTGCTTGCATACTTGCGTGAGGTCGCAGAACATAATAGTCTGATGCATCCTGCTATGTGACATATTGTGATCATCCTCGATAGTATTTCTCTCTTGGGTCTTTTCTATACATAACAGTGTGATACGACACCTATAGAAATTGCTGCAGACTATTGAAGAAGAGAGCCGATGGACATTGGACCCGGACTATTGAAGAAGAGAGCCTATGGACATTGGACCCGGGGTATGTGAACTCGAGCGCACAGGAGCTCGTTATCTGTCCCGTTCGGTACTGCATTGTGATTCGGTGCATTGAATGCTCGCAAGAGGCCCATGGTCGACCAAGAATTGGGAAATTGAGATATACGTAGAGGTGCAGATCTGACTGGTGGGCAATAGCTCTGGCGGACGTTGGGACACCGTCGACTGATCGGAGGAGAGCCATGGCTCGGGACGTTGGTGCCGTCCCGATTCGTGGTTCAGAATTTTTGCTTTTCCGGTAGTGTCAACAGTGGTCGAGTAAATGCGGGGATGGGTAGATGGAAGCAACTGTCTCCTACCTTACGAGACTAGATCTGTTATATGTTGCATGGAAAAATTTGTTATATGTAAATGCGGATGATCCAGAGGAGGCGACTGCGGCTGCCGGAGAAGATGGACTTCTTGATGCAACCGATTAACAGGTGAGAAAATATGTTATATGTTGCATGTTCGGTTATTCAATATGAAGATCTAATCAATTCTACACTTGGGGTGCGGGGCGGGAGCGATTGCAGGACTGTTTTGCTGGAGGAGGTGAACGACAGTGACATACCCATGGAGCCCCTTCGGTACCCAGTGATGCCGCAGCTTCGCGTCCAGATCTGTGCGATGGAAGTAGCAGCGCAGGCACCTGGTCGAGATCGACCCCAAGCCTCAGAGCAAATCCATAGAGCAGATGACCCCAAGACTCCAGGATGGACGCGTAGGTGAGAAGTTCTAGCTCGTACTGATATTTTCTGCAGGTTAAAGTGCTGCAAAATTCAGTCTGAAAAGTGACTGCTACTGGCATTCAATGATTTTCCTGTAGTAAACTCTTTCAGCACTGTCGATGATTTCACGTACAGGCGACGTGTGTCCACATAGACTATGTTAATTGATTTTGCTGTATCATGTCTATGCTTGTGTAATTAAAAGGACGAGTCTAAACTGTTTATTAAGTGGTGATTCTTCCTGCATGACAACACAACATAGCGCTTTGCAACTATGGGAACAGATCTGAAAAGTTAAACACTGAATTTGCTTTTGTTTGATTCGGAATTAGATGATGACATAACATAGTGTGCACTACCAGTTTGGTGCAAATGCAGAGTCAGGATTGGGGCGGCCGAACCAGGCTGAGCGTCATGCCCAAATAGGATTTCAGCAATGAAGAAATTAATCCTGGGTTTGCTGAAAATCATGTTGACAATGTCATTGTGCCAAAATTAGGAATGAGCTTTGACACACTGGGGAAGCTTATGGTTTTTACAATATGTATTCGTGGGAGAAAGGTTTTGGCAGAAAGAGCAGGCTTAACGTGCAGAGGACAAAATGCATGCAAGAGATAGTCTGTGGGTGTGCGGTATGTTCAAATGCTAGAATAATTTCCAGTACGTACTACTAAAGTGTGCTCATGGATGGTGACTGAATTTTGGCATGTTTGACTGTTCCAGGGAAGTTGGTAGTGGAGAATACAAGATCCTGATGTGGCGATTGCCCTGCTCTCATAAGACTTTTGTGTTCGAAAGACAATGGGTGGTACATAGCCGAGCATAGGGAGGAGCACAACTATTCAATGTCTCCCACTTTTGGGTAGACAATACACTGGCCTTCACACAAGCATATTAATGTATACAACGGGTATTTAGTGAAATGGCTACGGTAGAAGAACTGAACCTTGCCAAGGTGTACAACATTATTGGGAGTTTCTTCGAGAGGATGGAGGACCTGCCTGTCACAAAAAGAGCCCTGCAGAATCTATGCGGTAAAATTAAGCGTGAATGAGCCGAGGATGATGTTAGAAAAACAATGGAGGTGTTTCAGGAGCTTGGTTCAAAAGATCAACAGTTCATATATCAGGTTCAAGTTGATAAAGAGGGGAGGATCAGCAATTTAATGTGGGCTAATGGGAACAGTAGACTCCAGTACACTTCTTTGGAGATGTCGTCACCTTTGAGACAATGTACATAGCCAACTGTATGACATGCCGTTTGGTCTATTTGTTGGAGTGAACAATCATTTTCAGAGCATAATACTTGCCGGCGTGCTAGTTTGGGATGAGAAAGTTGAGGCATTCGAGTGGGTTTTCTCAGAATTCATTAGCATGATGGGCAGGGGTGCACACTAGACAATTCTTACCGGTTAGTTATTATGAAAACATGCTAATCATTTAAAAAACTTTGAGAGATAATTCCTTCTGATTGGGACAAAAATTAAATCCCATTCCTTCACGTGCAGACCAAAACCGCGCAATGGAAGTAGCAATAGGAAATTGTCATGCCAAGCACGACACATCATTGGTGCAAAGTGGCACGTCCTAAAGAAGGCAAAGGAGTCCCTTGGTCTGTGTATAGTAAGAAGAGCGACTTTCGGGCAGAGTTCCACAAGGTTGTGAATACCATGCAGACCATAGATGGGTTTGAAGAAGCGTGTAAGTTTCTTGTGGAGAAGTACAACCACAAAAACCACCCATAAATGATGCAATTATATGAGATACGACACAAATGGGCGAAACCTTACTCCAAGGGTGTATTCTGTGCAAAGATGACCAGTACACAACGGAGTGAGAGTCAAACCACATGTTGAGGAACTATGTACTGTCGGGTCGCCCCATCATATGTTTGTGAGGAAATACATGAGGTTGCAATTTGACAGGGAAGCGGAAGAGAAGTACGAGAAGCGGACAACAATTGTAATATCTTTTAATTATGTGCTGCAACTTAATCCTTTCCTAAACAATTCATGAAGAGCCTAATAGAAAGAATGTTCCTTTTCAGGGGAGACCGCTTTTGCGAGCCAACATGGCAACTGGAAGGCATGTTGGGAAGACATGCACACGTGCTATGTTCGAGCAGTTCGGGCATATCCTATATGAGTGTGGGGCATGTCGGATTCAGGGCTTCGCAGACCCAAGAAAAGGTTCGAACTCTAGGACGTGTGTGTGCAGAACTCAACCTCTTCGGCCTACTAACTCGTCGATCTCATGGCCTAGCTCGATGAACGGGAAGGGAAAGAGACTCAATAGTTTACTTAGGTTCGGTCCACCTTGCAGTGTAAGACCTTATTCCTGCTTTAGGGTGGATACATGTTCGGTTGATAAGATTAGTAACTCGAAACAGGAGTTGCAGAATAAACGAAGACTAGTTGAGGGTGAGGTGATGATGTGTGTTGGAAGTAGTTCCAAGATTGATATGATCATCATCGCACACTCCCTATACTTTCGGGATTAGTGTTAAACCTAAATAAATGTTATTTGGTGTTTGTATTGAGCATGAACAAGATTGGATCGTTTTTATTACAATACGGTTATTCATTTAAGTCAGAGAATAATTGTTGTTCTGTTTACATGAATAAAACCTTCTATGGTCATACACCCAATGTAAATGGTTTATTGAATCTTGATCGTAGTGATACACATATTCATAATATTGATGCCAAACGATGGAAAGTTGATAGTGATAGTGCAACATATTTGTGGCACTACCGTTTTGATCATATTGGTGTAAAGCGCATGAAGAAACTCCACGTTGATGGACTTTTGGAATCACTTGATACTTTCAAACCATGCCTCATGGGCTAGATGACTAAAACTCCATTCTCTAGAACAATGAAGCGAGCTAATGACTTATTGGAAATAATACATACCGATGTATGCGGTCCTATGAGTGTTGAAGCTCGCGGCGGGTATCGTTATTTTCTCACCTTTACAAATGATTTAAGTAGATATGGGTATATCTACTTGATGAAACACAAGTTTGAAATGTTTGAAAAGTTCAAAGAATTTCAGAGTGAAGTAGAGAATCATCGTAACAAGAAAATAAAGTTTCTACGATCTGGTCACGGAGGCGAATATTTGAGTTACGAGTTTGTCCGTCATTTAAAACAATGTGGAATAGTTTCGCAACTCACACCACCTGGAACACCACAGCGTAATGGTGTGTACGAACGTCGTAACCGTACTCTATTAGATATTGTGCGGTCTATGATGTCTCTTACTGATTTGCCTTTATCATTTTGGGGTTATGCATTAGAGACAACTGCATTCACGTTAAATAGGGCACCGTATAAATCTGTTGAGACGACACCGTATGAACTATGGTTAGGCAAGAAACCAAATATGTCGTTTCCTAAAGTTTGGGGTTGCAACACTTATGTCAATAGGCTTCAGCCTGATAAGCTCAAACCCAAATCAGAGAAGTGCATCATCATAGGATACCCAAAAGAAACTATTGGGTACACTTTCTACCACAGATTCGAAGGCAAGATTTTTGTTGCTAAGAATGGAGATTTTTTTCAAAAATATCACGTTTTATAGCAAATTTGGAAACTATAGCACCCAACAAAAATAATAATAATCAAAACTATGACCCCGTCGGCCTCGTGTGGGCCGAGAAGGGAGTTCTCGGCCAGGATTTGGCCGAAAAGGGCTCTTCAGCCGTGCCTTGGCCGAAGAGGTGCATACCTGGGTCAAAAGACCTTTTTGGTCAGTAGTAGGCCGAAAAGACATTTTTGGTCAGTAGTAGGCCGAAAAGTCTCTCGGACACACCTTTGCACGTTAACGGGTGGCCGAAGCTGCATGGCTCCACTCTTCGGCTTATGTTAGGCCGAAATGATTTTTTTTAGTTTTGGCTTATGAATACTGTGCAACCATTGCCCATCTTATGCATTGAAACAAAATATTTTCGCGCAACCATTTTCCTCAATATTTTCCCGCCGACTCTTCCACAAGATGGTGTATGCACCATCGGCTCTACAAGTCCCTCCAAGGTGTTGATTCGCCAACTGTTGGATTACTTAGTGTCTTCACGACCTTCAATATACCAGCATGTCTATCATGAATGACACAAACGTTTGGTTGGTCTTGCATGATGGCTATTTTCACTTGCTGGAAGAACCATACCCAGCTCGGAAAGTTCTCACCCTCCACAAATGACATAGAGTTGGCGGGAAAATATTGAAGGAAAGGGTTGCGCGATTTTTTTTCAATATCTAAGATGGGAAATGGTAGCATAGTATTCATAAGCCAAAACTAAAAAAATCATTTCGGCCTAACATAAGCCGAAGAGTGGATTCATGCAGCTTCGTCCACCCGTTAACATGAAAAGGGGGCCCCAGGGACTTTTCGGCCTACTGCTGACCAAAAATGTCTTTTCGGCTCAGGTACACACCTCTTCGGCCAAGGCACGGCCGAAAAGCCCTTTTCGGCCAATTCCTGGCCGAAGACTCCCTTTTTGGCCCACACGAGGCCGACATGGTCATAATTTTGATTTTTTTCGCTTTGGGTGCTATAGTTTCAAAATTTGCTATAAAAAAATAGTTTTGAAAAAAAAAATCAAGAATGGGTCGTTTCTAGAGAAAGAGTTTCTCTCGAAAGAAGTGAGTGGGAGGAAAATAGAACTTGATGAGGTAATTGTACCTTCGCTCGAATTGCAAAGTAGATCATCATGGAAAACCATTCCCGTGATGCCTACACCAACTAGAGAAGAAGCTAATGATAATGATCATGAAACTTCGGATCAAGTTACTATTGAACCTCGAAGGTCGACCAGAACACGTACCGCACCAGAGTGGTACGGTAACCCTGTTCTGGAAGTCATGTTGTTAGACAACGGTGAACCTTTGAACTATGAAGAAGCTATGATGACCCAGATTCCGAAAAATGTCTTGAGGCCATGAAATCTGAGATAGGATCCATGTATGAGAAGAAAGTATGGACTTTGGTGGACTTGCACGATGATCGGCAAGCCATAGAGAATAAATGGATCTTCAAGAAGAAGATTGACGTTGGTGGTAATGTTACTGTCTACAAAGCTCGACTTGTCGCAAAAGGTTTTCGACAAGTTAAAGGAATTGACTACGATGAGACTTTCTCACCCGTAGCGATGCTTAAGTCTGTCCGAATCATGTTAGCAATTGTGGCATTTTATGAAATCTAGCAAATGGATGTCAAAATTGCATTCCTTAATGGATTTCTGGAAGAAGAGTTGTATATGATGCAACCAGAAGGTTTTGTCGATCCTAAAAGTGCTAACAAAGTGTGCAAGCTCCAGCGATCCATGTATGGACTGGTGCAAGCATCTCGGAGTTGGAATATATGCTTTGATGAGGTGATCAAAGCATATGGCTTTATACAGACTTATGGCGAAGCCTGTATTTACTAGTAAGTGAGTGGGAGCACTACAACATTTCTCATAAGTATATGTGAATGACATATTGTTGATCGAAAATGATGTAGAATTTTCTGGAAAGCATAAAGGATTGTTTAAAAGGATTTTTTCAATAAAATACCCCGGTGAAGCTGCTTATATATTGGGCATCAAGATCTATAGGGATAGATCAAGACGCTTAATAGGACTTTCACAAAACACATACCTTGATAAAGTTTTGAAGAAGTTCAAAATGGATCAGTCAAAGAAGGAGTTCTTACCTGAGTTGTAAGGTATGAAGTTGAGTAAGACTCAAAGCCGACCATGGCAGAAAAATAGAGAGATAATGAAAGTCATTCCCTATGCCTCAGCCATAGGTTCTATAAAGCATGCAACTGCCATGCTGTGTACTTGACCAAATATGTGTCTTGTCACGTGCCTGGCAAGGGGGTACAAGAGTGATCCAGGAATAAGGAAATGTTTCTCGATTATGGTGGTGATAAAGAGTTCATCGTAAAGGGTTACACTGATGCAAGCTTTGACACTAATCCAGATGACTCTGAGTATCAATCTGGATGCGTATTAGATATATGAGCAATTAGCCAGAGTGGCTATATGCAGAGTATTGTAGACATATAAATTTGCAAAGTACACACGGTTCTAAATGTTACGGACCCGTCGACTAAAACCTCTCTCACAAGCAAAACATGACCATACCTTAGAGTGTTAATCACATAATGACGTGAACTAGATTTATTGACTCTAGTAAACTCTTTGGGTGTTAATCACATGACGATGTGAACTAGATTATTGACTCTAGTGAAAGTGGGAGATCGATGCAAATATGCCCTAGAGGCAATAATAAAATAGTTATTATTATATTTCCTTAATCATGATAAAGGTTTATTATTCATGCTAGAATTGTATTGATCGGAAACCTAAATACATGTGTGAATACATAAACAAATACAATCCCTACTAAGCCTCTACTAGACTAGCTCGTTAATCGAAGATGGTTAAGGTTTCATAGCCATGGACATGAGTTGTCATTTGATAACGGGATCACATCATTATGAGAATGACGTGATGGACAAGACCCATCCGTTAGCTTAGCATTTGATCGTTCAGTTTATTGCTACTGCTTTCATGTATGCCAAATACATATTCCTTTGACTATGAGATCATGCAACTCCCGGATACCGAAGGAATGCCTTGTGTTCTATCAAACGTCAAAACGTAATTGGTTGATTATAAAGATACTCTATAGGTATCTCCGAAGGTGTTTTGTTGGGTTGGTGTGAATTGAGATTAGGATTTGTCACCCCGAGTATCGGAGAGGTATCTCTGGGCCCTCTCGGTAATACACATCATAATAAGCCTTGCAAGCAAGTGACTAATGAGTTAGTCACGGGGTGATGTATTATAGAACAAGTAAAGAGACTTGCCGATAACGAGATTAAACTAGGTATAGAGATACCGACGATCGAATCTCGCGCAAGTAACATACGGACGAACAAAGGGAATTGTGTATGTTGTCACTATGGTTCAACCGATAAAGATCTTCGTAGAATATGTAGGAGCCAATATGGGCATCCAGGTTCCGCTATTGTTATTTCCCAGAGAGGTGTCTCGGTGATGACTACATAGTTCTCGAACCCGTAGGGTCCGCACGCTTAACGTTTGTTGACGATATAGTATTATATGAGTTATGTGATTTGGTGTCTGAATGTTGTTCGAAGTCCAGGATGAGATCACGGACATGACGAGGAGTATCAAAATGGTAGAGAGGTAAAGATTGATATATAGGACGATGGTATTCGGATGCCAGAAGTGTTCCGGAGGGTACCGGGTACATATCAAATGGCCCGAAGGAGTTTCGGGCACCCCCGGCAAAAGATATGGGCCTTATGGGCCAAGAGGGGAAACGCACCAGCCACAAGGGGCTGGTGCGCCCCCCATATGGGCCGGCAAGGTGGAGGAGGAAAGGGGAAGAAGGAAAGGAAAGAAAGGGAATATGATTCCTCCTTCCTTTCCCCCTCCCCCTCTTTCCTCCCCGTCCAAACAAACATGGCAGGGAGGGGCGCGGCCAAGGAGGACCCCCAGTAGGATTCGGCCTACTTGGGGCGCCCCATGGCAGCCTCCCCTCTCCCTCCCACCTATATATATGAGGGGGGCGCCCTAGCACACCCTAAACAATTGCTTAACTGTCTGCGGCGCCCCCCCTCCACAGTTTACACCCCCGGTCATATTTTCATAGTGCTTAGGCGAAGCCCTACGGAGATTACTTCACCATCCCCATCACCACGCCATCGTGCTGACGAAACTCATCTACTACCTCCGCGTCTTGCTGGATCAATGATAACCCACAAGTGTAGGGGTTCGCAACAGTTTTCGAGGGTAAAATATTCAACCCAAATTTATTGATTCGACACAAGGGGAGCCAAAGAATACTCTTAAGTATTAGCAGCTGAGTTGTCAATTCAACCACACCTGGAAACTTAGTATCTGCAGCAAGGTAATTTAGTAGCAAAGTAATATGGAAGTAACAATAGCAGCAATAAAAGTAACGGTAGTGTTTTTGTAGTTTTTGTAATAGTAGCAGCAGAGAAGTAAATAAGCAACAAGCAATATGTGAAAAGCTCGTAGGCATTGGATCAGTGATGGATAATTGTGTCGGATGCGATTCCTCATGTAATAGTTATAACCTAGGGTGACACAAAACTAGCTCCAGTTCATCAATGTAATGTAGGCATGTATTCCGAATATAGTCATACGTGCTTATGGTAAAGAACTTGCATGACATATTTTGTCCTACCCTCCCGTGGCAGCGGGGTCCTAGTGGAAACTAAGGGATATTAAGGCCTACTTTTAATAAAGTACCGGACCAAAGCATTAACAGATAGTGAATACATGAACTCATCAAACTACGGTCATCACCGGGAGTGGTCCCGATTGTTGTCACTTCGGGGTTGCTGGATCATAACACATAGTAGGTGACTATTGACTTGCAAGATAGGATCAATAACACAAATATATTCATGAAAACATAATAGGTTCAGATATGAAATCATGGCACTCGGGCTCTAGTGACAAGCATTAAGCATGGCAAAGTCAAAGCAACATCAATCTTAGAACATAGTGGATACTAGGGATCAAACCCTAACAAAACTAACTCGATTACATGGTAAATTTCATCCAACTCATCACCGTCCAGTAAGCCTACGATGGGATTACTCACGCACGGCAGTGAGCATCATGGAATTGGTGATGGAGGAAGGTTGATGATGACGATGGCGACAATCTCCCCTCTCCGGAGCCCCGAACGGACTCCAGATCAGCCCTCCCAAGAGAGATTAGGGCTTGGCGGCGGCTCCGTATCGTAAAACGCGATACTTCTTCCTCTTTGATTTTTTTTCTCCCCGAAAGTGAATATATGGAGTCCGGGGGTACGTCGGTAGAGCAACAGGGGGCCCACGAGGCAGGGGGGCGCGCCCAAGGGGAGGGGGCGCGCCCCCCACCCTCGTGGACAGGGTGTGGGCCCCCTGGCTTGGATCTTTCCACAGATATTTTTTATATATTCCAAAATAATTCTCTGTTGATTTTCACGTCATTTCGAGAACTTCTATTTCTGCAGAAAAATAACACCATGGCAATTCTGCTGAAAACATCGTGAGTCCGGGTTAGTTCCATTCAAATCATGCAAGTTAGAGTCCAAAACAAGGGCAAAAGTGTTTGGAAAAGTAGATACGTTGGAGACGTATCAACTCCCCTGTCAGGGATATAACTATTAGGTATAAACCGCCAGGAGGGGCCGGTTTATGCCTATGATGAAATCACTTCTATAAAGCCCATCAAGACATAGGATACGTCGTTTTATTATAGAAGACTAAAAGGCCCAGGGCCCAAAGGGTGTTAGGGCCCGTAGATGTAAACCGCCATACGGCGTGTAACTTGTATTGTAAGATAGGCAAGGTAGAGACCGAGCCGGGCACGTTTATGAGCTGGCCTCGGGGTTCTGTAAGCCGGCCGGGCATCATCCTGTGTATAAAAAGGGATGACCCGACGGCGGTTCAGGGACAAGAGACAACAACTCGAGACACAAGCAAAGCGGATTCGCTCCCTGGTCATCGAAACCCTTGCAATACCACAACAACTAGACGTAGGATTTTACCTTCATCGAAGGGGCCGAACTAGTATAAAAACCCTTGCATCCTTTGTCCGCTTTAACCCCTTTAAGCTAACCCGTAGCGATGGCTCCACGACTAAGTCCTTATGCTAGGACATCTGCCGTGACAAAACCACGACAGTTGGCTCCCACCGTGGGGCTATCGCACGATGGTTTCGAGTTCTTAGAGGGCAGCTTTGAAGGACTCAAGGGCAATGCAGTCGGCCGGATGACTAAGAGTCGTCGCGGCAAGATCTACATCGACGACGCAAGCTGGGGCCCTGAGACAGATTCAATCGAATACGGGTACCGGGTCCCCTTCAGCGGCATCCACGTTTTCATTGGCAAGATCGATGAACCGGGCCCTGAGCCGGACACCTGCTCCAACATCGTCGAGTCGGCTCAGCGTGCGAGACCTGCCCGGGTTCGGCCCGCCATGAAGCGTGTCTTTGTGGGAGTTGTCCACGGAGCGGAAGCTGAGGATAGATCGGGATCTGGTGGTGAGACCGTTGTTTATTCCGGCGATGAGTCATCTACCGAAGAGACCGAGTCTTTATACCTACTGCAGGATGGCCGGTCTGGGGGCTGTTCCAATGGTGACAGTATTCCGGACACCCTTGATCCGCCAAGCCGGGTTGCGGTCTTCATGACCGGGTCACAATTTGTGCAACAATCTTCGACTGTGGCAGCATTAACGTCCGGTTTGGCGACGGCAGCAGCGGCTGGGGCAGGAGGCCCTATGCAGCCGTCGACTCAAGTCTTGTCTGGTTTATTCGACACTTTGACAGCATTGTTGACCGCGGAAGTCAGCCAGGCCGATAAGGAGCAGCACGACACAGAAGTTGCTAAAGTAAGGGGTCAGATAGATCAAGCCAAGGCGGATTTGGCAGCCAAAAACACCAGGATGGCCGCGAGACAAGCTGAGTTGGATGCTCAGGCTTATCGGCTCCTGTTGGATCAGAACGCATCAAATGATGTAATGAGGAGAAGGCTCCAATCTCGCATGCCTCCGGTTTATGAGGCAAGGAATCTCTTTAATACGCCAGGAGCAGGAACCAGCAATCAACAAGTGGTAAACCGGGCGGAAGTGCCTGGAACAGGGGCGTCGGTCCAACCGCACGCAACGGATCCATCTCGTCAGATCATTCCATCACAGCGTGTACCGATGCCTTCCGGTCATTACTCTAACCCCTTGGATAACATAGTCGCAGCCGCTTCACGATTGGCGGCCCTCCCCGTTGAAGGAGAATCCCCTATAGCAGTGGAGGCGTGACGAGCTAGGGAGTTCCTAGAGACAGCTTTGACACAGCAGCAGGCTTATTCTTACAGTCGCGAGAGGATTCATTCCACCCCC
>LR738709.1:589322796-589376362 GCA_902687465.1 Secale cereale | reverse complement strand
CCCCCCCCCGCCCAAGCCGGAGTTATAGCAGGCATATGGATGAACTGGTCGTATCAAGTAGTGCGCGGAACCATAACCCGCCTCGAGGGGATAACCCGGCAGGTGGTGGTGCAAATGCGCAGGACGTAGTAGACCAGGGGAGATAACATCAAGAAGTCGAGTTAACAACACAATATGCAGCCCGTCAGATTACCCCGGTTTGTCCTACTACCACGGTGGAACCAGGAGTCTCTTCCAGCTCTTTGGGAGTGCCGTGTCTTAGCCCCGCTTTACGAAATGTGCGGCTGCCTAAAGATTTCAAAGGACCACGTAAGGTGCCCAATTATACCGCTGTTCTATCCCCTGAGGCATGGGTTGAGAGCTATGAGATGGCGATGGAGATGCTGGACGTGTGTGCTAAGTATTTCACCATGATGCTGGAGGGAACGGATCATACTTGGTTGAAAAGTTTACCAGCTAACTCCATCGGATCATGGGCCGAGCTTAGGCGTCGGTTTATCAATAATTTCAAAGATACATGCAAGCAGCCCATGTCAATTGTGGATTTAGCTGCATGTGTTCTAGGAGAGAACGAATCAATAAGTCATTGGGTGCGTCGGGTTTCCGAGATCCTACATTCATCAGACCGCATCAACCCGGACACAACAGTCCTGACATTAGAAGGCAATTGCCGGTTTGAGCCTCTGAAGCTGAAATTGGGACGGCTCAAATGACATTGCGAGGACATGGGAACACTTATGGCAGCTCTGGTGAAGTATGCTGACTTTGATAGTACCTGTTGGGGAACGTAGTATTTTAAAATTTTCCTACGATCACGCAAGATCTATCTACCAGATGCATAGCAACGAGAGGGGAGAGTGTGTCTACGTACCCTCGTAGACCGGGAGCGGAAGCGTCAAGTGACGCGGTTGATGTTGCCGAACTTCTTCGCGATTCAACCGATCAAGCACCGAACGTACGGCGCCTCCGCGTTCAGCACACGTTCAGCTTGATGACGTCCCACGAGCTCTTGATCCAGTTGAGCTTCACGGGAGAGTTTCGTCAGCACGACGGCGTGGTGACGGATATGATGTGATCACCGGCGCAGGGCTTCTCCTAAGCTTCGCGACGGTACGACCGAGGTGTGATTCTGTGGAGGGGGGCACCGCACACGGCTAAAACAATTCAACTTGTGTGTCTTTGGGTGCCCCCCTGCCCCCGTATATAAAGGAGCAAGGGAGGAGGGGCCGGCCACCTCCTATGGTGCGGCTAGGGAGGGGACTCCTACTAGGAATAGGATTGCAATCCTATTCCTAGTAGGATTCACCGGAAGGAAGAAGGGGGAAAGGAATAGGAGAGGTGGCGCCCCCCAATCCTAGTCCAACTAGGATTGCTAGGTGGGGGCGCCGGCCAGCCCTATGGGCTGCCTCTCTCTCACCCTTTAGGCCCACTATGGACCATCCCCTCTCGTAGGGGGTTCCGGTAACCCCCTCCGGCATTCCCGATAAATCCGAAACTTTTCCGGTATACTTCCGGTGTCCGAATATAGCCGTCCAATATATCAATCTTTATGTCTCGGACATTCCGAGACTCCTCATCATGTCCGTGATCTCATCCGGGACTCCGAACTACCTTCGGTACATCAATACTCAAAAACTCATAATACTGATCGTCATCAAACGTTAAGCGTGCGGACCCTACGGGTTCGAGAACTATGTAGACATGACCGAGACTCATCTCTGGTCAATAACCAATAGCGGAACCTGGATGTTCATATTGGCTCCTACATATTCTACGAAGATCTTTTATCGGTCAGAACCGCATAACAACATACGTTGTTCCTTTTGTCAAATGGTATGTTACTTGCCCGAGATTCGATCGTCGGTATCTTTATACCTAGTTCAATCTCGTTGCCAGCAAGACTCTTTACTCGTTCCGTAACACATCATCTCGTGACTAACTCATTAGTCTTTTTGCTTGCAAGGCTTATTATGATGTGTGTTACCGAGAGGGCCCAAAGATACCTCTCCGACACTCGGAGTGACAAATCCTAATCTTGATCTATGCCAACACCACGAATACTTTCGGAGACACCTGTAGAGCATCTTTATGATCACCCAGTTACGTTGTGACGTTTGATAGCACACAAGGTGTTCCTACGGTATTCGGGAGTTGCATAATCTCATAGTCATAGGAACATGTATAAGTCATGAAGAAAGCAATAGCAGTTAAACTAAACGATCATAGTGCTATGCTAACGGATGGGTCTTGTCCATCACATCATTCTCCTAATGATGTGATCCCGTTGATCAAATGACAACTCATGTCTATGGCTAGGAAACATAACCATCTTTGATCAATGAGCTAGTCTAGTAGAGGCATACTAGGGACATACTGTTTTGTCTATGTATCCACACATGTACTAAGTTTCCGGTTAATACAATTCTAGCATGAATAAAGACATTTATCATGATATAAGGAAATACAAATAACATCTTTATTATTGCCTCTAGGGCATATTTCCTTCAGTCTCCCACTTGAACTAGAGTCAATAATCTAGATTACAAAGTGATGATTCTCACACCCATGGAGTCTTGGTGCTGATCATGTTTTGCCCGTGGAAGAGGCTTAGTCAACGGGTCTGCAACATTCAGATCCGTATGTATTTTGCAAATCTCTATGTCTCCCTCCTTGACTAGATCGCGGATGGAATTGAAGCGTCTTTTGATGTGCTTTGTTCTCTTGTGAAACCTGGATTCCTTCGCCAAGGATATGGCTCCAGTGTTGTCACAAAAGATTTTCATTGGACCCGATGCACTAGGTACTACACCTAGATCGGATATGAACTCCTTCATCCAGACTCCTTCATTTGCTGCTTCCGAAGCAGCTATGTATTCCGCTTCACACGTAGATCCCGCCACGACGCTCTGCTTGGAACTGCACCAGCTGACAGCTCCACCGTTCAATAAAAATACATATCCGGTTTGTGACTTAGAGTCATCCGGATCAGTGTCAAAGCTAGAATCGACGTAACCGTTTACGACGAGCTCTTTGTCACCTCCATATACGAGAAACATATCCTTTGTTCTTTTCAGATACTTTAGGATGTTTTTGACCGCTGTCCAGTGATCCACTCCTGGATTACTTTGGTACCTCCCTGCTAGACTTATAGCAAGGCACACATCAGGTCTGGTACACAGCATTGCATACATGATAGATCCTATGGCTGAGGCATAGGGAATGACTTTCATTTTCTCTCTATCTTCTGCAGTGGTTGGGCATTGAGTCTTACTCAACTTCATACCTTGTAAAACAGGCAAGAACCCTTTCTTTGACTGATCCATTTTGAACTTTTTCAAAATCTTATCAAGGTATGTGCTTTGTGAAAGTCCAATTAAGCGTCTTGATCTATCTCTATAGATCTTGATGCCTAATATGTAAGCAGCTTCACCGAGGTCTTTCATAGAAAAACTTTTATTCAAGTATCCTTTTATGCTATCCAGAAATTCTATATCATTTCCAATTAACAATATGTCATCTACATATAATATTAGAAATGCTACAGAGCTCCCACTCACTTTCTTGTAAATACAGGCTTCTCCAAAAGTCTGTATAAAACCATATGCTTTGATCATTTCATCAAAGCGTATATTCCAACTCCGAGATGCTTGCACCAATCCATAGATGGATCGTTGGAGTTTGCATACTTTGTTAGCACCTTTTGGATCGACAAAACCTTCTGGTTGCATCATATACAACTCTTCTTTGAGATATCCATTTAGGAATGCAGTTTTGACATCCATTTGCCAGATTTCATAATCATAAAATGCGGCAATTGCTAACATGATTCGGACAGACTTAAGCATCGCTACAGGTGAGAAAGTCTCATCGTAGTCAACTCCTTGAACTTGTCGAAAACCTTTCGCAACAAGTTGAGCTTTGTAAACAGTAATATTACCGTCTGCGTCAGTCTTCCTCTTGAAGATCCATTTATTTTCGATGGCCTGCCGATCATCGGGCAAGCCAACCAAAGTCCATACTTTGTTCTCATACATGGATCCCATCTCAGATTTCATGGCTTCAAGCCATTTTGCGGAATCTGGGCTCATCATCGCTTCCTCATAGTTCGTAGGTTCATCATGGTCTAGTAACATGATTTCCAGAACTGGGTTGCCGTACCACTCTGGTGCGGAACGTACTCTGGTTGATCTACGACGTTCAGTAGAAACTTGATCCGAAGTTTCATGATCATTATCATCAACTTCCTCACTAATTGGTGTAGGAATCACTGGAACAATTTCCTGTGATGTACTACTTTCCAATATGGGAGAAGGTACAATTACCTCATCAAGTTCTACTTTCCTCCCACTCACTTCTTTCGAGAGAAACTCTTTTTCTAGAAAGGATCCGTTCTTAGCAACGAATATTTTGCCTTCGGATCTGTGATAGAAGGTGTACCCAACAGTTTCTTTTGGGTATCCTATGAAGACACATTTTTCCGACTTGGGATCGAGCTTATCAGGTTGAAGTGTTTTCACATAAGCATCGCAGCCCCAAATTTTAAGAAACGACAACTTTGGTTTCTTGCCAAACCACAGTTCATAAGGCGTCGTATCAACGGATTTAGATGGTGCCCTATTTAACGTGAATGCAGCTGTCTCTAAAGCATAACCCCAAAACGATAGTGGTAAATCGGTAAGAGACATCATAGATCGCACCATATCTAATAAAGTACGGTTATGACGTTCGGACACACCATTACGTTGTGGTGTTCCAGGTGGCGTGAGTTGTGAAACTATTCCACATTGTTTCAAATGAAGACCAAACTCGTAACTCAAATATTCTCCTCCACGATCAGATCGTAGGAACTTTATTTTCTTGTTACGATGATTCTCTACTTCACTCTGAAATTCTTTGAACTTTTCAAATGTTTCAGACTTGTGTTTCATTAAGTAGATATACCCATATCTGCTCAAATCATCAGTGAAGGTCAGAAAATAACGATACCCGCCGCGAGCATCAACGCTCATTGGTCCACATACATCAGTATGTATGATTTCCAACAAATCTGTTGCTCGCTCCATAGTTCCGGAGAACGAAGTTTTAGTCATCTTGCCCATGAGGCATGGTTCGCAAGCACCAAGTGATTCATAATGAAGTGATTCCAAAAGTCCATCTTTATGGAGTTTCTTCATGCGTTTTACACCAATATGACCCAAACGGCAGTGCCACAAATAAGTTGCACTATCATTATTAACCTTGCATCTTTTGGTTTCAATATTATGAATATGTGTATCACTACAATCAAGATCCAGTAAGAATAGACCATTCTTTAAGGGTGCATGACCATAAAAGATATTATTCATCAAAATGGAACAACCATTATTCTCTGATTTAAATGAATAACCGTCTCGCAATAAACAAGATCCAGATATAATGTTCATGCTCAACGCTGGCACCAAATAACAATTATTTAGGTCTAAAACTAATCCCGAAGGTAGATGTAGAGGTAGCATGCCGACGGCGATCACATCGACTTTGGAACCGTTTCCCACGCGCATCGTCACCTCGTCCTTAGCTAATCTTCGTTTAATCCGTAGTCCCTGTTTCGAGTTACAAATATTAGCAACCGAACCGATATCAAATACCCAGGTACTACTACGAGCATTAGTAAGGTACACATCAATAACATGTATATCACATATACCTTTGTTCATCTTGCCATCCTTCTTATCCGCCAAATACTTGGGGCAGTTCCGCTTCCAGTGTCCAGTTCCCTTGCAGTAGAAGCACTCAGTTTCAGGCTTGGCTCCAGATTTGGGTTTCTTCATTGAAGTAGCAACTGATTTGCTATTCTTTTTGAAGTTCCCTTTCTTTCCCTTGCCCTTTTTCTTGAAACTAGTGGTCTTGTTAACCATCAACACTTGATGCTCCTTTTTGATTTCTACCTCCGCAGCTTTGAGCATAGCGAAGAGCTCGGGAATTGTCTTTTGCATCCCTTGCATGTTATAGTTCATCACGAAGCCTTTATAGCTTGGTGGCAGTGATTGAAGAACTCTATCAATAACACTATCCTCGTCAACATTGCAACCAAGTTGAGTCATATGATTGTAGTACCCAGACATTCTGAGCAAGTGTTCACTGATAGAACTATTCTCCTCCATTTTGCAGCTGTAGAACTTATTGGAAATCTCATATTTCTCAATTCGGGCATTTGCTTGAAATATTAACTTCAACTCCTGGAACATCTCATATGCTCCATGACGTTCAAAACGTCGTTGAAGTCCCGGTTCTAAGCCGTAAAGCATGGCACACTGAACTATCGTGTAGTCATCAGACCGCGACTGCCAGCGTTCAAAGCGTCTGCATTAGCGGAAGGGGGCTTGTCACCTAGCGGTGCTTCAAGGACATAATTCTTCTGTGCAGCAATGAGGATAATCCTCAGGTTACGGACCCAGTCCGTGTAATTGCTACCATCATCTTTCAACTTAGCTTTCTCTAGGAATGCATTAAAATTCAAAGGAACAGTAGCACGGGCCATTGATGTACAACGACACAGATATGCAAAACTATCAGGACTAAGTTCATGATAAATTAAAGTTCAATTTAATCATATTAATTTAAAGAACTCCCACTTAGATAGACATCCCTCTGGTCATCTAAATGATCACGTGATCCAAATCAACTAAACCATGTCCGATCATCACGTGAGATGGAGTAGTTTTCAATGGTGAACATCTTATGTTGATCATATCTACTATATGATTCACGCTCGACCTTTCGGTCTCCAGTGTTCCGAGGCCATATCTGTATATGCTAGGCTCGTCAAGTTTAACCCGAGTATTCTGCGTGTGCAAAACTGGCTTACACCCGTTGTATTTGAACGTAGAGCTTATCACACCCGATCATCACGTGGTGTCTCGGCACGACGAACTTTCGCAACGGTGCATACTCAGGGAGAACACTTATACCTTGAAATTTAGTAAGGGATCATCTTATAATGCTACCGTCGTTCTAAGCAAAATAAGAAGCATAATAAGATAAACATCACATGCAATCAAAATATGTGACATGATATGGCCATCATCATCTTGTGCTTTTGATCTCCATCTCCAAAGCACCGTCATGATCACCTTTGTCACCGGCTTGACACCTTGATCTCCATCGTAGCATCGTTGTCGTCTCGCCAACTATTACTTCTACGACTATCGCTACCGCTTAGTGATAAACTAAAGCAATTACATGGCGATTGCATTTCATACAATAAAGCGACAACCATATGGATCCTGCCAGTTGCCGATAACTTTACAAAACATGATCATCTCAGACAAAACCGTATAACTCATCATGTCTTGACCATATCACATCACAACATGCCCTGCAAAAACAAGTTAGACGTCCTCTACTTTGTTTGCAAGTTTTACGTGGCTGCTACGGGCTTAGCAAGAACCGTTCTTACCTACGCATACAAAACCACAACGATGTTTCGTCAAGTATGTGCTGTTTTAACCTTCACAAGGACCGGGCGTAGCCATACTTGATTCAGCTAAAGTGAGAGAGACAGACACCCGCCAGTCACCTTTAAGCAACGAGTGCTCGTAACTGTGAAACCAGTCTCGCGTAAGCGTACGCGTAATGTCGGTCCGGGCCGCTTCATCTCACAATACCGCCGAAGCAAAGTATGACATGCTGGTAAGCAGTATGACTAGTATCGTCCACAATCTCATTGTGTTCTACTCGTGCATATCATCTACGCATAGACCTGGCTCATGATGCCACTGTTGGGGAACGTAGTATTTTAAAATTTTCCTACGATCACGCAAGATCTATCTACCAGATGCATAGCAACGAGAGGGGAGAGTGTGTCTACGTACCCTCGTAGACCGGGAGCGGAAGCGTCAAGTGACGCGGTTGATGTTGTCGAACTTCTTCGCGATTCAACCGATCAAGCACCGAACGTACGACACCTCCGCGTTCAGCACACATTCAGCTTGATGACGTCCCACGAGCTCTTGATCCAGTTGAGCTTCACGGGAGAGTTTCGTCAGCACGACGGCGTGGTGACGGATATGATGTGATCACCGGCGCAGGGCTTCTCCTAAGCTTCGCGACGGTACGACCGAGGTGTGATTCTGTGGAGGGGGGCACCGCACACGGCTAAAACAATTCAACTTGTGTGTCTTTGGGTGCCCCCCTGCCCCCGTATATAAAGGAGCAAGGGAGGAGGGGCCGGCCACCTCCTATGGTGCGGCTAGGGAGGGGACTCCTACTAGGAATAGGATTGCAATCCTATTCCTAGTAGGATTCACCGGAAGGAAGAAGGGGGAAAGGAATAGGAGAGGTGGCGCCCCCCCAATCCTAGTCCAACTAGGATTGCTAGGTGGGGGCGCCGGCCAGCCCTATGGGCTGCCTCTCTCTCACCCTTTAGGCCCACTATGGACCATCCCCTCTCGTAGGGGGTTCCGGTAACCCCCTCCGGCATTCCCGATAAATCCGAAACTTTTCCGGTATACTTCCGGTGTCCGAATATAGCCTTCCAATATATCAATCTTTATGTCTCGGACATTCCGAGACTCCTCGTCATGTCCGTGATCTCATCCGGGACTCCGAACTACCTTCGGTACATCAATACTCAAAAACTCATAATACCGATCGTCATCAAACGTTAAGCGTGCGGACCCTACGGGTTCGAGAACTATGTAGACATGACCGAGACTCATCTCTGGTCAATAACCAATAGCGGAACCTGGATGTTCATATTGACTCCTACATATTCTACGAAGATCTTTTATCGGTCAGAACCGCATAACAACATACGTTGTTCCTTTTGTCAAACGGTATGTTACTTGCCCGAGATTCGATCGTCGGTATCTTTATACCTAGTTCAATCTCGTTGCCGGCAAGTCTCTTTACTCGTTCCGTAACACATCATCTCGTGACTAACTCATTAGTCTTTTGCTTGCAAGGCTTATTGTGATGTGTGTTACCGAGAGGGCCCAGAGATACCTCTCCGACACTCGGAGTGACAAATCCTAATCTTGATCTATGCCAACACCACGAATACTTTCGGAGACACCTGTAGAGCATCTTTATGATCACCCAGTTACGTTGTGACATTTGATAGCACACAAGGTGTTCCTACGGTATTCGGGAGTTGCATAATCTCATAGTCATAGGAACATGTATAAGTCATGAAGAAAGCAATAGCAGTTAAACTAAACGATCATATTGCTATGCTAACGGATGGGTCTTGTCCATCACATCATTCTCCTAATGATGTGATCCCGTTGATCAAATGACAACTCATGTCTATGGCTAGGAAACATAACCATCTTTGATCAATGAGCTAGTCTAGTAGAGGCATACTAGGGACATATTGTTTTGTCTATGTATCCACACATGTACTAAGTTTCCGGTTAATACAATTCTAGCATGAATAAAAGACATTTATCATGATATAAGGAAATACAAATAACATCTTTATTATTGCCTCTAGGGCATATTTCCTTCAGTCTCCCACTTGAACTAGAGTCAATAATCTAGATTACAAAGTGATGATCCTCACACCCATGGAGTCTTGGTGCTGATCATGTTTTGCCCGTGGAAGAGGCTTAGTCAACGGGTCTGCAACATTTAGATCCGTATGTATTTTGCAAATCTCTATGTCTCCCTCCTTGACTAGATCGCGGATGGAATTGAAGCGTCTTTTGATGTGCTTTGTTCTCTTGTGAAACCTGGATTCCTTCGCCAAGGCTATGGCTCCAGTGTTGTCACAAAAGATTTTCATTGGGCCCGATGCACTAGGTACTACACCTAGATCGGATATGAACTCCTTCATCCAGACTCCTTCATTTGCTGCTTCCGAAGCAGCTATGTATTCCGCTTCACACGTAGATCCCGCCACGACGCTCTGCTTGGAACTGCACCAACTGACAGCTCCACCGTTCAATAAAAATACATATCCGGTTTGTGACTTTGAGTCATCCGGATCAGTGTCAAAGCTAGAATCGACGTAACCGTTTACGACGAGCTCTTTGTCACCTCCATATACGAGAAACATATCCTTTGTTCTTTTCAGATACTTTAGGATGTTTTTGACCGATGTCCAGTGATCCACTCCTGGATTACTTTGGTACCTCCCTGCTAGACTTATAGCAAGGCACACATCAGGTCTGGTACACAGCATTGCATACATGATAGATCCTATGGCTGAGGCATAGGGAATGACTTTCATTTTCTCTCTATCTTCTGCAGTGGTCGTGTTGGGGAACGTAGTATTTTAAAATTTTCCTACGATCACGCAAGATCTATCTACCAGATGCATAGCAACGAGAGGGGAGAGTGTGTCTACGTACCCTCGTAGACCGGGAGCGGAAGCGTCAAGTGACGCGGTTGATGTTGTCGAACTTCTTCGCGATCCAACCGATCAAGCACCGAACGTACGGCACCTCCGCGTTCAGCACACGTTCAGCTTGATGACGTCCCACGAGCTCTTGATCCAGTTGAGCTTCACGGGAGAGTTTCGTCAGCACGACGGCGTGGTGACAGATATGATGTGTTCACCGGCGCAGGGCTTCGCCTAAGCTCCGCGACGGTACGACCGAGGTGTGATTCTGTGGAGGGGGGCACCGCACACGGCTAAAACAATTCAACTTGTGTGTCTTTGGGTGCCCCCCTGCCCCCGTATATAAAGGAGCAGGGGAGGGAGGCCGGCCAACCTCTCCTGGTGCGGCTAGGGAGGGAGTCCTACTAGGAATAGGATTGCAATCCTATTCCTAGTAGGATTCACCGAAAGGAAGAAGGGGGAAAGGAATAGGAGAGGTGGCGCCCCCCCCCCCCAATCCTAGTCCAACTAGGATTCCTAGGTGGGGGCGCCGGCCAGCCCTATGGGCTGCCTCTCTCTCACCCTTTAGGCCCACTATGGACCATCCCCTCTCGTAGGGGGTTCCGGTAACCCCCTCCGGCATTCCCGATAAATCCGAAACTTTTCCGGTATACTTCCGGTGTCCGAATATAGCCGTCCAATATATCAATCTTTATGTCTCGGACATTCCGAGACTCCTCGTCATGTCCGTGATCTCATCCGGGACTCCGAACTACCTTCGGTACATCAATACTCAAAAACTCATAATACCGATCGTCATCAAACGTTAAGCGTGCGGACCCTACGGGTTCGAGAACTATGTAGACATGACCGAGACTCATCTCTGGTCAATAACCAATAGCGGAACCTGGATGTTCATATTGGCTCCTACATATTCTACAAAGATCTTTTATCGGTTAGAACCGCATAACAACATACGTTGTTCCTTTTGTCAAACGGCATGTTACTTGCCCGAGATTCGATCGTCGGTATCTTTATACCTAGTTCAATCTCGTTGCTGGCAAGTCTCTTTACTCGTTCCGTAACACATCATCTCATGACTAACTCATTAGTCTTTTGCTTGCAAGGCTTATTGTGATGTGTGTTACCGAGAGGGCCCAGAGATACCTCTCCGACAATCGGAGTGACAAATCCCAATCTTGATCTATGCCAGCACCACGAATACTTTCGGAGACACCTGTAGAGCATCTTTATGATCACCCAGTTACGTTGTGAAGTTTGATAGCACACAAGGTGTTCCTACGGTATTCGGGAGTTGCATAATCTCATAGTCATAGGAACATGTATAAGTCATGAAGAAAGCAATAGCAGTTAAACTAAACGATCATATTGCTATGCTAACGGATGGGTCTTGTCCATCACATCATTCTCCTAATGATGTGATCCCGTTGATCAAATGACAACTCATGTCTATGGCTAGGAAACATAACCATATTTGATCAATGAGCTAGTCTAGTAGAGGCATACTAGGGACATACTATTTTGTCTATGTATCCACACATGTACTAAGTTTCCGGTTAATACAATTCTAGCATGAATCAAAGACATTTATCATGATATAAGGAAATACAAATAACATCTTTATTATTGCCTCTAGGGCATATTTCCTTCAGTACCAAGGATCCAGTGTCTGACGACGAGAAGTCGGGAAAGGGAAAGAAGAATGGTAAGGCACTGCAATCTAATCTGGCGAGCCAAGGATACATCGGTAACCGTAAAGCGGATAGTAACTCGGATTTTGTGGCTAACACTAGTACGCAGAACGATGGTCAGCGTCGTAAAGCTAGGCCGCCCCCACGGAGCGGAGGATCAAATATCAATCTGGAGCGCCAGTTAAACCTGCCTTGCCCTAGGCACGGTACGAAGAAAAAATCAGCCACACACCACTGGAAGGATTGTTTTATTATGTGGGAGTTCAAAAACTCATATAATTTTCAATATGATCATGGACCGCCCGGCGGTTCAGGCCCCGGTTTTCATGGGCCGGGTTATCACGGTGGTGGTTCTGGCCCAGGATTCCAAGGCAATCAGGGCGGACGTGGCAATCAGAATGGGCACCACAATCAAAGCAGCCAAGGTGGTTATAATCATCAGAGGAATCATCAGCAGCAGCAGTCAGGTTATCAGAGCAACCCGAAGCAGTTGAGTCGTGGGCAGTATCATGACTTCACCACTAGCCTGTGTAAGCGTGATCAGAAGGTTTATAAGAGGGCGGCGCACTCCGTTGAACCGGCAGTACCTCGTTATTTACGCTGGTCAGAGCAGCCCATTGTGTGGAGTCGTGAGGATCATCTGCCCAAGGTTGATAATCCTGGCCAACTGGCACTAGTGGTGGCACCTCAGGTTGGGGGGTATAAGTTCACTAAGGTGCTCATGGACGGAGGGAGCAGCATCAACATCTTGCATTATGAAACCTTCCGTCGCATGGGGCTAACAGATAAGAAGCTCAGACCGTCCAACACTGTTTTCCATGGCGTGGTACCCGGTAAATCGGCGTATCTGGTCGGTAAGATAGACCTGGAGATTACCTTTGGAGATGAGCATGACTCAAGGTCAGAGACTTTGACCTTTGAAGTGGTAAAAATCAAGAGCCCGTGTCATGTCTTGTTCGGGTGGCCGGTTTATGCTAAGTTCATGGCGAGGCCCTATTACGTGTATCTGCGGCTCAAGATGCCGGGTCATAAAGGGACTACCACGGTACATGGGAGCCGTAAAATTGCTTTGGAATGTGAAGAAGGTGATGCGGCCTATGCTGAGCTGGTTTGTGCAACAGAGGAATTGAAGTTATACAAGGACAATGTTGATCCGGTGGACATGACTCCTTTGAAAAAACCAACTACTGAGCATGATTCGGCCTTAAAGTTTAAATCAGCTAATGAGACTAAGCTGGTGGATTTTGTCCCGGGCGATTCATCCAAACAGTTTAGCATCAGCGCTAATTTGGATCCGAAATAGGAAAGCGCGCTCATCGTGTTCATCTGTGAGAACCGGGACATCTTTGCATGGAAACCTTCTGACATGCCAGGTGTACCGAGAGGACTCGCTGAGCACACTCTTAATGTTGATCCCAAGTTTAAACCAGTCAAACAGTTTCTCCGCCGCTTCAATGAGGAAAGGCGCAAGGCTATTGGTGAAGATGTAGCCAGGCTCTTGGCGGTCGGGTTTATTGTTGAAATGTTTCTTCCTGAGTGGTTGGCTAATCCGGTGCTAGTACTCAAGAAGAATGACACTTGGTGTATGTGTGTGGATTACACAGATTTGAACAAAGCTTGCCCAGCTGATCCCTTTGCTCTCCCTCGTATTGATCAAATCATTGATGCTACGACAGGTTGTGAGCATTTAAGTTTTCTAGATGCGTATTCTGGCTATCATCAGATCAAGATGGCAGTTAAGGACCAGGAGAAGACAACTTTTATAACTCCCTTTGGAGCCTTCTGCTATGTATATATGCCCTTTGGGCTCAAGAGTGCCCAGGCGACTTATCAACGTTGCGTACATAATTGTCTTCATACACAGATTGGGCGCAATGTTCATGCATATGTGGATGATATTGTGGTGAAATACAGAAAAGAAGAGACATTGATAGATGACTTGAAGGAAACTTTTGATAATCTTCGAGTTTACAAGATGATGCTTAATCCGGCCAAGTGCGTTTTTGGTGTACCGACAGGCAAGCTCCTGGGGTTTCTGGTATCAAACAGGGGAATTGAAGCTAATCCGAAGAAGATCAAAGCTATTACGTCATTGGCTAAACTGGCGTGTATCAATGATGTTCAATGTCTGGCAGGCCGCATTGCAGCGCTGAGCCGGTTTATCAGCCGATTGGGAGAGAAGGCTATCCCGCTCTACCAGATGATGAAAAAGACAGACAATTTTGTCTGGAGTGATGCTGCTAATGTCGCGTTTGAGGACTTGAAGAAACAGTTGGCAGAGCCGCCTGTCCTTGCTGCTCCGGTCGATAATGAGACACTGTTACTATATGTGACTGCTAATGCCCGGGCTGTCAGTGTCGCCTTTGTAGTGGAGCGCAAGGAAGTTGGGAAGGAATATCCGGTTCAACGGCCGGTTTACTACATCAGCGAGGTGCTCATTGAGTCTAAGCAGAGGTATCCACATTGGCAGAAGCTGGTGTATGGAGTCTTCATGGCGAGCCGGAAGCTCAAGCAATATTTCCAGGGTCATCCCATCACTGTGGTCAGCTCTGCCCCTTTGGGAGATATAATCCAAAACAGAGAAGCAACTGGCCGGGTTGCCAAGTGGGCCATTGAGCTTGGACCTCACAGGTTAAAATATGTGCCTCGTACTGCAATCAAGTCCCAAGCACTTGTGGATTTCATCAATGATTGGACGGAGTTACAGGCGCCGGAAGAAAAGCCGGATCGCATGTACTGGACTATTCACTTTGATGGATCCAGGCAATTGGAGGGCTCGGGGGCTGGAGTCGTATTAACTTCCCCATGAGGTGATAAATTTTGTTACATTCTTCGTCTAATGTTCCCTTGTACTAATAATGCAGCAGAATATGAGGCTCTCCTCCATGGTCTTCGGATGGCTAAGGAGATGAATCTAAGCCGGGTTAAATGCTTTGGTGACTCGGACCTGGTGGCTCAACAAGTGTCTGGTACTTGGGATTCCAAGGACCCGCTCATGGAAGCATATCGTCGAGAGGTGGATATTGTCACTGGACACTTCAAGGGTTATCAGGTGGACCATGTGGACCGGCGAAAGAATGAAGCGGCGGACGCATTAAGCCGTCTAGGTTCCCAACGTAAATCGGTTCCATCTAATGTTTTTCTGGACGTTCTGCATAATCCGTCAGTTAAATTACCTTCAGAGGAGGACTTGGTTGTTCCTGATCCAGAGGCTCAGTTGGTAGCGGCGCTTCACGCTATCCCGGATTGGACAGTCCCATACTTGGCGTATATGAACCAAGGCGAGTTACCAGAGGATGAAATCTTGGCCAGGCAGATAGTCCGGCGGTCCAAGTCAATGACTATTGTCAATGGAGAATTACATCATTGCGGTGTAACAGTGGCGTTTCAGCATTGCGTGTCTCCGGATGAAGGCCGTGAGATTTTTCGAGAGATCCACGAAGGAGATTGTGGTCACCACGCCGGTTCAAAGTCCTTGGTAGCTAAAGCTTTTCGTCACGGATTCTATTGACTGATGGCTCATGCTGATGCGGAGGACTTGGTAAAAAAGTGTGATGCCTGTCAGAAATTCTCAAGCCGTGCTCATGTACCGGCTCAAGAATTGAGAATGATTCCAATTACTTGGTCGTTCGCGACTTGGGGGCTAGATATGGTTGGGTCCTTTAAGAGATCTCCAGATAAAAAGACCCACCTTTCAGTGGCGGTTGATATGTTTACCAAGTGGGTCGAGGCAGAGCCAGTCAGCAAGTGTGATGCAGCAACGGCGGTTCAGTTCATCAAGAAGGTGATTTTCGGGTTTGGCTTTCCACACTGTATTATAACTGATAATGGCACTAATTTGTCCAACGGGGCTATGAAAGAATTTTGTCAACGAGAGCACATCCGGCTTGACGTATCTTCAGTGGCTCACCCTCAATCTTATGGTCAAGCCGAGAGAGCCAATCAAGAGATCTTGAGAGGCATCAAGCCCCGGCTTGTGGTTCCCTTACAAAGGACGTTGGGTTGTTGGGTGGAGGAGTTACCTTCCGTATTATGGAGCATCAATACCATGCCCAACAGATCTACGTGTTACACGCCTTTTTTCATGGTGTACGGAGCTGGGGCAGTTCTCCCTAGTGACATCCGTCATGATTCGCCTCGCGTGGCGACTTATGTTGAAGCTGGCAATGAGAAGGCATGACAAGAAGCACTGGACCGGTTGGATGAGGAACGTGACATCGCAGCGGCTTGGTCGGTGATTTACCAGCAAGATCTGCGTCGATACCATAGTCGCCGGGTTAGAACCATAACGTTTCAAGAAGGCGATCTGGTGCTTCGGCTCATCCAAGACCAGACAGATATACACAAGCTATCCCCGCCTTGGGAAGGACCCTTTGTGGTCAGCAAGAATCTGCACAACGGGTCATACTACCTCATCGACGTTCGAGAACACAAGGACTCACGCACCGCGGAGGAGGAGACCCAACGGCCACGGAACATTGCTCATCTTCGGCCTTACTACACCTGAGCCATAGGCTCCCTTTATGTACATATGTTCACAATGTATATATTATGATCAATATAATAAATCGGCATCCCTATTAAAGCAGGGCCTCTGCTATTTTTTCCATAAGAGTTTGTCACATCGGGGCTTTTGTGTATAAAACGGAGTTCCCATGGCCCTCTTAAACCAGCTATCAAGCCAATATTATCATAAGAGCACAACTCTGGTTGCTTCGGTAATCCGGCTGTAAAGCCAACATGATGATAAGGGGCAAAAGAGAGTTTGATGCATGGCACAACTCAAACATAGGCACCCATTGAGCACAGCTCACAATGTTACTTGGGGGCTCTTGCACAACGGCCAAGAGCTTTTAAGGCCCTTGTAATAGGCTATCAAGCCACTGCTTGGAAGCCTGGTGTATACACCTAAAACCCCGGGTTAACCTGCCTGCATCAAGTAAGTCACTCCGTCCAGGTAAACCTGGTATGACCCGTCGAACGTTTGACAAGTCAATCTTATACAGACCCTGAACTTGTCAACGTTAAAATGACGATTGGTTAATGTGAGGTCCATCTTAACAGGCTTCGTGAAATGGTTTGACTCTGTGGCTTGGCAGCCCATGAAAAGCCTCGAATTTAGGCCTGGCAGCCCATAAAATGCCTCGCATGATTTTTTGATAAATTGTTTTCCCTTTTACGATTTACGGCACCTTTTTCTATATTGGACCGATGTTTATTGACTCAGCCTAGAGATTGACTATAAGTCATTGCCATCAAGTAAACCGGTGTCTATTAACCCAGTCTGGTTTGATTACAAATCGCCAGTGTTATCTGCAGCTAATCCGGCGTTTATCACAACCCGGTAAGGTTTTATCATAAACCGGCGAAATATTGCAGGAGTCATCAATACTCACAATTTGGGATTATCACCCTTACTACAAAAGTTGGTGAAACCAACGAAGTGATTTGATATCACAGGTATGATATATTTTCATATTTATTTCAAAATGCAGCCTGGGTTATAAACCTAGGTCATGTATTTGGGCATTATGACCCGTCCGGCGATAAACCGCCAGGCACTTTAAATTTGTTTTATGCAGAAACAAGTTGAGTAAAGCTATTCAGAAGAATAAGCAGAAATATTATAAAGATACCGGATTAAGCAGTGTTATGCAAAGGGAATATGCACGATGGCATAACGGACCAAGTATTTTCAACTAGCCTATTACAAGGCGTTTTGCAGCCCAAAAGAATAACAGTTGCTCATCAAATATTATGGTATGTCGAAGATTAAACCGGCACTGGTTCATGACTCCTCGCCAGCCCGGCCAGACGACTGCGGATCACCCTGCGCCGTCTCCTCCTCCTCGTATCCACCCAACAGCTGGAAGTCAGTTGTTGCCCAATTGATCCCAGTTAGGGCCTGGAAAACAGCTTCATCGCTTATAAGCTCGGACGGTTCAACATCAGGGACGTAAGTGTGCTTACGGACAGGCGGGGTGAGATCCTCCACATCATGAGTCGGCGCATTAACCCGCTTGTTGTCAGCGCCGTAGACCGTCTGGTAGTGGGACATATCAGCTTCTTCGGCTAACTTGCTGGCCAAGGGCCGCATTTCCTTCGTTAAAGCTCGAAGATCATCATTGGTAAATTCTGATCCGTCCTCTTTCAAGCTTGGATAGCCATTTACTACGTCAGCCGGATCAAGGTCGGGTACCCATGCCTTCGCCCGGGTTAGTGCAGTTAAAGCACATGCCCTTGCAGACGATCTCTTCAGCTCTTCAAACCGGGCAGGCATCATTGACAGCTTCTCCAGGGTTTCCTTGATCAAAGTTGGGGGCGGTTTGTTGTGAGCGGCAGTACAAATGATTCGTTGCGCACCAGTATAAAGTTGATCTATAAGTGTATTGGCAACCTTGAGTTCTTCTGCATGTCAGAGCCTAGATGGGCAGTGCGCTTTCCTGCATCAGTGGAACCATTGTTAAGCCAACAATTTATGGGGATGATATATTCAGAGTTGTAATAAGGGTGCTTACCAAAGACAGCAGTGGTCATAGCATTTATTTGATGCTTTAAGCGAGATAGCTCTTCTGACACCGGTTTAAGGGCGGCCTCTGCGTCAACAACTCTTTTCTCCAAAGCGGATTTCTCTGTCTCCCCATCCGCCCGCTCCTTCTGGAAGTCTCTTTTCAATTTTTCCATGCTTGCCAAAGCGCTGGTCAACTCATCCTTGGCTTTGGAGGTTGGTGTTTGCTAGAACTTAAGATTTTTTAGAAGGTCAGCAGCTTGAGATTCCTTCTGGTTCAGATCAGCCTATAAAGAAATATACACATCATAAATTGGTAAGTCATATTGAAAGTCCCAAGCGCATAACAAGTTATACACTTGGCACTTGGGGGCTAATGCATATTTGCAGTTATCAGACGTTTTTTACAAAGTCCCAAGCACATAACAAGTTATGCACTTGGCACTTGGGGGCTAATGCATAATTTCTCAAAGGAAAGTTACAGACTAAAGTCCCGGTTCATCATGAAAAGATAAATCGGCCCTTGGGGGCTACACAGGCGAAAAGCTGTAAATTCGGTGTTCTGAAGTCCCGGTTCATCTTGAAGAGATAAACCGGCCCTTGGGGGCTACAGTGGAGTTGATACAAGCTATTGGACTAAGGAAGAAATAATATTGCAGGAATCAAGTAGTAGTTACCTCATATCGTTCCTTCATAAGTTTCACCAAATCGGCTTCATAATCATGGCTTGTATACAGCCGGTTTAGATAGCCGGAGTGAAGGTCCTGGGTGCTGAGATGGGCATAGCTTGACAAATCAGCATTCCACTTGCCCTTGTCCATACCAGAAACTTCTTCCTTGGCGCTATGCTTTGACAAAGAGACGGGCTCGCCAGGAGTAGTGTGGCCAAAACTAGTAATCATAACATCGTTTGTGGTAGCAGCAGCAGCTTTGGCAGGGCTTGCCTGGTTATCACTGGCTCGGACTGGGCTATTCTGTTGGTCACCAAGGTCCATTGGTGCAGCTTCTTGTCCAGTAAAAATATCATGATCCGGCGATGGCGGATCATCGCGCAAGGCGTCAACATTTTCTTCTGCCATCTCTGGAGTCTTCTCCTATTCAGGGTTTACATCTTCTTTGCTTATAACTTTGGAATAAAGCAAAGTTATAAGGATATTTACAGCTGGCGGTTTATTGGATTCGCAGAAGGGAGCCAGCCCAGTTTTGTTGCAGACATCCACCGGTTCATCCAATATCTTCTTGACAAATTCATTGATTTCATTTTGTCAGCAAAACCTCAGTATGACGTTGAGGGTCTTTGGAGTCCCCTGTGTACTCGCACATCAAACTGGGACGCCGGCTTAGAGGTAAAATGCTCCAAGAAATCCAGCAACGAACAAAGTCGATGCATGTTAAACCGTTTGCAGTAAAGGCCCGAAGCTTTGAAAGATGTGGTGCATACTTGGATCGCTCCTGGCGCTAAGCCGTTGGGGAAATTGATGGTTATTGGAAAGCCGATGCAGACGATAACCCGGCATAGGATTCTCATTAGCTGGAGATGTATCTTGACAATAAAACCAAGTCTGGTCCCAATCTTTCGGATGACTGTGATGCTTGGCGTGAGGGAAACTGACATCTTTCCTTTTTTGAATGGACATCCCACCAAGCTCAGTGTTGGGTCCTTCCGTAAACTATGTTCGGCAGTTCAAGTGGAAGAAATCTCTAACCAGCTCAACTGAGGGCTCCTCTTGCAAATAAGCTTCACAAAATACTTGGAAATTGCAAATATTGGATACAGAGTTAGGTCCAATATCTTGAGGGTGGAGTTGGAAGCTAGCCAGCACATCATGAAAGAATTTTGATCCGGGAGGGCTAAACCCTTGAGCCAAGTGATCAACAAATATAACTACTTCTCCATCTTTGGGTTCAGGTGGGTTTTCCGGACCAGAGATTCTCCAATGGATGACATCTTTTTTGGCTAAAACACCAACATCAACTAAACCATTCAGTTCCTCTTCAGTAACCCGGGATGGAACCCAGTTGCAGGAATAAAATTGCTTGGCTTGCTTTGCCATTTCAAAGGAAAAGGCTGAAATTATAGGAAGGGTCGATTTATGATTCATGATTGACAGGTATAAAATATCGACAGGTATTGAGGTATATACGCAAATCTAAACCAGAGCTAGATACTGGAAGCGCTAAAAGGACAGCTGCGACGGCGGTTTAAGTGGGGCCTAATGCTACCTACCGGATTATGATTTTTCTAAAGTTAAACCGCTGATGAAGATATGAAGGATGCAGATCTAAAGTAATAAAGTTATGGAAAAAAAAGTTTCACGGATCAACAACAGAATTACGGATCTACAGCGTGTCAATAAATTCAGATATATTCAAACTTAAGCTGAACAGGTACCGCAGCAGTTCATCAGACCTAGATGGGGTATTACTTCAAAAAAGACAAGTGCGCTAATGACAAATAAAGGAGGGATATCACTACAGCAGCGTACAAAAGCATCAGATCTACACTTAAGCCATGATGAATAACAGGGAGGAATAACGCAGCAGCTGTGATGAACTCGCGAAGGAAACCCTAACGAGATCTATAGGAGAAGGGAAGAAAGGACTTACTAGAGCTATCGGACGCGGAGTCGCGCCGGTGAAACTCTGGTCCGAACAGGTTGATGCAGCGGCCTGGGTTGGAGCAGATGTGAAAGTTGACGACGGCAGCGGTGCTTAAGCACTGAGGAGGCGCGAGGAAGAAGAAGGACGAAGAGGCGAGTGGAAGAAAAATAAATGACCCCTCTCCCTATTTATAAGCCGAAAGGATAAACGACAGACGCGGGAATCAAGGAGCCCGAAAAATGGATATAAGACGGCGCTGTCGCCTCGATCTTCGGAGGATTAATAAATAAAAGTTAAAATAGATACAAGTATTAAATGAACAGGTGACATCATGGCGGTTTAACATAATCAGGGACGATGACGTCATGGCGGTTTACAAGGTCATTTGAAGCCACGAAAGACAAGATTTCTCCGAAGTTTCGAAGATTGACATGAACAGCTTCAAATCAATCTGGGGCCTAATGTCAGGGATATAACAATTAGGTATAAACCGCCCAGGAGGGGCCGGTTTATGCTTATGATGAAATCACTTCTATAAAGCCCATCAAGACATAGGATACAACGTTTTATTATAGAAGACTGAAAGGCCCAGGGCCCAAAGGGTGTTAGGTCCCGTAGATGTAAACCGCCATACGGTGTGTAACTTGTATTGTAAGATAGGCAAGGTAGAGACCGAGCCGTGCACGTTTATGAGCCGGCCTTGGCGTTCTGTAAGCCGGCCGGGCGTCATCCCGTGTATATACAGGGACGATCGGGCGACGGTTCAGGGATAAGAGACAACAACTCGAGTCACAGGCAAAGCGGATTCGTTCCCTGGTCATCGAAACCCTAGCAATACCACAACAACCAGACGTAGGCTTTTACCTTCATCGAAGGGGCCGAACTAGTATAAAATCCCTTGCGTCCTGTGTCCGCTTTAACCCCTTTAAGCTAACCCATAGCGATGGCTCCACGACTAAGTCCTTATGCTAGGACATCTGCCGTGCCAAAACCACGACATCCCCCAAGCTTAAACCTTTGCTTGTCCTTAAGCAATTCAGTTGATAAACTGAAAGTGATAAAGAAAAACTTTGACAAACTCTGTTGCTCTTGTTGTTGTAAATATGTAAAGCTAGCATTGAAGTTTTCAGCAAAGATCATGAACTAACCACATTCACAATAACTTTCAGGTCTCATGTCCACTCATATCAATGGCATAATCAACTAGCGGGCAATAATAATAAACCTAGGATGACAACACTTTCTCAAAACAATCATAATATGATATAACAAGATGGTATCTCGCTAGCCCTTTCCGAGACCGCAAAACATAAATGCAGAGCACCTTTAAAGATCAAGGACTGACTAGACATTGTAATTCATGGTAAAAGAGATCCACTCACAATCATACTCAATGCAAATTAATAGTAATACATGCAAATGACAGCGGTGCTCTCCAACTGGTGCTCTTTAATAAGAGGATGATGACTCAGCATAAAAGTAAATAGATAGGCCCTTCGCAGAGGGAAGCAGAGATTTGTAGAGGTGCCAGAGCTCGATTTTAAAATAGAGATGAATAATATTTTGAGCGGTATACTCTCATTGTCAACATAACAACCAAGAATCTCGATATCTTCCATGCTACACACATTATAGGCAGTTCCCAAATAGAATGGTAAAGTTTACACTCCCCGAACCACCAACAAGCACACTCCACGGCTAGCCCGAAACAACGGGTACCATCCAAACCAGCAACAGCCCTGGGGAGTTTTGTTTAATTATTATGATTTGAGCATGGGACTGGGCATCCCGGTTACCAACCATTTTGTCACGAATGATGAGTGGAGTCCACTCATCGTGAGAATAACCCACCTAGCATGGAAGATATAGACAACCCTAGTTGATACATGAGCTGTTCGAGCATACAAAACATAATTTCATTTGAAGGTTTAGAGTTTGGCACATACAAATTTACTTGGAACGGCAGGTGGATACCGCATATAGGAAGGTATGGTGGACTCATATGGAATAACTTTGGGGTTTATGGAAGTGGATGCACAAACAGTATTCCCGCTTAGTACAGATGAAGGCTAGAAAGAGACTCGGAAGCGACCAGCTAGAGAGCGACAATAGTCATGAACATGCACAAGCAGTATTCCCGTTTAGTACAGGTGAAGGCTAGAAAGAGACTAGGAAGCGACCAGCTAGAGAGCGACAACAGTCATAAACATGCATTAAAATTAATCAACAATGAATGCAAGCATGAGTAGGATATAAATCACCATGAACATAAATATTGTGGAGGCTATGTTGATTTTGTTTCAACTACATGCGTGAACATGTGCCAAGTCAGACCACTTGAATCGTTCAAAGGAGGATACCACCCTATCATACCACATCACAACCGTTTTAATACCATGTTGGCATGCAAGATAGACCATTGTAAACTCCTAGCTAATTAAGCATGTAATGAGCAGCTATGATCTCTATTTGTCTTCACAAGCATATTTCATTCATAATAGGCTGAATCAGGAACGATGAACTATCATATTTACAAAAACAAGAGAGGTTGAGTTCATACCAGCTTTTCTCATCTCAATCAATTCATCATATATCATCATTATTGCCTTTCACTCGCACGACCGAACGGTGTGGATAATAATAATAGTGCACGTGCATTGGACTAAGCTGGAATCTGCAAGCATTTAATACAAGAGAGAAGACAAAGTAATATGGCTCATGGTTAAATTAACAATAAAGCATATGAGAGCCACTAAGCATTTTCAATCATGGTCTTCTACTCTTGACCCCCAAAGAAAAGAAAAGAAACTATTTACATGGGAAAGCTCCCAACAAGAAAAAGAAGAACGAGAAATCTTTTTGGGTTTTATTTTAATTACTACTACTACAAGCATGGAAAGTAAACTAGCTAAAAGCTACAACTAATTATTTTTTGTTTTTCTTAAGGTTTTTCTAACACACAAAAAAAAGACTAAGAAAAGAATTGAAACTAAGCATGGATGGTAGAATAAAAAAGTGTGAGCACCGACTACTGGAATAAGTGTGTGAACATGAATGTAATGTCGGTGAGAAACACGTACTCCCCCAAGCTTAGGCTTTTGGCCTAAGTTGGTCTATGGCCAGTATTGGCCTGGCGGATATCCAAAGTCATAGTTGGGTTGTACTGAGATGCAGCGGCTACTGCCTGGCGAGCTGCATCCTAGAGACGAGCTGCTCTCATTGTCTCCTTATACTCATTTGCCTCCTCCCTGGTTATACTATATCTCCCTTTTGCCTGAAAGTCAAAGGAGGTAGGAGCAGGGAGAGCAATATGGACAGTGTGACGCCTGTCAAAGATTAATCGATACTGGAGGGATTGTTCATCCCTCTCTATAAACCGATGGCTAACCATAGCATTATAATCCAAATAAGCAGGCGGTAATAGTTCATCATTTACATGTATAGGCACACCAAGACGACGGGTTATGCGAGTGGCATAAATACCACCAAATAAATCTCCATCTAAACCATTATGATGTAACCTACGTGCAACAATGGCTCATAGTGTCTATCTCCCAACACAACACTCTTGAGAACACTAAGATCTGGGACACACATATGGCAAGCCTCATCTTTACCGTTGATGCCTCTACCAATAAAGAGAGCAAAATAATGTATAGCAGGAAAATGAATGCTTCCTATGATAGCTTGTGTGATCTCTCTAGATTCCCCCACAGTGATACTAGCAAGGAAGTCTTTATATTCAGATTTGCAAGGATCACCGATATTGCCCGACTGCGGGAGCTTACAAGCATCATTAAAATCTTCTAGGTTCATGGTGTAAGATTTATCATAAAGATCAAACAGGACAGTGTGAGAATTACGTGAAGATGAAAATTTGAACCTTCTCACAAAGGAATCAGTTAAGTAACGGTATTGAGGGCACTTATCTTGCATGAAGCCCTCGAGGTCAGCATTACACACATATGTGTCAAACTCCTCCTTAATGCCTATCCGAACCATAAATTACTCTGACGACCATTCACAAGGCCGCACTTCAGCTTCCCTCGGCAATTCATCGTTCGGCTCATGCATCGCGAGCCTTGGTTCTTGCTTCCTTGAGGAAGCACCTTGGAAGATTTTCCTATGCATTTTTCTGAAATTTTTAGTAACTCAAAATAAAAGTGAACCAAACTCAACAAGATTGATAGGAACAACTCCTACGAGTGTCTAGAGACTATATCATGCATTTGAACTACTTGGGACCAAAGAAATTTGACATGCAAGCTCAAGAACAAGGTCACCACAATAGCAAAAATTTGCAACAAATAAAGCACTAGAACAAAAACTAATTGGACCAATGGAGGAGTCACATACCAAGGAACAATCTCCCCAAACAATTTTGTGAATGGAGCTTTGAGCAAGGAGATCGAAAATGGCAGCAAGATGAGCTAGAACTCGTGCTTGAGTTGGATAGTGATTTTTTTGGGAGGAAGAAGGAGTGTGTGGGTGCATGGATAAGTGGAGGGGGGGCACATGCGGCCCACGAGGCAGGGGGCGCGCCCTGGACCCTCGTGGCCAGGTGCTCGCACCCCTCGCTATGTTTTCTGTGCCAAATATTCTCAAATATTCTAGAAAAAAAATCATATTTCATTTTCAGGCCATTTGGAGAACTTTTATTTTCGGGGTATTTTTATTGCACGGATAAGTCTGGAAACACACAGAAAATACTAATTTTGCTTTATTTAATCTAGTTAACAGAAAGTAAAAGGAGGATACAGAAAGTTGTGCTATCTAGATTCACCCATCTCATGCTCATCAAAAGGAATCCATTAACAAGGTTGATCAGGTCTTGTTAATAAACTTTTTCCGAATAATATGAAACCGAAGAATTTTTGAATAACACTAGGTTACCTCAATGGGGATATGTATGTCCCCAACAATAAGAATATCATATGTCTTCTTGACAGTAGGAAGAGGAAATTCAAAACCTCCAATAATAATAGTTGTGATTTTTCCAATAGAATTGATACTGTGGACCTGAGGTTGTTTCCTCGGAAAGTGTACCGTATGCTCATTACCATTGACATGAAAAGTGACATTGCCTTTTTTACAATCGATAACAGCCCCTGCAGTATTCAAAAAGGGTCTACCAAGGACAATAGACATACTATCGTCCTCGGGAATATCAAGGATAACAAAGTCCGTTAGAATAGTAACATTTGCTACCACAACAGGCACATCCTCACAAATACCGATGGGTATAGCAGTTGATTTATCGTCCATTTGCAAAGATATTTTAGTAGGTGTCAACTTATTCAAATCAAGTCTATGATATAAAGAGAGAGGCATAACACTAACACCAGCCCCAAGATGACACAGAGCAGTTTTAACATAGTTTCCTTTAATGAAGCCAGGTATAGTAGGTACTCCTGGATCTCCTAGTTTCTTAGGTATTCCACCCTTAAAAGTGTAATTAGCAAGCATGGTGGAAATTTCTACTTCAGGTATATTTCTTTTATTGGTAATAATATCTTTCATATACTTAGCATAAGGATTTGTTTTAAGCATATCAGTCAAACGCATACGCAAAAAAGATAGGTCTAACCATTTCAGCAAAGCGCTCAAAATCCTCATCATCCTTTTTCTTGGATGGTTTAGGAGGAAAAGTCATGGGTTTCTGAACCCATGGTTCTCTTGCCTTACCGTGCTTCCTAGCAACAAAGTCTTTCTTATCATAACGTTGATTCTTTGATTGTGGGTTATCAAGATCAACAGCAGGTTCAATCTCTACATCATTATCATTGCTAGGTTGAGCATCATCATTAACATTATCACTAGGTTCATGTTCATTACCAGATTGTGTCTCACCATCAGAAGCAGAGATATCATTGGGATTCTCAGATGTGTCAACTACAGGTTCACTAGAAGCATGCAAACTCCTATCATTTTTCTTTTTCTTCTTCTACGAAGAACTAGGTGCATCTAAATTAGCTCTCTGAGAATCTTGCTCAATTCTCTTAGGGTGGCCTTCAGGATAGAAAGGTTCCCGAGTCACTTCACCCCCTCTAGTTGCAACTCTAACGGCATAGTCATTATTCTTACTATTTAATTCATTGAGCAAATCATTTTGAGCCTTAAGTACTTGTTCTACTTGAGTGGTAACCATAGAAGCATGTTTACTAATGAGTTTCAATTCACCTTTAACTCTAGACATATAATCACTCAAGTGTTCAATCATATAAGCATTACGTTGCAATTGTCTACCAACATAAGCATTGAAGTTTTCTTGCTTCACAATGAAATTGTCAAACTCATCTAAGCATTGGCTAGCAGACTTATAACGAGGAATATCACCATCATCAAATCTATAAAGAGAATTTACCTTTACTACCTGTGTCGGGTTATCAAGACCATGTATTTCTTCAATAGGTGGTAAATTCTTAACATCTTCAGCTTTAATACCTTTTTCTTTCATAGATTTCTTTACCTCTTGCATATCTTCACGACTAAGAAACAGAACACCCCTTTTCTTCAGAGTTGGCTTAGGGGCTAGTTCAGGAAATGTCCAATTATTTTCATTCGTCAACATATTATTCAATAGTAATTCAGCTTGATCAACTGTTCTTTCCCTGAAAACACAACCAGAACAACTATTCAGGTGGTCTCTGGAAGCATCGGTTAGTCCATTATAAAAGACATCAAGTATTTCATTCCTCTGAAGAGGATGATCAGGCAAAGCATTAAGTAATTGGAGAAGCCTCCCCCAAGTTTGTGGGAGACTCTCTTCTTTAATTTGCACAAAATTATATATTTCTCGTAAGGTAGCTTGTTTCTTATGAGCGGGAAAATATTTAGCAGAGAAGTAATAAATCATATCCTGGGGACTACGCACACAACCAGGATCAAGAGAATTAAACCATGTCTTAGCATCATCCTTTAACGAGAACGGAAATAGCTTAAGGATATAGTAGTAACGAATCTTTTCATTGTTGGTAAACAGGGTGGCTATATCATTCAACTTAGTAAGATGTGCCACAATAGTTTTAGATTCATAGCCATGGAAAGGATCAGATTCAACCAAAGTAATTAACTCAGGATCAACAGAGAAATCATAATCCTTATCAGTAACAAAGATAGGTGAAGTAGCAAAATTGGGGTCACATTTCATTCTAGCATTCAAAGACTTTTCTTTCAGCTTAGCTAATAATTTCTTAAGATCATATCTATCGTTACAAGCAAGAAAGTCTCTAGCAGTTTCTTCATCCATAACATAACCCTCCGGAATAACAGGCAATTCATCTTTAGGGGGAGAATCTTCATCATCACTTTCATAAATATTATCAGTTTCAATATTTGCGTTCTCCCTAACCTTAGCAATTTGTTCGTCTAGAAATTCACCTAATGACACAATATTATCAAGCATAGAAGTAGTTTCATCATACATAGCAGAAGTGGCATCATCAAGAACATGCGACATATCAGATTCAATAGCAGGAGTAGGTGTCGCAAATTTACTCATAACAGATGGTGAATCAAGTGCAGAGCTAGATAGCAGTTCCTTACCTCCCCTCATAGTTGAGGGAAAGATCTTGGTTTTTGAGTCCTTCAAATTCGTCATAGTGATCAACAGATATAAATCCCAAGTGACTTAAAGAATATAGCTATGCTCCCCGGCAACGGCGCCAGAAAATAGTCTTGATAACCCACAAGTGTAGGGGATCGCAACAGTTTTCGAGGGTAAAGTATTCAACCCAAATTTATTGATTCGACACAAGGGGAGCCAAAGAATACTCTTAAGTATTAGAAGCTGAGTTGTCAATTTAACCACACCTGGAAACTTAATATCTGTAGCAAGGTAATTTAGTAGCAAAGTAATATGGAAGTAACGGTAGCAGCAATAAAAGTAACGGTAGTGTTTTTGTAGTTTTTGTAATAGTAGCAGCGGAGAAGTAAATAAGCAACAAGCAATATGTGAAAAGCTCATAGACATTAGATCGGTGATGGAGAATTGTGTCGGATGCGATTCCTCATGTAATAGTTATAACCTAGGGTGACATAGAACTAGCTCCAGTTCATCAATGTAATGTAGGCATGTATTCCGAATATAGTCATACATGCTTATGGAAAAGAACTTGCATGACATCTTTTGTCATACCCTCCCATGGCAGCGGGATCCTAGTGGAAACTAAGGGATATTAAGGCCTCCTTTTAATAGAGTACCGGACCAAAGCATTAACACATAGTGAATACATGAACTCCTCAAACTACGGTCATCACCGGGAGTGGTCCCGATTGTTGTCACTTCGGGGTTGCCGGATCATAACACATAGTAGGTGACTATTGACTTGCAAGATAGGATCAAGAACACACATATATTCATGAAAACATAATAGGTTCAGATCTGAAATCATGACACTCGGGCACTAGTGACAAGCATTAAGCATGGCAAAGTCATAGCAACATCAATCTTGGAACATAGTGGATACTAGGGATCAAACCCTAACAAAACTAACTCGATTACATGGTAAATCTCATCCAACTCATCACCGTCCAGCAAGCCTACGATGGGATTACTCACGCACGGCGGTGAGCATCATGGAATTGGTGATGGAGGAAGGTTGATGATGACGATGACGACGATCTCCCCTCTCCGGAGCCCCGAACGGACTCCGGATCAGCCCTCCCGAGAGAGATTAGGGCTTGGCGGCGGCTCCGTATCATAAAACGCGATAATTCTTCCTCTGTGATTTTTATCTCCCCGAAAGTGAATATATGGAGTCCGGGTACGTCGATGGAGCAACATGGGGCCCACGAGGCAGGGGGCGCGCCCAGGGGGAGGGGACGCGCCCCCCACCCTCATGGACAGGGTGTGGCCCCCTGGGTTGGATCTTTCCGCAGATATTTTATATATATTCCAAAACAATTCTCCGTTGATTTTCAGGTCATTCAGAGAACTTTTATTTCTGCACAAAAATAACACCATGGCAATTCTGCTGAAAACAACGTTAGTCCGGGTTAGTTCCATTCAAATCATGCAAGTTAGAGTCCAAAACAAGGGCAAAAGTGTTTGGAAAAGTAGATACGTTGGAGACGTATCAATCAAGAAGGCGAGGGACGTCACCGAGCTGAACATGTGCAGAACGGGGAGGTGCCGTGCGTTTGGTACTTGATTGGTTGAAGCGTGAAGAAGTTCGAGTACATCAACCGTGTTGTGAAACGCTTCCGCTTACGGTCTACGAGGGTACGTAGACACACTCCCCCCCCCCCCCTCGTTGCTATGCATCTGCATGGATAGATCATTGCATGTGCATAGAACTAATTTTGTTTTCCATGCAACGTTTCCCAACAGTTGTTGTATATTCACGAAGGAAAGATGGAACTTGAAAATGGATATCAAGAATCTTTTTCGTAAAGTGAAGGGGAAATTCTTTAACATTACGGCAGCTCACAAGAAGATGCCGAGAATCAACACACTATCACAAGGGAACTAGAAATGCTCACAGAAAGGCTAAGTGATATCATAAGACATAATACGTGTCTTACAGATGATGACGAATTTGACTTGCCTGAATCTTCAAGAAAGTTACCTCTGAAAGAAATGAAGTGCCTAAAGTGCAAACAATTCGGTCACCTCATAGCAGATTGTCCTTGCTAGGATAGAAAACCTAGCAACAGATGTATGTATCTTCACTGCAATGGATTCACTCGAACAGATCGTCATACTAAGATCCCAAAGAAAAATGAATCTTTCTCATATTCTTCGATGAGACCAATCACTAACGTACAAGCCAGAGCAACCATCAAATCTAATATGAAGAGAATATCGCAGCTGAACAGAGCATGTGCTGACATGAATCTGTAATCTGAAGATGAGACATCCGAATCAGAATCAGAAAATGAAGAGCTTCACAGAAGGATAGGAAGAAGCAATGCTTTCGTTGCTTATGAGTCATCTGAGAAATCACTCGAATCAGACATTGAAGACAATGCCTCAAGCGGTGATGAACCAATTGCATTCTGTCTCATGGCAAAGACCTCAAAGGATCAGGTACCATCAAAACACCGAAATTTTATGACTAAATATTCTCCTGACAAGGTTATGCACATCATATAGTTTCTAGGGGAGTTCCTAGATAATCTTTGAATAGATTTTATAGGCGGCTCTAAAGTAGAAAATGTTATTGGAGAATAGAAAATACAAGAAAGACAAATGGCAAGTAGCAACAGTCGCAATCCACAACGGGAACAACAAGCGGCAGAGGGAGTAGGAAGGGTGAGGTACCTTCTCCACAACTGATGACAGAGGGAGTAGGGAGGGTGAGGTACCTTCTCCATCGATTGACCTTGCTTCCTGATGAGAGAAAATCAATGGCAGTAACAACCAGTACATACGTTGATCGCGGCGAATACGGGAGGCGGAATGGTGGGCTAGTGTCATGGGGGAACGACAACGACGACGTGTGAGAAATGGTACAAAGGCCATTAATAAAATATCTTATAGCATCAACCAAGGGGTGTGCACCCACTGCATAATACCAGTGAGTTGTGTCACTAAATGAAAATATACTTTTCTTGCATCAGGTGATTGTTCGGAGTTATGAGATGTCTATCACTAAGCAACTATTGTTTAATATTTCTAGCAGCTACGCACATCCTAATGTTTTTTTTTGTTCTTTTTGTGATTCTACAGAGTCAGAGAGCATATAACCTTCAACAGAAATTTCTTGTCTTGCAAGTTTGGGATATGATCGACCTATTGACACCCAGTCTCAATTCAGATGGATCTATGTTATACTATCATGCATGTGATTTCTTGTTTGTACATTATCTTACGGATCTAAAATAGCTGATATAGACTTAGGAACATAAGCATGTTATGTCTTGTCGTTTACCATTTGTATTTGTCGTCGTTGACATCTTTTATTCGGCACACGTAGAATACGCATACGACATACAGTCATATCCTTTATAACACTAAGCTTCCTAGTTTTGAAGGCCTCATACATATCCTGAGGGAGTTTGTATTCCTCCGAAAAACCTGGAGCTTTGGGAGAGGCGATTAGGGTTTTGAGGGTGGACTCCGTCGGCGCTCGTTGATCCCATCGACGAGGCACTTTGAGAGACCGATCGGGGATGGCTAAGCCTCCTGATTGGGATCGGGGGAAGGATCCCTTGTCGCCTACGGTGGCGAGGGCGAAGCTGGCGGACGCTTTGGGCAAGTTGGAGATCTCGGAAAGGGAAGCGACGCCACTTGTTTTGGATGATTGTGAAGAAGGGCTGGAGAAGTGGATTTTGGCGGGGAAGGTTCTTCATCGTCACACCCTGCACATCCAAACCATCACGAGTGCTCTACGTCCTGCATGGGGAAACCCTAAGGGATTGTCTTTCTGGCCTACTGGAGAAAATATATTTGTCGTTGAATTTGCTAGTCAGAGATATCGTGATCGGGTCTGGGCTGGTTCCCCATGCCATGTGAGCAAAAACGCAGTAATTTTGTGTGGGGACCCCGACTTGGAAGTCGAGATCACCGAATGCACGTGTACAGTGATCCCAGAGATCAATGCTCACTGAACACACAGAAGCTGAAATAACAAGAGTCTTACATCCATACAAATAGTCTTACACGAATTAAGGCCATTATGGCCAAGTCTTACATAGATAGAGCCTCACGGGCTGAATAGCAAATAACTCAAGTAGCGGAAGTCTTCGATAAACGGGTAGAACCCATGCCATCTGCCTTAACCCTACAGGCATTCTGACTGGGATAGCGTCCTAGTTCGCATGATCGTCTCCAAAGAACTCTTCCTCATATTCCTGCTCTTCCATGCCTGGCCAATTAAATAACCAGTGGCAAGCCAATGAGTACTTTGAATGTACTCGCAAGCAACCCATGATGTGGTAACAATGCAATGGAACATTAATGAACAATCTAGCAGGAAGCTAGAACAATATGCTATCATCAAGTTTATGCATCAATAACCTCGCGTAACCTCGAAGACAGGTTACCGATATCAACATGAATATAATTCAACTCATCAAGTCAAGTCTCCACCTTGACTTATCACACATATACCAACATCCGATGAAGTAAAATTCTGGACATAGTTTAAGTAGCACCACCCAACTGTCCATGACCGTGGACACGGCTATTCGAATAGTTTTACACTCTGCAGAGGTTGCGCACTTTACCCACAAGATCCGGGGAACTTCCGCGTCATCCACGACCCGCGGTACCTCAAGTACCCGGGGTAAGCACCCGGTCATTACCTTTCCTTAGACGACACTAACATAGAGTCCACTCGTTGGTACACGGCCCTCAGGTACAAACAATAGATCACGGGACTTGCCCAAATTCAATGTCACGCGTACCCGAAGGGACCAATGGTGTGTCCGGTGCCCTGTAAAAACAGTCATGGCCGTCTATCCAAGCACGACCCCGTCCCGGGAAAGACCTCAAGTCTTCCCGTCACTAGTAATGCGGGCACCATGCTAGTATCGACCTAAGTAATCAATAAAGCCCCGTCCCATAAGGGGTAGTGTGGTTGCACATGTTTGGTTGGGACGGTAGTCACACATAAATCTAATTCATCATTCCACCATGCACATGATCTACCGGCACACCACTTCTTTCTCAAGCGATGACCTAACACTTCATCACCCTCGGGCATTAGGGGCACCCGATGGGTTCATGCAAAGATTTCAACTACGAGGGTTCATAACACACATGCATCATATAAGCATCAAGACCAACTATTGCATGTCATCTAGCATATAGCAAGATCAACAATAAAGCATGCATCATGTGGTGGTTCATCTAGGTTACCATCGTAACCCTATCATCATGTATCGGAAACAAACGGGTTCCGAGGAACAAGTGTATCATGGTCAAAGGGCTGCTTGCCTGGATTGGCTTGGTCTTCAAAGTCTTCTAGTCCTTCTCCTTCTTCTTCCACAGCAACTTCGTCAAATACGGGATCTATACGTCGCATAATAACCACGGAAAAATAAGAATACAAATAAGACAGAAAAACCAAAGTGCTCAGAAAAATGTCAACTCATTTTTTGTAAAATACTAGAGGGATTTCTAAGATGGGGAAAAATCTTAGTTGGAGTTTTGGAGTTACAAAATGGATTCTACTGATTTTTGAACAGGAGTTATACTGCTCAAATTTGAATTTAAATTTGAACAGTACAGAAAAGTTTCATGGATTTGAATGAAAGTGGTACCATTAAATAGGTTGGAATATTACAAGATTTTAGGAGTTGGAAATATTTAATTTGGATCAATATTCTTTTCTGTATAAATGTTTAAAACATCAACAGAAAAGAAAAAGAAAAAGGGTCCTGTGCACTGGGCCAGAGAAGGCCACAGTGCACGGCCCAGACGAACTGGCCCAGCCGCACGGAGCCAGCGCGCGCGCACGTCAGGTTTTCAAACCTGACGGGCGGGGCCCGTGGGTCAGCGGCACAGAGGAGGGGGAGAGAGGTGGGAGGATGACAGGCGGGGCCCGCCTGTCATCTCTAACCCATCGGCCACGTCGGCGACGAGCTCACCGGCGACGATTCCGGCCACGGCGGCGGCAACGGAGGCCAGGGACGGACTCAGCGTCGTGTCGCGGTTGTAGCGGTGGTAGTGCGGCACGGCGGGGAGCCCTGGTTCACCGGCGGCGAGGTGGGACGGCGGAAGCTCGTCGGAGGACGGTGGTCGGGGTCGTTTCCGACTGCCACAGAGAGGGGAAATGAGGGGGAAAGGGTCAGTGAGGTGCGGCGGTTCCGAAATGAGTGGAAGGAGAGGCAGGGGAGGCCCGTACCTCGAGATCGCCGGCGGCCCGACGCGGCGGAGCTCTAGTCGATCCCGAGCACTGGGGCGTCCTGGGGAGGAGTGGAGGGTGCTGGGGGTCTCAGTGGAGAGGTGTGAGGCTGGTGATGGTGCTGGAGAGGCTCGGGAGGGCCTTATATAGCCGCGCCCGTGGTTCACCGTGGACCCGTGCGCCGGCGAGGTTGCAGGCGAGGCTAGAGAGGGTTCTGGAGCCTGGGAACACGCCGGGGAGGTCCGTGGACTAGCTACACGTCCAGCTAAGGGGATAAGAGGAGCGGGGGAGTGTCAGAGGAGCGTGCGCGTGTGGAGCAGAGGAATGGCCGAAGCGGGTGGCCGGTGTGCGTGCGGCGATGCTCACTGGAGGGCGCAGGAGGAGGGGGGACAGCGCCGGGGAGGTTGCGGACGTCGAGGCGCCTCGACTGGCGCGAGGGGGAGGCTCAAGGTTGTCGGGGGAGGCCGATTGGCCAGAGCCAGCGTGCGGGGTGCACTGTTCGCGCGCTCTGGAGCGTGCGTATTGCTGGCATCAGCATGCTCTCGCCGGTTTGGTCCGTTCCAGCGTGTCCAACAGTGTCTGGTGCGTTGTAGGAGGAGTAAAGAAATGCCCTGAGGCCTTGGATGCCCTGGGGTTGCAGAGAGAGAGGGAGAGGGCTGGTGAAATGGTGAAAGTTGGCTGTACAGCAAGGTAAAGCTGGGGTTTCACCCTCCAATCATGGAGCTGAGGTGCTGGGGGAGTTACTGGAGGTAGCTGGTAACTCAATGAGCTAGTGGTAAGAAGTTGAGGCCATGGAGGAAAGTGAAAGTGATCAAGTTGAGGGTTTTAGAATTTCTGCAGAAGGTGTTTGATCAGTGTTTGATCAAGTAAATGAAGTCCACTTGACATGGCACTTGACAGGGTTGAAAGACATGAGCAAATAGGGTGCTTCACCAAATTTGGGCTCATTTGAAGAAACTAGCCAATGTAACTTTGGTGAACCCTAGAAATCAACAGAAACAGTTTCATCTTGATTGAGTCAAGCTAATCATCTCCCCTTGATGCACCACTTTGTGTAGCATCATCATTTGGGGTATTGATCATGCCCACAAAGTTTGAAGCTCCAGATAAAAAGTTGGTAATGCAAAGTTGTTCAAATTTGCATTTGAACAGAAAGGGTTTTGAGGTGATCTGATCAAGTTGCTCTATTCAAATTCTTGTGCCACTTGGTCTAGGTGCCTTATTAGGTCATTCTAGCATGTGCACCAAGTTTGAGAGAATTTGGACAAGTTTGGCAATGTAAAGTTGCTCAAACTTCAAATATGGACAGAATGGTTATGAAGGGGTTTGAGGATGTTTTCTTGCTTCCCAAGGCATGGGACTTGGCAAGATCATCAAATATGTCATATATGACATGATAGAATTTCCCTGGAATATTTGGAGAAAAATTCCTTTGTAAACATTTCAAAAGCTTGAAATATCCAGAAAGGGTTTTAGAGGGTTTAGCCCATTATTTTGAACATGACCAAGTGTTGAAACTCTTATATATGGACAATATATGTCCTATGAGTCTCTTTGAATTTTGGCAAATATTTTTGAAACAGTTAAATAATTTTCCCCTATTAAAGACCATTTCTGGCCTTAAGAAAAAGCTTTTAAATAAAATAGGAAAATAACTCTTAAAATTATACCTTTGTGGTTTCTGGGAGTCCTATAACTACTAGGTCTCAAATAAACCTTTTGAAATAATTTTCACACCCTAAATCAAGTACTTGCAGTGCAAATCTCAATTCAGGGGTTTTTGGAAAAACTAAATTTATAAAATACTTTTTGGCCAAATTAATTTTGTAAGAAAATACTATACTGTTATATAACACTTGGCATGATCATTGGGCAGAAGTTTTGAGTATAGAGATGAAATCTATAAGAGATCATAGTTGACTTTAATGAGCACAAGAAAAAGCAAATGAAGAAAACTCAATTCCAACTAAAAGCCAAATGATGCTAAAAAAAATTTCTGGTCCAAATTTTCATGCTTCAAAGTTACAAATAACATGTTACAAAATGCAGGGTGTGACAGACCTACCCCCCTTACAAGAATCTCGTCCCCGAGATTCCTAAACTAGGGCTTAAAAGAGATCGGGAAACTCGGATCTAAGATAGTCTTCTCGTTCCCAGGTTGCTTCTGCTTCGGTGTGGTTGCTCCACTGGACCTTGAAGTACTTGATGGTACGGCTCCGCGTACGTCGTTCTGCTTCGTCCAGAATGCGAATGGGCTTCTCGCGGTAGGTCAAATCAGGCTGCCGATCAATGGCTTGGTGATCCACATCCTTGTAGAGATTGGGCTTGTCTGGAACTTGGAGACATTTCCGGAGTTGTGACACATGGAACACATTGTGCACATCGGATAGCTCAGGTGGTAGTTCCAACTGATAAGCCACTTCTCCTCGTCGTGTAGCGATCTCAAAGGGTCCAATGAACCTTGGTGCGAGCTTCCCCTTAACATGGAAACGCTTGGTTCCCTTCAGAGGAGTTACCCGCAGGTACACATGGTCCCCGACATGGAAACTCATGTCTCGGCGTCGGGTGTCAGCATAACTCTTCTGCCTTGACTTGGCTGCCTTTAATCGCTCTCTGACTAGTTGGACTTGCTCTTCTGCTGCGCGGAGACTATCCGGTCCAAAGACTAGTCCTTCTCCAGTCTCTGACCAGTTGAGGGGTGTGCGGCATCTGCGTCCGTACAACACCTCAAATGGTGCCATCTGAAGGCTTGACTGGTAACTGTTGTTATAGGAGAACTCGGCAAAAGGGAGACAGTCTTCCCACTTGGCTCCATATGCCAGGACACAGGCTCGGAGCATGTCTTCGAGAATCTGATTGACTCGCTCAGTTTGACCTCCGGTCTGTGGGTGGAAAGCTGTGCTGAAAGACAACTTGGTTCCCAAGGCTTCTTGGAACTTCTTCCAGAATCTTGAGGTGAACTGGGTTCCTCGATCTGACACTATCTCCTTGGGAACACCGTGAAGACTTATGATTCGGTCGATGTAGAGAGCTGCCAGCCGGTTGCCATCATAAGTGGTCTTGACAGGAATGAAATGAGCCACCTTGGTCAAATGATCGACTATGACCCAGATAGAGTCATGTCCTCTATTCGACCTTGGTAGTCCAGTGATGAAGTCCATTCCGACTTTATCCCACTTCCACTCAGGAACCTTGAGTGGTTGAAGCAATCCAGCAGGTCGCTGATATTCAGCCTTGACCCTTTGGCACACATCACACTTTGCAACATAGGTTGCAATCTCTCTCTTCATACCGTGCCACTAGAATCGTGCCTTCAAGTCTTGGTACATCTTGGTTCCTCCGGGGTGGATGGAATACGGGGTGTCGTGGGCTTCTTGCAGAATCAGCGTCTTCAGCTCGGTGTTGTTTGGTACGCAGAGACGACCTTTGTACCAAACAATCCCGTGCTCGTCTTCGGAGAATCCTGGGGCCTTGCCCAACTGCATCTTCTTCTTGATACCTTCAATGCTTGCGTGTCTATCTTGAGCCTTCTTGACGTCGTCCATCAGGGTCGGTCTGATTTCCAAATGATCCAGAAATCCGGGGGTGACCAATTCCAAACTGAATTGTTCGATCTCCTTAAACAAGGCAGGCTGCCTTTCCTGAATAATGGTATTCAAAGAGCAAGCCTTCCTGCTGAAGGCATCGGCCACCACGTTAGCCTTCCCAGGGTGATACTGAACACTGAGGTCATAGTCTTTGATGAGTTCCAACCATCTCCGCTGCCTCATGTTCAACTCTTTTTGGGTGAAAATATACTTCAGACTTTTGTCGTCTGTGTAAATCTCACACCGTTTCCCTAGGAGGTAATGCCGCCATGTCTTCAAGGCGTGAACTACTGCCGCTAGCTCAAGATCGTGAGTAGCGTAGTTCTCCTCATGAGGTCGTAGCTGCCTGGAGAGGTATGCTATGACGCGGCCTTCTTGCATCAGAACGCTTCCCAATCCGGTTCGGGAGGCATCACAATATATCACGAACTCCTTGTGAATATCAGGTGTTGCCAGAACTGGGGCGGTGGTCAATCTCTTCTTGAGCTCTTGGAAGCTCTCTTCGCATTTTGGCGTCCACTCGAACTTCTTGTCCTTTTTGAGGAGCTGAGTCATTGGTCGTGCAATGCTAGAGAATCCTTCCACGAACTTGCGGTAATAGCCCGCTAATCCGAGGAAGCTTCTGACTTCCTTGACGGTCGTTGGAGATTGCCATTGGGTCACAGCTTCGATTTTTGCAGGATCAACAGATAATCCTTCCTCGGTCAAGACATGACCTAAGAATCCAACTTTATGCAGCCAGAACTCACACTTGCTGAATTTGGCATATAGTTGGTGCTCACGAAGCTTGTCTAGGACCATCCTTAGATGTTGCTCATGCTCTTCCTCCGACTTCGAGAACACAAGAATGTCGTCAATGAAGACAACAACGAACTTGTCCAAATATTCCATGAAGACTTTATTCATGAGATACATGAAGTAGGCTGGGGCATTGGTTAACCCAAAAGACATGACCGTGCACTCGTACAGGCCATATCTGGTTACGAATGCCGTCTTCAGAATATCTTGGGGTCTGATCTTCAGCTGGTAATACCCAGATCTGAGGTCGATCTTGGAGAATACCTTGGCTCCGCTGAGTTGATCAAACAGATCTTTGATCTTGGGAAGTGGATACTTGTTCTTGATTGTAACTTCATTGAGGGAACGATAGTCAATGCATAAGCGGATGGTACCATCCCTCTTTGCCACAAACAGAACAGGAGATCCCCAAGGGGAGGCACTCGGGCGGATAAATCCCTTCCTTAGCTGCTCTTCTAGCTACTTCTTCAATTCGGCTAATTCTTCCGTCCCCATTCTATATGGCTTCTTATAGATGGGTCCTGCTCCGGGCACGAGCTCGATGATGAACTCAATGTCACGGTCAGGGGGCATTCCCGGTAGTTCATCCGGAAAGACATCAGGATACTCACATACCACCGGTACTTGATCTAGCCCAACTTCAGACAGACAGTTGACTTTGGCGGCTTGAGCGGAAGAGGAGTTGGGGGCAAACTTGACTTCGACTCCCTGGTCATTGGTCACAGTGACTGTCCGATTGGCACAGTCTAACAAGCCTTGGTGCTTACTGAGCCAATTCATACCTTGGATCACATCCAAGCCTTGCGATCTCAGGACGATAAGGTCTGCTAGGAAGTCTACACTGTTAATGGTAATACCGACTCCTTTACAGCCTATCTTGGCTCTCATCTCGGCTCCGGGGGTTTGTACCACCATAGGGTTATTCAGGGGTGTAGGGGTCATGCCACTTTTTAATGCAAATCTTTGAGTGACAAATGAATGCGTTGCTCCAGAATCAAACAAGACAATTGCAGGTGCTGAGTTGACAAGGAACGTACCCAGCACGACGTCCGGGTCTTCCTGGGCTTCTTCAGCAGTGACGTGATTCACACGCCCCTTCCCATAGTTCGGTGGATTGCGAGGAGCTGGGTTCCTTGGTGGCATTCCACGGCCTTGTCCCTGGTTCTGCGCATTGGGGCGCAGGGCATCAGGCTTCTTGTTGGGGCACACCCTGGAGATGTGTCCGGGCTGACCACATCCAAAGCAAGTGACTTGATTTGGAGTGTTGATCTTGTCGCCACCATTGGTATTGGGGTTGAAAGCTGGCCTGGGGTTGAAAGCTGGCCTGGGGTTGGCATACTGCTGAGGCTGAGGATTGGCACGAGGTGCAGGAGCTCTTGTCTGCTGATAGGTTGGCTTGGCCGGGGCTGACTGCCACGGACGAGGCTTCTGGTTGCTGGAACTTCCCTTACTGACCAACTTGCGCTTGCGAGTGTCTTCCAAAGCACGCCGCTTGTCTTCAAGCATGAGTGCCTTGTTCACCAGGTCAGGGAAAGATGGGCAGTCGCAAACGACAAGCGAGTATTGCAGAGTCTGATTAAGGCCTTCCATGAAGCGCTCCCTTTTGGCAGCATCAGTGCTGACATCTTCAGGGGCATACCTTGACAGAATGCTGAACTTCTGCATGTACTCCTTGACAGTGCCACTTCCTTGCTTCAAGGCTCGGAACTCGCGCTTTTTGATAGCCATGATTCCGGAAGGAATGTGGGCCTTGCGGAATTCTGCCTTGAAGTTCACCCAAGTGATGTCTTGTTCAGCATGCATGACCTTGAATCCATCCCACCAAGCTCTAGCAGTTCCCCCGAGGCAGTGGGCTGCATAAGCCACCTTCTCGCGGTCTTCGGTGCATCCGACTAGTTCCAGAATCTCCTCAATGGAACGGACCCAGTCGTCAGCATCCAGGGGTTCTGTAGTCTCGATGAAGGTTGGCGGTGCATGCTTCTTGAACTCTGCCAACGTGGAACGTCCATTGCCATTCCCTGCCGGCTGGCGGTTGTTGGCGACAGCTTGAGCAATCAGCTGGAGAGCTGCAGTGTTGGCTTGGCGTTCCTCTCGGAAAGCTTGGAGAAGCTGAGCCATGTCCATGCTTGGAGGAGGTGGTGGTGGAGCTTGGTCGTTGGTTTGGTCGTGGCCTGCCTCTGGCTGAGAGGATGCTCCGGCTTCGGGCTGCTGGGTAGAGGTACCAGTACGAGTTACAACAGGCATCCTGTTGGAGCGGTAAAAGGTCTCATGACTCGGAAGAGGGAAAGCAAGAAAGATGGGTGCCTAGTAAGGGGGTGGGTGTGACACTAAATCAAATCATGCAAGGGCCGTAAGGCCAAAACACATTCATTAAAATCCAAATGGGTGATGTAGTCGTTTACACCTTCCCGAAGGAAGAATACGACATACATCCAGACACGACAAAAGCAAACACTAGATGGTTTCATATGAACCATACAAGGACTCGACTGCGCATAAGGGTTACACGACCTATCCTATCGTAGGGGTTACAACTGGCATATCCGAGTAGCGAATAATGCCTAAGCGGCGGAATGCTCGGTCGCGTATTCCGGCTCTTCTGGGTCTTCCTCCTTGTCTTCATCTATCTGGGCTCCCTTGTCACTTGAGGGAGTGGGGGAGTGGAGGAGTTGGATACGACGGTGCTTCGACGATGGTGCAGGGAAAAGCTTGCGGTATTCCCTTGCTGTCATCCGACGTCGCCGAGGTGGTCCTTCACCCTTGGAAGATACATCCTCGGAGGGCCTTCTGCCTCGATATGCGATAGTGGATTGTCCAGAAGGTGCTCCTTCCTTCTTGATCCTGTTTGCCTTCTCTTGAGCTCGTCGAAGAAGTGCCTTGGTCTTGTAAAGTTCTTCTCGAAGCTTCATTGATTCCGAGGCCAAGTCTTGTGCCAAGCTGTCGGCACATACACTGAAGTAGGTCTGGAACCGAAGCGAGAGTCCATCCTTCAGTGGAGGGGCTAGTGCGCTGCTTTCTTCGTCACCTTCCTTCCGGTAAGGTAAGAAGCGAGTTGCCATCTTGGCTGCCATCTCCGGAAGAAGCTCGCGGAGACGGGTTAGTGCCTTGAGTGCAGCAGCCTCAACAGCGAGTGGTAGTGTCGCCATATGGGGTCCCTCGAAGAACCAACTTGTGGGAGGATCGTTTGCCTTCACGATCACTTCCACATGGTACTCCACCTCAGTATCGCTCACCCAATGCTCAAGGTAGGTGAGGATGGGTGCTCGGTGGAACTGACACTCCTGGAGGCTATCCTCAAGAAGTAGGGGAAACCCAGTGGTCAGGTGCTCTTCGGGAACAGCGGCCATCTACAAAGGTGGAATAGGAGGGGTTAATAAGCTGAGGAATTCTCAGGTTTAGAAAAGAAGAGAGGTTCAGAAGGTTTTGAAAAGGGTCTCGACTAACTAACGCCCATGCTAACTAAGGCTTCCTATAGTCAGGATGGCTCTGATACCAGCTCTGTGGGGACCCCGACTTGGAAGTCGAGATCACCGAATGCACGTGTACAGTGATCCCAGAGATCAATGCTCACTGAACACACAGAAGCTGAAATAACAAGAGTCTTACATCCATACAAATAGTCTTACACGAATTAAGGCCATTATGGCCAAGTCTTACATAGATAGAGCCTCACGGGCTGAATAGCAAATAACTCAAGTAGCGGAAGTCTTCGATAAACGGGTAGAACCCATGCCATCTGCCTTAACCCTACAGGCATTCTGACTGGGATAGCGTCCTAGTTCGCATGATCGTCTCCAAAGAACTCTTCCTCATATTCCTGCTCTTCCATGCCTGGCCAATTAAATAACCAGTGGCAAGCCAATGAGTACTTTGAATGTACTCGCAAGCAACCCATGATGTGGTAACAATGCAATGGAACATTAATGAACAATCTAGCAGGAAGCTAGAACAATATGCTATCATCAAGTTTATGCATCAATAACCTCGCGTAACCTCGAAGACAGGTTACCGATATCAACATGAATATAATTCAACTCATCAAGTCAAGTCTCCACCTTGACTTATCACACATATACCAACATCCGATGAAGTAAAATTCTGGACATAGTTTAAGTAGCACCACCCAACTGTCCATGACCGTGGACACGGCTATTCGAATAGTTTTACACTCTGCAGAGGTTGCGCACTTTACCCACAAGATCCGGGGAACTTCCGCGTCATCCACGACCCGCGGTACCTCAAGTACCCGGGGTAAGCACCCGGTCATTACCTTTCCTTAGACGACACTAACATAGAGTCCACTCGTTGGTACACGGCCCTCAGGTACAAACAATAGATCACGGGACTTGCCCAAATTCAATGTCACGCGTACCCGAAGGGACCAACGGTGTGTCCGGTGCCCTGTAAAAACAGTCATGGCCGTCTATCCAAGCACGACCCCGTCCCGGGAAAGACCTCAAGTCTTCCCGTCACTAGTAATGCGGGCACCATGCTAGTATCGACCTAAGTAATCAATAAAGCCCCGTCCCATAAGGGGTAGTGTGGTTGCACATGTTTGGTTGGGACGGTAGTCACACATAAATCTAATCCATCATTCCACCATGCACATGATCTACCGGCACACCACTTCTTTCTCAAGTGATGACCTAACACTTCATCACCCTCGGGCATTAGGGGCACCCGATGGGTTCATGCAAAGATTTCAACTACGAGGGTTCATAACACACATGCATCATATAAGCATCAAGACCAACTATTGCATGTCATCTAGCATATAGCAAGATCAACAATAAAGCATGCATCATGTGGTGGTTCATCTAGGTTACCATCGTAACCCTATCATCATGTATCGGAAACAAACGGGTTCCGAGGAACAAGTGTATCATGGTCAAAGGGCTGCTTGCCTGGATTGGCTTGGTCTTCAAAGTCTTCTAGTCCTTCTCCTTCTTCTTCCACAGCAACTTCGTCAAATACGGGATCTATACGTCGCATAATAACCACGGAAAAATAAGAATACAAATAAGACAGAAAAACCAAAGTGCTTAGAAAAATGTCAACTCATTTTTGTAAAATACTAGAGGGATTTCTAAGATGGGGAAAAATCTTAGTTGGAGTTTTGGAGTTACAGAATGGATTCTACTGATTTTTGAACAGGAGTTATACTGCTCAAATTTGAATTTAAATTTGAACAATACAGAAAAGTTTCATGGATTTGAATGAAAGTGGTACCATTAAATAGGTTGGAATATTACAAGATTTTATGAGTTGGAAATATTTAATTTGGATCAATATTCTTTTCTGTATAAATGTTTAAAACATCAACAGAAAAGAAAAAGAAAAAGGGTCCTGTGCACTAGGCCAGAGAAGGCCATAGTGCACGGCCCAGACGAACTGGCCCAGCCGCACGGAGCCAGCGCGCGCGCACGTCAGGTTTTCAAACCTGACGGGCGGGGCCCGTGGGTCAGCGGCACAGAGGAGGGGGAGAGAGGTGGGGGGATGACAGGCGGGGCCCGCCTGTCATCTCTAACCCCTCGGCCACGGCGGCGGCGAGCTCACCGGCGACGATTCCGGCCACGGCGGCGGCAACGGAGGCCAGGGACGGACTCAGCGTCGTGTCGCGGTTGTAGCGGTGGTAGTGCGGCACGGCGGGGAGCCCTGGTTCACCGGCGGCGAGGTGGGACGGCGGAAGCTCGTCGGAGGACGGTGGTCGGGGTCGTTTTCGACTGCCACAGAGAGGGGAAATGAGGGGGAAAGGGTCAGTGAGGTGCGACGGTTCCGAAATGAGTGGAAGGAGAGTGTCGGTGTACTAAGGTAGGGGTACCCTAGTACCCCAACTTGGGCACGGGCAGCGGCAGCTCCCCGCGGCAGGGTTCATCACGCGCTTACCGGAGACCTTCCTGCCCCTTATCTAGCCATTCAAAAACAAAGTATACAAGACAGAAGACCAAGACCCCGGCAAGAGGAGCTTGCCGGGAAGGCCGTCCCAGGCTCGAGATTGCTTAACTAGCACGAGGCCCTGGCAAGAGGAGCTTGTCAGGACGAATAGAAGATTTTATCTTAGAAGACCCGGCAAGGGCTCGGGGAGCGGCAAGCTTCCGGGCCCGGCAAGGTCGAGATCCCCGGCAAGGTGCTTGCCGGGGGAGGTGCGCCATGTGCCCGCGCTCCAGCTCATCGGCCCACGCGTCGCCCTGGGGCCACTCCAGGGACGCGTGGCGGATGGCTGTGCAGCCTGGGGGACACGGTGGCACTCCACGGCAGAGGATCCATCGCCGTGGCAGACGGAGACGCAACGGCGGGAGCTTTTGGGGTCGACGGCGACGGGCATTAAATGCCCTTGTCCCCCACTGTTAAAGTAGGTATAGACCACTGTTCTGTACTGTAGCTCCACTGTTCCCGCACTGTTATAACTACCACCTCTTTTACATTTTTACCCCTTTCTCCTACGTTGACACCTGTCGGTGACCCCTTGCACTATAAAAGGAGGCCCATGCACAACGTGGAGGGGGTTCGAAACCTAGATTACTCTCACGCACGGTGTAGCTGCTTCTTCAAGCTCCCGAGCGCTCAACTCAATACACAACCAAGCAGGAGTAGGGTTTTACGCATCCGTGCGGCCCGAACCTGGGTAAAAACTGCCCGCGCGTCTGCCTCGATCTGCTCTTCGTGCTCCCTCCGCCCTCGTACCGCACAGACAAGGGGCTCCGGTCCCATAGGTGTTCGTGGCGGACAGTTTCCCCCGACAGAGAGGCAGGGGAGGCCCGTACCTCGAGATCGCCGGCAGCCCGAAGCGGCGGAGCTCCGGTCGATCCCGAGCACTGGGGCGTCCTGGGGAGGAGTGGAGGGTGCTGGGGGTCTCAGTGGAGAGGTGTGAGGCTGGTGATGGTGCTGGAGAGGCTCGGGAGGGCCTTATATAGCCGCGCCCGTGGTTCACCGTGGACCCGTGCGCCGGAGAGGTTGCAGGCGAGGCTAGAGAGGGTTCTGGAGCCTGGGAACACGCCGGGGAGGTCCGTGGACTAGCTCCACGTCCAGCTGAGGGGATAAGAGGAGCGGGGGAGTGTCAGAGGAGCGTGCGCGTGTGGAGCAGAGGAATGGCCGAAGCGGGCGGCCAGTGCGCGTGCGGCGACGCTCACTGGAGGGCGCAGGAGGAGGGGGGACAGCGCCGGGGAGGTTGCGGACGTCGAGGCGCCTCGACTGGCGCGAGGGGGAGGCTCGAGGTTGTCGGGGGAGGCCGATTGGCCAGAGCCAGCGTGCGGGGTGCACTGTTCGCGCGCTCTGGAGCGTGCGTATTGCTGGCATCAGCATGCTCTCGCCGGTTTGGTCCGTTCCAGCGTGTCCAACAGTGTCTGGTGCGTTGTAGGAGGAGTAAAGAAATGCCCTGAGGCCTTGGATGCCCTGGGGTTGCAGAGAGAGAGGGAGAGGGCTGGTGAAATGGTGAAAGTTGGCTGTACAGCAAGGTAAAGCTGGGGTTTCACCCTCCAATCATGGAGCTGAGGTGCTGGGGGAGTTACTGGAGGTAGCTGGTAACTCAATGAGCTAGTGGTAAGAAGTTGAGGCCATGGAGAAAAGTGAAAGTGATCAAGTTGAGGGTTTTAGAATTTCTGCAGAAGGTGTTTGATCAGTGTTTGGTCAAGTAAATGAAGTCCACTTGACATGGCACTTGACATGGTTGAAAGACATGAGGAAATAGGGTGCTTCACCAAATTTGGGCTCATTTGAAGAAACTAGCCAATGTAACTTTGGTGAACCCTAGAAATCAACAGAAACAGTTTCATCTTGATTGAGTCAAGCTAATCATCTCCCCTTGATGCACCACTTGGTGTAGCATCATCATTTGGGGTATTGATCATGCCCACAAAGTTTGAAGCTCCAGATAAAAAGTTGGTAATGCAAAGTTGTTCAAATTTGCATTTGAACATAAAGGGTTTTGAGGTGATCTGATCAAGTTGCTCTATTCAAATTCTTGTGCCACTTGGTCTAGGTGCCTTATTAGGTCATTCTAGCATGTGCACCAAGTTTGAGAGCATTTGGACAAGTTTGGCAATGTAAAGTTGCTCAAACTTCAAATATGGACAGAATGGTTATGAAGGGGTTTGAGGATGTTTTCTTGCTTCCCAAGGCATGGGACTTGGCAAGATCATCAAATATGTCATATATGACATGATAGAATTTCCCTGGAATTTTTGGAGAAAAATTCCTTTATAAACATTTCAAAAGCTTGAAATATCCAGAAAGGGTTTTAGAGGGTTTAGCCCATTATTTTGAACATGACCAAGTGTTGAAACTCTTATATATGGACAATATATGTCCTATGAGTCTCTCTGAATTTTGGCAAATATTTTTGAAACAGTTAAATAATTTTCCCCTATCAAAGACCATTTCTGGCCTTAAGAAAAAGCTTTTAAATAAAATAGGAAAATAACTCTTAAAATTATACCTTTGTGGTTTTTGGGAGTCCTATAACTACTAGGTCTCAAATAAACCTTTTGAAATAATTTTCACACCCTAAATCAAGTACTTGCAGTGCAAATCTCAATTCAGGGGTTTTTGGAAAAACTAAATTTATAAAATACTTTTTGGCCAAATTAATTTTGTAAGAAAATACTATACTGTTATATAACACTTGGCATGATCATTGGGCAGAAGTTTTGAGTATAGAGATGAAATCTATAAGAGATCATAGTTGACTTTAATGAGCACAAGAAAAAGCAAATGAAGAAAACTCAATTCCAACTAAAAGCCAAATGATGCTAAAAAAATTTGCTGGTCCAAATTTTCATGCTTCAAAGTTACAAATAACATGTTACAAAATGCAGGGTGTGACATTTTGTCGGAGTTTGATGAGTTTATGAGACCGTCAGAGTTAAGATTTGATAAGTTGCAGATGTGGGCTAGGGTTGTTTATCTCCCTTTCAATCTTCACGATGAAAAGTGGAGTAAATCCATAGCTAAACAGATTGATCAGAATGCAACCATGGTTCAGTTTGATCAAGAAGCAGGGTACCTGAGGGCGAGAGTCACAATCGATGTGGAGAAGCCTTTGAGGAGATGGATATTAATAGAATCAAAGAGGAGAAAGTGCATGAACTCGTATGATATTCTGTATGAAAATGTCCCTCACTTTTGTTTTTCGTGTGGCCGGCTAGGGCGTGTCGATCTTTATTGTCCGACGCCAGGGGCCAGAGATGAAAAGGGTGATCTTCCTTTTGGGAAGGGTCTGCGTGCGCCGAAGGATCGAAAGAAAGGAGCATCGAGTGAGAATTCTGCGAGAGATCAGAGTGGTACGCAGAGCAGAAAAGCAGAAACTCACAATTCTACCTCAGCTACAGATGGTGGTGCTGAGGTTACATCTGATGTCTACACACGCTTCTATTCTTGTAGACTATGTTGGGCCTCCAAGCGCAGAGGTTTGTAGGACAGCAACAATTTCCCTCAAGTGGATGACCTAAGGTTTATCGAACTTAGGGAAGTAGAGGTTGAAGATGGTCTCTCTCAAGCAACCCTGCAACTAAGATACAAGAAGTCTCTTGTGTCCCCAACACACCTAATACAACTAGGAGTTGTATAGGTGCACTAGTTCGGCGAAGAGATGGTAAAATATGGATGATAGGAGTGGCAAAGCAAAGTAATATAAATCTGTAATAAAAACTGCAGCAAGCAAACAAGTGGTAAACGTGAGCACAAATGGTATTGCAATGGTGGAAACAAGGCCTAGGCTTCATACTTTCACTAGTGGCAACTCCCAATAACATTGAAATAATCTAATCACATGATATTTCCCATGGAGACGCACTCGGAGGTCATTCCTTTGTGGTCAAGAGAGGACGAGAATTATGTAGGGATACAAAAGCACACCTCAAAGTTCGTAGTTCTCAATCTATGGATTTCCCAATGTCACCGCGGCCATCCAAAGAGAGTACCACAATTACCACAACATATCTCAAGGATAGTCAAAGACAAGCACCAAGAGACTCTCAATCTTCAATCAACACACAAAAGAGGAAATCACTCATGAAAATATTCTTCTAATCCATGTCCAATAGACCGCTGTCACCTTGGTCTCGGGGATTATACTAGATAAAGACAAGTGAGTACATCGATCCAATACATAGAGGAAGGGGAAATATCATGGGATCACCCTAGATTAACATAGCCTATGATCACAACGAAGATCACATCATGGGAGAGAGAATTGACCACATAGCTACTGGTAGAAACCTCAGCCCCGAGGAGGGACTACTCCCGCATCATGGAGGGAGGAAGCAACGTCGATGGAGATGAATCCGGGGGCACTTACCCGTCCCGGCAGGATGCCGACACAGGAATTCTGGTCCCCCGAAACTTGGTGGCGATGGCGGCGGAGATCGGAATTGCTTCTGGAGAAAGGGGTTCTGGAATCAGGGTTTTCGCGATGCGAGGAATATATATGCGAAGGGGGGTCACCAGAGGCGGAGAGGGGGCCCCAGGCGCCCCCCCTGGGGCGGCCAGGGGTGGGGCCGCCCCGGGTGGCCGCCTGGGCCGCCCCTGGCTCCCCTCTGGAGCCACTTTGGTTTTTCTCGATGCTTCCTGTACGCTGATTTTTTCTGTATTTTTCCCGGGATTTTTGGAGCACTTTTAATATGGGGGAAATCTGAAATAGAAAAACAGCAGAAAACAGGAACTGGCACTGTGGTGCACTGAGTTAATAGGTCAGTCCAAATATGATCAAAAGTGTATGGAAGTGCATAAATATCATAGCAATATCACACAAAAGAAGCATGGAGCAAGCAGAAATTATAGATACGTTTTGGACGTATCAACATCCCCAAGCTTAATTCCTGCTCGTCCTCGAGTAGGTAAATGATAACAAGCATAATTTCTGTGGTGACATGCTACCAACCATATAAGAACTTTTAAGTAAAGTAATCAAGGCATGTAATTCAATTCAAGTCATAACAAGCAAGAGTCTATATTAGCATTGTAACAAGCAACATAAGAACATAAAGGTGCAAGAGCTCTCGCTGTCCGTGACTCGAATGTCTCCAAATGGTGTTTGCGTGCAAGAAAGGGGATAGGGATATACGAGAGAGTAAAACATAGTTTTGTATTGTTGAGAACTTAATCTACTAAAGTTTCACACTTGGTCTTCTTTGGAATCTTATCTTGACTCATCCCCAGACCGTCAGCCAGGTACAAGTCAAAATGATCCACTCCCTTTCGATATTTTGAGCACTCATGCAATGGATGAGCGTAAGCAAGAAAGTTGACACTTAGGATGGCAAAGAGAGAAAAATGATGAAGGGGGGAGACAAAAAAGGTGTGAAAGGCTCACATCAATGAGGACAATCATAGGCGAGAGAAAGCCAAATGATAGATATGATGTGAGGAGTAGGGATTGCCATGCAACGGATGCACATATGAGCTAAGGTAAGCTCTCCAATGGAACTAGTGGGGGTGCATCCAACTTGCTTGCTCAAGAAGACCTAGAGCTCTTTTGAGGAGGCTCATCATTGGAATATACAAGCCAAGTTCTATAGTGTGAAGGTCCCCACATAGCTATATGCATGAATGATAATCTCTATGGAGTACAAGGTATAAGATGGAGTACGAGTGTGGATCTCTCAAAATAAATAGTAGTGTGCCCCCTTCTCTCTTTTTATTTCTTTTTCTCTTTTTTGTGTGTGGCCTCCATGGCTCTTTCTATGTAACTCTCATTTGTCCTCTTTGGGATCTTTTGATTTTGTCCTCTTTGGGATCTTTTGATTTTGTCCTCTTTGGGATCTTTTCCTCACTTTAGGGGCAACACTTTATATATTACAAGAAGTATAGAAGATCTTTCACACTTTACAAAAGTACTCAACATAAAGAAAATGAAACTATCATGACGTATGCAAATGTATGCCTCTGCCAGTGTAGCAGGATATGCAATGATACTAGCGTGTCATGTAGCAATGATTAGGGCAAGGCCCAACTAGCATGCGGCTCATCGATCAAGCAAAACGCATGTATGACATGAAGATCAAGTCATGAGAAGATGGATGTTGCATGGCAATGTATCTCGGAAAGGCTATGGAAATGCCTTAATAGGTAGGTATGGTGGCTGTTTTGAGGAAGGATATAATGAGGCTTATGATGACAGAGCGTATCATGCCAAGGATTTGGATGCACCGGCGAAGTATGCGTCAACTCTCGAGGTGAGAAAGGGCAATGCACGGTACCGAAGAGGCTAGAAAAATATGGCTAGGTGGAAGTGTCAACTTTCGAATACTCACATTAGTCCGAAGAACTCATGCACTTATTATCGGTAACTCTCAATCTAATTAGGAGGTTCACAAAGTGACAAGTACCCCGAGGGGGAGTGTATGGGGGGTTGGTTATCCTTGCGCATCCTCGACTCATGGTACGTGAGTGTACTCTAATATTCGATCCCTCCAAAGATTAGTGATCCATCTAGTAGCTAAAGTTCTCAACTATTTTGTAGGTTTTCGAAAATAAACACGGATTGCCCAAAATACGACATCTATCACTAATAGGCTAAAGCTCTTGACACCAAAAGTTCAGACATTACTCATGGCAATACCTCAAAACTATTGCAAGTTACTACTAAAATTAAATAGCAACCTCAATTACCTACTTTAAGTTAAGACACACAACTCAATGTAACAGGCAAACTCTCTTAACAAGATAAACATGAAAACTCAAGAGAGTTCAGCAACCAACTAAACAAAAGCTCTTTAAAAAGAAAAGCATGAAAACTAAGAGCTAAACATGACAGCATCTATGGAAAGACAAAGAACACACACAGCAAAGATAAGCATGAAAATCCTATGTTGTGTTCTAGGTTGAAGTGGAGCGTGTTTCTCTCCCACACAAAGAAAGCTGGGTTCTAACTTGTTATGAACAGCAAGCAAAGCTAAAGAAAACGGAAACTAAGAGCAAGACGCTCCAAGCATAGCACATAACACATGAAGTGATTAAAATATAGTGGAACGAAAGACGAACTGATAATTGTTGATGGAGAAAGGGATGCATGGGGGCATCCCCAAGCTTAGACGCTTGAGTCTTCTTGAATATTTCTTGGGGGTGCACGGGGGCATCCCCAAGCTTGAGTGTTTGACCCTCCTGAATCTTCTTTTATCATCTTCCCTCGCACACTTGAAAACTCCCTTCATACATAACTCATCATAATCTGATTAGCGAGGTTAGTACCCATAATAAAATAATTTTTCCCTACTAGAAATAAAGATACTCTTGAAGAGCTACTGTTTCTCAAGATTGCCAAATGGTTTTTGCAAAGAAAAAGCAAGCTCAAGGTTTGCAAAACGAAGGAAAGGCAAAACAGGACAGAATCTGTGAAAAATAGACCAGCAGGTAGTAAATAATTTTTTCGGGGCACTTCTGCAACTCAAATCAAAAAACTCAGAACAGACGCTCGAAAGCCAATTGTATAGATCACGCTGTCAAAAAAATCAGATTAAAAAGATGATCTGGTGATTTTATTCGAATTTTTCTGTCCAAGGACAGAATCTGTTTTCTGGACAGCACGTCACAACTTTTGAACTTTCTTGCAATCGGAGGCTAAACTTGGCACAAAGCTGAAAAATAAAGATACAATGATGTTGCTACAGTAGTAACAAACATCAAGACCACTAAAAACTGAAAGAACAAACTGAAAGCAAAGATAACAAGGGTTGTCTCCCTAGAGCTCTTTCTTTATAGCCATAAAGATAGGCTTAAGACTTTAATGATGCTCTCGTAGGAATAAGAGTTGAAGAACAAAAGAGAGCATCAAGAAGAAAATACCAAAAACATTTAAGCCTAACATGCTTCCTATGCATAGGAATATTGCAATAGAATAATTCATTGAAGCACAAAGCAATAAGCATAGGAAGACAAAACAAGTGCAGCTTCAAAACCTTCAACATAAAGAGAGGGAACTTGATATTATTGAAATATCTATAAGCATATGTTCCCTTCTCATAATAATTTTCAGTGGGATCACGAATAAACTCAACAATATAAGCATCACATAAAGCATTGTTACCATGATCCACATGCAAAAAGGTATTCTTACTCTCCACATAAGCATAATCTTTCTCATTGGTAATAGTGGGAGTAGGACTATCATAAACAACTTGAACACTATAGATTAATTGTGTATTAGGAAGATGGTGTTCAACAAGGGAGTAATTCCCTCCATGATTATGACAAGTTTCATAAGGATAATTTCTCCTTATGTCATAGGTACCTTTATAATCACTATAGATTGGAGTTATAACATCATCATA
>LR738709.1:589290728-589322786 GCA_902687465.1 Secale cereale | reverse complement strand
AATAAGTAACATGCATATCATAATCAAAATCATCTTCAATAGTACCTACGGACGTATCATCAAGATGATAATTAAGGCAATAAACTTCACCTTCTTCTTTAAACTTACAATCGTTAGGATAAAAGTTGATGGGAGGAATATGCTCAGGCCAGGTTGATACCCATTCTTCTTCCTTCTTGCTCCTCTTCCTCCTCCTCTTCTTTTTCTTCTTCTTCACCTTAGGAGGGAGTGGTTGGAGATGAAGCTTCTCCACATATCCTGGTTTATCATTAGAAACAATAGGGGAAACTTGGGAGAAACTCTCCTTTTTATTAGCAGAAATATAAGAGACATTTTTATACTTTGGTAAAGTTCCCTCCTTTCTAATCTTACTTATGTAATCATTTTTATGGCAATTAACAACACAATAGAGATGGCAATTTTGCAAAGTGTATTTTATTCCTATGGCATTAACATCTAGCCAAGAAGTCTTTTCTGATAACTCTTCACACATCAAAAATAACATAAGCTCATCATAAAGATCAGGGGTGATCATGTTATCACACAACTGGTTAACAGTTATGTTTTGAAAGTGCATGCACTGAAAATTAAAGTGACCCTCTATACAGCAAAGTTCACAAGTAAAAGGATAAAGGTCACACAATTCTCTAGCAATTTCATTTAAATCTTTGACCCAAGTGATTGTTCTTTCATGCTTATGTTGCTTACAATACTTCTCTTCTTCAATCATAGGCCTTTCACAAGGTCTATCCACTCCACAAAAATTAACATGCTTATATAAAACTTCATTTTTAGGAATTGGATCATGCATGTTGCAATCATCATGAACAATTTCATTTTCTTTGCAAATCTCTTTAAAAGGTTCATGATGCTTGATCCAATCCTCCTTAGGCATATTAAGATGTGAAGCAAAAGATTTGAGGAAATCAACAAGGAGTTGAGAATCAAGCCCAAACTTAGCACTAAACTTATTAAAACTTGTAGTTTCAAAAAAGGACTTAATGCAATCATACTCATAAATTATACCTGACTCTTTACCTTTGTCGATCTCCCAATCTTCAGTGTTGCGTTGAATTCTTTCAAGGAGTTCCCATTTAGCATCAATCTTTTCGTTTGTGAAAGAACCCATAGAGGAAGCATCGAGCAAATCTTTATCCTGTCGAGAGAGCCTCGCATAGAAATTAGTAATAATCATATCTTTGGGGAGCCCATGGTTAGGACATTTTAGCATTAACGTTTTCAGTCTCCCCCAAGCTTGAGCTATGCTCTCCCCGTCATGAGGATAGAAATTATAAACATAATTCCTATTCTCATGGACTTCATGAAGAGGATAAAACTTGGAGTAAAAGAGAGACTGGATCTCTTCCCAATCCAGCAGGTGAGAGTCATCTAGTAGCCTATACCATTCCAATGCTTTTCCTTTCAGTGACAAGGCAAATAATTTCCTCATGACTCCATCTCTTGTCAAACCTGAAATCTTAAACAACTCACAAAGTTCTGTAAGTTTCAACAAATGAATACTAGGATTGACTGTCCCATCATAACAATCATTCCTAATTATTTCAATTATCCCAAGTGGTATTTGGAACGGGATACATTCAGTAGGTGGAGGAGACTTCTCTACCACGGGTGTGGTAAAGCGGCCTTCCCCAAGCAGCGAACTAAGAGTGCGGTTTTCCATAAACATAACTAGTGAAACTAAAAACAAGAAACGAAAAGATTTAATTGCAAGATCTAAAGATATACCTTCAAACACTTACTTCCCCGGCAACGGCGCCAGAAGTAGCTTGATGTCTACACACACTTCTATTCTTGTAGACTATGTTGGGCCTCCAAGCGCAGAGGTTTGTAGGACAGCAACAATTTCCCTCAAGTGGATGACCTAAGGTTTATCGAACTCAGGGAAGTAGAGGTTGAAGATGGTCTCTCTCAAGCAACCCTGCAACTAAGATACAAGAAGTCTCTTGTGTCCCCAACACACCTAATACAACTAGGAGTTGTATAGGTGCACTAGTTCGGCGAAGAGATGGTAAAATATGGATGATAGGAGTGGCAAAGCAAAGTAATATAAATCCGTAATAAAAAGTGCAGCAAGCAAACAAGTGGTAAACGTGAGCACAAATGGTATTGCAATGGTGGAAACAAGGCCTAGGCTTCATACTTTCACTAGTGGCAACTCCCAATAACATTGACATAATCTAATCACATGATATTTCCCATGGAGACACACTCGGAGGTCATTCCTTTGTGGTCAAGAGAGGACGAGAATTATGTAGGGATACAAAAGCACACCTCAAAGTTCGTAGTTCTCAATCTATGGATTTCCCAATGTCACCGCGGCCATCCAAAGAGAGTACCACAATTACCACAACATATCTCAAGGATAGTCAAAGACAAGCACCAAGAGACTCTCAATCTTCAATCAACACACAAAAGAGGAAATCACTCATGAAAATATTCTTCGAATCCATGTCCAATAGACCGATGTCACCTTGGTCTCGGGGATTATACTAGATAAAGACAAGTGAGTACATCAATCCAATACATAGAGGAAGGGGAAATATCATGGGATCACCCTAGATTAACATAGCCTATGATCACAACGAAGATCACATCATGGGAGAGAGAATTGACCACATAGCTACTGGTAGAAACCTCAGCCCCGAGGAGGGACTACTCCCGCATCATGAGGGGAGGAAGCAACATCGATGGAGATGAATCCGGAGGCACTTCCCCGTCCCGGCAGGATGCCGGCACAGGAATTCTGGTCCCCCGAAACTTGGTGGCGATGGCGGCGGAGATCGGAATTGCTTCTGGAGAAAGGGGTTCTGGAATCAGGGTTTTCGCGACGCGAGGAATATATATGCGAAGGGGGGTCACCAGAGGCAAAGAGGGGGCCCCAGGCGCCCCCTGGGGCGGCCAGGGGTGGGGCCGCCCCGGGTGGCCGCCTGGGCCGCCCCTGGCTCCCCTCTGGCCCCACTTTGGTTTTTCTCGAAGCTTCCTGTACGCTGATTTTTTTCTGTATTTTTCCCGGAATTTTTGGAGCACTTTTAATATGGGGGAAATCTGAAATAGAAAAACAGCAGAAAAGGAACTGGCACTGTGGTGCACTGAGTTAATAGGTTAGTCCAAATATGATCAAAAGTGTATGGAAGTGCATAAATATCATAGCAATATCACACAAAAGAAGCATGGAGCAAGCAGAAATTATAGATACGTTTTGGACGTATCAACATCCCCAATGAAAATCAGACCACATCAGAACAAGAGAAAGGGTGGACCTCAGGAGCCAAAAAAATGTACAGAAGAGTTGATATGCCTCTTCACATGAGCACTGGTCATACAGAGAAGGAGGTAGGGGCTGATGATCCAAGTTCTTCAGGTGAGGCTCATGTTACGGAACAAGTTTCAGCACCGAGTGAGGGCCTGAGGGGGAGACGCGGGAACCGAAGAAGAAGAAACCCACTCCAACGAACTCTGAGAATTTGGCATAGGCTGCAAGGCAGCCCTGCCTGGGGTAATGAGTTGCCTGAGCTGGAACTGCCGGGGGCTTGGGAACCCCGGGGCAGTTCGAGAGCTTCACAGCATCGTGAAGCAAGAAGCGCCCGGTCTCCTGTTTGCCATGGAGACAAAAATAGTTGCAGTGAGAGTAGAAAGCTTGAAGACCTCTTTGGGTTTTACAGGTTGTTTTGCAGTTAATAGTGCGGGTCTCAGTGGAGGGATTGGTATGTTTTGGACGTCTGACCTAGACGTTGAATTAAAGAACTATAGTTCCGCCCATATAGATGTTATGGTGCGGAGGAGGAATAATGCCGACAAGGTATGGAGAGTGACTGGTTTCTACGGAGCTCCATGGGCAGAGGATAGACACCATAGATGGAGGTTCATGAGAACGTTATTTGCAATTTAGCATCAAGCCTGGATGTGCATCGAAGGCTTTAACAAAACTTTACTTGGCTCTGAACACTTCTCGAGAGCACCACGTCCTGAGTGGCAGATGCGTGCGTTCCGAGAAGCTACGGATGGGTGTTTGCTTATTGATTTAGGGTGGACAGGAGTTGAATACACATTGGATAATCGCCAGTCAGGCGATTCAAATGTTAAAGCCCGGATTGATAGAGCTTTTGGAAATGCCGCTTTGATAAACATGTTTGAACATATCAAAGTGAGGCAAATTGTCACTACGGAGTCGGACCATTGTTTTGTCATGGCGGATCTCCGGGAGCAACTTGGGAAAAATCGACTGAGGGGGGCGAGGCCTTTCCGGTATGAAGACGTCTGGCAAACACATGTAGAGTACGACAAGCTTGTCTTCGATAGATGGTGAAAAGGTGCGGGAGGCCAGGGGTTGCAAGGTGATCAAGCTCTGCAACTACTCCAAGATGATCTATTATCCTGGGGAGCGCGGGAGTTTCGATGTCTAGCTCGCAGAGTTCGTAAGCTCCGCGAGAAACTTACTTGCTTGCGGGAGCGGTCTATTGGTAGGGGTCCATCTGACGAAGAAAAAGAGATCACCAAACAGCTCATGCTAGCTCTTAAGCAAGAAGAAATTTGGACTTGTCAGCGGTCTTGGGTTACATGGCTGCATGAAGGGGACATGAACATGGGATATTTCCAGGCCCAGGCTTCTAAACGCAAGCGCATGAATAAAATTGAAAGATTGGAACGGGCCGATGGGTCGAAATGCTGCACACAAGATGAGGATCATGCGGAGGTCCAGTCATTTTATCAGGCTTTGTATTCGTCAGAAGGTTTTCATCAACTTGACGAGTTACTATAGTATGTTCCTGCCCGAGTGACGGATGCTATGAATGAGGCATTGCAAAAACCATATACCGAGGAGGAAATCAAACATGCTCTTTTCTAAATGGTTCCTTCAAAAGCTCCGGGGGTGGATGGTTTTACGACGGGCTTTTTTCAGCGCCATTGGCACTTTTTAAAAGATGATATTGTGCCAGCTGTGCTTGATTTCTTAAATGGTGGAGAATTACCGGAAGGTATGAATGACACCTCAATCACGCTAATACCGAAGGTACAATTCCCACAAAAGATATCTCAATACCGTCCTATTTTTCTTTGTCCGGTTTTGTATAAAATTGCTGCTAAGGCTATTGCTATACGCCTAAGGATTGCTTGGATGAGGTTATTGGTGATGAGCAGAGTGCTTTTGTCCCTGGCCGCCTAATCACTGACAATGTGTTAATTGCATATGAGAGTGTGCATGCAATGAGGAGAAGGAAGAAGGAAAAAATGTAGTGTGTGCAGTTAAATTGGACATGATGAAGGCGTACGATAGGGTGGAATGGCACTACTTGGAGTCCATAATGTTAAGGTTGGGTTTCGGTGCAAATTTTGTGAGATTGATTCTGAAGTGTGTTACATCAGTAAGATTTTCTGTTCGGGTCAATGGAGAATTGCTACCGTTTTTTACCCATCATGTGGTTTGCAACATGGTGATCCTGTATCACCATACCTCTTTCTACTTTGTGCTGAAGGTTTTACCTCTTTGTTGAATAATTTTGGAGGGGCACAAGTTGACAGAGGGATTCGAGTTAGCTATCGGTCGCCGTGGATAAACCACTTACTCTTCGCGGACGACAGCTTAATCTTCATGCGAGCGAAGGACTTGAGTGGTCATAGGCTAAATGAAATTTTGTGGATCTATGGGAAATTCTCGGGGCAAGCGATAAACAAGGGAAAAAATTCCATTTATTTCAGTCCGAACACTCCTACCACAATCTGGCAGAGTCTTATGCAAATTCTGAATATTTTGGTCGAAGCATTTAGTGAAAGATACTTGGGGCTCCCCAGGGCAACGGGACGGATTACGAGTGGAACATTTGATCATCTTCGAGAACGAATCCGTAGCAAGCTTCAAGGAGGGTCAGAGCATATGATCTCTTGTGCGGGAAGAGAAGTCAGACTAAAAATAGTGGCACAAGCAATACCAACCTTCAGTATGTCGTGTTTTAATTTGACGAAGAAGGTTTATAAAAGCTTTGTGTGTCTCATGGCAAAGTATTGGTGGAGTTCATCCCTAGATCGTCCGTCTATGAATTGGATTGCTTGGGATGCAATGATGAAACCAAAGATAAGTGGTGGGATGGGGTTCCGGGATCTGGAACTGTTCAACCTTGCCTTGCTAGAGAAGCATGGATGGCGTTTGATGACAACACCAAATTCTCTATGCTCTCGTGTTCTTAAAGGACGATACTTCCCCTCCAATGATTTTATGCACGCTATGGCGCCAAAGAGTTCATCTGCTACTTAGCGAGCTATAATTGAGGGGAGGAAGGCCTTACAGACTGGCTTGATAAAGTGAGTCGGGAGTGGTACAACAATTTCCATTTGGGAGGACAAATGGATTCCCAACACTATATTTATGACGCCTCATCGGATCACTGATACACATCTGAACCTGGTGTCAGATTTGATAGATGCTGAGAGTGGTCTGTGGAAAACTGAAGTGGTACAGCAAAATTTTATTCCCCCGGAAGCTGATGCGATACTGAATATACCTATCAGATCGGGTGGAGGTGAGGATATTTTGGCCTGGGCGTTTGAGAAGGCTGGGACATACACTATGAAATCTGCATATCACTCTCTACTGACTCAGAACGAGCACAAAGCTCTAGAGGAGGGGACGTGTACGGATCTTTAGAGGCTGAAAAACAGTTGTGGTCTCGTCTGTGGAAGCTCAAAGTAATTCCCAAGGTACAAGCATTTTGGTGGCGTGTGCTGCGAGGTATTCTCCGTGTTGAATCCTTGCTCAAATATCATCACGTATCAACAGATAGTACATGCATGATTTGTATGAACGCTGAGGAAGATTTAATGCATGCCCTAATGCATTGCTCTCATGCAAGGAGATTTTGGAGTGAGCCACCGGAATGGATACATATTAAGCAGCCCGAACTCCATCCACTAACCTGGAAGAAGGACATTTTATGTGATCCTCGCTTCTCTGATTCTGAAAGGGCAAAGTTGGTCTCTATCATGTGGGTCATTGATACGTCCAAAACGTATCTATAATTTCTGCTTGCTCCATGCCTCTTTTGGGTGATATTGCTATGATATTTATACACTTCCATACACTTTTGATCATATTTGGACTAACCTATTAACTCAGTGCACCCCAGTGCCAGTTTCTGTTTTCTGCTGTTTTTGTATTTCAGGTTTTCCCATTACGAAAACTGCCAGAAAAATCCCAGAAAAATTATATAAAAAATCAGCGTTCCAGAAGCTTCCCGACAGCCAAAGTAGAGCCGGAGGGGGGCCACCAGGGCTCCAGGCGCCCTGGTAGCGCGGCCCCCCTCCTGGCCGCGCCGGGGGGGCGCCTGGGCCCCCCATGCCTCCGCTGATGCCCCTCTTTGGCATATATTTAACACGCGTCCCGAAACCCTCGAGACGGGAACCCTTTTTCGCGATCTCATCTCTGTTCCGCCGCCGCCGCGCTTCCAAGATCGGGAGCACCAGGAGAACTCTTCCCGGCACCCTGCAAGAGGGGAGGATCACCACCGGGAGCCTCTCCACCACCATGGACGCCTCCCGGATGAGTTGTGAGTAGTCTCCCTTGGACCATGGGTCCATGACCAGTAGCTATGTGATGTTCTCCTCCCCTTCTTGTGCTTCACTAATTAGACCTCGTGAGCTGCCCTACATGATCGAGGCACATATGTAATCCTTATGTTGTTGCTATGATGAGTTTGCTGGGATCCGATGGATTGTGAGATTATGTTCAGATTGTGTTTGAGTAATATATTTGATTTACCTCTTTTATATTTATGTTCGTAAGTAATTCTTGCATGTTCTCCGTTGCTATTTATTGCTTTGGCCAAGTAGTAGGTAGTGACTCCAAGAGGGAACGTTATGCTTGATTGTGGGTTAATGCCCCTCGATGACTAGCTTGAGTGACAGAAACATGAGTCTAGGGGATGTGCTGTTGCCACAAGGGGGAAAACAACGGTGCTTGTGCCTGCGGGTGCAAGGATTGTTTACTTTACGCAAAGTTCTTTTAATGCAGTTGTCTGTTGCTTTGAGTTTACACTATGGGTGGGACTCGCAACTTAATACCAGCGAGATGTTCTGGATAGATATCTCAAGGTGGATGATTAGTAGTAGATGCAGATGGATTTCGGTCTACTTGCCTTGGTGTACCGCCCATGCTTTGAACCTCTACCTTTCTTGCAACATAGTTAGCATTGGTTTGCGCACATAATTCTGTCAATTGCCCAGCTGTAATTCGTTTACCTCACATAGCTGTTTTATCGTCTTTTGGGAGAGAGACATCACTAGTGAACATCATGGGACCCCGGTCCATATTACCATCACTGATCACATCCGCTATTTACTTTCTGTTTTTACTTACTATTTGCAGCAATACCTATCACTATTATCACTTGCGTTTGATCCTTTGTAAACGACAAGCCTGGAGGGATTGACAACCTCTCTGTACTCGTTGGGAGCAAAGTTATTCGTATCTGTGTGCAGGTCCACGTTGATTGCTAATATCTGGCGCCGTTAGCAGTTGACACCTTCTTGTTGAAACTAGGAGTCTCAGGGGAAATCGATCCTTGGTATCTTTGCCAAGGGAAAACTACCGCTACACTGCATCTCAAACCTTCCACTTGGGGTAACCAACGAGGGGCGAGAAGCCATCAAGCAAAGTTTTCTGGCGCCGTCGCCGGGGACTCCACTCTTCAATATAGGGGAGTTGCATGCTATCTTTTACCTTTGCTTTTTAGTCTTGTTAGTTTACCTTTCAGTTTTGCTTTAGTATCTTTTATCGAAAATCACAAAAATAGTTATCTTGTTTGCTTGCTGCTATGGGTTCCACCGAGAACACCAAGTTGTGTGACTTCACTAGTCACAACAACGATGACTTTATCTGCACGCCTATCACTACACCTGCCACTTCAGCACCTTCTTATGAAATTAAACCTGCTTTGCTGAACTTAGTTATGAAAGATCAATTCTCCGGTGCTGGAGATGATGCCGCTTTACACTTAAACAATTTTGTTGAACTCTGTGATATGCAAAAGTACCAAGAAATAGATGGTAATATTGTTAAGCTTAAGCTTTTTCCTTTCTCCTTGAGAGGAGGAGCTAAAATTTGGTTTCAATCTTTGCCTAGAAATAGCATAGATTCATGGGACAAGTGCAAAGATGCTTTTATTGGAAAATACTATCCACCTGCTAAAATTATCCAACTAAGGAGTAACATAATGAATTTTAAACAATTGGATAATGAACACGTTGCCCAAGCTTGGGAACGCATGAAATCTCTTGTCAAGAACTGCCCTACTCATGGTTTGACTACTTGGATGGTTATCCAAACTTTTTATGCAGGCTTGAACTTTACCTCGCGGAACTTGTTAGATTCGGCCGCGGGAGGAACCTTTATGTCAACTACACTTGGTGCTGCCACGAAGCTTCTCGATGAGATGATGACCAATTATTCCCAATGGCACACCAAACGCGCTCCAACAGGTACGAAGGTAAACTCTGTCGAGGAGATTTCCTCCCTAAATGAAAAAGTTGACTTGATCATGTCTCTACTTTCGAAGCAATCTTCTGTTGATCCTCGTGATGTTCCTTTAAATTCTTTGATTGCTCAAGAACAAGTAGATGTGAACTTTATCTCTAGAAACAATTTTAATAACAATGCTTATAGGAGTAATTTTGGTAGCAACCCTAGACCGTTCCCCTCTAATTCTTATGGGAACAACAATGCTTATCCTAGCACCAAGAACTCCACTACTGAACTAGAGATTATGCTTAAAGATTTCATCACTACCCAAAAAGCCTTCAATAAGAGTGTAGAAGAAAAACTAAACAAACTAGATGATCTCTCTTCGAAGGTAGACAATTTAGCCCATGAGGTAGAATTGCTTAAAATTAGAACTTCTCCTCTTGAGGAGAGGAAGTTCACTCCTATGAATGCTATTCAAGTGCAAATTAATGAAAACATTAGGATGTTGGCTAAACTTAAAGAGAGATGGGCTAGAGAAAAGGAGGAAGAAGATAGAATTAAGAACCTTCTTACCCACCACACTGTTGCTACTATCCAAGTTGTTGAGGATACCCAAACTCTTAGCACCCAATGCGCTCCTGGTCCCATTGGACCTATTAATGGTGATGCTATGACTATAGAAACTACCAAACAAATGAACCTAAAGGACACCACTACCACTTTACTTGATAGTAGTGACCTTGATTTTGACAATTGCACTCTTACCGAAGTTATTGATTTCCTTCACAAGATGTCTAGAGACCCCCGCACTAGCACGCTTAACCTTGCCTTCACAGAGCATATCACTAATGCTCTCATCAAAGCTAGGGAGGAGAATTTAGAGTAGAAGCCTCCATACCTAGAAAGCTAGAAGATGGTTGGGATCCTATGATTAAAATTAAGTTGAATAACTTCGCTTGCTATGCTTTATGTGATGTTGGAGCTAGTACCTCCGTTATGCCCAAAAGAATATATGATATGCTTAAATTGAAACCTTTTGATTCTTGTTCTTTTGGTGTTCGTCTCGTTGATTCTTCCATAAAGAAACCTTTGGGGAGGATCGACGATGTTCTTATCATTGTCAATGATAATTATGTTCCCATTGATTTTACTATTATGGACATTGAATGTGAACCTTCTTGTCCAATTATTTTGGGACGTCCTTTTCTACGCACCGTTGGTGCTATCATTGACATGAAAGAGGGGAATATAAAATTCCAATTTCCTCTCAAGAAAGGGATGGAACACTTCCCTCGAAAGAAGATTAAGTTACCTTTTGAGTCCGTTATACGGGCTAGTTATTCTTTTACTCTTGATAAAACTTGATCTTTTTGCATTATGCCTTAAAGGCATAAAAGAAAGCGCTTTTGGGAGGCAGCCCACAATGAATAAATTTTTATTTTGCTTTTGTTGTGTCTTGATGTTGTTACTACAGTAGCATCATCATTGTATCTTTGCTTTTCAACTTTGTGCCAAGTGTAGCCTCTGATTGCAAGAAAGTTCAAAAGTTGTGACGTGCTCTCCAGAAAACAGATTCTGTCCTTGGATAGAAAAATTCGTATAAAATCACCAGATCATCTTTTTGGTCTGAATTTTTTCGACAGCGTGCTCTATACAATTGTCTTTCGTGCATCTGTTCTGAGTTTTTTGATTAGAGTTGTAGAAGTGCCCCGAAAAAATCATTTACTACCTTCTGTTCTGTTTTTCACAGATTCTGTCCTATTTGGCCTTTCCTTCATTTTGCAAACCTTGAGCTTGCTTTTTCTTTGCAAAAACCTTTTGGCAATCTTGAGAAAAAGTAGACCTTCAAGAATATCCTTATTTCCAGCAAGGACCAATTATTTTATTAAGGGTACTAACCTCGCTAATCAGATTATGATGAGTTATGTATGAAGGGAGTTTTCAAGTGTGCGAGGGAAGATGATAAAAAGACTCAGGAGTGTCAAACGCTCAAGCTTGGGGATGCCCCCATGCACCCCCAATAAATATCCAAGGAGACTCAAGCGTCTAAGCTTGGGGATGCCCCCGTGCATCCCCTTCTCCATCAACATTATCAGTTCGTCCTTCGTTCCACTATATTTTTATCACTTCATGTGTTATGTGCTATGCTTGGAGCGTCTTGCTTTTAGTTTCCTTTTTAATTTTCTTTAGCTTTTCATAACGAGTCGGAACTCAGCTTTATTTGTGTGGGAGAGAAACACGCTCCACTTCAACCTAGAACACAACATAGAATTTTCATGTTTATCTTTGCTGTGTATGTTCTTGGTCTTTCAATAGCTATTATCATGCTTAGCTCTTAGTTTTCATGCTTATCTTTTTAAAGAGCTTTTGTTTAGTTGGTTGCTTGAACTCTCTTTAGTTATCATGCTTATCTTATTAAGAGAGTTTGCTTCTGTTGCATTGGTTGATATGTCTATGATAAAACTGCTACGTGCATAATGGCGCTTAGTAGTTCATGTTTTCTTATGGTTAGTCTCAAATAGCTGGGGGGTTTCCAATGTGTTATTGGAGTACCAACATGATTTGTTTGCCTATGATGTGGTATGGTTTAGTAATATCTTCCTTCAAGAATTTATTTTGATTGACTTGGCGTATGCTCACGCATATTAAAGACTGTAAAGAAAGTATGTCAAGCCTTGATGATCTTTTGTTTCTGAGTAGCGATATAACTTCCATGCCTAATTCAATGTTGCTTTGTCGCTCTGCATGATTATGACCGTCATTGCTCTCTTAGTTGGTCGCTCCCAGTCTTTTGCTAACCTTCGCCTGCACTAAGCGGACTGACTGCTTATGCATCCAAAATCCTTTAAACCAGTTATGCCATATGAGTCCACCATACCTTCCTATACATGGTATTTACCTGCCATTCCTAACAAAGACTTTCATGTACCATCTCGAAATTATTCAAAAAATGCATTTCTGTTTTGTGCCTCTGTTTTAGTTCATGAGGAAGTAGTAGTTAATTCATGATCTTTTTAAGTTGGACAAGCTTCACCCCGGGATTGCATGTCTAATGTGCAAACCCATAATACGAGAAGGAACTGGCAAAGAGTGCGCCCAGCTCAAAAATAATATAACAAACAAACCCTCCTTCACGCTTTGTTCATGAGAAATCAGAAAACTTTGGCAGTGATAAATAAAGGAGATTAAGAGGATGTGATCGTCCTCATTCGGGAGCCGTTCCTCGAAACTTGTCCAGCTCGAGAAGTAATTGAGTTATCTACTAGCATTCGTTGACGAAATATGCATATTCTAAAAATAATAATTATTACCTCTGTTTTTAAAACCAAGAGCTCTGGTACATGCTTTGTCTTTGTTTTCGACTATGGGTTTTCAACCTTGCCAACAAAAGCCACGGTTCGAGAGTCTCCACCTTCTTTTAAAGCACCAACTATTGAGAGCATGATTGTCATTCTGAGTGTAATGTGCATTGTCCCAAAGTAGCATTGTCTTTTGCATGATTATGATATCGTTTATTTTGAAATCATTGTATCTAGTCATCACTTAAACCTTGGAGGTGCCCCTGCATTTATGTTTTGCTTCACTAAAGGGGGCAAGCGAGATATCACTTTATCATATTTGCACACCATGCTCATTACAAATCTATTTGATGTTTCAGTATCATATTGTAAAACTTTCAGTTCTTTGTGATTTTCTCATGAGGCAACTTAATTACTACAGATTCATTGTCTCAGTAAGCTTTTGTCATATGACTATGAAAAATCCTTATATGGTTAATAGCATGTCACCACAAAAATTATTCTTGTTATCATTTACCTACTCGAGGACGAGCAGGGATTAAGCTTGGGGATGTTGATACGTCCAAAACGTATCTATAATTTCTGCTTGCTCCATGCCTCTTTTGGGTGATATTGCTATGATATTTATACACTTCCATACACTTTTGATCATATTTGGACTAACCTATTAACTCAGTGCACCCCAGTGCCAGTTTCTATTTTCTGCTGTTTTTGTATTTCAGGTTTTCCCATTACGAAAACTGCCAGAAAAATCCCGGAAAAATTATATAAAAAATCAGCGTTCCAGAAGCTTCTCGGCAGCCAAAGTAGAGCCGGAGGGGGGCCACCAGGGCTCCAGGCGCCCTGGTGGCGCGGCCCCCCTCCTGGCCGCAACGGGGGGGCGCCTGGGCCCCCCAGGCCTCCGCTGATGCCCCCCTTTGGTATATATTTAACACGCGTCCCGAAACCCTCGAGACGGGAACCCTTTTTCGCGATCTCATCTCTGTTCCGCCGCCGCCGCGCTTCCAAGATCGGGAGCACCAGGAGAACTCTTCCCGGCACCCTGCCGGAGGGGAGGATCACCACCGGGAGCCTCTCCACCACCATGGACGCCTCTCGGATGAGTTGTGAGTAGTCTCCCTTGGACCATGGGTCCATGACCAGTAGCTATGTGATGTTCTCCTCCCCTTCTTGTGCTTCACTAATTAGACCTCGTGAGTTGCCCTACATGATCGAGGCACATATGTAATCCTTATGCTGTTGCTATGATGAGTTTGCTGGGATCCGATGGATTGTGATATTATGTTCTGATTGTGTTTGAGTAATATATTTGATTTACCTCTTTTATATTTATGTTCATAAGTAATTCTTGCATGTTCTCCGTTGCTATTTATTGCTTTGGCCAAGTAGTAGGTAGTGACTCCAAGAGGGAACGTTATGCTTGATTATGGGTTCATGCCCCTCGATGACTAGCTTGAGTGACAGAAACATGAGTCTAGGGGATGTGTTGTTGCCACAAGGGGGAAAACAACGGTGCTTGTGCCTGCGGGTGCAAGGATTGTTTACTTTACGCAAAGTTCTTTTAATGCAGTTGTCTGTTGCTTTGAGTTTACACTATGGGTGGGACTCGCAACTTAATACCAACGAGGTGTTCTGGATAGATATCTCAAGGTGGATGATTAGTAGTAGATGCAGATGGATTTCGGTCTACTTGCCTTGGCGTACCGCCCATGCTTTGAACCTCTACCTTTCTTGCAACATAGTTAGCATTGGTTTGCGCACATAATTCTGTCAATTGCCCAGCTGTAATTCGTTTACCTCACATAGCTGTTTTATCGTCTTTTGGGAGAGAGACATCACTAGTGAACATCATGGGACCCCGGTCCATATTACCATCACTGATCACATCCACTATTTACTTTCTGTTTTTACTTACTATTTGCAGCAATACCTATCACTATTATCACTTGCGTTTGATCCTTTGTAAACGACAAGGCCGGAGGGATTGACAACCTCTCTGTACTCGTTGGGAGCAAAGTTATTCGTATATGTGTGCAGGTCCACGTTGATTGCTAATATCTGGCGCCGTTAGCAGTTGACACCTTCTTGTTGAAACTAGGAGTCTCAGGGGAAATCGATCCTTGGTATCTTTGCCAAGGGAAAACTACCGCTACACTGCATCTCAAACCTTCCACTTGGGGTAACCAACGAGGGGTGAGAAGCCATCAGTCATCTGGACTTTTCGCAACAACATTACACATGATAAAGAAGCAACAAACTCGACTCAGTCGATGATTATGACCCAAGATGCACTGGCGCTGCTGGATATCCCTCGTGAGCAGGCTCACATTCTACCCGGTCACGGCTGGCGTCCGCCGGACGAGACCTATGTGAAGATAAACACCGAGGGAAGCATAGCTATGGATGCTCATCGGGGTGGTGGTGGAGGAGTTGCAAGGACTCGATCCGATTTCATGGCTGCTTGGTGTAAGCCATACAGTGGGATCACAAACCCGCTGATTGCTGAAGCTCTCGCTGTACGAGACGGTGTCATTTTTGTGAAGCTGTGAGGTTTTTCGAAGGTCATTATGGAGACGGACTGTCAAGACTTTGTCAATCACTGGAACTTGCACCAAGACTCACGATCAGTGCTGGCGCCAATCATAGCCGAAATAGGGGAGCACGCTTGTTCTTTTACTTCTTTTGTTATTCAGCATATTTCTAGGACAACAAACTTTTCTGCCCATCAATGTGCAAAGCATGTGAGCACGCTAGATGTGACAGACTGCTGATGGGCTCGAGGCCTAGTTTTCTTGTAACTAGCCTTATGGCAGATTCTGCTGGGGCTTTTGTTGAATAAAACTTCCCATATTTCCCCTAAAAAAGTTTTGAAGGCCTCACAATCAATTGAGGTCTCCAATTAAAATTGGGTCACCCAAGTTTGACCGTGAACAATTTCCCAAAGCTCTCTCACTCTATTCTTTTATACTATACACTATGCTTCTTAATTTAACCAAGTCGGCAATTTCTCAAAGCTCTCTCGTTCAATTATTTTATAATATACACTATGGTTCCTACTTTTTAAAGCCTCACAGTTAATTGAGTCTTCAATTGGGTCACCCAATTTTGGTCGGCTCAACAATTTCTAAGGAGCTTTCCCATTTAATTATTTTAATTCACTATTTTCCTTAATTTTGAACCTCTTTTATTCGACCGAGGTATTCAATTTTAGATTTAGGTTATGATTTTGACCAGGCCAATGATTTTTAAATCAATTAGCAGCAACCAGCCTATAAAAACGTATCAACCCCTCGTACCCTCCAACCTCCTAGAAAAAATAAGTGCCACCATGTGATACTATAGCATCAATATAGTACATGTAGCCACCGACGCAGAAATTTCCCCACATAAATATGGGTTGATTAGCGGATAACACAGAATCACAACACGACAAGCCCATCAAATAAACACATTATAAATAAACATAAAACACACTCCATCCTCTCCCTCACCCACCAAACTAAATATTCCATCAACAATTTCACAATAAAATGGGTATTAGTTTTTGGAAAATCAAATTTCTTGAACTTTGACCAAGTTTAGAGCAAAAAATATCAACATCCATAATACTAAACAAAAAAAATGGAAATTCATTTCAAGATGAATCTAATGACACCGATTTGATTATATGGATTTTGATATATTTCTTTATAAATTTGATAGAACTTAAAGAGGTTTGACTTTTCGGAAGAAATTAATACAGCATATATTTTGAAGTAGAGTGAGTATTTGTTTTAAGAATCCCTACAACACCTACGGCGCAGCAAAGCACGCCCAACCATTTTAGTATAGGTGAGGGCCGTACCAGTTCTAAACATGCAAATGCAACCATAGACATGCATGATAAGAAGCAGGCAAAAAGAAGTTGAATTCTAGTGAGTTGCGGATCTTTATCTTGTTTATGGACCATCAAGTTATGTAACTTTGTCAGGAGACTTCATTTTTTCACTGAAATTTGTTGCATATGTTACTCCTTTTCCCATATATAAAGGGAACCAAAAGTCTAGTAAGCCTGAATGTCAAAATGCTTGCGACTACTACGAGAGACAAGACATATGATTTTTTGTTTGAAAGACAACCTCGATGGTCTAGAACAAGAAATTCGCAACATTTAACATTGGCTGGAGGAGATGACCAAATTAGTGCAAAGCATGGTTCCATTTATTAAAGCAAAAACAACGCTATACACGGAAATTCCACCATAAGGTTGCACGGTAAGTAGCAAGCAGTAAAAAGAAGTAACATACCTCTCATGCGTGTATATGATAATGTCAGGTTGAAACTGCAATCGCTGCATTCAGTACCTTGTTAATTAAATCCTTGTCAGTAGGGATGAAAACAGAGCGGAAACGGACGGAACTGAGTGCTACCATATTTGTTTTCATATATTTTTACAGAAGCGGAAACGAATACGGAAAACCCGAAAATGAATACGGAAGCAGATACTACCGGAAATGTACACGAAGCGAATACAAAGCGGACACGGAAACAAAAGCGTGCGTTGACCGGAACATAAAACCCCCTTGAATCATAGAGAAAAACACACAAAAACAAACATTCTATGAATTCTTAACATGGCTATAAGATCAAGCTGAGTACATGTGTGGTAGTAGAAGTTGGGTCTCAAATAATCCATTCTACTCATTATGTCATTGTGTGTTGTTTGGCGGTTGAACTACAAACTAGCCTTAAGTCTATAGTAAAAACGAAAATTCCATATTCACGGAAACGGAAAGTTCCGTTTTCACGTTTGTTCCACCGGAAAACACCGTTCCGTTTTTGTTTCCGTTCCGCATAAAAAATTCCATTTCCAGTTCCGTTTTGCAAATTTCCGTTTCCGTTTTCATATTTCCTCTATGTTTCTATTTTTCCTCCGAAAAAGTGGAAAGTTTCCATTCTATTTTCATCCCTACTTGTCAGGTTAGTGAACTGAGACCATGCAGTTTTGTTAGAAGAAAGTTTTTTTCTAAAACAAATTTGTCGCAAACAATCATTAGTTAACATAGATTGCTCTTGTGGTCTTTCCCACAGCAGGTGATACACGAACAATAACAAGAACAGAAGAAAGTAGATTCTTCAAAAGAAGAACTTTGTTTTCAAGGAACAAACAGAAGTACCTAATATGTTACTACAACTCTTTCTTTGGGTGCCTGTAATCTGTGCCAATTCCAACAAACAAACATAATATGATGTTGTAACAAATCAACAAGGCTTTAAAGCACAACCTAAATTTTGCAAGAATATAGGCAAAACCGCAAGAAAATAACATTGAAATCAATCACAAAGAAATTGAAACCAAATAACGAATAATTTGAACACTGAGGCACCGAGCCTTCTCCATATCGCGAGCATTTCTCACATTGTGTAATGATCCATTTGCACCAATTTGACTAACATTTAAATCACGCACACAACTCTAAAGTTGATTTAAATTATGCTTACAGTAATTTGTAGATAGAGGTGGCTGTTTGACAAGCTAGTGTTAGCCATGCTCCAGATGACGAGCAAAACACTAGAACATAAGTACTCCCCCTAGAAAAATAATATAAGATCATTTAAATCAAACAAACATAAATTGCCATAAAAATTTGTTTGATTTGTCATGGTTATAAATCTGACATCAGATTTATAGTTGAGTCCTATATAAAAAGCAAAACAAAATGTCTTCAGAATATGCAGTATCGTATAGTGGAGTATACTACATAAACACAAGCCCATACAGACCACGCGAATGTCGTGCATCTACAAATCGGGAGTCACCCGCACGGAAGCACACGGGTTGCACCGCACGCCTCCACTCCACACGAGTACACAACTACATCACGCGCGTATTATACGGCACGCCTACGCACGTACGAACCGCGCGCTCACAGCCTGGCCTCGTTGTGGCACTCCTGGCGCCGGACCTTGACGTCGGGGACGCCGATGGCGATGCGGCACGCCGACCTCCCCTGGGCGTTGCGCTTCACGAACCCGAGGAAAGTCACCCGGCCCTTCACGTCCGTCCTCGCCTCGAACTCCATCTCCCCGGCGAGCACGTCGCCGAGCAGCCCCCCGATCCCGGCCGCCTCAACCACCTTGTCGGCCTGCACCGTCATGCCCAGCCGCATGGTCGTCGCACCGCGGCTCGGCACGGTGCCGGCCGGGACGACGGCGCCGCCCACGGGGGCGCCCCGGTAGAGGAGCGTCGTGGCGGCCTCGCCGTAGCGGAACGAGGCCGGGTTCGGGTTGCGCACGCGCACCACGAGGAGGAAGGTGACGTTGAGCTGGACGGAGACGGTGGGGAACGTCACGCGCGGGGCGGCGCCGGTGGCGTTCGCGGAGAGGAGCTCCGTGGTCGGGTCCCGCGGGCGGAGGACCGCCAGCAGGACGATGGCGGCCACGGCAGCCAGGAGGAGCAGGACGAGCGCGGCGAAGCTGGCGCAGATGATGACGCGCCGACGGCGGCTCTGGCGTGCTGCCGGCGGCATCTCGCCGGATCCCGACATGCCTCTCAGGCTCTACTGCTCGCGGGCGCGCGCGCGGTGTTGGCGTGAGTGTGGACGTGTGGTATGTGCACAGTGAGAGTGCTGACACGAAAACGTACTACAACACATCGAACATGTAGACGCGGCAATGTGATGCACTAACTGACTTGTAACTTGTAAGAGGATCCTTCCGATCTCCGAGAATCCGCTTTGGTGATTTGAACAAGCCAACCAGAGGTGTTCTATTAGTGCCAGAAAGTAGGAAGCAGGGGAGACCGGTGCGCCGTCGTCCCTGTCGTAAGGTTCATTCACTCAACCAAAGGCCTATAGCACACGATTATAGTAAGAGGGAGTCACGGGCTCACGGCACCGTGTGACTCATGCTCGTGTGCGAATGCTCTCTTACAAAACCATCACTTTCTACTACAGTTTCAGAAACTTAATCTGGTCATGCTCTGATTTGAAAAGGCTTAGTTTTAATCCATGCATCATCTATCGCGTACCGGCCAAAAGAGCTCTGGTTTCTTCACCCGCAAAAAGAAAAAGAGCTCTGGTTTCTAAACTCTTAAACCAGGGTATAAACTTGACCATTAACTTTTAAAACCATTTGGATTTGGTCTGTCAGAGACTCTATTTGACCAACGACATGGTGATGGTTTCGCACACGTGCAAACCTGTTGGTGCACTAAAATAAAATAAGACAAAATAGTAATCCCTCCGTCCCATGGGGGTGCCGGCAGCGACGCGTGCCCGGCGTGGTGACGCTGGTGGACGTGGTGGTCATCTTCTCCGAGATGGCCGGCCAGAGGCTTGGTGATCGGATCTCGAGATCCATCATCTTGTCTCGGCTGCGAGTAGGGGGGACATGGTTGCCGGTGAAAACCGAGCCGACGGCAGGCGATGGCGGCGTTCTCGCCGTTACCTTGATGGAGGCATCGTCGTGTAACTACTGTCGACCCACTCGTGTTGCTCCGGGGAAAACCCTAGGATCTGGTGTTCCAGATCGGACGATGGCGGCACTGCGGTGTCGTTTCTCTCTTGGGAGCATCGTTTACAGAGCAGCGTTGAATGTCAGAGGCAGGAGGTGGAGCGGCTTCGTCTTGCACGGAGCTTCGGTGGTGATGTCAAGTCATGCCTGACCGACAGGTGCTACGCTTTGTCATGTCTGGTCGGCAGGTGCTACGCACGACAGATCTTCCAAGGACTTCAAGATGTGTCAGCTGGTGATACCTGGCAGCATGGCGCTGAGGTGTATCAGTGGCGACCGCGACGTGCTCAGCTGTTTGCGCGCAGGGAGGAGGTGTCGTTTGGCTCCGTGGTGGCGTCGACGATAGCTAGACCGAGCAAGGTTGATGCATCAGTACAGTTCTGAAGACGGAGCGGTGGCAGTTGGCGGCGGCGGCATCTGAGTGCACGCCGGACCGGTGAGACCCATGCCTGGCAGGCGTCCTGGATGGGATCTTAGGTCTTAGATGTTAGGTTTGGCTGCGATGTCTGTTTGGTATTAGGCCCAGGCTATCTGCGCCCCTTCATCAGCTGGATAGAGGTGCTTAGACGGCGGCTTTAGTCTTACTGTTGTATTACTTTGTAAGGTCCTGTGAGAATAATTAATAAAGTGGCCGTATGCATCGCCCAGATGCAGAGGCCGGGGGTCATCCTCCTTTTCTACAAAAAATAAAAAAATCTCTCCGTCCCAAAATAAGTGACTCAAAAATGACTCAACTTCGTACTAAAGTAAAGTTGAGTCTTTTCTGAGTCACTTATTTTGGGATGGAGGGAGTACTTTTTAATAAATTTGATTTGACAAACCTATCAGAAATCATGGCACACCCTCTATCTAATAAAATTTACAAATTTGATGCTTTCTAATAAATTATTACTCACGAGGTTACAGACCTATGGTAGGGTCACAGGCCCGACCAAGATACCCCACCCAAGGTCACTATCCTAGAAGATCAAAAAACAAAACTCATGATGACAAAGACAGTCGACCGAGACGGCCCAAGAGGACATCCCACTCGACTGGGCGTCACCTACAAGACGACTCAACTACACTCGACCAATCCAAGGCACTCGACCCCCGAAGGTCAAAGACCCCTTAGGACAATAACGGGCTGGTATTTACTCGCCGTAGTGAATGCCTTAAATACTCTTTACTGTAGGCGTTATCAGTAACGCCTGCCTTAATGTACATTGAACCCTTGGTAACGTGGAGCATGGCTGGGCTCCTGACGCACTATATAAGCCACCCCCCCTCCTCCGGTACAAGGGTTCGCACCTTTGTAACTCACATATACACATACCAGTCGACCGCCTCCGGGCACCGAGACGTAGGGCTGTTACTTCCTCCGAGAAGGGGCTGAACTCGTAAACACCTCGTGTACAACTTCACCATAGCTGGGGCCTTGCCTCCCCATTCGTACCCCCTACTCGTACTGTCAGACTTAGAACCACGACAGTTGGCGCCCACCGTGGGGCAAGGCGTCTTAGCGACATCTGGTGAGGTTGCAACTTCTTCTCCGACCTCCTTCATCATGGTGTCAGGCGGTGGTTTATCGTTGGGCCGCGAGATCCGGCTCGGCACGCTCGTTTTCATCGCCGACGACTCCGCGTGGCTCCAGGAGGCCCCTCTCGGCGTCGAGGCTCTGCCCACCCGCGGGGCTACGCACTTCCGCGCCAGCGCCTGCGGCGTCCTCCTTCGGCAGCCGTCGACTCAATATTCATCGATCCCTACATCGTTCCACATCCCCGCCGGACGCCGCCGCAAGCGATCCGGTCGCTCACGGCTCCGGCGGTGGGTGAAACACGCGGTGACCCGTCAAACGGCCACCCCTCAGATCGCGGCCATTGAGCCCGACGGTTACCTCTACGGGCCGGCCGATCAGCCGACCGAGCTCGTGGATTCTGTTTCCGAGTGCGGCAGCAGCGATCCCGCAGTGGAAATCCTGATGATCGATTCGCGCCGCAGCCCGCCGGGTTTTCCTCGCGGTGGAGACGGCGGCAGCGGCGGTGGCCAATCACACGACAACGATGGTTACATTCCTCAACCCCTCACCTCCGAGCAAAGGGCTGAGCTTTGTCGCCGCAACAAAGATGCACTCTTCACCCCCATCGTGGGGGATTCTTCGGAGGCTCTGGCCCTCGAAGCCACACGCTTGGCCATCGTGGCCGAGCGCGCGCGCTTGGAAAATATCCAACACGCACTCGACGAACAGGCCCGCCGACTGGTCCCCGAGTCCAGTCAACGACCGCGGCAATCGCGCCAGCGCGACACTCAGGTGTTCCGCACGCCAGTCCAGAACCTTGAAGCCACGGCTCGCATCGCGGATTCGATTCAACCATCTCAGTCGGAGGCTGGGAGATGCCTTCAGCAGATCCGAGCTTTGCTCCGAACGGCTGAAGAGCAAAACGCGGCTGTTTCTCAGTCGCGCAACAGGATTCACAGCAGATCGGTGGCTGCAGACACCGTATGGTCGGCCCACAGTCCAAGATCGCCCCCGAGGTGTGAGGAACATGGCCCACGGCAAGACCGGCATCTGGGTCGGAACGACGAACCACGCGACCGTCGACACGGGCATCATGACCGCCGTCGAGTGCCTACGCCTCCTCCGGGAAGCGGATCGTACTCGCCCCAGCGACACGAGGGCAGGCGCCTGCGCGACGATGAGCGGAGGATTCCCCCAGATCCCCGAAGGCCAGGTTTCGATGCAAGGTCTATCCTTGTGTAGGGACGGGTCGACTGGAACCGAGCATTCAGAGAAGAGCAAGGCAGAGATCAACCGAGTGGCAGCCGAGCACCTGTCTTTGGACCCGAGTGTTTCTGTAGTGCTATCAGAGCCGCAGAGACCCCCCCCCTCCCGGAACTTCAGGTTAGCTGCGGGGGTAAGCAAGTTCACCGGTGAGTCGAAACCAGACACCTGGCTAGAAGACTACCGAGTGGCTGTACAGATCGGAGGCGGCAACGACGACGTGGCCATGAAGCACCTTCCTCTGATGCTGGGCGGTTCTGCTCGGGCGTGGCTCAATCAATTGGCCCCCGGGAGTATTTATAGTTGGGAAGAGCTCACGCGAGTGTTCATTTGGACCTTCGAAGGCACCTGCAAGCGGCTTGCTGGAGTCGCAGAGCTTCAACACTGCACACAGAAGTCGAATGAAACTTTGAGAGATTACATCCAGCGATGGACCACCTTGCATCACACAATGGAGAATGTGTCTGAGCACCAGGCGGTTTGCGCTTTCAAGGAAGGCATGCGTAACCGAGAGCTGAATCTGAAGTTTGGTCAAACAGGCGATATGTCCCTATCGCGGATGATGGAGATTACCAGTCGGTACGCCAACGGTGAGGAAGCCGATCGGCTCCGCAGCGGCAAGAAACCAGTCGGACAGGATGATCAGAATTCCAATCGGAAGAACAAGCGCAAGGCCGAGCCAGCTGCTCAGGGAGAGGCTGCAGTGGTCAATCAGGGAAAGGGCAAAGGAAAGCCGAAAGGTTTTCGGGCCCCCAAGAAAGGGAAGGATCAAGCTGGAGATGATGTGCTCGACCAGCCGTGCCCCATAGACACAAAGAAAGATGAAGAGGGAAACTTGGTATATCCCAAGCACACCACTCGACAGTGTCGGCTCCTGATCCAGAACTTCCAGAAAGATCAGTCGACTGAGAAGGAGAAAGAATCAGAGAAGTCCGAAGACAAGGAAGGGGACGGAGGATACCCCTGGATCAACTCCACTTTGGTGATCTTCGCAGACGTCGAGAGCAAAAGTTGACTGAAAATCATCAATAGAGAAGTAAATATGGTTGCCCCGGCGACCCCACATTTTTTAAATGGTCCAAGACCGCCATCACATTCGACCACTCTGATCACCCAGCACACATTGCCACCCCCGGGCGGCAGGAACTGGTGGTCGACCCAGTGATCGAGGGCACGCGTCTGACCAGAGTCCTCATGGATGGGGGCAGTGGCTTGAACATCTTGTATGCAGCAACCCTCCGGGATATGGGCATTCAAATGTCCAAGCTGAGAGAAAGTAACATGAGGTTCCACGGGGTAATCCCCGGGAAGAAAGCCGACTCACTTGGACAGATCACACTCGACGTGGTCTTTGGTGAGTCGAAGAATTATCGCAAAGAGAAGCTGACGTTCGAAGTGGTGGACTTCAACAGCGCTTATCACGCCATCCTGGGTAGGCCCGCCTACGCCAGGTTCATGGCTCGACCATGTTACGTTTACCTCAAGCTGAAGATGTCGGGACCCAACGGTGTTATAACCGTCACTGGGAACAGCCAGAAAGCGGAAGAGTGCTTCCAGAAAGGCTCGAAGATCGCCGACGAGCAAATGGCAGCAGTAGAGATGGGGGAGTACCAAAAGAGCGTGGATCCGAGTGATCTGCTGAGGGCGAAGAAGCCGGCTTCCGAGTCAGCCTTCCAGTCGGCCGGGGACACAAAACCAGTGCACATCCACCCCACCGACCCCAACGCAGCACCGACCCACATTTCCACTACATGACGAGGTTACAGACCTAGGGTAGGGGCATAGGCCTGACCCAAGTACCCCACCCGAGGTCACTACCCTAGAAGATCAAAAGACAAGACCCATGGCAGTGGAGACAGTCGACTGATACGGTCCAAAGAGACACTTCACTCGACCAACCCATGTACGCAGGACGACTCAACTTCACTCGACCAGTCCAAGCACTCAACCTCCGAAGACCAAGTGCCCCTCGGAACAGCAACGGTCCTATATTTACTCTCTGCAGTAAATATCTTAATTATCCTTTACTGTGGGCGTTATCAGTAGCGCATGCCTTAATGTACCTTTAAGCCCTTGGTAACGTGGAGCATGGCTGGGGTCCTGGTGCACTATATAAGCCACCCCCCTCCTCCAGAACAAGGGTTCGCACCTCTGTAACACACATATACACACATCAGTCGACGAAGCCTCCGGGCACCGAGACGTAGGGCTATTACTTCCTCCGAGAAGGGCCTGAACTCGCTAACACCCCGTGTACAACCTCGCCATAGCTAGAACCTTGCCTCCTCTTACGTACCCCCTACCCTTACTGTCAGACTTAGAACCACGACAGTTGGCGCCCACCGTGGGGCAAGGCGTCTTAGCGACATTTGGTGAAGTTGCGATCTCTTCCCCGACCACTTTCATCATGATGTCGGGCGGCGTTTTGGCGACGGGCCACGAGATCCGGCTCGGCGCGTTGGTCTTCGTCGCCGACGACTCAGCGTGGCTCCAAGAAGCCCCTCTCGATGTCAAGGCTCTGCCTGACCGCGGAACTACGCACTTTCGCGTTGGCGCCGGTGGCGTCCTCCTGCTGCAGCCATCGACTCGGTACTCGTCGTCCCTCATCCCCGCTGAACACCGCCGCAAACGATCCGGCCGTTCGCGGCTCCAGCGGTGGGTGAAACATGCGGTGGCCCGTCAAACGGCCACCCCACAAGTCGCGGCTATTGAGCCCGACGGCTACCTCTACGGGCCGGCCGACCAGTCGACCGAGCCCGAAGATTCCGTTTCCGAATGCGGGAGCAGCGATCCCACGGCGGAAATTCTCATGGTCGATTCGCGCCGCAGCCCGCCAGGCTTTCCCCGTGGTGAGAACGGCGGCAGCGGTGGCGATCGGGCACATGACAACGACGGTTACATTCCTCAGCCCCTCACCTCTGAGCAAAGAGCTGAGCTTTGTCGCCGCAACGGAGATGCACTCTTCACCCCCCTCGTGGGGGATTCCCCGGAAGCTCTGGCTCTCGAGGCCACGCGCGTGGCCACCCTGGCCGAGCGCGCGCGCCTGGAAAACATCCAACATTCACTCGACGAACAGGCTCGCTGACTGGCCCCCGAATCCAGTCGACGGCCGCAGCAATCACGTCAGCGCGAGACTCAGGTGTTCCGCACACCAGTCCAAAACCCCGAAGCCGCGGCTCGTATCACGGAGTTGATTCAACCCTCCCAGTCGGAAGCTGGGAGAGGCCTTCAGCAGATCCGAGCTTTGCTCCGTACGACTGAAGAGCAAAACGCGGCTGTTTCTCAGTCGCGCAACAGAATTCACAGCAGATCGGTGGCTGCAGACACCGTATGGTCGGCCCACAGCCCAAGATCGCCCCCGAGGCGTGAGGAGCGTGGCCCGCAGCAAGATCGGCACCTGGGTCGGAACGATGATCCACTCGACCGTCGACACGAACGCTACGACCGCCGTCGAGCGCCTACCCCTCCTCCGGGGAGTGGATCACACTCGCCCCAGCGGCATGTGGGCAGGCACCTGCGAGATGACGAGCGTAGGATTCCCCCGGATCCCCGGCGCCCAGGTTTCGATGCGAGGTCCATCCTTGTACAGGGTCGAGTCGACCGTAACCGGGCATCCAGGGACGAGCGAGGCGGAGACCAACCTAGCGGCAGCCGAGCGCCGGCCTCAGGGCCCGAATGTTTCTGCAGTGCAATCAGGGCCGCGGAGATCCCCCCGAACTTCAGGCTGGCAGCGGGAGTAAGTAAGTTCACCGGTGAGTCGAAGCCGGACACTTGGCTGGAAGACTACCGAGTGGCCGTGCAGATCGGAAGAGGCAACGACGACGTGGCCGTGAAACACCTCCCCTTGATGCTGGGAGGCTCCGCTCGAGCGTGGCTCAACCAGTTAGCTCCTAGGAGCATATACAGTTGGGAAGAGCTCGCTCGAGTTTTCGTTCGAACCTTCGAAGGCACCTGCAAGCGACCTGCTGGACTCGCGGAGCTTCAGCACTGCACGCAGAAGCCGAGTGAAACTTTGAGGGATTACATTTAGCGGTGGACCACTTTGCATCACACGGTGGAAAACGTTTCCAAGCACCAGGCGGTGTGCGCTTTCAAGGAAGGCGTGCACAACCGAGAGTTGAACCTTAAGTTTGGCCGAACAGGCGACATGTCTCTGTCACGGATGATGGAGATTGCCAGTCGGTACGCCAACGGCGAGGAAGCCGATCGGCTCCGTAGTGGCAAGAAACCAGTCGGACAGGACGACCAGAATCACAATCGAAAGAATAAGCGCAAGGCCGACCCAGCCGCTCAGGGAGAGGCTGCGGCGGTTAATCAAGGGAAGGGCAAAGGGAAGCCCAAAGGCTCGTGGGCCCCCAAGAAAGGAAAGGGTCAGGCTGGAGATGATATGCTCGACCAGCCGTGTCCCATTCACACAAAGAAAGATGAAGAGGGGAACTTGGTGTATCCCAAGCACACCACTCGACAATGTCGACTCTTGATCCAGAGTTTCTAGAAGGATCATTCGACTGAGAAAGAGAAGGAATCATAAGAGTCCGAAGAGAAGGAAGGGGACGGAGGATACCCCCGCATCAACTCCACCTTGGTGATTTTCGCAGACGTCGAGAGCAAAAGTCGACTGAAAATTATCAACAGAGAAGTAAACATAGTTGCCCCGGCGACCCCCACATTCCTGAAATGGTCAAAGACCCCCATCACATTTGACCAGTCCGATCATCCAGCGCACATCGCCACCCCCGGGCGGCAAGCGCTGGTGGTCGACCCAGTAATCGAAGGCACGCGCCTGACCAGAGTTCTGATGGATGGACGTAGTGGCTTGAATATTTTGTATGTAGCAACCCTCCGGGATATGGGCATTCCGATGTCCAAGCTTAGAGAAAGTAACATGAGGTTCCACGGGGTAATCCTCGGGAAGAAAGCCGACTCACTTGGTCAGATCTCACTCGACGTAGTCTTTGGTGAGTCCAAGAACTACCGAAAGGAGAAGCTAACGTTCGAAGTGGTGGACTTCAACAACGCCTATCACGCCATCCTGGGTAGGCCCGCCTACGCCAGGTTCATGGCTCGACCATGTTACGTCTACCTCAAGCTGAAGATGTCGGGACCCAACGGCGTCATAACCATCACTGAGAACCGGCAGAAAGCGGAAGAATGCTTCCAGAAAGGCTCGAAGATCGCCGACGAGCAAATGGCAGCAGTAAAGATGGAGGAGTACCAGAAGCAAGTGGATCCGGGCGACCTGCTAAGGGCGAAGAAGCCGGCTTCCGAGTCAGCTTTTTAGTCGGCCGGGGAAACAAAACCTGTGCACATTCACCCCACCGACCCCAACGCAGCGCCGACCCACATCTCCACCACACTCGACAGCAGATAGGAAGAAGCGCTCATCCAGTTCCTCCGTGAGAACTGGGACATCATTGCATGGAAACCGTTAGACATGCCGGGTGTACCCAGGGGGCTGGCTGAGCACCATTTGCGAGTCGACCCTAAGGTGAAACCTGTGAAGGAACATCTCCGTCGATCCGCTGCGGAGAAGAGAAAGGCGATTGGCGAAGAAGTGGCTCGACTCCTAGCAGCAGAGTTTATCCGCGAGATATACCACTCCGAGTGGCTCGCCAACGTCGTCATGGTCCCCAAGAAGGACAAGTCTCTCCGCATGTGCATTGATTTCAAGCACATCAATCGGGCCTGCCCGAAAGATCATTTTCCCCTTCCCTGCATTGATCAGATAGTCGACTCGACAGCGGGATGTGAACGTTTGTCCTTTCTGGACGCATATTCTGGGTACCATCAGATCCGTCTGTATGGACCCGATGAGATAAAGACAGCTTTCATCACCCCTTTCGGGTGCTTTTGTTATGTCACCATGCCTTTCGGCCTCAAAAATGCCGGCGCCACCTTCATGCGCATGATCCAGAAGTGCTTAATAAAGCAAATTAGTCGGAACGTCGAGGCATAAATGGATGACATCGTGGTCAAGTCATGGAAAGGTTCCGACCTGTTGACTGACCTCGCTGAGATATTTGCGAACCTCAGAAGCTACGATATCAAGCTCAACCCGTCAAAGTGTACATTTGGAGTTCCTGGGTGCAAGTTGCTCGGTTTTCTCGTTTCCGAACGAGGAATCGACGCCAACCCAGAAAAGGTCAGCACCATCCTCCGAATGAAACGCCCCGAGCATATTCACGACGTCCAGAAGCTTAATGGTTGCTTGGCCGCATTGAGTCGATTCATTTCTCGTCTTGGTGAGAACGCACTGCCTCTCTACCGACTCATGAAGAAATCCGACAAGTTCGAGTGGAATCCCGAAGCCGAAGCAGCGTTTGACGAGCTCAAAGCCCTGCTGTCCACCCAGCCAGTGCTCGCTGCCCCAGTCAGCGGAGAGCCTCTTCTGCTCTACATTGCTGCCACCGGACAAGTCGTCAGTACTGTACTCACGGTCGAGCGGGAAGAAGAGGGCAAGGCATACAAGGTCCAACGCCTGGTCTATTACATATCCGAAGTTTTGACTCCCTCTAAGCAAAGGTATCCACATTACCAAAAGCTTGTGTACGGGATTTACTTGACTGCAAAAAAGGTTGCCCATTACTTCTCGGACCATTCAATCTCAGTCGTCAGCGACGCTCCACTATCAGAGATACTAAACAACCGAGATGCAACCGGTCGAGTGGCAAAATGGGCGATTGAACTTCTTCCGTTAGATATCAAGTTTGAAGCAAAGAAAGCCATCAAGTCTCAGGCCATAGTGGATTTTATGGCTGAGTGGATAGAACAAGAGCTTCCGACTCAAGTCCAGTCAGACCATTGGACTATGTTCTTCGACGGGTCCAAGATGCTGAACGGATCTGGCGCAGGCGTGGTCCTGATCTCTCCCAGGGGCGACAAGCTCAGCTACGTCCTTCAGATCCATTTTGATTCATCAAACAACAAGGCCGAATACGAAGCACTTTTGTACGGGTTGCGTATGGCCATATCACTCGGCGTCCGTCGCCTGATGGTCTACGGCGATTCCGACCTAGTGGTGAACCAAGTGATGAAAGAATGGGACGTCAGGAGCCCGGCAATGACTAGTTATTGCAGTGCAGTGCGGAAACTCGAAAAGAAGTTCGAAGGCTTAGAGCTCCATCATGTGCCCAGGGCAAAGAATCAACTAGCAAACGATCTCGCAAAAATTGGGTTGACTCGGAGGTCTATGCCCAAGAATGTATTCCTGGAGCATCTGCACACTCCCTCTGTCAAGGAAGACCCCTTCACGGAAGAGCCCCCGCAGCCAGTCAGCACGACAGATCCGACTATGGTCGAAATGCCTGCCGTGGTCGACTTGATCATGGAGGTCCTTGTGATTACGCCTGATTGGACCGTGCCATATATATCGTATCTGCTCAGGCAAGAACTCCCAGCAGACGAAGAAGAAGCACCCCAGATCGTCCGCCGATCCAAAGCATTCACAGTCATCCAAGGTCAGCTTTACAGAGAAAGCGTCACCGGAGTCGCCCAGCGTTGCGTCGACCCAGAGGAAGGTCGACTGATCTTGGATGAAATTCACTCGGGAACTTGCGGCCACCACGCCTCCTCTCGGACTATCGTGGCCAAAGCATACCGAGCTGGGTTTTACTGGCCCCGCGCCAACGAGATGGCCAAGGATATCATGGACAAGTGCGCAGGTTGCCAGTTCTACTCCAACATGTCTCACAAGCCGGCGTCCGCCCTGAAAACCATTCCGCTAGTCTGGCCCTTCGCTGTTTGTGGCCTGGACATGGTCGGCCCTTTCAAGACAGGCGGAAGCAGATTCACCCACCTTCTGGTAGCAGTCGACAAGTTCACCAAGTGGATCGAGGCCAAGCCCATCAAGAACCTCGAGTCGAGCACCGCCATCAGCTTCATCAAAGAGCTTATATTCAGATATGGGGTCCCCCACAGCATCATCACGGACAACGGCTCCAACTTTGACTCGGATGAATTTAGAGCTTTCTGTGCTTCCCAAGGAACACGAGTCGACTACGCCTCCGTGGCGCATCCGCAGTCGAATGGACAGGTGGAAAGAGCAAATGGTTTGATTCTCCAAGGCCTAAAGCCACGGCTCATGCGTGACCTTAAGCATGCCGCCGGAGCTTGGGTAACGGAGCTGCCCTCTATCCTATGGGGTCTGAGGACGACGCCGAATCGGTCGACTAGCCGTACCCCTTTCTTCTTGGTCTATGGAGCCGAAGCTGTGTTGCCGAGCGACTTGTTACACAACGCCCCCAGAGTAGAACTCTTCTCCGAGGTCGAGGCAGAACAAGCTCGTCAAGATGCAGTCGACCTTCTGGAGGAGGAAAGAGAGATGGCCCTGATCCGATCGATCATCTATCAACAAGACCTGCGTCGATTCCATGCTCGCAATGTAAGAAGCCGAGCATTCCAGGAAGGAGACCTGGTCCTGCGAGTGCATCAGAAGCGCCCACACAAGCTCGCCCCAGCCTGGGAAGGGCCGTTCATCATCACCAATGTACTGCGCAATGGAGCGTACCACCTCTACAATGTAGCCCAGAAGAAAGACGAACCTCATTCGTGGAATGCGGACCTGCTCCGCCGCTTTTACACTTGAAACGCTCGACGGTCGAGCTGTAATAAAGATTTCCCAGTTCGTTTCAAAGACAAGATAGCAATGATCCCCTAACAATTGGTGTCCTCTAAATCCCCCAGTGGGTGCTTAGCAGCGGGCCCCACCGCAAGTACAACGCAGCTCAGAATCGCCTAAGTTATAAACATTCTACTCCAAGTGAAGAGCGACCCTCTCACTCGGGGGCTTAGCTGTGACCCCGTGACTCACCTAAGTTACAACCATCTACTCCGAGTGAAGAGCAACCCTCTCACTCGGGGGCTTAGCTGCGGTCCTCCGAGCTACGGCACAAGTACAAAGCGACTCGGTCCTCCGAACTCCGCCACAAGTACAACGTAGCTTGGAATCGCCTAAGTTATAAACATTCAACTCCGAGTGAAGAGCGACCCTCTCACTCGGGGGCTTAGCTGCGACCCCGTGACTCGCCTAAGTT
>LR738709.1:589265584-589290453 GCA_902687465.1 Secale cereale | reverse complement strand
ACCATCTACTCCGAGTGAAGAGCAACCCTCTCACTCGGGGGTTTAGCTGCGGTCCTCCGAGCTACGTTACAATTACAAAGCGGTTCGGTCCTCCGAACCCCGCCACAAGTACAACGTAGCTTGGAATCGCCTAAGTTATAAACATTCTACTCCGAGTGAAGAGCGACCCTCTCACTCGGGGGCTTAGCTGCGACCCCGTGACTCGCCTAAGTTACAACCATTTACTCCGAGTGAAGAGCAACCCTCCCACTCGGAGGCTTAGCTGAAGACGTCGACTCAGAAATTCCCATGATCAGAAGAAGGGCGACGAACCAAAGGATCAAAATCAAATAAAAGCCCCGCAAAGATCGGGCAAGAGTACTTGGGTCACAGACCCACCAGAGTTTAACGGTTACAAGTCCACGCGGCATCCCGCGGCAAATAAGATTAATGTATCAAAGTCATGGCTCGGGAGGAGGCGGGCTCGCGGGCGCTACAAATTCGTCCAGATCAATCCCGTCTGTGATGCGAGTGGCGGCTTCTAGGAAAGTTTCCATGAACGACTGGAATTGGAGCTCCTTCGTGTTTGCGATCTTCAGCGCAGCGAGCTTCCTCTCCTTCACCTCCCTGCAGTGCACACGGACTAAAGACAGCGCCACGTCGGCTCCTCCTCGGGCCGCCGACTTCTTCCATTCCTGCACTCGGTCAGGGATCTCGTTGAGTCGAGTCATCAAGGACTCGAGGTCATTCTCCCGCACAATCCCCCTCCAGAGCGCAGCGTCGATTCGGGCCATCACTGCCTTCAGTCGTCCCAGGTAATCCGTGGCCGCAGTAAGGCGAGATTCCAGCCTCAGTATATTCATGGACACCTCGTCCTTCACGATGGAGTTGGTTGGGTCCAAGCCAGGCTCGACCCGTCCAGTCTCCTCTTCAAAGTTGCGACAGAACTCTGCACCAAGAACAGCAAGTCGAGTCAAAGGATAAGATGCGAGTCGACCGATCCGATTTTAACCAAGCCAAAGGAGGCATACCTTCGAGCACGAGGTACCATTTCTTGGTGATGTCGCCCAGATACGCCTCAAGATCAACCCTCTTCAGAAAGAGAGCCCCGTACTTGTCGTTCAGGACGGCCTTGGACTTCTTCAGTTGAGTCACCTCTTGGTTGGCCGCGTCGAGTGAGCCCCTCAGTCGGATGATCTCCGCCTCGAGCGCGCCCACGGAAGCCAGCTTCTTTGTCGCCAGTTCCGACTTCTCATGAGCCGCCTGCTGCGCTGCCGCCAGGTCGAGATCCTTTTGCTCCAAAGCTGCCCTCAGTTGACCTACCAAAACCGTCACTGGACAGATGAACATAAAGGAACAGAAAGCACATCTCGCAAAAAGTCAGTCGGCAGGAGACAAGAGTAAGTTACCAGCCGCATCGTCCTGCGTCTTCTTCAGGTGGTCCCGAGCCAACTGCAAGTCAAGATTAAGCTGGATTTGCTTCTGCTCAAGATCTGCAAACTTGGCCCCGAACTCGCAAGATTTCTGCATCAACACAACAAAGCAGGATTATAAGACTACAGTCGAGTCAAAACACTCAACCGTAGTCTCGGGGACTACACCCAGTGGGTGCACTGAGCGTGCCCCCACTGGTTTCACTCGGCCAAGGTCAGTCCGGCGCGAGCAAAAAAACAAGAACAACAACCAACAGCATGGAAGTTCTATAGTAGTACCATGGCCGACCGCCAGCAGTCGACCACGGTCTCGGGGACTACACCCAGTGGGTGCACTGAGCGTGCCCCCACTGGTTTCACTCGGCCAAGGTCAGTCCGGCGCGTGGGTGTGGCACGAAACAAAACAAGCAGATTCTCTCGAAGTCAAAAACTAATCCAATAAAGACAATGTACCTGGACGTTGGCCCGAAGAGCAGAGTTGGCATGGTAAGCCGCCATGCTGGCCTCATACGCCGCATTCGTCCTTCCCATCATCACCTCCGCCTGGCGAACGGCTTCTTGAGCCGCCCCCACAGGGTCCTCTGGGAGGCGGTAGGTAGAGAAGAGGACAGATGAAGTAGCAGGCGTCGAGCCGGCCGCGGGCGCAGACGCTGGAACGACGGCGCGAACCGGCGCTGAGTCGACAACCGGGGCAGGCACTGGGTCGACGTTCGGCGCAGACGATGGGTCGACAGCGTGCACGGTCGACACAGGGACAGCGAAAGAGACCGCGGCTCGGGCCTCGTCCTCCTGTCGCTGGGCTTCCGAGCCAGAAGGCGCCTTCCGGCCCTTCTTCCCTGTGCGCCGGCAGTCCCCTCCCAACTGCTCCTCGTCTTCGTCGTTGTCCGGCAGCTCTATAACGAGGCGTGGCGCTTCTGGTCAAGTGGAGAACTAAGTCAGTCGACTGTCACCCGCGAAAGAGAAGAAGGATAAGGCAAGTCTCATACAGCCCATACCTGCACGATATGTCGCGGCGTCCGCGATCTCCTCGTCGTCTTGACCCCGGTCGATGTCCATCGAGGTCGTGGAAGCAGCGGCTCTGAAAGGTTCAGTCAAGAGATGAGTCGACTGAAACTGTAGTCGACCTCCAAGAAACAGAAAGGAACAAGTCCAAGTGGCACTTACGTGGAGGCGATGGGCACGTCCACCTTAATCCTAGGCAGGGCCTCCCGGGGCTTGGTGGCGGCGACCTTGGGCTGCTTGGGCGTCTTCTCGGCCGGCTCGGGAGTGGTCGTTCGAGTGCGTTTGGGCGTCCGTGTCCCCGAGGGACCCACCTGAGGGCGAGCGGCCCCTGGGTCGTTCTTCTCCTTGGATCGGCGCTCGACATGGGGAGGTGACTCGACCTCCTCCCCGCTGCTGTAATCCTCGCTCTCCTCGGTCTCCTCCTCCGACTTCCATTCGGCAGCGTCGCCTGTGCCCTCCTCGCCCTCCTGGCCCAAGTCCCCGTTGGGCAGCGAGTATATCTCTGTATAGATCTACAAAGAAAAGAAGTTTGGCCAGATACCAGTCAGAACCATCAACGCAAACCACAAACCAATCGACAGACATGTCACTCGGAAGCAGAAGACTAACCTTGTCTGGTAGGTGGTCGGCGTCGAACGGCATGATCCTCCCAGACCTCCTGGGGTTGTCCTTGTTCCCGGTGATGCTCTTCAAACACCGCACTACGTACTCCGGGTGGGCCGCCTCCGGTTGGACTCGTGACGAGTCGTCAGTGCCGGAGTACAGCCACATCGGGTGGTCCCGGGCTTGAAGCGGCTGGATCCTCCGCGTGAGGTACACCTCGAACAGGTCCATCCCCGTGACCCCCTCACGGACCAGCTGGACGACCCTCTCCATCAACATGTCTACCTCGGCCCTCTCGGCCTTACTCACTATCATCGAAGGGGTGGGCTGGCTCGACCTAGAGTAAATGGAGGGAGGCCAGTCGACTGGCCCGGAGTCGGACTGTCCTTGTAATAAAACCAGGTCGACTGCCAGCCCCGAATCGACTCTGGAAGGTTCATGGGAGGAAAGGCGCTCCTGTTCCTAAGCTGAATCCCGAGCCCGCCGCACGCCTGGAGGACGTGCGTCTTGCCGTCACTCGGGTTCACCCTCTTGACGGTCTGTGAGCGGCAGGTGAAGATGTGCTTGAACAAGCCCTAGTGCGGTCGGCAACCGAGGAAGTTCTCGCACATAGAAACGAAAGCGGAGAGGAAGGCGATGGAGTTGGGCGTAAAGTAATGCAACTAGGCACCAAAGAAGATCAGAAACGCGCGGAAGAAAGGGTGCGGGGGCGTAGAAAAACCTCGGTCGACGTGGGTGGCGTGGAGTACACACTCGCCCTCCTGCGGCCGGGGCTCGAGCTCTCCTCTCGGCGCCCGCCAAGAGCCGCCGGCGATCAGCCCCTCCTCCTCCAGATCCTCCACCATGACAGTGGACCGGATCCAATCCCCCTGGATCCATCCAGCGGGAAGTCCGGACCTCGACGACGAACCGATCCGGCTAGCTCGCCTCCACTTCCCCGACGCCGCCTTCTTGGAGCGCTCCATGGCCGCAGTCTTGTCTTTGCCCATGGCTCACGAGACGGCGGTCGCTGCGGAGAGAAGCAGGAAGGAGCGGGGGCGCGGCGGAGAGACAAGAACGCTGCAGAGAAGCCAAGACAAACGGGAGAAGACTAGGCGCACAGTGCCTCCCACAGCGGACTCGGTGCGCCTTTATAATGGCTCGGTCGAGTGCCTGACCGGTGGCCCCGAGCAATCCTATCCGATCCCGTAACAGGCGCTGACGCGATACGTGGCGAAAAAGGAGGCGCGGGAATCGAGGCGTTCGAACCGCACCCCTCCGATTGATGCGGCACGTCCCGTCCAGCACGCTCCCCCAAATTTCGAAAGCCCCGCCGAATCCGGCGGCTAGAGGGCAACCGATCCCGTCGAAAACGGCACGCGCTCACGGCGCCCAACGCCTAGCGCAAAACCCAGTCGACGCAAGGCATCCAGTCGACACGAGAAGCAACTAACTCATTGATGGCTTCAGAATCGATCGAGGCGACCAAGACACAACTGAGGGAGCCTGCCCAAGTCACGAGCTCCGAAACAATATGCCCCAAGGACGTCGAACCAAGACCAGAGCTTCCCTCAACATCCCCTTGCTCAAGCCCCAATCCATTCGGGGGCTACTGACGAGGTTACAGACCTAGGGTATGGTCATAGGCCTGACCCAAGTACCCCACCCGAGGTCACTACCCTAGAAGATCAAAAGACAAGACCCATGGCAGTGGAGACAGTCGACTGATACGGTCCAAAGAGACACTTCACTCGACCAACCCATGTACGTAGGACGACTCAACTTCACTCGACCAGACCAAGCACTCGACCTCCGAAGACCAAGTGCCCCTCGGAACAGCAACGGTCCTATATTTACTCTCTGTAGTAAATATCTTAATTATCCTTTAATGCGGGCGTTATCAGTAACGCCTGCCTTAATGTACCTTTAAGCCCTTGGCAACGTGGAGCATGGCTGGAGTCCTGGTGCACTATATAAGCCACCCCGTCCTCCAGAACAAGGGTCCGCACCTCTGTAACACACATATACACACATCAGTCGACCAAGCCTCCAGGCACCGAGACGTAGGGCTATTACTTCCTCCGAGAAGGGCCTGAACTCGCTAACACCCCGTGTACAACCTCGCCATAGCTAGAACCTTGCCTCCTCTTACGTACCCCCTACCCTTACTGTCAGACTTAGAACCACGACACTACACTCGACAGCAAATAGGAAGAAGCGCTCGTCCAGTTCCTCTGTGAAGACTGGGACATCTTTGCATGGAAACCATCACACATGCCGGGTGTACCCAGGGGACTGGCTGAGCACCATTTGCGAGTCGACCCGAAGGTAAAACCTGTGAAGGAACATCTCCGTCGGTCCGCTGCGGAGAAGAGAAAGGTAATTGGCGAGGAAGTGGCTCGGCTCCTGGCAGCTGAGTTTATCCGCGAGATTTACCACTCCGAGTGGCTTGCCAATGTCGTCATGGTCCCCAAGAAGGACAAGTCTCTCCGCATGTGCATCGATTTCAAGCACATCAATCGGGCATGCCCGAAGGATCATTTTACTCTTCCCCGCATCGATCAGATAGTCGACTCGACTGCGGGATGTGAACATTTGTCCTTTCTGGACGCGTATTCCGGGTACCATCAGATCAGTCTGTTCGGACCCGACGAAATCAAGACAGCTTTCATCACCCCCTTCGGGTGTTTCTGTTATGTCACCATGCCTTTCGGTCTCAAAAATGTCGGCGCTACCTTCATGCGCATGATCCAGAAGTGCTTAATAAAGCAAATCAGTCGGAACGTCGAGGCATACATGGATGACATTGTGGTCAAGTCACGGAAAGGTTCCGACCTGCTGACCGACCTCGCTGAGATATTCGCAAACCTAAGAAGCTATGATATCAAGCTCAATCCATCAAAGTGTACGTTTGGAGTTCCTGGCGGCAAGTTGCTCGGTTTTCCCGTTTCCGAACGGGGAATCGACGCCAACCCAGAGAAGGTCAGCACCATTCTCCGAATGAAACGCCCCGAGCGTATACACGACGTCCAGAAGCTTACTGGTTGCTTGGCCGCATTGGGTCGATTCATTTCTCGTCTTGGTGAGAAGGCACTGCCCCTCTACCGACTCATGAAGAAATCCGACAAGTTCGAGTGGAATTCCGAAGCCGAAGCAGCGTTCGAAGATCTCAAAGCCCTGCTGTCGACCCAGCCGGTGCTAGCTGCCCCAGTCAGCGGAGAGCCTCTTCTGCTGTACATTGCAGCCACCGGACAAGTTGTCAGTACTGTACTCACGGTCGAGCGGGAAGAAGAGGGCAAGGCATACAAGGTCCAACGCCCGGTCTATTACATATCCGAAGTTTTGACTCCCTCCAAGCAAAGGTATCCACACTACCAAAAGCTTGTGTACGGGATTTATTTGACTGCAAAAAAGGTTGCCCATTACTTTTCGCACCATACAATCTCAGTCGTCAGCGACGCCTTGCTGTCAGAGATCCTGAACAACCGAGACCCAACCGGTCGAGTGGCAAAATGGGCGATTGAACTTCTTCCGTTAGATATCAAGTTTGAAGCGAAGAAAGCCATCAAGTCTCGGGCTACATCAAATTTTGTGGCCGAGTGAATGGAACAAGAGCTGCCGACTCAAGTTCAGTCGGACCACTGGACTATGTTCTTCGATGGATCCAAGATGCTGAACGGATCCGGCGCAGGCGTGGTCCTAGTTTTCCCCAGGGGCGACAAGCTCAGTTACGTCCTCCAGATTCACTTTGACTCATCGAACAACGAAGCCGAGTACGAAGCACTTTTGTACGGGTTGCGCATGGCCATCTCACTCGGCGTCTGTCGCTTGATGGTTTATGGCGACTCTGACTTAGTGGTGAACCAAGTGATGAAAGAATGGGACATTAGGAGCCCGGCAATGACTAGTTATTGCAGTATAGTGCGAAAGCTTGAAAATAAGGTTGAAGGCTTAGAGCTCCATCATGTGCCCAGAGCCAAGAATCAGCTGGCCGATGACCTCGCGAAAATTGGGTCGACTCGGAGGCCTATACCCAAGAATGTGTTCCTGGAGCATCTGCACACCCCTTCTATCAAAGAAGACCCCTTCCCGGAAGAGCCCCCACAGCCAGTCAGCGCGTCAGATCTGACTGAAGTCGAAGTACCTGCTGTGGTCGACCTGATCATGGAGGTCCTAGTGATTACGCCAAACTGGACTGTGCCATATATATGTATCTGCTCAGGCAAGAACTCCCGGAAGATGATGAGGAAGCACGCCAGATCGTCCGCCGGTCCAAGGCGTTCACTGTCATTCAGGGTCGACTCTACAGAGAAAGCGTCACCGGAGTCGCTCAGCGCTGCATCGCTCTAGAGGAAGGTCGACTGATCCTGGATGAAATTCACTCGGGAACTTGTGGCCACCACGCCTCCTCTCGGACTATAGTGGCCAAAGCATACCAAGCCGGGTTTTACTGGCCCCGCGCCAACGAGATGGTCAAGGATATTGTGGACAAGTGCGCAGGTTGCCTGTTCTACTCCAACATGTACTACAAGCCGGCGTCCGCCTTGAAGACCATTCCGCTAGTCTGGCCCTTTGCTGTTTGGGGCTTGGACATGGTCGGCCCCTTCAGGACGCAGAAGCGGATTCACCCACCTGCTCGTGGCAATCGACAAATTCACCAAATGGGTTGAGGCCAAGCCCATCAAGAACCTTGAGTCAAGCACCGCCATCAGCTTCATCAGGGAATTGATATTCAGATATGGAGTCCCCCACAGCATCATCACAGACAATGGCTCCAATTTTGACTCGGATGAATTCAGAGCTTTCTGTGCTTCTCAAGGAACATGAGTCGACTACGCCTCCGTGGCACATCCGCAGTCAAATGGACAGGCAGAAAGAGAAAATGGTTTGATTCTCCAAGGCCTAAAGCCGCGGCTCATGCGTGATCTTAAGCATGCCGCTGGGGCCTGGGTAACTGAACTATCATCTGTCTTATGGGGTCTGAGGACAACTCCAAACCGGTCGACTGGCCGTATCCCTTTCTTCATGGTCTATGGAGCCGAAGCTGTGTTGCCGAGCGACTTATTACACAACGCCCCCAGAGTGGAACTCTTCTCCGAAGCCGAGGCAGAGCAGGCTCGTCAGGATGCAGTCGACGTTTTGGAAGAGGAAAGAGAGATGGCCTTGATCCGGTCGACCATCTATCAACAGGACCTGCGTCGATTCCATGCTCGCAACGTCCGAAGCCGAGCATTCCGGGAAGGAGACCTGGTCCTTCGAGTGCATCAGAAATGTCCACACAAGCTCGCCCCGGCCTGGGAAGGTCCATTCATCATCACCAAGGTACTGCACAACGGAGCATACCACCTCTACAATGTCGCTAAGAAGAAAGATGAACCTCGTTCATGGAACGCGGACCTGCTCCGCCGCTTCTATAGTTGAGACACTCGACAGTCGAGTTGTAATAAAGATTTCCCAATTTGTTTCAAAGACAAGTTAGCAGTGATCCTCTAATGATTGATGTTTTCTAAAAACGCTGGTCTTCAAAATCACCCAGTGGGTGCTTAGCTGCGAACCCGATTCGCCTAAGTTTCAAACGCTCACTCCGAGTGAAGAGCAACCCTCTCACTCGGGGGCTTAGCTGCGGTCCTCCGAGCTGCGTCATAAGTATAATGTGGCTCTGTCTTCCGAGCTCCGCCACAAAGACAACGTAGCTTGGAATCGTCTAAGTTACAAACATCCACTCCGAGTGAAGAGCAACCCTCTCACTCGGGGGCTTAGCTGCGGTCCTCCGAGCTGCGTCATAAGTATAATGTGGCTCTATCTTCCGAGCTCCGCCACAAATACAACGTAGCTTGGAATCGTCTAAGTTACAAACATCCACTCCGAGTGAAGAGCAACCCTCTCACTCGGGGGCTTAGCTGCGACCCCGCGACTCGCCTAAGTTCCAAATGCTCACTCCGAGTGAAGAGCAACCCTCTCACTCGGGGGCTTAGTTGCGGTCCTCCGAGCAGCGTCATAAGTATAATGTGGCTCTGTCTTCCGAGCTCCGCCACAAATACAACGTAGCTCGGAATCGTCTAAGTTACAAACATCCACTCCGAGTGAAGAGCAATCCTCTCACTCGGGGGCTTAGTTGCGACCCCGTGGCTCGCCTAAGTTTCAAACGCTCACTCCGAGTGAAGAGCAACCCTCTCACTCGGGAGCTTAGCTGCGGACGTGGACTCGAAGATTCAAGCAATCAAAAAAGAGCCGCAAGCCAAAAGGTCGAATCCAGATAAAAGTACCGCAAGATTCGGGCAAGAGTACCTGGGCCACAGGCCCACCAGAGTTTAACGGTTACAAGACCACTCGGCATTCCGAGGCAAATTGAATTAAAATGTCAAAGTTAGCTCATTCCTCAGGTGGAGGCAGACTCGCGGGCGCAACGAATTGGTCTAAGTCGATCCCATCAGCAATACGAGTGGCGGCTTCCAAGAAAGTCTCCATGAATGACTGAAACTGAAGATCCTTCGTATTGGCAACCTTGAGCACCGCGAGCCTCCTCTCCTTCACTTCCTTGCAGTGCACGCGAACCAGAGACAGTGCCACGTTGGCTCCACCCCGGGCGGACGACTTCTTCCACTCCTGCACTCGGTTGGTGATCTCGTTGAGTCGAGTCATCAGAGACTCGAGGTCGTTCTCCTGCACGACTCCCCTCCAGAGCGCGGTGTTGATCCGGGTCATCACCGCTTTCAGCCGTCCTAGATAGTCCGTGGCCGCAGTAAGGCGGGACTCCAGCCTCAAGATGTTCATGGCAACCTCATCCTTCACGATGGAATTGGCTGGGTCAAGGCCAGGCTCGACCCGCCCAGTCTCTTCTTCGAAGTTGCGACAGAATTCTGCACCAGGAAAACAGTGCGTCGAGTCAGCAAGCAAAACATGGGTCAACCGATCCAACTTAACCCGAGCCAAAAGAGACATACCTTCGAGCATAAGGTACCACTTCTTGGTAAGGTCGCCCAGATAGGCCTCAAGATCAATCCTCTTCTGGAAAAGGGCCTCATACTTGTCGTTCAAGACAGTCTTGGAGTTCTTCAGTCGAGTCACCTCTTGATTGGCTGCGTCGAGTGAGCCTCTCAGCCTGATGATCTCCGCCTCGAGCGCACCTACAGAGGCCAGCTTCTGCGCCGCCAGTTCTACCTTCTCTTGAGCCGCCTGCTGCGCCGCTGCCAGGTCGAGATCTTTCTGCTCCAAGGCTGCTTTCAGTTGACCTACCAAAGACGTCACTGGAAAGATGAACATAAGAGAACACAAGGCACATTTATCAAAAGTCAATCGACAAATGGCCAGCGTCAGTTACCGGCCGCGTCATCCTGTGTCTTCTTCAGATGGTCCTGAGCCAGCTGCAGGTCGAGATTGAGCTGGATTTTCTTTTTCTCAAGGTCTGCAAATTTGGCCCCAAACTCGCAAGATTTCTGCATCAACAAAACAAGATTCTAAGACTACAGTTGAGTCAAACACTCAACCACAGTCTCTGGGACTACACCAAGTGGGTGCACTGAGCGTGTCCCCACTGGTTTTCACTCGGCCAAGATCAGTTTGGCTCGAGCTAAAAAAACAACAAGGAAGAAAGGTTCTATCGTCAGACCATGGCCGACCGCCAGTAGTCGACCACGGTCTCGGAGACTACACCCAGTGGGTGCACTGAGCGTGCCCCCATCGGTTCTCACTCGATCAAGATCAGTCTTGCTCGAGTTCAAGAGAAGTTAAAAGCAAACACATCAAGACCCTCACCCAGTGGGTGTAACATCATCTTACGAACAAAGCAGCAGATTCTCTCGAAACCAAAGACTATTCCAGCACAGCAAACCAACCAGTGGAGAAAACAAACCTGGACGTTGGCCCGAAGAGCAGAACTAGCGTCGTAAGCAGCCATGCTAGCCTCGTACGCCGCCTTCGTCTTCTCCATCATCAACCCCGCCTGGCGAACAGCTTCTTGAGCCGCTCCCACAGGATCCTCCGGGAGGCGGTAGGAGGAGAAGAGAACGGACGACGGAGCAGGCGCTGGGTCGACGGCTGGAGTAGGCGCTGGGTCGACGGCTGGAGTGGGTGCTGGGACGACGACTGGAGCAGGTGCTGGATCGACAGCTGGGACAAGCACCGGGTCGGCAGCCCCTCCAACTGACGAAGCAGGACGCAGGGTCGACACAGGGTCGGCAAAGGAGACCGTGGCTCGGGCCGCGTCTTCTTGTCGCTGGGCCTCCGAGCCAGAAGGCGCCTTCCGGCCCTTCTTCCCTGTGTGTCATCGATATCCTCCCAAGCGCTCCTCGGCAACATCATCATCGTCATATGGGAGCTCTATGACGTGGCGCGGCGCTTCAAGACAAACAATTGCCAAGTTCAGTCGACCGTCACCCCTAACCGACGAGAAAACAAGACACGATCTATAACCCGCACATGCGCGGGATGTCGCGGCATCTGCGGTCTCCTCATCGTCCCGGCCCTTGTCAATGTCCATTGAGGTCGTGGAGGCAGCAGCGCTGAAGAAACCCCTCGAAGATGAGTCGACGGAAGATGCGGTCGACCTCCAAAAGACAGAAGGAAACAAAACCGAATGATACTTACGTGGAGGCGATGGGAACATCCACCTTAATCCTGGGCAGGGCCTTCCGAGGCTTGGTGGTGGTGACCTTGGGGTGCTTGGGCGCCTTCTCAGAGGGGTCGGGAGTGGCCTTGAGAGCGCGCTTGGGCGTTTGGGGGCCTGAGGGACCTGTCCGAGGGCGCACAGCCCCTGGGTCGTGCTTCCCCTTGGACCGCTTCTCATCACGGGGAGGTGACTCGACTTCCTCCCCGCTGCTGTAGTCCTCACTCTCCTCCTCGGTCTCCTCCTCCGACCTCCACTCGGTGGCGTCGCCCACGCCCTCCTCGCCCTCCTGGACCAAATCCCCGTTGGGCAGCGAATACATCTCGGTATAGATCTGCAAGAAGGGAAGATTGACCAAGTATCAGTCGAATCCGTCAAGACAAATTACAAGCCAACGACAGAAACGTCACTCGGGAGCCGAAGACGAACCTTATCGGGCAGATGGTCAGCGACCCTCCCAGACCCCCTGGGGTTGTCTTTGTTCTCGGTGATGCACTTCATGCACTGCGCCACGTACTTCACGTCGGCCGCCTCCGGGTGGACTCGCGACGAGTCGTCGGTGCTGGAGTACAACCACATCGGGTGGTCCCGAGCCTGGAGCGGCTGTATCCTCCGCATGAGGTACACCTCAAACAAATCCATCCCTGTTACACCCTCGCGGACCAACTGGACGATCCGCTCCACCAACATGTTTACTTCGGCCCTCTCGGCCTTACCCACTATCATTGAAGGAGGATGGCTGGCTCGACCCAGAGAGAAAGGGGGAAGACCAGTCGACTGACCCGGGGTCGGAATGTCCTTATAATAGAACCAAGTCGACTGACAGCCCTGAATCGACTCCGGAAAGATTATGGGGGGAAAGGCGCTCCTATTCCTAAGTTGGATTCCGAGCCCGCCGCACGCCTGGAGGACGTGCGTCTTATCGTCGCTCGGATTCGCCTTCTTGACGGTTTGCGAGCGGCGGGTAAAGATGTGCTTGAACAAGCCCCAGTGCGGCCGGCAGCCGAGGAAGTTCTCACACATGGAAACAAACGCGGAAAGGAATGCAATGGAATTGGGCGTGAAGTAATGCATCTGGGCGCCAAAGAAAATCAAGAAAGCACGAAAAAAGGGATGCGGAGGCATGGAGAAACCTCGGTCGACGTGGGTCGCGAGGCGGACGCACTCGCCCTCCCGCGGCCGAGGCTCGAGTTCGCCCTCCGGCACCCGCCAGGAGCCGCGGGCAATCAGTCCCTCCTCCTCCAGCTCCTCCAGATCCTCCGCCACGACGGTGGACCGGATCCAATCCCCCTGGATCCAACCAGGAGGGAGCCCAGACCTCGACGACGATCCGCTCTGACCGGACCGCCTCCCCTTCCCCGTCGCCGCCTTCTTCGAACGCTCCATCGCCGCGGTCTTGTCCTTGCCCATGGCACGCGCGCCGGCGGTCGCTGTGGAGAAAGGCGAGAAGGAGCAGAGGCACGCTAGAGAGACGGAGGCGGAAGAAGAAGGACTGGGCGCACAGCGCTCCTGCTTCGGGCTCGGCGCACACTTATAGCGCCCCGGTCGAGTGGCTGACCGGTGGCCCCGAGCGATCTTATCAAATCCCGCAACAGGCGCAGACGCGATACGTGGCGAAAAAGGTGGCGCGAAGATCAAGGCGTCTCAAGCATATCTGTCCGATTGCTGCGGCACGTCCCGCCCCACGCGCTTCCTCAAATTTCGAAACCCCGTGGAATCCGGCGACCAAAGAGCAACCAACCCCGCCGAAAACTGCGCACGCCAACGGCACCCGACGCCTAGCGCAAAGTTCAGTCGACGGAAGAAGCAACCAACACACTCGACGGTTCCAGAATCGATCAAAGCGACCAAGACAAGACTGAGGAGGACAGCCTGGTCCACGAGCTCAGAAGTAGACTACCCCGGGGGCGTCGAGCCAGAACCGGAACTTTCCTCAGCACTCTCTCTCTCTCTTGCTCAAGCCTCGATCCATTCGGGGGCTACTGACAAGGTTACAGACCTAGGGTAGGGTCACAGGCCCGACCAAGGTACCCCACCCAAGGTCACTATCCTAGAAGATCAAAAGACAAAACTCATGATGACAAAGACGGTCGACCGAGACGGCCCAAGAGGACATCCCACTCGACTGGGCGTCACCTACAAGACGACTCAACTACACTCGACGAATCCAAGGCACTCGACCCCCGAAGGTCAAAGACCCCTTAGGACAATAACGGTCTGGTATTTACTCGCCGTAGTGAATGCCTTAATTACTCTTTACTGTAGGCGTTATCAGTAATGCCTGCCTTAATGTACATTGAACCCTTGGTAACGTGGAGCATGGCTGGGGTCCTGGCGCACTATATAAGCCACCCCCCTCCTCCAGTACAAGGATTCGCACCTTTGTAACTCATATATACACATACCAGTCGACCGCCTCCGGGCACCGAGACGTAGGGCTGTTACTTCCTCCGAGAAGGGCCTGAACTCGTAAACACCTCGTGTACAACTTCACCATAGCTGGGGCCTTGCCTCCCCATTCGTACCCCCTACTCGTACTGTCAGACTTAGAACCACGACAATTACTCCATCCGTTTCTAAATATATGTCCTTCTAGAGATTTTAATGTGAACTACATACATAATAAAATAAGTGAATCTACACTTTAAAATATGTTTATATACATTTGTATGTAGTTTTTATTAAAATTCTTTAAAAGACTTATATTTAGAAACGAATGGAGTACTTGCAAATCTAGGAACCATGCAAATGAAATAGGTTCAGAAATTTTAACAAAAGGGGGAAACATATGTATTTTAAAAAAACGAACATTAGAGAAAACACACAGATAATCTGCAAAGTGTGCTAAAAAAAATACACACATTTACCATGATATTCCTAGGATTATTTTTCCCAAACGTTAAAGAAACTGACGTCAGTTTTTTAGGAGCCCAGAGCGATGCGTCGCTGGCTGTTAGATCAACCTGCACGAATCTTGGCGCACAAGGGTTGCCACGTCAAGTTTTGACTTCTTCTGTCCATGAACGGCTCAGCGCGACACAGAGAGACAAGCGCTACCATTCTTATCCTCTCTCGACAGCGCCATGCAGTTCAACATTTGTTTTTTCTAAGCTTACATTGATCTTGAAATTTTCTTTTGCCCAAAACATTGCTATGCTCTTACATGCCGAACTACAAGCATTTGCCATGTCTACGTGTACTATGTTTTTTTCTCTATATTGCCATCATGTTTATTAACCCCAAATTAAAGTGTTGACTCTGGAAGCAGCGTTTTGGCTCCCGAGCCCAGCTGCTCTCGTAATCTGTACCGCTGAAACACGTTTGGGGATGCGTGACAAGGGATTTTGGGCTGCAGGTACGGTCCGCTAAAAAGTAGCGTATTTCAGGCCTCCGTATGCCCCTGTTCATGGCCAGCCTGGCTGCAGATAGGTGGACCGATGGCCCAGAATCAGGGGGCGTCGTAGACCGCTGGTACAGAAAATGTGGCTGAATATCCCTGAAGAAAAAATGTGGTTGAACAGGCAAAGAGATATAATAACCTTAAAAAAAAGATTGACGCGTCGTGCTCGGGGAAGGAGAGGCCAGTCCGTTTTGTTCAGAATTCAGGTAGGCAGAATTCAGGTAGGCAGCCAGGTTCAGGTGGCGGAGGTGAGTCCGCACCGAGGCATCGGCGTGGCGGCGGGCCGGTTTCCGGCATGCTAGACGCTGCTCCTAGTGCACACATGCACTGTGCTCGACAAAAGGCAAACCGCGCTCTGGTATGGCCTTATCACGAGAGTTCGGCAGGAGTTGCAGGCGTGCTGCCGTGATGGCATCGCTGTTGTCCGTGGGCCGCGGCCTTGACGAGCCGGAACGAGGTGTCTGCTCGGGGCGGCAAGGGGTGTGCTTGTGGTGATGCAGTGGCGAACTTGCGATGGTCAAAATTAAAGATGTCGACTCCAACGTCCATGAATAATTGCTGAAGATGATGATGCCTATGTATGTACAGTATATCATATGTTTATTGCAGTGAAAACCATGAACGATTGCACGTAAAAAGTCATCTATTATTTGGTCAGGTCTGATGTCTGACCACCGAGTATGGTCAACCGTGCTTCACATCTTCAAGCAAAGGTACGCCAGAACTGACCGGCATGACTCAAACTCGGACCTTGCAACTGCAGCACCATCGTCACTGTGGCCGCCACCCACACAAAACTAGCTCATGACAGCAGAATTGTTGTGCTCTCGCGATTATGAAATTAGTTGGTGGATTCGTTTTATCAATGGTGTTGGAGAATGGAGATCATTTAGCATGTGTGTACATCACTGCAACTGAGATCAAACCATGGGGAAGCCAAAAACCATATTGAGTTAACTGAATTTTGTGATTTGCAGAGAGAAGCGCAAGCTAGTGAAAGTGTTAAATATTTTCAGGCGAGTTGTTTCAATCCAGTTAAGTTTTAATCATGCTGCGTGGTGGTGCGGCGAGGAAAGCATTCTACAAACCACAGATATTGAGCAGATCATATACAATACAATGGGCACCCATGAGGGAGAAATTGAGAAGAAGAAAAATGTTTCAGAGCAGATTCAGATGATGGGTGCCTGGGTGGATCTCTGGAAAAAGCGCAGAAAACAGGGCATCGCCTGAGAACGTATTCAACAAAAGCGAAAATTAATTAATCACTTGATCCCGCAAACAAGATCAGACGTGAACGAAAGATATGTTCCTTATTTTCCGAAAACAGGGCATCGCGTGTTTTTAGGCTTGGTGCTTTCTGAGTATTCATATAAATTATTTTCAATTCAGTTGGATGCTTTTATTTGGCTGCTTCAGTCGACCGTGATTGAAGCCAACCGATATACCAGCACTTTTTTCTTTTTTTTTGAACTGATACGTGAATAGCAATCGACCCAGGAAACCCGTCACCAGAACGTTACCCTCCCGTCTAGATCGCTAAGTCCATTACCAGGATGGCAATTATTGTGCGGGATCCACGCGTGGGCCATGATGACCAGATAAAAGAGGAAATATGCTATATACGTTTGAGAATACGATGGGGGGACGGACGAGACTTGCCTGCTCCCCTCGTGTGTGCCCATCCGTGCTCCCGCGTACGTGGCTTGATTTGATTGGACCAAAATTAGGCCCGGCCCCATCCTCATAAAATCAGGGGGGGCGATGATTAGATTAGAAAGAAAAAAGATAAAATAACAGCCGTATGATGAAGTGGGAGCACGGATGGGAGCACGAGCAGGGAGCAGGCAAGTTTTGTCCCGGGGGACGCAAATCCCAAGACAAACGATCGATGCAGATATCAAGTCTATCTGTGCTCGGGCACCGTTTTGATTTTTCGGTTGACTCTCTACTATTTCTATGAGCATTTTTTATCATGCATGGTTTTTTGGGTATTGTACTAGATGCCCGCAGATTATTTTTGTATATAAGATGGCAATTATTTTTGTACACTCCATGGCAAATACTTTACTGCATGTTAATTGTTAATTTTCTATTTTTATACACAGTAGTTTTGGACAATTTTTCACTTTTTAATTTTTTTGTGCAAAGGGAATTGTGTTTTCTTTTTTGCAGTGAAAAGGGAATTGTGTTGGCCCGGGAGGCCTACAAAGGGCCTCGCCTACGCGGAGATTCGCGATGTCGAATGAACGTATCAAACGAAAACATTCGCTTGAGGGGAACTGGCATAGAGAACCTTTCATTCAATATAGGTTCCATCCAAATCGGATGTTCGGTCAGTATTGGGGTCATTGGACTTAACAGAGCCCAATTCGGTCCAGATGTCCTTAAAGATGCATGCATCAGTCTCAACCGTCTTGAGTAGTACAATCAACATGGTTTATAAGGACGCACAACCCGAACTCCGACTAGATGATGAGCCGAAACATTGGGGGAATGCATGTAGTCCTGGGAGACGGCAAAGGCAAACCGCAAGAGGATGTCGACGAGGAACGTCTTGACCTTGAAGATTGCGAGCTTCGGGCGGAGGCCGAACGGCATGGACGCCGCTTGCAGGTTCTTGCACGCCGTCGACATGTTGTTCTTGAACCGGCCTCGGTCAAACCGGCTCACCGTCGGGCCCCAAGAAGCGACGTCATGGTGCATGGTGGACACTGGCATGAAAGAGGAAGGTACCCTTGGGGGTGAGCAGCTCGTCCAGACGAATGTCACGGAATGTCTCCCGCACCACGAACGACGATGGAAGGAATAACTGTAGTGTCCCTTTAGGGTCTGCCTTAGGCCATGCAAAAGGTGTCGCGGCTTAGGGCCCATCTTAAATAAGAGCTCACTACATTTGCAGACATAAATAAATTACATAAATGTGATTTACAGAACATAGCCTCAACACTATTGGGTTGAAAGGGGGCCGGTGCCCCCCCCCCCCTCACCATGTTGTATTTATTTTGCCACCCTTGTTGATGATGGACCCCAAAAAGTCACCCCCCCCCCTCGCGATCTCAGCAATCGGATCTCCTGAATGAGCCTCTAGATCCTCTTGTTCTGCACCGTCAGCAGATACCTCAGTGACAGGATGGTGAATATGATGCTAGGCTTGGCTATGGGCCCGGACGACGCCCTGAGCAGGAGGAAGATCTCCCTTCCTTGGAGTGGTTTTCTCTGAAATAGGCCAGAGAGATGATAACGAAGAAGAAGCTACGGACGTCCACTGCCGCGACACCGCCCTTGGCGCCATCTAAGGCGGCCTCCTGCGAGCACATCAGTGGTTGCGACGTGGAGACCATGAGCCCCACCATGCCCCTAAATTGGGCAATGTAAATTCGGGCGCAATTGCTTTGTGCTGACGCGCCCAGCAGGTGTCATTGGCCTTGAGCACTCTGACGCCGAAGATAAGCCCCCGGCCCTTCTGCAGGTACGTTGGTTTTCCAATGTCTAGCGATACGCATTCTGAATATATCCCGCTTATAGCAAGATATATCGTACGTTCAGCTGAAGAGTTTTCGCTTTCAGTTTTAACTGGGCCAGTCCAGTTCTTCTCCTCCATGCGCTGCTCGCGCGCTAGGCTCGATCACTCACTCGCCTCGCTCGGTTGGTTGGCTACCGATGGTTAGGTCTGGTTTAGTTTTTTTTAATGATTTCTACAGTTTCTTTGTTTCTTTTGTGTTTTCACTTTTTTTTATTTTCTTTGTTTGTTTTTCATTATACTTTGTTTAACATTGTACTCAAATAAATTAGACATTTGTTTGTACAATACATTTTTCTAAACACATGATTTTGTTTCAAACATACAGTACTTTTTTTTACAATTTTTTCATACACATTCTACCATTTTTATAAACATCAATAATATTTTATACACACATTTCAATTTTGTAAGTATATGATGAATATTTTTATAGTACATATATTTACTGGAATGTCTATATTTTTTCATACACATTGTGCAGTTATCGTATACACAGAAACATTTTTTTATACTGGTTTAACATTTTATAAATACGTGATCAGCATTCTTTGCATACACATTGTATTTTATTTTCATACATTTTCATAGACATGACAAGTCTTTTTTTACAAACATGTACTCCCTCCGTCCCAAAATAAGTGACTCAAAAGTGACTCAACTTTGTACTAAAGTTAGTACAAAGTTGAGTCATTTTTGAGTCACTTATTTTGGAACTGAGGGAGTATAGTTTAAAATTTCAAATGAAAATTTATAGTTTACAATGCCTGTTTATCATTTTGAAGTGCCTGATACTCTTTTCTTATACATTTTTTTATACATGAGAAACTTTTTTACACTTTTTTACATTTTTTAAATGCTTCATTAGTTTTTTTATTTTTTTAATGTTTTTTCGTATTACATATATTTAGAATATTTTGAAATATAAACAGAAGTAAAAAAATAAAAAAAACGTGAAAATAAATTTGGGGTTTTGGTCTGTGGACTCATGCACGCCGGGCCGGCCAAATCTCAAGCTCGCCCCGGTGTGGCTGCCCTACGCCCCCTATAAGCGAGACATAGACGCGCCCAGAGACACGAACGGGCACTTCTATGTCTTGCTTCACGCAAAACAAACTGCAGCATTGCCTCAATATATCCCGTACATTGGTCATCCCAACGCAGGAAAAGCACTCCCCCACTCGTTCGCCTTCGCCCGCCCGCGAGAGGTGGGTTGGCCATGTTAACGTCGCCATGTTGTCATGCCAATTTTTTTATTTCTATTTAAAATGAATATATTTTTAAAACTTAAATTTAAATATCTTTTTATATAATCGTGAATTTGAAAAAGGTAAACATGGTACAAAAAGTTAGCACAACTGAAAAATGTGCTACCTTAAAAAAATCTGACATGACAAATATTCCCGTGTTTGAAGAAAAACTATGTCATTTTTTTAAGAAGCTATACATTGTAAAAAATATTGTGTAATATAAAAATGTTTGTACCAATAAAGTTCAAGTGACTTTTTATATAAATATTCTAATTTTCAGAAAATGCTCGTGACATTAAAAAAGGTTATACAATGTCAAACGATATTCATGTACTTTCAAAATAACCATTACCACTAAAAATGTTCAAAACATGTATAATAGATGAGAATGTTGACCATGCATTAAAAAAAGGTTTCAAAACATGTAAGGAAAGAAAAAAATATAGATCGTATATTTGGAAAATGTTCAATGTGTATGAATAAATTATTTTACATGCACACTGAAAATTGTATATTGTCCACTGAAAAAGAAAAGCAGACATGTGTTAAAAAGGAAAACAAATAAAAATAAATGAAGAAACAAATAAGAAAAACGAACAGAACCATAAAAATAACTAGTGAAAACCAAGAAACAAACAAAAAAAACTAGGGAAAAACAAAGGAAAAAAAGTAAAGAAAAGCAGAAAAGCAGTGAAAACCGAGAAAGAGACGAAGAAAGCCTGTGAAAAAAAATTAAAACAGAGAAATGGAGAAAATAGTGAGGAAGCAAAGAAATCTCGAAAATGTAAAAAAAAAACTTGGTGAAGGAAACATGAAAGCACACTGGGCCAGACTAAGTGGGAATGACCTAATAGGTCGTTTTCTAGAGTCAGGCCTAGGTGAGCCCCGCGTGCTTAGTCGCACGTTTATCCTTGACACGCAACTTGCTGCGGACCCCAACATAGTTGCATGTCCAGTGTTTTCTCAAAAAAAAAAGTTGCATGTCCAGTCTCGACACGTAATTTTCCGGTCCCAACCCAGTTGCATGCCCGCCGCTGACAGGAATAGAGATTAATTTATGTTATTTTTGGGGAGGGGGGCGATCAAAACAGTTTTGAACAACAATGGTAACGCGTTTTTTGCGAATTACCAGCAACATTTCTCCTTTTTGGTACTTTGTTGGAAAAGCCACTATCAGCAGTACATTTTTAATAGGTACTCCCTCTGTCCGGAAATACTTATCATCAAAATAAATAAAAGAGGATGTATCTAGATGTATTTTAGTTTTAAATACACAATTTTTTGTCCATTTTGATGACAAGTATTTTGAGACGGAAGGAGTAGTACTTTTTTCTCTCCCTCTTTATTTTGATTTCCTTTTTTCTACTATTTTGAGTTAGATATTTATGGCCGGAGGGGAGGGGTAGCGGTGGTGCCTTTTCTTTGTCATTTTCTTGTCATTTTTCGCCGCACGAGAATAACATACTAAGATGACGCCATAGGGAAAAAGGTCCTTTTCAGGGCATTTTTGTAAAAATACACCACATCTAATTGCATGTCCACCTTCGACATGCAACTGCAAGCGTCGCACCCCACATGCAACTACATCATTGAACACAAAAATATATAGTTGCAAGGGATACAATATGACTGCATCTGCTAATGCGACCAATTCAAATATTTATTTAATACACGATAAACATTTATTAAACAACACTGGTCATATTTTAAATGCATGCCAATTATATTGTTAACTAAATGACGCTCCGCACGTTGTTGCGATAATGTTTTGCAATATTTAATGAGGTTTTGGTTATATGAAACATGAATATTGGAAATAATAGTTTTTGAGCGAATATGAGAATTAAATGTAAGGAGCATAATAGAATGGAATTTTCTATACATGCATGTTTGCATGTTGAAGTGGGTTTTTGTTATGCATAGTTGCATATTGAGGTGGGCCTTTTTCATGCATGCTGAATGATGAGGTGGCATGCTTGCATGTTGAGAGAAATATGTTAGTGGCTTTTTATCGTGATAGTTGCATATTGAGGTGGGCCTTTTTCATGCATGTTGAATGTTGAGGTGGCAGGCTTGCATGTTGAGAGAAATATGTTATCGGGGGCTAGCTATTTAGATATAGAAGATACACGATGATGGTAATAAATAAAATTTTAGTATTTAAATAAGTGATGACTATTTAACAATGATAAACATTTTTAAATGCTTGTTAAAATTTCTAAAATAAGCAAGAAATATTTTTAAAATAGCAATAAACATTTTTTAAATACCTGAGAATACTTTTAATACTCGATTAACAATTTAAATTACAAGCTGAATATTTTTAAATACGTGTTGCACGTTTTCTAAATAATATTTTTTTTAAATACATGATGAACATTAAATTTGTGAGCTATTTTTAGTTCCTCGAATAATTTTTAATTTCGCAAACCTTTTTTTTGTTTCATGAATATTATAATGTATGTTTTTTTATCTCGTGTTGGTCTCTTTTTTAATAGGATAACAACCCATGATGTGCAAAAGAGGTAATGTTCAGACTTTTTTACAAGCCTTTTACTAGTTTTTTTAAGCACTACAAGCGTTTTACTAGCGGCCCAAACTCCAGCCGGTGAACAGCTTTTGTTTTGTGCAACAGCAAGCAAAGCCCAGCCACAAGGGAGACAATGAGTTTGCCTATAACATCACTTAGATATAATTTGGGGCTAAATGTAGATGCGGCAGTGGGTGGGAGAAGTAAGTTTGGGGCTGTTGGAGCCATATGCAGAAAGCAGGATGGTACTTTCCTTGGTGCGTCGGCGTGTGTGTTCACCAACATAACTGACCCAGCTACTCTTGAAGCTCTGGCAATTCGAGAGGGGCTAGCACTAGCAGGGGATTTGCATGAGGAACGGGTACACATGGCATCAGATTGCAAGGGAGTAGTGCAAGAGGTTCTTCAGGGAAGTGGAGCAACTTATGGTGCCATCATCCAGGAGATCAAGCTACAATTTTCTTCTTTTGTTTCTTGTAATTTAGTCCATGAATTTAGATCCTCAAATGTTGAGGCTCACAATTTAGCGAAGCATACCTTAAAATTAGGAGCTGGCCGCCATGTTTGGTTAGGCCAGCCCGACGGACTGCCTTTCGTCCCTGTAATGGCGGTGACGGTTGAATAAAAGCTTCGTGAATTGTCTCAAAAAAAAAAAACTTAGATGTGACGTAATTATGTCACATATAAATTAGGCTTAGACATTCTCTTTTTAAAATTATTTGGATTCTAAATCCAGGAACCATGCAAATGAAAGAGGTTCCGAAAATTAACAAAACGGGAAACAAATGGACATAGAAAAATTAAGCAGTAGAGAAAAAACACACGTATAATCTGCATAATGTAATGAATAATAAGCATATTTTCCCACGATATTTCTAGAATTATTTTCCCTCTATTGTCTCCCTTCCCATTTTAAAACCTATGTCTTCCCAAAATGTAACAATGGAACTCATCAATTAATTCAGTTGTTGCTGACAAATGTTGCTTCGGGGTTATCATAGCTCATATGAGTAGAGTCACGCCACATTTCGATTTCCGGCTGGTGTTTTTCATCCTTTTTCCTTTACTTTGACGTGCTAGCTAACTAGTCCATCGTTGGACTTCACAAAGCCATCCTGAGTAGCAGTACCACCAATACGGCGTACGTGGAGGCGCAGCCCGAACTCCGGCTCGATGATTAGCCGGAACGCCGGGGAGTGCCTGTAGTCCGGCGAGAGCGTAAAGGCAAACCGCGCGAGGATGACGGCGAGGAGCGTTTTGACCTCGACGATCGCGAGGTTCTGGCCGAGGCAGGTGCGCGCGCCGAGGCCGAATGGCATGAACGCCGCCTGTGGGTTCTTGCACGCCGCCGCCACCCCGTTCTTGAACCGGTCCGGGTCGAACCGGTGCACCGTCGGGCCCCAAGAAGCGGCGTCGTGGTGCATGGCGGATACCGGCACAAAGAGGTAGGTGCCCTTGGGCGCGAGCAGCTGGCCAAGCCGAATGTCGCGGAACGTCTCCCGCACCACGAACGACGACGGCGGGAACAGCCGCAGCGTCTCCTGCACAACCATGCCCACCGTCTTCATCCTGGAGATCATGTCGAAGTCCGGGTCCGCGGCGCCGGTGGCGCCGCCGCAGACGTCGAGCACCTCGGCGCGCGCGCGGTCCTGCCACTCCGGATGGGCGGCGAGCAGCATGAGGCACCAGGTGGCGGTGACCGCGGTCGTCTCGTGCCCCGCGAAGTAGATGTTCTTGCAGTTGTCCACCACGAAGTCGTCCGGCCGCGGTTGGTCGCCGCTGCTGTCGATGATGGACCCCAGGAAGTCGGGCCCCGGCGAATCCCCCGTCGCTGCCCGGCGCCCCCTCGCGATCTCCAAGATCAGCGATCGGATCTCCTGCGCGAGCCTCCAGATCCTCCGGTTCTTCGCCGTCGGCAGATACCTCAGCGACGGGATGGTGAAGATGACGCTGGGCTCGGACATGAACCCGGACAGCGCCCTGAGCCGGAGGAAGATCTCCCTCCCCCTGGAGTGGTCGTCCCCGAAACAGGCCCGGGAGATGACGTCGAAGGAGAAGCTCCGGATGTCGGCGTCGACGTCCACCGCCGCGACGCCACCTTTGGCACCGTCGACGGAGTCCTCCCACGAACGCAGTAGCGGCTGCGCCGCGGCGACCATGAGCCCCACCATGCCCTTGACCTTGGCCATATAGAACTCGGGCGCGATGACCTTGCGTTGGCGCGCCCAGCAGGCGCCGTTGGTCTTGAGGACGCCGGCGCCGAAGATGGGCTCCTGGCCCTTCTGCAGGTACGTCGGCTTGCCCATGTCCAGCGACACGCACCGCCCGATCTCCCGGATTAGCTCTGGGTCCGTCACGTACAGCGCGGGCCGCTGCCGGAGCCAGTACAGATAGGTATCCCCTGCATGACACATGACACGGCAAAATCGTCAGTCTCCCTACAAGCACAAAACAAAAATGATCTTTTTTTTTAGACAAAAGGGATCTGAATGCTCTTCGGCCTTCTGGGCCTTTATCTTGTTGCCTTTTTTTTTTCGAGATTGAACGCGCGCGCGGGGGGGGGGG
>LR738709.1:589251682-589265535 GCA_902687465.1 Secale cereale | reverse complement strand
CCCCACCACTTGTTGTATTCCAACTCGAAGGAGACTTGGCAGCCAGTACAAGTATATAAAGCGCACACGGGGCGCAAAAGAAAATTACAGAGGAAGGCACCCAAGAGGATAGTCCAACACTAGAAGAAAGAAAGAAAGAAACGGAAGGGAAGGCTGGTTACAGAGACCAAACCTGAGCCCTCGGAAGCCGACACCTCCAGAGCGAGCCCGCAAAGCAACTTGTACCACCATCGACAAAGAACCACAAACAGGCCTAGGGAGAAAATGACAGGCACCAAAACAACAGCTTGCAGGTGAACATCACTTGGCATGAACGAAGGGCGTCGGATAGCCGAGTTCATGCGGCGACACCGGTGTGCCGCCGGAGAAGCCGAAAGACATCACACCACCGAGACCGAAAGGCACGACACCGGTGTACCGCCGCCAAGGTCGAAGGGTAGAGTGCCGCCGAGGCCACCCCCAAGATGTCCACGCAAACGTCGCTCGAGCCACTATGAAACACATCCCTATTGGAAAGGGGACACCAAAGTAGAAGCAAACCAAGAAATGTCAATGGCGCGAACAAAGGGCGTCGGGTAGCCGAGTTCGAGCGGCGGTACCGATGTGCCGCCGCCGAAGCCGAAAGGCAACTCGCAACCGAGACCGAAGGGCGCAGTACCCGGTGTACTGCCACCGAGGTCGAAGGGCAGCATGCCGCCAAGGCCACCCCAAGACGTCCCGGGAAGCTCCACCCGAGTCACCAAGACGAAGGCCAGCCGGGGATCAAAGCTAAGGTGAAGATGGAGCTGCTAGAGACGAGTCCACCCGAAGCAGAAATAATCCAAGATGATGCCTCCAAGGAGGAAACGACGAAAAGACGTCGACACCGTCCGACTCGGGGAAGCCCGGTCCGAGATTTCTCTCGGGATCTGAGAGCATGGGGATGGAGGCAATACCAAAATCGTCGCCTTCAAGAAGGAAAATGGCACCCGCAGGCGTCATTGACGCTGAAGATTGGTTTAATGCCTTTGTTTCGTGGTTGAGAAGTTGGGCTGGGCTGTTATTTCCTGGTGGACCGATTGGTTTAATGCAAAATACGTTTGACATTACACATGTATACACCAGAAGTAGCGCACGTTCTCTTATATAGAAAGAAAAAAAAAACTTTGTGCCCAGTCAGAACAGGTGTTTCAGTGCGAAATTTATGTAGACGTTCAGGGCTCCACAAAATTCATAGCATCTGCAATGAAATATTCTGTACACATACATTCTATAATGGATGTTCTTTTCCCCCCAAAGAACCATATATTAGACGAATACATTGTCCTCTTAGAAAGTCCGCAGTCAAATAAAATTTGATTAAAAAAATACAAATAAGTTGTTGTAAGTAACGTGTAGTTTAATATGTATATTAAACTACACGTTACTTACAACAATTTATTTGCATTTTGTAATCAAATTTTATATACGGGAAAGTAAAGATGATGCCGGGTCTCTTGCATTGATATATATACGGGAAATGTGCAGACCAAAATAGCATTTGTTTTCGGAAGGGAGCTAAGACTACCCATAGTGGGAGTAACATAGGTAGTAACATCACACATATCTAGATAAAAAAGATGATGTGGCAAACAATAAATGAAGAAAGAGAGGCATGTGGTAACATAGCTAGTTACTACTAGTATGAGTAACATCACACATATCAAGGTAAGATGAGTCTATGGCCTAATAAATAAAGTCTTTCATGTTACCACACATATGTTACTCCCCACTATAGAGGTAGTAACATAGAGTAGTAACATGGGCATGTTACTACTCTATGTTACTACCCATTATGGCTAGTCTAAGGGATGCGCATCCATGCATTTTATTTTATTTTATTTTTTGCGGAGTGATGCACATCCATGCATGTGAGTGAAAGAAAGGTGGTAGTGGTGGACAAACCTAGCTAACTGGCTCGCCTCATAAAAATTCCGGTCAAAGCTACAAGTCCTCGATCCAGTTACTTAATTGTCTGATCGAAGTGAAGTGTCGCGTACGTACTACGTGCGTGGTATCATGGCAGTGAGATTCCCCCACTCTCCCCAAAAGGCGAAGATTCTTCAATCAAGGCAGATTAGTCAGTCAGAGTAGCTTCCTAACCACCACGAGTACGTACGATAGCTTCAATCAGAGTAGATTAGAATCTTGACCAGGCCGGCCAGTGCCACTCCAACAACACCGCGGCCGGTCCCGGCCGGCCGGCCGGTCGGTCAGTTGTATTCCATCCATGATGCGCCCGCCGTACTAGTTATAGTTAATTTCCTGATCACAACATCCATCCGCACACCTTACAAGCCAGTTAGTTGACTTTGCAGGTTCATGCATGTGGTCCACGTAAACTTCGCTGATCTAACCATATACTACCAGTACTTAGCCTAGTGCTGTTCCCTTGGCTTTGAACGTTTTGTAATTAGCCCGCAATGAGAGTTAGGAAAATTCACACCGCACGTACGCCTTCCAAGCTACCCCTCCCTTCCTAAATATAAGCCTCATTAGAGATTCCAACAAAAAACTACATACAGAGCAAAATAACTAAATCCACACTTTAAAATATGTCAATAACATCCGTATGTAGTTTGTATTAAAATCTCTAACAAGACTTATATTTAGAAACGGTGAGAGTAGTAGCTAGCTTAGCAAGCGCTAGCTGGTCATGCATATGGAATCGACGCCCGTACGACCGACCGACCGATCGATCGATCATGGAGAAGCAGCTAGCACAGCTAGGCAGCCACTTTTGGCCAGGTAGGCAGCAACCACCACGAACGTACGTGTATACCCATTGGGGTTGGGGGATCGAGCCTGCATGCAGCCATCGAGCGCATGTGCGAGAGGCAACCAAATATGCACATACTGACATACATATAGCAGCAAGCGACATGTCAAACGAACCAAAACCGATTTGTTTTCCCTATTGCGATCCAACTGCGATTTATCCACTAGCCGCTAATTTTAGGGTAGGCACGCATCCGTCTCCATGCATGTGGTGCAAGATAAAAATCAATAATTAATGGTTGGTCTTGGTCGACACTCTACAGGAGTACTAGTACACTGTACAGGAGCATACATGCATGCATGCACGACCCTGTCACCTCTGTTGCCATCCGTTGCACGAGCCCTAGCTAGCTAGGTTGGGAAATTCCACCTAACTATAACGACCTAGCTAGTCGATGGGGAGATAGGCGCCATGTGGGCTTGACATGCTACTTTGACGTAGGGTGGGGGCGATCCGGCGGGCACTGGGCCAGCTCCTAACTGGAATTAATTATTTGAAGTAAACCTTTTCCGAATAATCATTAACATGGCTTGTTGCTCGTTGGTTAATTTTTGGTACCGGTTTGGCAACTGGGAAATTTATCACACAACATAATATAACTATTTTGAAATCGGTAAGTGTTTGAACCGGAGGCCAGGATGCGTGCAATTGCAAAATGATACTGGTGCAAAATAGCTCAACTGAATTTTAGTTATTTATATATAAAGAAGGCATTGTTTCGTAAAAAAATATGCATGTTTTTTTATACATTTTTTGCATTGGGAGTGCTCGCTTGGGCGTATTGGGGAAAAAGTAAACGGTGAACGTGTTGGGGTTTTACATTTTGAAAAGGGTGAGAGTAAAATAATTAATTGATAGTACCACTAGCCAGGTCTTATCAGGGAAAAAATAGTCTAATACGAATGGGTGGAAGATCAGATTGATTATAGTTTGTGTTTGTCAAAAGCAGCATTGACTTAAATTATGGGAAGACACACAAGCTAATCAAATTGTACTAATATGAAACTGAGGGTTAAGTAGTAGTGTTTTTCTTTTCAAGAATGGTTAAGTAGTGTTGCCATATCCTGCATTATAAAATGCTCTAGTCGGTGTCTACCTACGTTGTGAATGATCATTCAAAATGAAAAATATTGTTTTTAATATTTCCTTCATCAAGGAGGAATCAACAATATTCCAATGCAACAACTACCATGTACGAAGTCTTCGCATAGACATAAATATTGTTCCAAGTTTCTATCAACATGCATGAACTCAACAAAACATATAGGAAGACAATAAATAGACACTTCTCGCAAGCCGAAGCGATATCATAAGAAAACTACTAGCTGGCCTTTGCTTTAGGATTTTCCCTACTCTCTTGGTTTTTTTAGGCTCGTACTCTCTTGGTTTAGGGATGAATTATAGGGCAATAAAGTATACGAATCAAGTTTGAGGTATTAACAACTGCAAAGCTCCTTACAAAATGGATAAGCGTCCATCGAGAGAGCTCTCTAGCTAGCTTGATCGGTGCGCTGGTCGGCTACGCACATGGCCGTTTTCGGAAAGCCTAGCTGACTATCTCAGTGTCTTAAATACATATTCAGGGGTCAAATGACAATCACTTAATTTAATCTGGAATAGTTTATGACAGACACAATGAGATAATTTAATCTAGGATAGTTTATGACAGGCAAAATTAGCTAAGCTAGGTGCATGCATGGATGGTTGGGGACTTAGGGGGCGGTCGCAGATACCAGTACTATCTATGTGTACCACCAGCTTAGCTAGAATATGCTGGCATGTTTGCTTGACATAATTCAGGAAAGGTTCACTTATAATTCTTTAGCAAAAGGTATTATATACGTTGATTCTTTCTTTGTACTGATTTGACAGTTTTACTAAATAGGGCAGTATTCTCGAATCCAAAGCACCTGCACCTTTTGGTGGTGGTGGTACATATTCCTATGTGATGAAGATCTGCGACATAACCAGGAGTGTAATTGGTTAAATTGGACAAGTAATTCTAGCCTGGCTACAAAAGGGTCTATGACCCGGATGAGTTGGAACTTGGGACACAGCTGGATGAACTTATGCAAGAGAGACGGTGTTTGGTTGTTGTATGGGACAACTTATATTTTGGAGATGTTGCGTACGTCCAGGTGCACGAGGGTATTGACTGCATGTGTAGATGCAAGAAATGATTGAAAAAATGATGTACTGCTATGATTTTAAACCTGTCTTGATTTTGCTTTATTTTGAGACCCAATATGGACAGACTAATCACAACTTAATTAATGTTGCCATTAACGCAACATGCATGAACAGAAACGGAGAAATCCCACGTTCCTCCTTTAAGCTATAGCTATGGATGCACTTTTTGCATGAACTAAGCCTTGTTGCTTTACTAATTGGTGCAGCCAACCAACCAAACAAGCCAACATGGTTAAAGAAAGCGCATCTATGTAACATGTCTTGATGAACGGTCCGATCATGTACGAACAAAAAAAAGTTTGTTTGGTTGTTTTCAGTGACTGGCACGAACTACCGTCATTGACATACTTCGGTCCTTCCAAAGGTTTAAAGGGTAAAAAAAGGTGACTGGATCATTACACGTTCTTGGGCTTAATTGTACTACTAAGAAACAGTTGCCATGCGAATCGACCTGTGGTCGGATGTTTAGAAGGACTGTGGTATCCCCAGCCTGCCAGGGTTCAAGTCATGATGCTCGCATTATTCGTGGATTTATTTCAGAATTTCCGGTGAAACACCTGTGATGACTTTGTCAATCTCAAGATGCTATGTCAACTCAGTCTTTCGAAGGTGCTCATATGGATAGGGTGTGTGTATTCATAGGGATGAGTGTATGCGTGTATATATATATAATTGTCTACGTCTGCACTGTGTTCTAAAAAAAAGGATGTCACGTACTACAGCTCATGGAGAGGGTTGGACCAGTCCATTATTATGCTAGCTAGCTTAACCATGGGTTAAACGGTCCCAAAAAAAGGCATGGCGCGTGCATGCGTGCTTGCTTATTCACCCAACACATATGCATAGTCGGCAGGTTAAGAAGTCGACGCCGTTTGAAAAGGAAAAGAGGGAAATCGGCAGTACCGTACTTCCGGCCGGGTTGTCTACTCTGTTGAGCTGCGCTAAGGCACTGACTATTTTCTATTACAAGGCTTCCATCGATCGATCCGGGGCTATAGCTTCGTTGACTGCGATAGTTCTCTTTTCCTAGGCACGGTTTCTATCACACGCATATATAATTATTTCTAATCTCTTTTATAATTCGTTGTGCTCCTACTATTTCTGATGTTGACTTTGTAGGCAACTCAAACTCTCCTGCTGTATTTAATTTCTTGTATGTATTGTTCCCTCCCACATAGTATATACCTGTGCCAAATTTGTATGTATATATATGCAACTTTTCAACATGTAGCTGCATTTTTAAACTCTGCAGCAGTAGCAGGTCAACTTGCTGGCTAGCTAGGGCAAGCATGCGCCTGTAGCAGTGCAGTTTCATGCATCGATCCATGACTTCGACGACGGAGAGAGAGATAGAGAGAGAGAGAGATGTAGTCTCCTCCACGCATGCTCGACTTGTACACGAACAGATCGAAGTAGCATGAAGAACACCGTTCATACCAAGTACACACATGAACACAACTGGAGCAGTAGCAGTACCGAGCAAGCAAGCATGGCAACGCGAACTAGGCGGTTGATAAAACCAAGTAGAAGCAGAGATGGGCGGACGGGCGGGCACGGCACAGCACATACCGTAGGCTTTCCTCCACTTGTCGAAGTAGGGGAAGATCCGCTTGCAGTAGTCGTCGAAGCCGTCGTCGTCCTTGTGGAGGTCGCCGGCGCCGTCCTCCGCCGACGCCTGCACCCGGGCCTGCATCTCCGAGAGGTTGCCCATGAGGAAGGACGAGGGCGGCGGCCCGTCGATCCCCTGCCGCCGGAAGATCTCCCCGACGCGGCGCGGCCAGCTCACCCACGCGGCCACGCACAGGTAGACCACCGCGGCCGCCGACCCCACGGCCACCAGAGACAACGAGAAGCTCTCCATGGTCACCATGCTCTCCTGGACCATACAGATCCTCCCTCCTTCCCCCTCTCTCTACTTTTCTTTCCTTGGCTTCTCTGTCTCTCTCCCCCCACACACAGACAGTTGCGTTGCCTTGTGTATATTCTCGTCTCCTGTGGGGGGCGATTATATAGACGCGGTACGTGGGAGCGAGCGGTGTTACACTTACACCTGTAGATCGATGTGTACATGCCGGGGCTGAGGTGTAAACTAATTAATCAGAAGGGTCAAGGGTGTAGCTAGGTCTATGTTGGCTAAGACTTAATTAAGTCTCAGTCAAGTGACATAGTGTATGAAGAAGAAGAAAAAAAAGAAAATTAAAAAGAAAATTTTCACACGGATCTTCACGTAAGATCTTACGAATATACATCGAGCAAGCGAGCGACCGACCGAGATTTAGAAATCATGTAACCAGAAGGTTTAATTAAGGTCGTACGCGTGAATGGGCTGTATCATCGATCGATCGAGGGGTGGATGGACGACAGTGCCATAGTTTCACATGCGGTGGCCAACACAGCACAGGCCATCCATCCTGGCTGGCTGGTGAGCTACCATTTCCCATGCACGCGTTAACAGCACCACAAACAAGAGATGGCTTTTCGACCCCGCTGTACCAGGACAGACAGGTAGGCCCCACGTCAAAACGACCCAGCTAGTGCTTCCCGCCTGTAGGTAGTGAGCCGAGCCTGGCCTTAAATCTAATTCCTCCTGTATGCTCTACGGGGGTCACCAACATGATACATGATTGCACGGCAGGCCGCGACTTCTCTACTGGCTCCCGATCGGAAGATAAATAAAGTTTAGGGCTCAAGATGATGTCATTATTGTGCTTGAAGATATTGTTAACTAGGGGTGGTGGTTTACATATATATAAAATTAGGGGTGCAAACAATAATGCAGCTGGCAGGCAATCAGTCAGCAGCTTATTTGGGCTATGTCGTTGAAAACCAAGGGGGGAGGGGGGATGCGGAATATTATGGACATGTTATCTATTATACTATTCAAGTGTGTACGTAGCGTGCTTAGGTTGCAAAGGTCGATGGGTACATTTGACAATTCGGGCCATATATGTGGATCGACGACCAGCTAGCGATCGATCCATCGAGCCGGACATTTGATAATTCTGGTCGGTTTTACCGGTGAACAGCAGCAAGTTCGAAGGCAGTCATCTTCTTTACTACTACTGGAATAACCGTGTAGAGCACGTTGCTCGTTGCTTACTCCATCCTTCGTTCATGCCGTGGTACGCTACTATTCCCTCCGTAAAAAATAATTATAAGGGCATTTCAAATGGCGACCAATAAATTTTCTTCCGCATCCGTCCATGAAAAGAAGGATCGGTTGACGGACACGGATGAGAAAGGACGACATCCAACCGTAGCCACATAGATTTCAAACTCTTTTCCAATAAACCGGATGAAATTCGTGCAAACCGGATGTATTTTGTTTAAGTTCTAATATGATTTACATAATCAAATGATATTTCGACCGTTTTACTTAAAAACTATACAAAACACTAAACCCTTCGACCACCTCGTAAGCGTGGCATCCTTGTCCTGCCGCACCGTCATCAGCGTCTGTGTCGTTGTCCCTCCAGCGACGCAAGGATGCCTGAGGGCCGCGATAGCCCTGTTCGACAGCCCCGGCCTCTGCCAGACGCTCGCAGAGGAGCCGCTTCACCTCCTGCTGCATGGAGCGAAGGGCCACCCTGGCCACTGCCAAAGGCGCTGGCGGCGGACTTGCCCCTACTGGCGTTGGCGGAGCAGTTGCTAAGTGACCACTCCTCGCCGACCTTGGCGAGCTCGTCGCCGCGGTGGTGACAGAGTGGTCGAGCGCCCATGCCGCGGTGAGGTCCGGGTCGTTGAGGACCCATTCCGGCCACGCCGTCTTGATGAACGCGGAGCGGCGACCATCATTGTGCCGGTCGTACCTCACCTGCTATCGCGCCGCACGCTCGGCCCGTTGATTAGCGCTTAGCGGCTATGTGGCGGGGGCGACGCCGACTCCCGCTTCACACGGTCACCGATGTGGAGGCCGCGGTTGCGCTACAGGGATGTCGGATCGTCCTTCACCTGCCGGAGTGGGGATGCCGGGTCCCGCTTAATGCGGACCCGTGGATGGGACGGTGGCTCCTCCTTCACCGTGTCAGTAACGGTGGCATTGGGCCCATCTAACGGAGCGAGTGCTCCTTCATGATCTCCATCTGACAGACGAATTCTTCGCTCGTCAGAGACACCTCCGAGAGGAGACGGGGTCGTTTTTGCGGCTGGTCCTCTTCGTCGTCGGAGGAGATGACTATCTCCTTGCTGGAGGAGCCCGCCGCCATGGATGCGGATAGTCCCGGTGGGCGAGGACGGCGACTCCAAGATCTACCCAATGACGAACTTCCACCGGTGCCGCCTTCCAGTGCAGAGAACCAGGACTTCAGCATCGTGATACGTCTCCATTGTATCTATAATTTTTGATTGTTCTATGCCAATATTCTACAACTTTCATATATTTTTGGTAACTTTTTATACTATTTTTTGAACTAACATATTGATTCAGTACACAGTGTTAGTTCCTGTTTGTTGCATGTTTTTTGTTTCGCAGAATATCGATATCAAATGGAGTCCAAACGCGATAAATACTTACGGAGTTTCTTTTGTAATATATGTGATTTTTGGGAAAAAGAATCAACACGATACGATGCCCAAGGCGGCGACAAGGCATGGGGGCGCGCCACAGGGGGTAGGGCGTGCTCTGGGCCCTTGTGGCCACCCCGTAAGGCAGTTGGTATCCTTCTTCGGCCGCAAGAAAGTTATTATCCGGATAAAAATCGTGTTAAAATTTCAGCCCGATCGGAGGTACGTATCTCCGGTAATTTAAGAAATGGTGAAAGGCCAGAAACAGGGAGCGCAGAAACAAAAGGAAACATAGAGAGAGATCAAATCTCGGAGGGGCTCCCGCGCCTCCGCCGCCATGGAGGCCATGGACCAGAGGGGAAATCCTCCTCCCATCTAGGGAGGAGGCCAAGGAAGAAGAAGAAGGAGGGGGCTCTCTCCCCCTCTCTCCCGGTGGCGCCGAAACACAGCCAGGGCCATCATCGTGACGATGACCTACACCAACAACTTCGCCGCCATCATCACCAACTCTCCCCCCCTCTATGCAGCGGTGTAACACCTCTTCTACCCACTGTAATCTCTACTTAAACATGCTGCTCAACGCTATATATTATTTCCCCATGATGTATGGCTATCCTATGATGTTTGAGTAGATCTGTTTTGTCCTATGGGTTGATTGATGATCGTAATTTCTTTGAGTTGCATGTTTTATTATTGGTGATGTCCTATGGTGCTCTCCGTGTTGCACAAGCGCGAGGGATCCCCGTTGTAGGGTATTGCAATATGTTCATGGTTTGCTTATTATCTGCGTTGCATCAGTGATAGAAACACAAACACGGATACATGGGTTATGGCGTATGGGAATAAAGAGGACTTGATACTTTAATGCCATGGTTGGGTTTTACCTTAATGATCTTTAGTAGTTACGGATGTTTGCTAGAGTTTCAATCATAAGTGCATATGATCCAAGAAGATAAAGTAAGTTAGCTTATGCATGTCCCTCATATGAAATTGCAATGATGATTACCGGTCTTGTTATCGATTGCATAGGGACAAATAACTTTCTTATGACAAAAAGCTCTCTACTAAAACTAATGTAGTTGCTTCTTTATCTAAACACCCCCTAGTTTTTATTTACGTGCTCTTCATTAGCTTGCAAACCTATCCTGTTACACCTACAAAGTACTTCTAGTTTCATACTTGTTGTAGGTAAAACGAACGTCAAGCGTGCATAGAGTTGTATCGGTGGTCGATATAATTTGAGGGAATATTTGTTAAACCTTTAGCTCCTCGTTGGGTTCGACACTCTTACTTATTGAAAGAGGCTACACCTAATCCCCTATACTTGTGGGTTATCAAGACCTTTTTCTGGCGCCGTTACCGGGGAGAAATAGCATGGGGTGAATAGTCTCGTGTGTGCTTGTTCGCTTTATCACTAAGTAGATTTTATTTTTGTGCTCTTGTTTTCTATCTTTAGTTATGGGTAGGAAACGCAAAATACAAAAAAAATAGTTGTACCTACTACACCAATGGTTGAAGAACCACTAAAAATCTATCACACTCCTGAAACTTTTTACTTGGATCATCTTCGATCCACTTGTGCTCGTGCTGAAAACCTGATATGTCTCCAATGTATCTATAATTTTTTATTGTTCCATGCTATTATATTATCTGTCTTGGAAATTTTATATGCATTTATATGCTATTTTATATGATTTTTGGGACTAACCTATTAACCTAGAGCCCAGTGCCAGTTTATGTTTTTGTCTTATTTTTGAGTTTCATAGAAAGAATATCAAACGGAGTCCAAAGGGAACGAAACATTACGAAGATTTTTCTTGGACCAGAAGACATCAAATGGACTTGGAGTACATGCCAGGGGATCTGCGAGGCGACCACAAGGGTGGAGGGGGCGCCCCCTACCTTGTGGGCCCCTCACACCTTCCCTGACCTAGCTCTTTCGCCTATAAATTCCAAAATATTCCAGAAACATCAGAAGATAGATCAAAATCACTTGTCTGCAGCTGTAACCTTCTGTTCTCGCGAGATCCTATCTGGAGGCCTTTTCTGGTACTTTGCCAGAGGGGGAATTAACCACAGAGGGCATCTACATCAACACCATTGCCCTTCCGATGAAGTGTGAGTAGTTTACCACAGACCTACGGGTCCATAGCTAGTAGCTAGATGGCTTCTTCTCACTCTTTGTTCTTCAATACCATGTTCTCCTCGTTGTTCTTGGAGATCTATCCGATGTAATCCTCTTTTGCGGTGTGTTTGTCAAGATCCGATGAATTGTGGGTTTATGATCAGAATATCTATGAACAGTATGTGAGTTTCTTCTGAATTTTTTCATGCATGATTTGAGCTATCGGTTTGGTTTGGGCAACTAGATTGGTTTTTCTTGCAATGGGAGAAGTGCTTTGCTTTGGGTTCAATCTAGCGGTGCTCGATCCTAGTGACAGAAAGGGACATGACACGTATTGTATTGTTGCCATCGAGGATAAACAGATGGGGTTTTCATCATATTGCTTGAGTTAACTCCTCTACATCATGTCATCTTACTTAATGCGTTACTCTGTTTTTATGAACTTAATACACTAGATGCATGCTGGATAGCGGTTGATGTGTTGAGTAATAGTAGTAGATGCAGGCATGAGCCGGTCTACTTTTCACGGACGTCATTCCTATATTTCATGATCATTGCCATAGATGTCGCTATAATTATTCGTTTTTTATCAATTGCTTGACAGTAATTTGTTCACCCACCGTAATATCCGCTATCATGAGAGAAGCCTCTAGTGAAACCTATGGCCCCGGGTCTATTTTACATCTTATAAGTTCTAGATCTCCTATTTTGCAATCTTTTACTTTTCAATCTATAAAACAAAAAAATCCAAAAATATTTACTTTACTTGTTCATCTATCTCTATTGGATCTCACTTTTGACAATAACCTAGAAGGGATTGACAACCCCTTTATACCGTTGGGTGCAAGTTGTTTGATTGTTTGTGCATGAATTTGGTGACTTGTGTGTGATCTCCTACTGGATTGATACCTTGGTTCTCAAAACTGAGGGAAATACTTACTTCACTTTGCTGCATCTCCCTTTCCCCTTCAAGGGAAATACCAAAGCAACCTCGGGAAAGTAGCGAGGAAGTCAAGATTTCTGGCGCCGTTGCCGGGGAGATCTACGCCAAGTCAAGACCCACCAAGTACCTTTCATTAAACTCTCATCTCTCGCATTTACATTATTTGCCATTCGCCTCTCGTTTTCCTACCCCCACCTCTAAAACGATTTTCGAAAAGATTTGCCTTTTCTTCGCCCTTCTTTCGTTCGTCTTTCTTTGCTCGCTAGGGAGTGTGCTAGATTGTTTTTTGAGCTATCACTATGACCAACACTATTATTCCTCCTTTGTCCCTAGACTTTTGAAGTTCTTCACTTCAAACAAAAACAAGGAGAAAATTTGAAGGATGCTTGGTATAAGATGTTAGATTACTACCACAACTGTACTATAAAGGGGGATACTAAGGTTTTATTGCGTAATGTTTACGTTGGTTTGACTATGCCCCTTAGGCAACTTTTGGATTTTGCGGTTAAAGGGAATTTTATCAAAATTGATGCTAGCATTGCTTATGAAATAATAGAGGGTCTGGTAGGAACCCCACCCCCACAAAAGGCATGTAATCATACCCAAGAGGAAGTACGAACTTTTGAGAAGCTGGGTGAAGTGCAGAAAAATTTGGTTGATTTACCAAAATCTTTTGAACCGCTTAAAAATATAAGTGAAAACCATCACCGTTTGAATATGTTGATCTCTCTTTGCAATAAGCGGTTGGACGCTCTAGATATAAAAATCTCTGAAGATGATGGGAAACGTAAAGAACCTCCCGGATTGAGCATAATTCCATTAAAAAGATAAAATCCAAAGATGACAATACCTAGATCTATTTGCGTTTTATGCCTAGCTAAGGGCGTTAAACCATAGCGCTTGTTGGGAGGCAACCCAATTTTATTTTTTTCTGTTTACTTTTTGGTTATGTTTTGCAAGTTTTACACATTATTACTTCCATAGTAATTGTGTTTTGGTGTTTTATTTAGTGTTTGAGCCAAGTAAGACCGTTGTGATGGCTTACGATGATCGTTGATTTGATTTTTCTGAAAAGCAGAAACTTTTGTGGCCAATGCAGAAAATTCAATAAATCACTGGAACGTCTAAACCTTCTGAACTTTTTACACGAAATTGATGTACAAATTCCCTACGTTGTCTAATTTTTTTATAATTTTTAGAGTTACATAAGTATGCAAAGTTTTCAGATTGCTACAGACTATTCTGTTTTTGACAGATTCTGTTTTCTATGTGTTGTTTGCTTATTTTGATGCATC
>LR738709.1:589217734-589251631 GCA_902687465.1 Secale cereale | reverse complement strand
CGAACCATGCAAAAGTTTGAATACATTAGATATTACACCAATATAAAATTATAATAAGATCACAGTAGTACCTTCAGTGGTTATTTGCTTTGTTTTACTAACGGAGCTCACAAGATTTTTTGTCAAGTTTTGTGTTGTGAAGTTTTAAAGTTTTGGGTAAGGATTTGATGGACTATGTAATAAAGAGTGACAAAAGCCTAAGCTTGGGGATGCCCAAGGCACCCCAAGGTAAAATTCAAGGACAGCCAAGAGCCTAAGCTTGGGGATGCCCCGGGAAGGCATCCCCTCTTTCGCTTCATCCATCGATAACTTTACTTGAGGCTATATTTTTATTCACTACATGATATGTGTTTTGCTTGGAGCGTTATGTATGATATGAGTCTTTGCTTTTTAGTTGTCACAATCACCCTTGCTGTACACACCTTTTGAGAGGGACACACTTCAGTCGTGATTTATTAGAATATTCTATGTGCTTCACTTATATCTTTTGAGCTAGGCAATTTTGCTCTAGTGCTTCACCTATATCTTTTTAGAGCACGACGGTGATTTTATTTTATAGAAATTGTTGAACTCTCTTCCTTCACTTATATTATTTTGAGAGTCTCTAAAACATCATGGTAATTAGCTTGGATTATGAATTTTGTCCTAATATGATAGACATCCAAAGTAGGTATAATAAAAACCTCTATATGACAATTGTGATTGTTTTGAGATATGAGGATGGTAATATTAGAATCATGCTAGTAGTAAATAGTAGGGTAGAGAAAATAATTGTGTTAAGGTTCATGATTCCCGAAGCATGCATGTATGGTCTATAAAAAGAGCAACCAAAACGAAATGCTTGTGTCTTGGTTGTTCACCTTTGCGTGAAGGTCAGGGGCGCGCGATGGTTAACTCCTACCAACCTCCCCCCTAGGAGCATGCGTAGTAGTACTTTGGTTCGAGGGCAATAGATCTTTTGCAATAAGTATGTGAGTTCTTTATGACTAATGTTGAGTCCATGGATTATACGCACCCTCTCCCTTCCATCTTGCTAGCCACTCTAGTGTCGTGCAACTTTCGCCGGTGCATGAAACCCTCCTTATACCTTCCTCAAAACAGCCACCATACCTACCTATTATGGCATTTCCATAGCCATTCCGAGATATATTGCCATGTAACTCCACCGTTCCGTTTGTTATGACACGCTTCATCATTGTCATATTGCTTTGCATGATCATGTAGTTGACATAGTATTTGTGGCAAAGCCACCGTTCATATTTTTCATACATGTCACTCTCGGTCATTGCACATCCCGCTACACCACCGGAGACATTCATATAGAGTCATATCTTCGTTCTAGCATTGATTTGTAATATCGAGTTGTAAGTAAATAAAAGTGTGATGATCATCATTATTAGAACATTGTCCCATGTGAGGTTATCAAAAATAAAAGAGGCCAATGAAGCCCAAATAAGAAAAGAGGCCAAAGAAGCCCACTAAAAAAGAGAGGCCAACGAGCCCAAAATAAAAATAAAAAAATGAGAGAAAAAGAGAGAAGGGACAATGTTACTATCTTTTTCCACACTTGTGCTTCAGTGTAGCACCATGTTCTTCATAATAGAGAGTCTCCTATGTTGTCACTTTCATACACTAGTGGGAACTTCTGTTATAGAACTTGGCTTGTATATTCCAACGATGGGCTTCCTCAAGTGCCCTAGGTCTTCACGAGCCAGCAAGTTGATGCACACCCACTAGTTGTCTTTTTGAGCTTTCATACACTTGTAGCTCTAGTCCATCCGTTACATGGCAATACCTACTTGCTCACATTAATATCAATTGATGGACATCTCCATAGTCCATAGATTTGCCGAGTTGATGTGAGATTTTCTCCCCACTTTTGTCTATTACCACCTTCTATTCCACCCATAGTGCTATATCAATGTCCCACGCTCATATATTGCGTGAAATATTGAAAAGGATGAAGCACGTTAAAAAGTATGAACCAATTGCTTGGCTGACACACACCGGGGTTGGGCACGATCACCTTGTGTTGAGAAGAGGGAGCATAATAAGACTATATGATTTTGTAGGGATAACTTTATTTAGCCATGTTATTTTTGAAGCTTGATGATTTACTATGTAGTATGCTTAAAATATTATTGTTCTCATGTCAACATAAACTTTTCCTTGAAACTTATGGATCTGAACTTTCATACCACATTAAAGAAGAATTGCATTGATAAATATGTTGGGTAGCATTCCACATAAAAAATTATGTTTTTATCATTTACCTACTCGAGGACGAGCATGAATTAAGCTTGGGGATGCTTGATACGTCTCCAACGTATCTATATTTTTTGATTGTTCCATGCTATTATATTATCTTGAATGTTTTATATGCTATTTTATAATATTTTTGGGACTAACTTATTAACCTAGAGCCCAGTGCCAGTTTCTGTTTTTTCCTTGTTTTTGAGTTTCGCAGAAAAGGAATATCAAATGGAGTCCAAACGGAACAAAACTTTACGAGGATTTTTCTAGGACCAGAAGACATTCGGTGGACTTGGAGTACACGCCAGGGGATCTGTGAGGTGGCCACAAGGGTGGAGGGCGCGCCCTGGAGGGTAGGGCGCGCCCCCCTACCTTGTGGGCCCCTTGCACCTCCCATAACCTAGCTCTTTCGCCTATAAATTCCTGAATATTCTAGAAATGTTAAAAGATAGATCAAAACCACTTTTCCGCCATCGTAACCTTTTTTCTCGTGAGATCCCATCTGGAGGCCATTTCCGGTACTCTGTCGGAGGGGGAATCAACCACGGAGGGCATCTACATCAACACCATTGCCCTTCCGATGAAGTATGAGTAGTTTACCACAGACCTACGGGTCCATAGCTAGTAGCTAGATGGCTTCTTCTCTCTCTTTGTTCTTCAATACCATGTTCTCCTCATTGTTCTTGGAGATCTATCCGATGCAATCTTCTTTTGCTGTGTTTTTGTCAAGATCCGATGAACTGTGGGTTTATGATCAGAATATCTATGAATAATATTTGAGTTTCTTCTAAATTCTTTTATGCATGATTTGATATCTTAGTAATTCTCTTTGAACTATCGGTTTGGTTTGGCCAACTAGATAGGTTTTTCTTGCAATGGGAGAAGTGCTTTGCTTTGGGTTCAATCTTGCGATGCTCAATCCCAGTGACAGAAAGGGACATGACACGTATTGTATTGTTGCCATCGAGGATAATAAGATGGGGTTTTCATCATATTGCTTGAGTTAATTCCTCTACATCATGTCATCTTACTTAATGCGTTACTCCATTTTTATGAACTTAATACACTAGATGCATGTTGGATAGCGGTCGATGTGTGGAGTAATAGTAGTAGATGCAGGCAGAAGTTGGTCTACTTGTCACGGATGTGATGCCTATATTCATGATCATTGCCATAGATGTCGTTATAATTATTCGCTTTTCTATCAATTGCTTGACACTAATTTGTTCACCCACCATAATATCTGCTATCATGAGAGAAGCCTCTAGTGAAACCTATAGCCCTGGGTCTATTTTACATCTTATAAGTTTTATATTTACTATTTTGAAATCTTTTACTTTTCAATCTATCAAACCAAAAACCAAAAAATATTTACTTTACTTGTTCATCTATCTCTATCGGATCTCACTTTTGCAAATAACCTAGAAGGGACTGACAACCCCTTTATAGTGTTGGGTGCAAGTTGTTTGATTGTTTGTGCATGTATTTGGCGACTTGTGTGTAATCTCCTACTGCATCGATACCCTGGTTCTCAAAACTGAGGGAAATACTTACTTCACTTTCCTGCATCTCCCTTTCCTCTTCTTGGGAAATACCAACGCAACCTCGGGAAAGTAGCGAGGAAGTCAAAACCCAGCTAGCTTTGTTGAGAGAAAATCATTAGATGAGCATGCTTATTTTGTGTGACACCGCTTGTCTCAAAAAGGGAAACTTTTACTGGATCAAATTCATCATTTGGAGTGCTATGCTTGGAATTATGTGAAATATAAGATTTTACTTGTTGTTCTGAAGACCCTAAGGAACACATTCCCTATCAATGTGAGTTTAGTGATAATGAAATATTATCTTCTTATGCCAAAGGTATTTATAGTTATTATGGTGTTGAACAAATTGAAAATTTTGTAGCTTTTAAGGGTGCTTATAAAATTGCTTCTTTGATTGAAAAGTATGATGCTACTCTTTACAAATCTGAATTTTTTGCCATACTTAAATATTGCTATGAAAACTATGCTTCTAATGCTTATGTTAAACCATATATCGAGGACACCTCCACTGTCCAAGAAGAGACTAATATTTTGCAGGGATCTATGGAAGAATAAATTGATGACACTGTGAGCTCATTAGATGAAAACGATGACAAGGAGAGTGAAGAATAAAAGTTGGAAGTGCGGATTAGCTACCCGTGCCCACCTTCTAATGAGAGTAACTCTTCAATTCATACATTGTTTAATTACCCTTCATGCTTACCGAAGGATGATTGCTATGATAATTGCTATGATCCCTTGATTTCGTTTGAAATATCCCTTTTTGATGAACTTGATGCTTGCTATGCTTGTGGCCAAGATGCCATTATGAATTATGCTTATGGAACTTGCTATAGTTACTTATTTTAAGAATGAAATAGTTGCTATTGCACCCACACATGGTAGTCGTATTATCTTTTTGAATTATCCCAACTACACTCTATCGAAGAAGTTTGCGCTTATTAAGGATTATATTGATGGGTTGTGTTCTACTATTGCACATGATGATTTTGATGAATATAATATGCATGTGCTTGCTGCTCCTACTTGCAATTGTTATGAGAGAGGAACTACATCTCAACCTCTCTATGTTTCCAATATGATAAAATTGCAAGAAACTGTTTATGCTACGTATTGGCCTTTGCTTGATGTGCATGCATTGTTCTTTTATGACATGCAAATGCATAGGAAGAGAGTTAGATTTTGTTGTTGCATGATATATGTTACTTTGTGCTAACTACTAAATCACAAATTATTGTTAATTAAAATTGGCTTTGATATAGCTTGGGATCCGGGTGGATCCATTACTTGAGCACTATATGCTTAGCTTAATGGCTTTAAAGAAAGCGCTGTCAGGGATACAACCTGAAAGTTTTTGAGAGTCATTTATTTCTGTTGAGTGTTTTTAAAAATATTAAAAACAAAAAATAGAGAGGGGAACCTAAAAACTTTTTCAAAAAGAGAAGCGATTGGAAGGTTATGCATTGGAGAAGTGAGGGTCGACCTTGAACACTTGTGTTCATGCTCATGGAAATAATGTAGTTTTTTCATGGAAGTTTCTCACAAAAATAATTATCCCCTTGTACAATCCATTGTATTATAAAAATAATGTGCCAAGATTTACCTTTAGGATTTAGGTTGCTTGCTTGGTACGTGCAGTGCAGAAACATAAACTTTGGTTGTAGTGCGTGAATTTACATTTTTTACTGGAAAGTCATAAATTTCTGAATTTTCTACACATTATTTCTATGCAAATTGTTAATTACGTCCTAATTTTTCAGAATTTTTAGAGGTACAGAAGTATGACAGTAATTCAAGTCTTTACAGACTGTCCTGTTTTCATAGATTGCTGTTATATCTTTATTATTTTCTTATGTTTGAAATCTTCTTGAGCCTCCTTTTATTTCGGGCCATAGGATTGTGATAGCATACATTGGGTAATGTTTGATTATAACTATACAATAATGTTACATAGGACACGATGGGATTTGATGTTATATGTACTAACCCCTCTAATAAAAAGTTCGGTTGAATTTTGTGTGATTGAAGTTTTCCAGTTTTGGGTGAGAACATGATGGATGGAGGAATAATGAGTGGCAAGAGCCTAAGCTTGGGGATTCCTGAGTTACCCCAAGGTAATATTGAAAGACTCCCAAGCAACTAAGCTTGGGGATGCCCCGGAAGGCATCCCCTCTTTCTTCTAACGACCATCGGTAAGTTTACTTGGAGCTATATTTTTATTTGTCACATGATATACGTAAGTCTTTGAGTGTCGTGTGCTTTTTATTGTTCTTTTAATAATGCACCATGCTGGTATGAGATAGTCCTTGGTTGATTTATAGAATGCTCTTTGCACTTCACTTATATCTTTTGAGTATGGCTTTATAGAATGCTTCATGTCCTTCACTTCTATCATTTGAAGTTTGGATTGAAGGAAATATGGCCTAGAAGCAATAATAAAGTTATTATTTATTTCATTATATCATGATAAATGTTTATTATTCATGCTAGAATTGTATTAACCGGAAACTTAGTACATGTGTGAATACATAGACAAAACAGAGTGTCCCTAGTATGCCTCTACTAGACTAGCTCATTGATCAAAGATAGTTATGTTTCCTAACCATAGACATGAGTTGTCATTTGATCAATGGGATCACATCATTAGGAGAATGATTTGATGGACTAGACCCATCCGTTAGCTTAGCACTATGATCATTTAGTTTTACTGATATTGCTTTCTTCATGACTGATACATGTTCCTATGACTATGAGATTATGCAACTTCCGAATACCGTAGGAACACCTTGTGTGCTATCAAACGTCACAACGTAACTGGGTGATTATAAAGATGATCTACAAGTGTCTTCGAAGGTGTTCGTGGTGTTGGCATAGATCAAGAATAGGATTTTTCACTCCGAGTGTCGGTGAGGTGTCTCTGGGCCCTCTCGGTAATACACATCATAATAAGCCTTGCAAGCAAATGACTAATGAGTTAGTCATGAGATGATGTATTATGGAACGAGTAAAGAGACTTGCCCGTAACGAGATTAACTAGGTATGGTGATACCGACGATCAAATCTCGGGCAAGTAACATACCGATGACAAAGGGAACAACGTAAGTTGTTATGCGGTTTGGCCGATAAAGATCTTCGTAGAATATGTAGGAGCCAATATGAGCATCTGATACGTCTAAAACGTATCTATAATTTATGCTTGCTCCATGCCTCTTTTGTGTGATATTGCTATGATATTTATACACTTCCATACACTTTTGATCATATTTGGACTAACCTATTAAGTCAGTGCACCCCAGTGCCAGTTTCTGTTTTCTGCTGTTTTTTGTATTTCAGGTTTTCCCGTCACGTAAACTGTCAGAAAAATCCCGGAAAAATTATATAAAAAATCAGCGTTCCAGAAGCTTCCTGGCGGCCAAAGTAGGGCCGGAGGGGGGCCACCAGGGCTCCAGGCACCCTGGTGGCGCGGCCCCCCTCCTGGCCACGCCGGGGGGGCGCCTGGGCCCCCCAGGCCTCCTTTGATGCCCCCCTTTGGCACATATTTAACACGCGTCCCGAAACCCTCGAGAACGGATCCCTTTTTCGCGATCTCATCTCTGTTCCGCCGCCGCCGCGCTTCCAAGATCGGGAGCACCAGGAGAACTCTTCCCGGCACCCTGCCGGAGGGGAGGATCACCACCGGGAGCCTCTCCACCACCATGGACGCCTCCCGGATGAGTTGTGAGTAGTCTCCCTTGGACCATGGGTCCATGACCAGTAGCTATGTGATGTTCTCCTCCCCTTCTTGTGCTTCACTAATTAGACCTCGTGAGCTGCCCTACATGATCGAGGCACATATGTCATCCATATGCTGTTGCTATGATGAGTTTGATGGGATCCGATGGATTGTGAGATTATGTTCAGATTGTGTTTGAGTAATATATTTGATTTATCTCTTTTATATTTATGTTCTTAAGTAATTCTTGCATGTTCTCTGTTGCTATTTATTGCTTTGGCCAAGTAGTAGGTAGTGACTCCAAGAGGGAACGTTATGCTTGATTGTGGGTCCATGCCCCTCGATGACTAGCTTGAGTGACAGAAACATGAGTCTAGGGGATGTGTTGTTGCCACAAGGGGGAAAACAACGGTGCTTGTACTCGCGGGTGCAAGGATTGTTTACTTTACGCAAAGTTCTTTTAATGCAGTTGTGTGTTGCTTTGAGTTTACACTATGGGTGGGACTCGCAACTTAATACCAGTGAGATGTTCTGGATAGATATCTCAAGGTGGATGATTAGTAGTAGATGCAGATGGATTTCGGTCTACTTGCCTTGGCGTACCGCCCATGCTTTGAACCTCTACCTTTCTTGCAACATAGTTAGCATTGGTTTGCGCACATAATTCTGTCAATTGCCCAGCTGTAATTCGTTTACCTCACATAGCTGTTTTATCGTGTTTTGGGAGAGAGACATCACTAGTGAACATCATGGGACCCCGGTCCATATTACCATCACTGATCACATCCGCTATTTACTTTCCGTTTTTACTTACTAGTTGCAGCAATACCTATCACTATTATCTCTTGCGTTTGATCCTTTGTAAACGACAAGGCCAGAGGGATTGACAACCTCTCTGTACTCATTGGGAGCAAAGTTATTTGTATCCGTGTGCAGGTCCAAGTTGATTGCTAAGTATCTGGCCCCGTTAGCAGTTGACACCTTCTTGTTGAACCTTGGAGTCTCAGGGGAAATCGATCCTTGGTATCTTTGCCAAGGGAAAACTTCCGCTACACTGCATCTCAAACCTTCCACTTGGGGTAACCAACGAGGGGCGAGAAGCCATCAAGCAAAGTTTTCTGGCGCCGTTGCCGGGGACTCCACTCTTCAAGATAGGGGAGTTGCACGCTATCTTTTGTCTTTTCTTTTTAGTCTTGTTAGTTTACCTTTCAGTTTTCTTTATGTCTTTTCACTAGTTTTGCTTAATGGAAAACAAAAAAAATATGAGAGAGCTTTATAAGCTCTACCTTGCTTTGGGACATGATGTGATTGAAGAGAAAATTAAAAAACCTATGGAACTTTATTACTTGCATAACAATCATGATGGTGGTGATGTTATTAGTATGCTTTCTTTGAATATCAATATTGCTAATGACATGGAAAGCTCTAAGCTTGGGGATGACACGTTTGATGAACATGATATTTTTAGTCCCCCAACTTTTGAAGATGATACTTTGCTTCCTATATATGATGATTACAATGATGAATATGATGTTTTCAGTCCACCTACTATTGAGGATAAAATTTATTATGATTATGATATGCCTCCTAAATACAATGATTACCATGATGGTTATGATTGCTTTACTCTCACTATTCCTAATAAGAAAGATTTTGCTTATATGAAGAGTAATGATACCTTTTTGCATGTGGATCATGGTAACAATGCTTTATGTGATGCTTATATTGTTGAGTTTATTCGTGATCCCACTGGAAATTATTATGAGAAGGGAACATATGCTTATAGATATTTCAATAATATCAAGTTCCCTCTCTTTATGTTGAAGGTTTTGAAGCTGCACTTGTTTTGTCTTCCTATGCTTATTGCTTTGTGCTTCAATGAATTATTGTATTGCAATATTCCTATGCATAGGAAGCATGTTAGGCTTAAATGTGTTTGGTATTTGCTTCTTGATGCTCTCTTTTGTTCTTCAACTCTTATTCCTACGAGAGCATCATTAAAGTCTTAAGCCTATCTTTATGGCTATAAAGAAAGAGCTCTAGGGAGACAACCCTTGTTATCTTTGCTTTCAGTTTGTTCTTTCAGTTTTAGTGGTCTTGATGTTTGTTACTACTGTAGCAACATCATTATATCTTTACTTTTCAGCTTTGTGCCAAGTTTAGCCTCTGATTGCAAGAAAGTTCAAAAGTTGTGACGTGCTGTCCAGGAAACAGATTCTGTCCTTGGACAGAAAAATTCGTATAAAATCACCAGATCATCTTTTTGGTCTGAATTTTTTCGACAGCGTGCTCTATACAATTGGCTTTCAGGCGTCTGTTCTGAGTTTTTTGATTTGAGTTGCAGAAGTGCCCCGAAAAAAATCATTTACTACCCGCTGGTCTGTTTTTCACAGATTCTGTCCTGTTTTGCCTTTCCTTCATTTTGCAAACCTTGAGCTTGCTTTTTCTTTGCAAAAACCTTTTGGCAATCTTGAGAAACAGTAGACCTTCAAGAATATCCTTATTTCCAGCAAGGAACAATTATTTTATTATGGGTACTAACCTCGCTAATCAGATTATGATGAGTTATGTATGAAGGGAGTTTTCAAGTGTGCGAGGGAAGATGATAAAAAGATTCAGGAGTGTCAAACGCTCAAGCTTGGGGATGCCCCCATGCACCCCCAAGAAATATTCAAGAAGACTCAAGCGTCTAAGCTTGGGGATGCCCCCGTGCATCCCCTTCTCCATCAACATTATCAGTTCGTCTTTCGTTCCACTATATTTTTATCACTTCATGTGTTATGTGCTATGCTTGGAGCGTCTTGCTTTTAGTTTCCTTTTTAGTTTTCTTTAGCTTTTCATAACGAGTTGGAACTCAGCTTTCTTTATGTGGGAGAGAAACACGCTCCACTTCAACCTAGAACATAACATAGAATTTTCATGTCTATCTTTGCTGTGTGTGTTCTTTGTCTTTCAATTGCTACTATCATGTTCAGCTCTTAGTTTTCATGCTTATCTTTTTAAAGAGCTTTTGTTTAGTTGGTCGCTGGAACTCTCTTTAGTATCATGCTTATCTTGTTAAGAGAGTTGGCTTCTGTTGCACTGGTCTATATGTCTATGATAAAATGCTACGTGCATAATGGTGCTTAGTGTTCATGTTTTCTTATGGTTAGTCTCAAATAGCTGGGGGGTTCCCAATGTGTTATTGGAGTACCAACATGATTTGTTTGCCTATGATGTGGTATGGTTCAGTGATATCTTCCTTCGAGAATTTATTTTGATTGACTTGGCGTATGCTCACGCATATTTAAGACCGTAAAGAAAGTCTGTGAAGCCTTGATGATCTTCAGTTTCTGAGTAGCGATATAACTTCCATGCCTAATTCAATGTTGCTTTGTCGCTCTGCATGATTATGGCCGTCATTGCTCTTTTAGTTGGTCGCTCCCAGTCTTTTGCTAACCTCCACATGTACTAAGCGAACTGACTGCTTGTGCATCCAAAATCCTTTAAACCAGTTATGCCATATGAGTCCACCATACCTTCCTATACATGGTATGTACCTGCCATTCCTAACGAAGACTTTCATGTACCATCTCGAAATTATTCAAAAAAAGCATTCCTCTTTTGTGCCTCTGTTTTAGTTCATGAGGAAGTAGTAGTTAATTCATGATCTTTTTAAGCTGGACAAGCTTCACCCCGGGATTGCATGTCTAATGTGCAAACCCATAATACGAGAAGGAACTGGCAAAGAGTGCGCCCGGCTAAAAAATAATATAACAAACAAACCCTCCTTCACGCTTTGTTCATGAGAAATCAGAAAACTTTGGCAGTGATAAACAAAGGAGATTAAGAGGATGTGATCGTCCTCATTCGGGAGCCGTTCCTCGAAACTTGTCCATCTCAAGAAGTGATTGAGTTATCTGCTAGCATTCGTTGACGGAACATGCATAATCTAAAAAAATAAATTATTACCTCTGTTTTTTAAAACCAAGAGCTCTGGTACATGTTTTGTCTTTGTTTCCGACTACGGGTTTTCAACCTTGCCAACAAAAGCCATGGTTCGAGAGTCTCCACCTTCTTTTAAAGCACCAACTATTAAGAGCATGATTGTCATTCTGAGTGTAATGTGCATTGTCCCAAAGTAGCATTGTCTTTTGCATGATTGTGATATCGTTTATTATGAAATCATTGTATCTAGTCATCACTTAAACCTTGGAGGTGCCCCTGCATTTATGTTTTGCTTCACTAAAGGGGGCAAGCGAGATACCACTTTGTCATATTTGCACACCATGCTCATTACAAATCTATTTGATGTTTCAGTATCATATTATAAAACTTTCAGTTCTTTGTGATTTTCTCATGAGGCAACTTAATTACTACAGATTCATTGTCTCAGTAAGCTTTTGTCATGTGACTATAAAAAAAATCCTTATATGGTTAATAGCATGTCACCACAGAAATTATACTTGTTATCATTTACCTACTCGAGGACGAGCAGGAATTAAGCTTGGGGATGTTGATACGTCTAAAACGTATCTATAATTTCTGCTTGCTCCATGCCTCTTTTGTGTGATATTGCTATGATATTTATACACTTCCATACACTTTTGATCATATTTGGACTAACCTATTAACTCAGTGCACCCCAATGTCAGTTTCTGTTTTCTGTTGTTTTTGTATTTCAGGTTTTCCCGTCACGTAAACTGTCAGAAAAATCCCGGAAAAATTATATAAAAAATCAGCGGTCCAGAAGCTTCCTGGCGGCCAAAGTAGGGCCGGAGGGGGGCCACCAGGGCTCCAGGCGCCCTGGTGGCGCGGCCCCCTCCTGGCCGCGCCGGGGGGGCGCCTGGGCCCCCCAGGCCTCCGCTGATGCCCCCCTTTGGCATATATTTAACACGCGTCCCGAAACCCTCGAGGACGGAACCCTTTTTCGCAATCTCATCTCTGTTCCGCCGCCTCGGCGCTTCCAAGATCGGGAGCACCAGGAGAACTCTTCCCGGCACCCTGCCGGAGGGTAGGATCACCACCGGGAGCCACTCCACCACCATGGACGCCTCCCGGATGAGTTGTGAGTAGTCTCCCTTGGACCATGAGTCCATGACCAGTAGCTATGTGATGTTCTCCTCCCCTTCTTGAACTTCACTAATTAGACCTCGTGAGCTGCCCTACATGATCGAGGCACATATGTAATCCTTATGCCGTTGCTATGATGAGTTTGCTGGGATCCGATGGATTGTGAGATTATGTTCACATTGTGTTTGAGTAATATATTTGATTTACCTCTTTTATATTTATGTTCTTAAGTAATTCTTGCATGTTCTCCGTTGCTATTTATTGCTTTGGCCAAGTAGTAGGTAGTGACTCCAAGAGGGAACGTTATGCTTGATTGTGGGTTCATGCCCCTCGATGACTAGCTTGAGTGACAGAACATGAGTCTAGGGGATGTGCTGTTGCCACAAGGGGGAAAACAACGGTGCTTGTACTCGCGGGTGCAAGGATTGTTTACTTTACGCAAAGTTCTTTTAATGCAGTTGTCTATTGCTTTGAGTTTACACTATGGGTGGGACTCGCAACTTAATACCAGCGAGATGTTCTGGATAGATATCTCAAGGTGGATGATTAGTAGTAGATGCAGATGGATTTCGGTCTACTTGCCTTGGCTTACCGCCCATGCTTTGAACCTCTACCTTTCTTGCAACATAGTTAGCATTGGTTTGCGCACATAATTCTGTCAATTGCCCAGCTGTAATTCGTTTACCTCACATAGCTGTTTTATCGTCTTTTGGGAGAGAGACATCACTAGTAAACATCATGGGACCCCGGTCCATATCACCATCACTGATCACATCCGCTATTTACTTTCCGTTTTTACTTACTAGTTGCAGCAATACCTATCACTAATATCTCTTGCATTTGATCCTTTGTAAACGACAAGGCCGGAGGGATTGACAACCTCTCTGTACTCGTTGGGAGCAAAGTTATTTGTATCTGTGTGCAGGTCCAAGTTGATTGCTAAGTATCTGGCGCCGTTAGCAGTTGACACCTTCTTGTTGAACCTTGGAGTCTCAGGGGAAATCGATCCTTGGTATCTTTGCCAAGGGAAAACTTCCGCTAGACTGCATCTCAAACCTTCCACTTGGGGTAACCAACGAGGGGCGAGAAGCCATCAGCATCCAGGTTCCGCTATTGGTTATTGACCGGAGATGAGTCTCGGTCATGTCTACATAGTTCTCGAACCCGTAGGGTCCGCACGCTCAACGTTTGATGACGATCGGTATTATAAGTTTATGTGTTTTGATGTACCGAAGGTAGTTCGGAGTCCCGGATGAGATCGGGGACATGACGAGTAGTCTCAAAATGATCGAGACGTAAAGATCGATATATTGGACGACTATATTAGGACATCGGAGAGGTTCCGAGTGATTCGGGTATTTTTCGGAGTACCCGAGAGTTACAGGAATTCGCCGGGAGTATATCGGCCTTATTGGGCTTTAGGGGAAAGAGAGAGAGGAGGCTCCGCCCCCCCAAGGCTTATTCCGAATTGGACTAGGGGGAGGGGCTGCGCCCCCTCCTTCGTTCTCTTCTCTTTTCCCTTTCCTTCTCTCCTACTCCTACTACTTGGAAGGGCTCCTAGTTCTACTAGGAAAGGGGGAATACTACTCCCGGTGGGAGTAGGACTCCCCTAGGGCGCGCCATAGAGAGGGCCGGCCCTCCCCCTCCTCCACTCCTTTATTTATGGGGGTAGAGGCACCCCATAGACACACAAGTTGATCAAGTTGATCTCTCCCAACCGTGTGCGTTGCCCCCCTCCACAGAAACACACCTCGGTCATATCGTTGCAGTGCTTAGGCGAAGCCCTGTGCAGGTAGCTTCATCATCTCCGTCACCACGCCGTCGTGCTGACGAAACTCTCCCGTGAAGTTTTACTGGATCAAGAGCTCGTGGGACGTCATCAAGCTGAACGTGTGCTGAACGCGGAGGTGCCGTACGTTCGGTGCTTGATCGGTTGGATCGCGAAGAAGTTAGATTACATCAACCACGTCACTAGACGCTTCCGCTTTAGGTCTACAAGGGTACGTAGACACACTCTCCCCTCTCGTTGCTATGCATCTGGTAGATAGATCTTGCATGATCGTAGGATTTTTTTGAAATACTACGTTCTCCAACATGGATTGCCTTTTTCTCTACACATAGAAGACCGCCATTTGTAGAATGCTCTTTTGCTTCACTTATATTTGTTAGAGTGTGGGCATATCTTTGTAGAAATAATTAAATCTCTTGCTCCACTTATATCTATTTAGAGAGTTAACATGAATTGGTCATTCACATGGTTAATCATAAAACCCTACATGAAACTTGTAGATCGCTGAATATGATATGTTCGATTCCTTGCAATAGTTTTGCAATGTAGAGATGCTAATATGTGGGTGGTACTAGTGAATGATTGTGTTTTAGTAAGAATATTGGTGGGTTTGTGATTCCCGAATCATGCACGTATGGTCTCCCGTTATGCTAAGAAGTTGGAGCACAATTTATCCTTGATTGTCTATCTTTGTGTGAAGGTCGGGGACGCGCGATGGTTAACTCCTACCAACCTCCCCCCTAGGAGCATGAGTAGTAGTACTTTGCTTCGAGGGCTAATAAACTTTTGCAATAAGTATGTGAGTTCTTTATGACTAATGTGATTCCATGGATTATACGCACTCTCACCTTCCATCATTGCTAGCCTCTTCGGTACCGTGCATTGCCCTTTCTCACCTCGAGAGTCGGTGCAAATTTCGCCGGTGCATCCAAACCCCGTGATATGATACACTCTATCACACATAAGCCTCATTATATCTTCCTCAAAACAGCCACCATACCTACCTATTATAGCATTTCCATAGCCATTCCGAGATATATTGCCATGTAACTTCCATCATCATCATATACATGACTTGAGCGTTCATTGTCACATTGATTTGCATGATCGTAAGATAGCTAGCATGATATTTTCATGGCTTTTTTGTTTTTTATATCTTTGCTATGCTAGATCATTGCACATCCTGGTACACTGTCAGAGGCATTCATATAGTCTTAGTTTTATCGAGTTGTAAGTAAATAAAAGTGATCATCATTATTAGAGCAATGACCCATGTGAGGATATAAAAAAAGAGGCCAATGAAGCCTAAATAAAAAAGGGGCCAAAAAAGCCCATCAAAAAAGGAAAAAAAATACAAAAATGAGAGAAAAAGAGAGAAGGGGCAATGTTACTATCCTTTTCCACACTTGTGCTTCAGAGTAGCACCATGTTCTTCATATAGAGTGTCCCCTATATTGTCACTTTCATATACTAGTGGGAATTTTTCATTATAGTACCTGGCTTGTATATGCCGATATGGGCTTCCTCAAATGCCCGAGGTCTTCATGAGCAAGAAAGTTGGATGCACACCCACTTAATTTTCAGTTTGAGCTTTCATACACTTATAGCTCTTAGTGCATTCGTTGCATGACAATCCCTACTCCTTGCATTGATATCAATTGATGGGCATCTCCATAGCCCGTTGATCCTCCTAGTTGATGTGAGACTTTCTCCCTTTTATCTTCTCCACATAAACCTCTACCACCGCACTCTATTCCACCCATAGTGCTATATCCACGGCTCTCACTCATGTATTGCGTGAGAGTTGAAAAAATCTAAAGTGCATTAAAAAGTATGAACCAATTGCTTGGCTGACATCGGGGTAGTACATGATTTATATTTTGTGTTCAGAAGATGGAGCATGACAAGACTATATGATTTTGTAGGGATGGCGGTCCTTAGCATTGATATTTTGAAAGACTTGATTGTTTGTTGGGATGCCTGAGTATTGAATTCTTTTATGTCAAATGATAGACTATTGCTTTGAATCACTTGTGTCTTAATATTCATGCCATGATTAGATTATATGATCAAGATTATGCTAGGTAGCATTCCACATCAAAAATTATCTTTTTTATCATGTACCTACTCAAGGATGAGCGGGAATTAAGCTTGGGGATGCTGATACGTCTCCATTGTATCTACAATTTTTTATTGTTCCATGTCAATATTCTAGAACTTTCATGTATTTTTGGTAATTTTTTATATTATTTTTGGGACTAACTTATATTGATCCAGTGCCCAGTGTCAGTTCCTGTTTGTTGCATGTTTTTTGTTTCGCAGAATATCCATATCAAACGGAGTCCAAACGCGATAAAAAATTACAGAGATTTTTTCGGAAGATATGTGATTTTTGGGAAAAAGAATCAACACGATACGATGCCCGAGGCGGAGACAAGGCAGGGTGTGCGCCCCAGGTGGTAGGGCATGCCCTGTGCCCTTGTGGCCACCCCGTAAGGCAGTTGGTGCCCTTCTGCGGCTGCTAGAAAGCTAATATCCGGATAAAAATCATGTTAAAATTACAGACCAATCTGAGTTACGGATCTCCGGGAATTTAAGAAACGGTGTGATACGTCTCCAACGTATCTATAATTTTTTTTATTGTTCCATGCTGTCATATTATCATTCTTGGATGTTTTACAACCATTTTATAGTCATTTTATATCATTTTTTGGTCCTAACCTATTGACATAGTGCCAAGTGCGAGTTGTTGTTTTCTACATGTTTTTTACATTGCAGGAAATCAATATCAAACAGAGTCCAAACACAGCAAAACTTTTTGTGGATTTTTTTGGACCACAAGACATCCAATGGCGCGCCCTGGTGGGTTGTGCTCCCCTCGGAGCTCCCCCAGGTGCAGCCCTGGCCTGGCGCCCTGTGGGTTGTGCCCACCTCGGGTGCCCCTCGGACCGCCTCTTTGCTCTATAAATACCCCAATACTCCAAAAACCCTCGGGGAGTCGACGGAACTTCGATCCAGCCACCGGAGAGTCCAGGGCCACCAAATCCAATCTAGACACCATCACAGAGGGGTTCACCACTTCCATTGGTGGCTCTCCGATGATGTGTGAGTAGTTCCTTGTAGACCTATGGGTCCGTAGTCAGTAGCTAGATGGCTTCCTCTCTCTCTCTCTCTCTCTCTCTCTCTCTCTCTCTCTCTCTCTCTCTCTTGATTATCAATACAATGGTCTCTTGGAGATCCATATGATGTAACTCTTTTGCGGTGTGTTTGTTGGGATCCGATGAACTTTGAGTTTATTATCATATCTATCTTTTTAAATCCATGAAAGTTATTTGTGTCTTCTTTTGATCTCTTATATGCATCATTGCTTATAGCTGATACGTCCAAAACGTATCTATAATTTCTGCTTGCTCCATGCCCTTTATGTGTGATATTGCTATAATATTTATGCACTTCCATACACTTTTGATCATATTTGGACTAACCTACTAATGGTTGCAAAAGTGCACAATATTCTTGTTTTACACTTTATTGTGTAGGAATTACTTGGAAATTGACAAAAACGCAAAAGGAGTCGTATTGGAGTAGGACTCTGACTTTCCTGAAATCTGTCTGAGAAAGTTTATTAAAGATGGTCACGTTCCGGCCCGAAGACGACGTCAAACGGAAAAAGTCTAGTTGCGAAAGTTGTGGGGAATTTCGAGGCTATGCTTCTGGATATAAAATTCGTCCAAATCGGAGTCCGGACGGCCGAGTAAAGCCCGTTTTATTGAGGCCCAAAATCTGATGACGGGAATCCGAGAGTCTATATAAAGAGAGGAAACCTAGGTCACCAAGGGCCACGAATTTTCCTCCTCCCGAGCCGCCGTCTTGGAGGGGAGGACCAGCACCATTGCAGCACCATCCACAAGGAAGAAGGGGGGCCAAGGAGCCACTGCCCCCTAGGGCCGCCGCCGCCGCGCCCCCAAGGGCCGCCGCCGCCGCCTCCGTGGCTGCCGCCGGCCATCTCCTCCTCGCGGGGCTGCACCTCTCCATCAACACCATCATCAACCTCCTCCTCACCATGTCCATGCGTGAGTAGTCTTCTCCGGGGCCGAGGGCTCGTACGTGTAGCTATGTGGTTATCTCTCTCTCCCATGATGTGATCTTCGTTGTGATCATAGGCTATGTTAATCTAGGGTGATCCCATGATGTTTCCCCTTCCTCTATGTATTGGATTGATTTACTCACTTGTCTTTATCAAGTAGAATTCCCGAGACCAAGGTGACAGCGGTCTATTGGATATGGATTAAAAAAATATTTTCATGAGTGATTTCCTCTCTTGTGTGTTGATTGAAGATTGAGAGTCTCTTGGTGCTTGTCTTTGACTATCCTTTAGATATGTTGTGGTGATTGTGGGACTCTCTTTGGATGGCCGCGGTGACATTAGGAAATCCTTAGATTGAGAACTACGAACTTTGAGGTGTGCTTTTGTAGCCCTACATAATTCTCGTCCTCTCTTGACCACGAAGGAATGACCTCCGGGTGCGTCTCCATTGCATGTTTTATGGGAAATATCATGTGATTCGATTATGTTAATGTTGTTGGGAGTTGCCACTAGTGAAAGTATGAACCCTAGGCCTTGTTTCCACCATTGCAATACCATTTGTGCTCACGTTTACCACTTGTTTGCTTACTGCACTTTTTATTACAGATTTATATTACTTTGTTTTGCCATCCATATCACTTGCCATTTAACATCTCTTCGTCGAACTAGTGCACCTATACATCTGACAAGTGTATTAGGTGTGTTGGGGACACAAGAGACTTCTTGTATTTTAGTTGCAGGGTTGCTTGAGAGAGACCATCTTCAACCTCTACTTCCCTGAGTTCGATAAACCTTAGGTCATCCACTTGAGGGAAATTGCTGCTGTCCTACAAACCTCTGCGCTTGGAGGCCCAGCATAGTCTACAAGAGTAGAAGCGGTTGTAGACATCAAGCTATTTCTGGCGCCGTTGCCGGGGAAGTGAGTGCTTGAAGGTATATCTTTAGATCTTGCAATTAAATCTTTTTGTTTCTTGTTTTTATTTCACTAGTTATGCTTATGGACAACCTTGCTATTGGATCGTTGCTTGTGGGAAGACGCCCCACACCTGTGGTGGTTGCTCCTCCCCGTACTGAAATTGTGCCCTATAAAATACCAGCTGGTATTATCGATTATGTTTTGGCTAATCGTTATGCAGGAGACAGACATCCCGGTGAACACTTGCTATATCTGTCACAACTATGTTCATTATTTAAGCTTGCAGGTGTATCAAGGGAGTTTGTCATGAGGAAATTGTTCGCCGTATCACTTATAGATAAAGCTTCAGATTGGTATAAGCTTCTCGATAACTCGCACTTGCTTGATTGGCAAGAGCTTATGTCTCTCTTTTATACTAAGTTCTATCCTCTTCATGAAATTCATCGAGACAGGAACTATATCTATAACTTTAGGTCTCGTGACGGAGAGAGCGTAGCTCAAGCTTGGGGTAGACTGAAAACGTTAATGCTAAAAAGTCCTAACCATGGGCTCCCCAAAGATGCTTATGTGGAGAGTAAGAGTACCTTTTTGCATGTGGATCATGGTAACAATGCTTTATGTGATGCTTATGTTGTTGAGTTTATTCGTGATCCCACTGAAAATTATTATGAGAAGGGAACATATGCTTATAGATATTTCAATAATATCAAGTTCCCTCTCTTTATGTTGAAGGTTTTGAAGCTGCACTTGTTTTGTCTTCCTATGCTTATTGCTTTGTGCGTCAATGAATTATTCTATTGCAATATTCCTATGCATAGGAAGCATGTTAGGCTTAAATGTGTTTGGTATTTGCTTCTTGATGCTCCCTTTTGTTCTTCAACTCTTATTCCTACGAGAGCATCATTAAAGTCTTATGCCTAGCTTAAAGGCATAAAAGAAAGCGCTTTTGGGAGGCAGCCCACAATGAATAAAATTTTATTTTGCTTTTGTTGTGTCTTGATGTTGTTACTACAGTAGCATCATCATTGTATCTTTACTTTTCAGCTTTGTGCCAAGTGTAGCCTCTGATTGCAAGAAAGTTCAAAAGTTGTGACGTGCTGTCCAGGAAACAGATTCTGTCCTTGGATAGAAAAATTCGTATAAAATCACCAGTTCATCTTTTTGGTCTGAAGATTTTCGACAGCGTGCTCTATACAATTGGCTTTCGGGCGTCTGTTCTGAGTTTTTTGATTTGAGTTGCAGAAGTGCCCCGAAAAAATTATTTACTACCTGCTGGTCTGTTTTTTCACAGATTCTGTCCTGTTTTGCCTCTTCTTCGTTTTGCAAACCTTGAGCTTACTTTTTCTTTGCAAAAACCTTTTGGCAATCTTGAGAAACAGTAGACCGTCAAGAATATCCTTATTTCCAGCAAGGGAAAATTATTTTATTATGGGTACTAACCTCGCTAATCAGATTATGATGAGTTATGTATGAAGGGAGTTTTCAAGTGTGCGAGGGAAGATGATAAAAAGATTCAGGAGTGTCAAACGCTCAAGCTTGGGGATGCCCCCGTGCACCCCCAAGACATATTCAAGAAGACTCAAGCGTCTAAGCTTGGGGATGCCCCCGTGCATCCCCTTCTCCATCAACAATTATCAGTTTGTCTTTCGTTCCACTATATTTTTATCACTTCATGTGTTATGTGCTATGCTTGGAGCGTCTTGCTTTTAGTTTCCTTTTTAGTTTTCTTTAGCTTTGCTTGCTGTTCATAACGAGTTGGAACTCAGCTTTCTTTGTTTGGGAGAGAAACACGCTCCACTTCAACCTAGAACACAACATAGAATTTTCATGTCTATCTTTGGTGTGTGTGTTCTTTGTCTTTCAATAGCTACTATCATGTTCAGCTCTTAGTTTTCATGCTTATCTTTTTAAAGAGCTTTTGTTTAGTTGGTCGCTGGAACTCTCTTTATTTATCATGCTTATCTTGTTAAGAGGGTTGGCTTCTATTGCACTGGTTGATATGTCTATGATAAAAATGCTATGTGCATAATGGTGCTTAGTAGTTCATGTTTTCTTATGGTTAGTATCAAATAGCTGGGGGGTTCTCAATGTGTTATTGGAGTACCAACATGATTTGTTTGCCTATGATGTGGTATGGTTTAGTGGTATCTTCCCCCAAGAATTTATTTTGATTGACTTGGCGTATGCTCATGCATATTTAAGACTGTAAAGAAAGTCTATCAAGCCTTGATGATCTTTAATTTCTGAGTAGCGATATAACTTCCATGCTTGATTCAATGTTGCTTTGTCGCTCTGCATGATTATGACCGTCATTGCTCTCTTAGTTGGTCGCTCCCAGTCTTTTGCTAACCTTCGCCTGTACTAAGCGGACTGACTGCTTATGCATCCAAAATCCTTTAAACCAGTTATGCCATATGAGTCCACCATACCTTCCTATACATGGTATTTACCTGCCATTCCTAACGAAGACTTTCATGTACCATCTTGAAATTATTCAAAAAAAAGCATTTCTCTTTTGTGCCTCTGTTTTAGCTCATGAGGAAGTAGTAGTTAATTCATGATCTTTTTAAGTTGGACAAGCTTCACCCCGAAATTGCATGTCTGATGTGCAAACCCATAATACGAGAAGGAACTGGCATAGAGTGCGCCCGGCTCATTAAAAAATTATACAACAAACAAACCCTCCTTCACGCTTTGTTCATGAGAAATCAGAAAACTTTGGCAGTGATAAACAAAGGAGATTAAGAGGATGTGATCGTCCTCATTCGGGAGCCGTTCCTCGAAACTTGTCCAGCTCGAGAAGTAATTGAGTTATCTGCTAGCATTCGTTGACGAAATATGCATAATCTAAAAAAATAATTATTACCTCTGTTTTTAAAACCAAGAGCTCTGGTACATGTTTTGTCTTTGTTTCCGACCACGGGTTTTCAACCTTGCCAACAAAAGCCACGGTTCGAGAGTCTCCACCTTCTTTAAAGCACCAACTATTGAGAGCATGATTGTCATTCTGAGTGTAATGTGCATTGTCCCAAAGTACCATTGTCTTTTGCATGATTATGATATCGTTTATTCTGAAATCATTGTATCTAGTCGTCACTTAAACCTTGGAGGTGCCCCTGCATTTATGTTTTGCTTCACTAAAGGGGGCAAGCGAGGTACCACTTTATCATATTTGCACACCATGCTCATTACAAATCTATTTGAGTGTTTCAGTATCGTATTGTAAAACTTTCAGTTCTTTGTGATTCTCTCATGAGGCAACTTAATTACTACAGATTCATTGTCTCAGTAAGCACTTGTCATGTGACTGTGAAAAGTCCTTATATGGTTAATAGCATGTCACCACAGAAATTATGCTTGTTATCATTTACCTACTCGAGGATGAGCAGGAATTAAGCTTCGGGATGTTGATACGTCTAAAATGTATCTATAATTTCTGCTTGCTCCATGCCTCTTTTGTGTGGTATTGCTATGATATTTATGCACTTCCATACACTTTTGATCATATTTGGACTAACCTACTAATGGTTGCAAAAGTGCACAATGTTCTTGTTTTACACTTTATTGTGTAGGAATTACTTGGAAATTGACAAAAATTTAAAAGGAGTCGTATTGGAGTAGGACTCTGACTTTCCTGAAATCTGTCTGAGAACATTTTTTAAAGATGGTCACGTTCCGGCCCGAAGAGGACGTCAAACGGAAAAAGTCTAGTTGCGAAAGTTGTGGGGAATTTCGAGGTGATGCTTCTGGATATAAAATTCGTCCAAATCGGAGTCCGGACGGCCGAGTAAAGCCCGTTTTACTGAGGCCCAAAATCTGATGACGGGAATCCGAGAGTCTATATAAAGAGAGGAAACCTACGTCACCAAGGGCCACGGATTTTCCTCCTCCCGAGCCGCCGTCTTGGAGGGGAGGACCAGCACCATTGCAGCACCATCCACAAGGAAGAAGGGGGGCCAAGGAGCCGCTGCCCCCTAGGGCCGCCGCCGCCGCGCCCCCAAGGGCCGCCGCCGCCGCCTCCGTGGCTGCCACCGGCCATCTCCTCCTCGCGGGGCTGCACCTCTCCATCAACACCATCATCAACCTCCTCCTCACCATGTCCATGCGTGAGTAGTCTTCTCCGGGGCCGAGGGCTCGTACGTGTAGCTATGTGGTTATCTCTCTCTCCCATGATGTGATCTTCGTTGTGATCATAGGCTATGTTAATCTAGGGTGATCCCATGATGTTTCCCCTTCCTCTATGTATTGGATTGATGTACTCACTTATCTTTATCTAGTATAATCCCCGAGACCAAGGTGACAGCGGTCTATTGGACATGGATTAGAAAAATATTTTCATGAGTGATTTCCTCTCTTGTGTGTTGATTGAAGATTGAGAGTCTCTTGGTGCTTGTCTTTGACTATCCTTTAGATATGTTGTGGTGATTGTGGGACTCTCTTTGGATGGCCGCGGTGACATTGGGAAATCCTTAGATTGAGAACTACGGACTTTGAGGTGTGCTTTTGTAGCCCTACATAATTCTCGTCCTCTCTTGACCACGAAGGAATGACCTCCGGGTGCGTCTCCATTGCATGTTTTATGGGAAATATCTTGTGATTCGATTATGTTAATGTTGTTGGGAGTTGCCACTAGTGAAAGTATGAACCCTAGGCCTTGTTTCCACCATTGCAATACCATTTGTGCTCACGTTTACCACTTGTTTGCTTACTGCACTTTTTATTACAGATTTATATTACTTTGTTTTGTCATCCATATCACTTGCCATTTAACATCTCTTCGCCGAACTAGTGCACCTATACATCTGACAAGTGTATTAGGTGTGTTGGGGACACAAGAGACTTCTTGTATTTTAGTTGCAGGGTTGCTTGAGAGAGACCATCTTCAACCTCTACTTCCCTGAGTTCGATAAACCTTAGGCCATCCACTTGAGGGAAATTGCTGCTGTCCTACAAACCTCTGCGCTTGGAGGCCCAACATAGTCTACAAGAGTAGAAGCGTGTGTAGACATCAATAGCCTCGTATTTCTTCTCTGATATTGGGTTTTGTTTGGCCAACTTGATCTCTTTATCTTGCCATGGGAAGAGGTGCTTTATAGTGGGTTCGATCTTACGGTGGTTGATCCCAGTGACAGAAGGGGAACCGACACGTAAGTATCGTTGCTACTAAGGGTAAAATGATGGGGTCTATTTCTACATAAATAGATCTTGTCTAGATCATGTCGTCGTTCTTATTGCATACTCCGTTTCTCCATGAACTTAATACTTATCAATTGCCCAACAACAATAGTTTTCCCACCGTTTGCTATTTTCTCGAGAGAAGCCACTAGTGAAATCTATGGCCCCTGGGTCTATTTCTCACATTATTTGCCTTTGCGATCTATTTTATTTGCTTTTATTTTCAGATCTGCTAAACCAAAAGCACAAAAATACCTTGCTGCAATTTATCTTATTTATCATTCATTCTACCAATATTTACAACTCTATCGCGTCCGTTACGCGAAAGGGACTGACAACCCCTTTTACATGTCGGGTTGAGGGTATTTGATATTTGTGTGCATGTGCTGTTTATGTTGTGTTGCTTGGTTCTCCTACTGGTTTGATAACCTTGGTCTCATCACTGAGGGAAATACCTACCGCTACTATACTACATCATCCCTTCCTCTTTGGGGAAATACCGACATAGTTCTAGCAAACATCAAAAGGAATTTCTCGTGTCGTTGCCGGGGAGCACCTTCGATATATACTAGGTTCCTAATCACAATCTCATCTCCTCGCAATTCACATTATTTTCCATTTTCCTCTCGTTTTCATCTCCCCCACTTCACAAACATTTCTCGTTCTTATTCGCCCTCTTTTTCGTTTGCCATTTTTCTGGTCGGGTCTATCGCCCACTTGTGTTCTTGTTTACAATTGCTCAAAAATGATGCAAGAGAACACTAAATTGTGTGATTTTTCCAATACCAATAACAAGATTTTATTGGCACTCCGATTGCTCCTCCCTCCACTAGTGCGGAGACTTGTGATATTAATATTGGTTTGTTGAATATTGTCATGAAAGATCAATTTTTCGGCACTCCTAATGAGGATGATGGGTCCCATCTCGATACCTTCGTGGAATTATGCGATGTGCAAAAGAAAAGATATGTCGATAATGATGTTGTGAAATTGAAACTATTCCCGTTTTCTTTGTGAGATCACGCAAAAAGTTCGTTTTCTTCTTTACCTCGCAATAGCATTGATTCTTGGAACAAATGCAAAGACGCTTTTATCACTAAATATTTTCCGCCCGCAAAAATTATATCCCTTAGAACCCATATCATGAATTTCAAGCAACTTGAACATGAGCATGTTGCACAATCTTGGGAAAGTATGAAAATGATGCTAAGGAATTGCCCAACTCATGGATTAAATCTTTGGATGATCATACAAAATTTTTATGCGTGATTGAATCTTGTTTCTCGAAATCTTTTGGATTCCGCCGCGGGTGATACTTTTATGGAAATTACTTTGGGTGAAGCCACCAAATTTACTTGATAATATTATGGCGAATTATTCGCAATGGCATACCGAAAGGGCGTCGACTAGCAAAAAGGTTAATTTGGTTGAGATTGATTATTTGAATGAAAAAGTTGATGCTCTTATGAAAATGGTTGCTAGTAAAAGTGCTCCTATTGATCTTAATGATATGCCTTTGTCTACCTTGATTGAGCAAACTAGCGATGCTATAGATGTGAACTTTATCTCTAGAATTAATTTTAACAATAATGCTTATAGAGGTAATTTTAATCCTAGGCCTTTTCCTAGTAATTCCTCTAATAATTATGGTAATTCCTATGGAAATAAATCTTACAATAATAATTGGAACACCTCTGATCTAGAGAGTAATATTAAAGATTTTATCAATACTCAAAAAGTTTTCAATGCTTCATAGAAGAAAAAATGAATAAGATTGATGATATGTCTAGGAGTATTGATAGAATTTCTCATGATGTAGAGAATCTCAAGTTGAAACTTTTTGTGCCTAAAGTTGAAGAATCAATTAAATTTCTTTATGTTTGTATGGATGAAAGTAAGAAAAGAACCGAGCTAAACAAGAATTTTTAGAAAAGGCTTTTTCTAGTGATTGCTTTCATAAAAATGATGTAGACATTAAAATGATTGGTGTTTCTTCTATTGATTCTTTGTTTAGTAAGATTCAACTTGATGATAAAGGGACTGGAGAAGAGTCAACTTTAGGTAGAAGGCATCCCCATATTTCGGAGGGTGAAAATCTTGTTGAGAAAGTTGATAAAATTGGGTTTGGAGAGGTCAAGACTTTAACTAGTGATGTGCCCACTATTTTGTATTACAAAGACTTTAATTATGATAGTTGTTCCTTGATTCATTTATTTCTTTGTTGCAATCCATGATTAATTCACCTCATGCATATGAACAAAATAAAGCTTTTACTAAACATATTGTTGATGCTATGATGAAAGCTTTAGAAGAAAAGTTGGAACTAGAAGTATCAATTCCTAGAAAGTTGCATGATGAATGGGAACCTACTATCAAAATCAAAATAAAAAATTGTGAGTGTTTTGCTTTGTGTGATTTGGGTGCTAGTGTTTCCACGATTCTGAAATCTCTTTGCGATGTTCTTGGTCTTACGAATATTGAAGATTGCTCTCTTAATTTGCATTTGGCGGATTCCACTATTAAAAAGCCTTTGGGGGGTATCAATGATGTTCTTATTCTTGCTAATAGGAACTATGCACCCATAGACTTTATTGTTCTTGACATCGATTGCAATCCATCTTGTCCAATTATACTTGGTAGACCGTTTTTGTGCACTATTGGTGCGATGATTGACATGAAAGAAGGGAATATTAAATTCCAATTTCCCTTGAGAAAGGGCATGGAACACTTCCCTAGGACCAAGATAAAATTTCCTTATGAATCTATAATGAGGGCAACTTATGGAACATCCAACAAGGATGACAACACTAGAAATCTTGGTATCATGCCTAGCTAAAGGCGCAAAACGATAGCGCTTGTTGGGAGGCAACCCAACTTGTATCTTTTTGCCTTTTGATTTTCTTGCTATTTTCAATAAATTAACCTTTAATACCTCTATTTAGATGTGTTTTTGTGGTTTGAATAAAGGTTTGTGCCAAGCAAAGCCTTATGATTATGTTGGGTGTTAGTAGATTTGATCTTGCTGAAAAACAGAAACTTTTGCGCTCACGAGGAAATTTCTCATTTTTAACAGAAGAGTGCTTTTTGGTTGATTCTTTTTGCAGAAGATTAATATTCAAATTTCCCACGTGGACCTATTTGTTTCAAGATTTTTAGAGTTACATAAGTATTCGAAACTTCCATATTACTACAGACTGTTCTGTTTTTTGACAGATTCTGTTTTTATTGTGTTATGTGCTTGTTTTGATGCTTCTATGGTTTTCTTTGATGAGTTTTTGCCATAGAAAAGTTAGAATACAATAGATATAATACAAATACAAAATATGAATGGTTTTACTACAACACTAAAGAGTAAGAAGAACCTAAGCTTGGGGATGCCCCATCATCCCAAGCTATTATCCAAAGAGAAGCAAGGAACTAAGCTTGGGGATGCCCTCGAGTGGCATCCCCTCTTTCTTCTAATGACCATCGATATTTTACTCGAAACTATGTTTTTATTCGTCACATGATATGTGTTTTGCTTGGAGCGTCTTGTATGATATGAGTCTTTGCTTATTTTGTTTTGCTTTTTAATTCATCAATTCTTGTTGTACACATCTATTTGAGAGAGCCAAAATTTTGCCATGACTTGTTAAAATAGCTCTTTATGCTTCACTTAAGTTTTTATGAGCTATGGATTTGCTCTAGTGCTTCACTTATATCTTTTTGAGCACGATCTGCTTTAGTATTTTTTTAAGAAATTCTCTCTTGCTTCACTTAAATTATTTTGAGAGAAAAGGTGGGGGGGTGTGCTCATGATCTTCACTTATACTTGTTTGAGCTTATCAAAAGCAACACATGAAAATTAGTCCCAACGTAATAGATATCCAAGAATTATATAATAAAAACTTTCATGAAGATCATTGGACAAAATAAACTTGATTCCTTGTAATAGTTTTGAGACATGAAGATGTGATATGTGATTCATGTTAATGAGTAATTATGCTTTAGTACGAATATTAGTGTTAAAGTTTGTGATTCCCTATGCAAGCACGGAAGTCAATAATCATGCAATGAAATTACATCCTACTTGTGGTGCATGATTCGGTGTTAATTTATGCTCAGTGTTTGCTTATTAGATTATTCGTTTCATGGTTGGTCGCTTCCTAGTCTTTTGCTAGCCTTCATTTTGCACTAAGTATGATCACTACTTGTGCATCAAAAATCCTTTATCCCGGTTTTGCCACATGAGTCCATCATACCTACCTATATGCGGTATTTCCTTGCCGTTCTAAGCAAATTTGTATGTGCCATCTCTAATTTTCAAAATAAATTTCCCTTTTGTGTGCCCGTACCGCTCACGAGGCGGTGAGGGGTGGCCAATATTTTCCATTCTAGATGTGTTACTCTCATGATGAGTGTTTATTCACTTGTCATTGCACCAGAGTAAGGCAAAGGTATTAGGGATTCCCAGCCCCGAAATGAAAAACATATTTACTTTATATTGTCAAATAATAAATTCCTTGGAAAGTGTTGGTATGGAAGGCAACCATAGATTCGGCTGGCCATGGCTTGTGAAAGTTGGTGGAAAAGAAAAAAAACTTCATTTTACGTTTGGGAACCGCCTATGATATATCTAGCATGAAAAGTGTTGGGAACCTCATGTCATTTTCGTTCGTGGGAAAAGTATAACTCCCAAAATATTTTTCTCTCTCAATTTAAGATTTGAGCTCTGGCACCTCTACAAATCCCTACTTCCCTCTGCGAAGGGCCTTTCTTTTACTTATGCAATTTTTATTTTGAATTTGAGTCTCCATCTTCTCTTATAAAGCACCAACTAGGAAACACTATGATCGTACTTGAGCATTGGGTGTAACTAATATGCGAGTATGTTTCATGAATGGATCAATGGTTGAGCATGATGGGCTAGGGATAACTTATTTTAGCATTGATATTTTTAAAGACATGGTTGCTTGTTGATATGTTTGAGTATTTAAATCTCATGTCAAAACTAGACTATTGCTTTGAACCATATAAAAGTCCAAATGTCCATGCTATAAATAAAAAAAATATGATATGACATGATAGGCAGCATTCCACATCAAAAATTCTGTTTTTATCATTTACCTACTCGAGGACGAGCAGGAATTAAGCTTGGGGATGCTGATACGTCTCCAACGTATCTATAAATTTTTGATTGTTCCATGCTGTTATATTATCATTCTTGGATGTTTTACAATCATTTTATAGTCATTTTATATCATTTTTTGGTACTAACCTATTGACATAGTGCCAAGTGCCAGTTGCTATTTTCTGCATGTTTTTTACATCGCGGGAAATTAATATCAACCGGAGTCCAAACGCAACGAAAATTTTTTGGAATTTTTTGGACCAGAAGATATCCAATGGGCCAGGGCTACACCTGGGGGGGGGGGGCACTGAGGGGAGCACAACCCACCAGGGCACGCTTGGGGGCCCAAGCGTGCCCTGGTGGGTTGTGCCCACCTCGGGCGCCCCCCGGACCGCCTCTTTGCTCTATAAATACACCAATATTCCAAAAACCCTGGGGGAATCAACGAAATTTCAATCCAGCCGCCGCAGACTCCAGAGCCACCAGATCCAATCTAGACACCATCACAGAGGGGTTCACCACTTCCATTGGTTCCTCTCCGATGATGTGTGAGTAGTTCCTTGTAGACCTACGGGTCTGTAGTTAGTAGCTAGATGGCTTCCTCTCTCTCTCTCTCTCTCTCTCTCTCTCTCTCTCTCTCTCTCTCTCTCTCTCTCTCTCTCTCTCTCTTGATTATCACTACAATGGTCTCTTGGAGATCCATAAGATGTAACTCTTTTGCGGTGTGTTTGTTGGGATCCGATGAACTTTGAGTTTATGATCAGATCTATCTTTTCATATCCATGAAAATTATTTGAGCCTTCTTTTGATCTCTTATATGCATGATTGCTTATAGCCTCGTATTTCTTCTCCGATATTGGGTTTTGTTTGGCAAACTTGATCTCTTTATCTTGCCATGGGAAGATGTGCTTTGTAGTGGGTTTGATCTTACGGTGCTTGATCCCAGTGACAGAAGAAAAACTGTCACGTAAGTATCGTTGCTACTAAGGATAAAACGATGGGTTCTATTTCTACATAAATAGATCTTGTCTACATCATGTCATCGTTCTTATTGCATTACCCCATTTCTCCATGAACTTAATACACTAGATGCATGCTGGACATCAGTCGATGTGTGGAGTAATAGTAGTAGATGCAGGCAGGAGTCGGTCTACTAATCTTGAACGTGATGCCTATATAATGATCATTGCCTGGATATCGTCAGGATTATTTGAAGTTCTATCAATTGCCCAACAGTAATTGTTTTCCCACCGTTTGCTATTTTCTCGGGAGAAACCACTAGTGAAATCTACGACCCCCGGGTCTCTTTCTCTTATTATTTGCCTTTGCGATCTATTTTCCTTTGCTTTTATTTTCAGATCTACTAAACCAAAAACCCCAAAATACCTTGCTGCAATTTATCTTATTTATCATTCAATCTACCAATATTTACAACTCTATCGCGTCCGTTACGCGAAAGGGATTGACAACCCCTTTTACACATCGGGTTGCGAGTATTTGTTATTTGTGTGCATGTGTTGTTTACATTGTGTTGCTTGGTTATCCTACTGGTTTGATAACCTTGGTCTCAGCACTGAGGGAAATACCTACCGCTGCTATACTGCATCATCCCTTCCTCTTTGGGGAAATACCGATGTAGTTCTAGCAGACATCACGGTGAAAGGCCAGAAACATGGAACGCAGAAACAGAAGGAAATAGAGAGAGAGATCCAATCTCGGAGGGGCTCCCACCCCTTCGCCGCCATGGAGTCCATCGATTAGAGGGGAAGCCCTCCTCCCATCTAGGGGGGAGGCCAAGGAAGAAGAAGGAGGGGGGCTATCTCCCCCTCTCTCACGGTGGCGCTGGAACGCCGCCGGGACCATCATCATGATGATGATTTACACCAACAACTTTGCCGCCGTCATCACCAACTCTCCCCCTCTATGCAGTGGTGTAACACCTATTCTACCCACTGTAATCTCTACTTAAACATGGTGCTCAATGCTATATATTATTTCCCAATGATGTATGGCTATCCTATGATGTTTGAGTAGATCTGTTTTGTCCTATGGGTTGATTGATGATCGTGATTGGTTTGAGTTGCATGTTTTATTATTGGTGCTGTCCTATGGTGCTCTCTGTGTCGCGCAAGTGTGAGGGATCCCTGCTGTAGGGTGTTGCAATATGTTGGTTTTCTTATTGTCTGCGTTGCGTGAGTAATAGAAACACAAACATGGATAAGTGGGTTATGACATATATGGGAATAAAGAGGACTTGACACTTTAATGCTATGGTTGGGTTTTACCTTAATGATCTTTAGTAGTTACAGATGTTTGCTAGAGTTCAAATCATAAGTGAATATGATCCAAGAAGATAAAGTATGTTACTGATGACCCACAAGTGTAGGGGATCTATCGTAGTCCTCTTGATAAGTAAGAGTGTCGAACCCAACGAGGAGCAGAAGGAAATGATAGGCAGTTTTTAGTAAGGTAGTCTCTGCAAGCACTGAAATTATCGGTAACAGATAGTTTTGTGATAAGGTAATTTGTAATAAGTAACAAGTAATAAAAGTAAATAAGGTGCAGCAATATGGCCCAATCCTTTTTGTAGCAAAGGACAAGCCTAGACAAACTCTAATATAAAGGAAAGTGCTCCCGAGGATACATGGGAATTATCTTCACGCTAGTTTTCATCACGTTCATATGATTCACGTTCATTACTTTGATAATTTGGCATGTGAGTGGACCGGTGCTTGGGTACTGCCCTTACTTTGACAAGCATCCCATTTATGATTAACCTCTATTGCAAGCATCCACAACTACAAAAGAAGTATTAAGGTAAACCTAACCATAGCATGAAACATATGGATCCAAATCAGCCCCTTACGAAGCAATGCATAAACTAGGGTTTAAGCTTCTGTCACTCTAGCTAGCAACCCATCTGATGGGCCTCTAACCCCTCGTTGGTTACCCCAAGTGGAAGGTGAAAGATGCAATGTTGTGGAAGTTCTTCCCTTAGCAAAGATGCCAAGGATCGAATCCCTAGAGACTCCTAGGTTCAACAAGTAGGTGTCAACTGCCAACGGCGCGGATTAGCAATCAACGTGGACCTGCACACAGATACAAATAACTTTGCTCCCAACGAGTACAGAGAGGTTGTCAATCCCTCCGGCCTTGTAGTTCACAAAGGATTAAACGCAAATGGTAGTAGTGATAGATAATGTTTGCAGTAGTAAATAATAGCGAAAAGTAAATAGCGGATGTGATCAATGATGGTAATATGGACCGGAGTCTCATGATGTTCACTAGTGATGTCTCTCTCCCAAAAGACGATAAAACAACTATGTGAGGTAAACGAATTACAGGTGGGCAATTGACAGGACCACGAACGCAAACCAATGCTGACTACATTGCAAGAAAGGTTGAGGTTCAAAGCATGGGCGGTACGCCAATGTAAGTAGACCAAAATCCATCAATATCTACTACTAATCATCCACCTTGAGATATCTATCCAGAACATCTCGCTGGTATTAAGTTGCGAGTCCCACCCATAGTGTAAACTCAATGCAACAGACAACTGCATTAAAAGAACTTTGCGTAAAGTAAACAATCCTTGCACCCGCGGGCACAAGCACCGTTGTTTTCCCCCTTGTGGCAACAACACATCCCCTAGACTCATGTTTCTGTCACTCAAGCTAGTCATCGAGGGGCATGAACCCACAATCAAGCATAACGTTCCCTCTTGGAGTCACTACGTATTACTTGGCCAAAGCAATAAATAACAACGGAGAACATGCAAGAATTACTTATGAACATAAATATAAAAGAGGTAGATCTAATATATTACTCAAGATCAATCTGAACATATTCTCATAATCCATCGGATCCCAGCAAACTCATCATAGCAACAGCATAAGGATTACATATGTGCCTCGATCATGTAGGGCAACTCACGAGGACTAATTAGTGAAGCACAAGAAGGGGAGGAGAACATCACATAGCTACTGGTCATGGACTCATGGTCCAAGGGAGACTACTCACAACTCATCCGGGAGGCGTCCATGGTGGTGGAGAAGCTCCTGATGGTGATCCTCCCCTCCGGCAGGGTGCCGGGAAGAGTTCTCCTGGTGCTCCCGATCTTGGAAGCGGCGGCGGCGGCGGAACAGAGATGAGATCGCGAAAAAAGTTCCCGTCCCGAGGGTTTCGAGGGACGCTCTAAATATATGCCGAAGGGGGCACCAGACGGGGCTCGGGGGGCCCAGGCGCCCCCCCCCCCCCCC
>LR738709.1:589193657-589217623 GCA_902687465.1 Secale cereale | reverse complement strand
GCCGCCAGGGCGCCTGGAGCCCTGGTGCCCCCCCGGCTGTCCTTCGGGCGCAAGGTAGGTTCTGGAACGCTGATTTTTTATATAATTTTTCTGGATTTTTCCTGGCAGTTCTCGTAACGTGAAAACCTGAAATACAAAAACAGCCGAAAACAGAAACTGGCACTGGGGTGCACTGGATTAGTAGGTTAGTCCAAATATGATCAAAAGTGTATGGAAGTGTATGAATATCATAGCAATATCACCCAAAAGTGGCATGGAGCAAGCAGAAATTATAGATACGTTTTGGACGTATCAACATCCCCAAGCTTAATTCCTGCTCGTCCTCGAGTAGGTAAATGATAACAAGAATAATTTATGTGGTGACATGCTATTAACCATATAGGACTTTTTCATAGTCATATGACAAAAGCTTACTGAGACAATGATTCTATAGTAATTGAGTTGCCTCAAGAGAAAATCACAAATGACTGAAAGTTTTACAACATGACATTGAAGCATCAAATAGATTTGCAATGAACATGATGTGCAAATATGATAAAGTGATATCTAGCTTGCCACCTTTAGTGATGCAAAACATAAATGCAGGGGCACCTTCAAGGTTTAAGTGATGACTAGATACAATGATTTCAAAATAAACGATATCACAATCATGCAAAAGACAATGCTACTTTGGGACAATGCACATTACACTCAGAATGACAATCATGCTCTCAGTAGTTGGTGCTTTTTAAAAGAAGGTGGAGACTCAACATAAAAGTAAAAGAATGGTTATGTGTTAGAGCTTTTTATTTTGAAAACATAGAAGCAATTTTGTCAATGGTAGTAGTACTTCATATGTGTCATGCATAAGACATCCTATAAGTTGCAAGCATCATGCATCGAATACCAATAGTGCTCGCACCTTGTCCTAATTAGCTCGGATTTCAATGGGTTATCATTGCATTACATATGTTTCAACCAAGTGTCACAAAGGGGTACCTCTATGCCACCCGTACAAAGGTCCAAGGAGATAAATCGCATTTGATTTCTCGTTTTTGATAGATCTCAACTTGAGGACATCCATACCGGGACAACATAGAAAATAGATGATGGACTCCTCTTTAATGCATAAGCATATTCTCATAAGAGATTGAGGATTAAGTCCAAGCTAAAACTTCCACCATGATACATGGCTTTGGTTGGCGGCCCAATGTTCTTCTCTAACAATATGCATACTCATTCAACCCATGGCAAATCACCCTTACTTCAGACAAGACAAACATGCATAGCAACTCACATGATATTCAACAAAAGTGTGACAGTTCATGGCGTCCCCAAAAACATGGTTACCGCTCAGCAAGCAACTTATAAGAAATAAGATACATAGGCAACATATTCTTTACCACAATAGTTTTTAAGCTACTTTCCCATGAGCTATGTATTGCAAAGTTAGTCTGCTTAGTACAGGTGGAGGTTAGCAAAAGACTGGGAGCGACCAACTAAGAGAGCAATGACGGTCATAATCATGCAGAGCGACAAAGCAATATTGAATCAGGCATGGAAGTTATATCGCTACTCAGAAATAAAAGATCATCAAGGCTTGACAGACTTTCTTTACAGTCTTAAATATGCGTGAGCATACGCCAAGTCAATCAAAATAAATTCTCGAAGGAAGATATTACTAAACCATACCACATCATCGGCAAACAAATCAAGTTGATACTCCAACAACACATTGGGAATCCCCCAGCTATTTGAGACTAACCATAAGAAACCTGAACTACTAAGCACCATTATGCACGTAGCATATTTATCATAGACATATTAACCAATGCAACGGAAGCAAACTCTCTTAATAAGATAAGCATGATAATTAAAGAGAGTTCAAGCAACCAACTAAACAAAAGCTCTTTGAAAAGATAAGCATGAATACTAAGAGCAGAGCATGATAGTAGCTATTTAAAAGACAAAGAACACACACAGCAAAGATAGACATGAAAATTCTATGTTATGTTCTAGGTAGAAGTGGAGCGTGTTTCTCTCCCACATAAAGAAAACTGAGTTCCGACTCGTTATGAAAAACTAAAAAGAAAACTAAAAGCAAGACGCTCCAAGCATAACACATAACACATGAAGTGATAAAAATATAGCGAAACGAAAGACGAACTGATAATGTTGATGGAGAAGGGGATGCACGGGGGCATCCCCAAGCTTAGACGCTTGAGTCTCCTTGAATATTTCTTGGGGGTGCACGGGGGCATCCCCAAGCTTGAGCGCTTGACACTCCTGAATCTTTTTATCATCTTCCCTCGCACACTTGAAAACTCCCTTCATACATAACTCATCATAATCTGATTAGCGAGGTTAGTACCCTTAATAAAATAATTATACCTTGCTGGAAATAAAGATATCTTGAAGTTCTACTGTTTCTCAAGATTGCCAAAATGTTTTTTTTGCAAAGAAAAAGCAAGCTCTTGATTTGCAAAATGAAGGAAAGGCAAAACAGGACAGAATCTGTGAAAAACAGAACAGCAGGTAGTAATTGATTTGTTCGGGGCACTTATGCAACTCAAATAAAAAAACTCAGAACAGATGCACGAAAGACAATTATATAGAGAACGCTATCGAAAAAATTCAGACCAAAAAGATGAACTGGTGATTTTATACGAATTTTTCTATCCAAGGACAGAATCTGTTTCCTGGACAGCACCTCACAACTTTTGAACTTTCTAGCAATCAGAGGCTATACTTGGCACAAATATGAAAAGCAAAGATACAATGATGATGCTACTGTAGTAAACAACATCAAGACACAACAAAAGCAAAATATAAAAATTTATTCATGTGGGCTGCCTCCCAAAAGCGCTTTCTTTTATGCCTTTAAGCTAGGCATAATGCATAGAAATCAAGTTTTATCAATAGTAAAAGAATAACTAGCCCGTACAACGGACTCAAAAGGTAACTTGATATTCTTTCGAGGGAAGTGTTCCATCCTTTCTTGAGAGAAAACTGAAATTTTATATTACCCTCTTTCATGTCAATAATAGCACCAACGGTGCGTAAAAAGGGACGTCCCAAAAAATTTGGACATGAAGGATCACATTCAATATCCATAATAGTGAAATCAACGGGAACATAATTATCATTAACAACGATAAGAACATCGTCGATCCTCCCCAAAGGTTTCTTTATGGAAGAATCAACGAGACGAACACCAAAAGAACAAGAATCATAAGGTTTCAATTTAAGCATATCATATATTCTTTTGGGCATAACAGAGGTACTAGCTCCAACATCACATAATGCATAGCAAGAGAAGTCATTCAATTTAATTTTTATCATAGGATCCCAACCATCTTCTAGCTTTCTAGGTATGGAGGCTTCTACTCTAAGTTTCTCCTCCCTAGCTTTGATGAGAGCATTAGTGATATGCTCTGTGAAGGCAAGGTTAAGCGTGCTAATGCGGGGGTCTCTAGACATCTTGTGAAGGAAATCAATAACTTCGGTAAGAGTGCAATTATCAAAATCAAGGTCATTAGCATCAAGTAAAGTGGTAGTGGTGTCCTTTAGGTTCATTTGTTTGGTAGTTTCTATAGTCATAGCATCACCATTAATAGGTCCATTGGGACCAGGAGTACATTGGGTGCTAAGGGTTTGGACATCTTTAACAACTTGGATAGTAGCAACAGTGTGGTGGGTAGGAAGGCTCTTAATTCTATCCTCTTCCTCCCTTTCTATAGCCCATCTTTCTTTAAGTTTAGCCATCATCCTAATATTTTCATTAATTTGCACTTGAATAGCATTTATAGGAGTGACTTCCCTCTCCTCAAGAGGAGAAGTTTTAATATTTAGCAATTTTACCTCATTGGCTAAATGGTCTACCTTAAAAGAAAGATCATCTAGTTTATGTAGTTTTTCTTCTACACTCTTATTAAAGGCTTTTTGGGTAGTGATGAAATCTTTAAGCATAATCTCTAGTTCAGTAGTGGAGTTCTTGGTACTAGGATAAGCATTGTTGTTCCCATAAGAATTAGAGGGGAACGGTCTAGGATTGTTACCAAAGTTACTCCTATAAGCATTGTTGTTACAATTGTTTCTAGAGATAAAGTTCACATCTACTTGTTCTTGAGCAATCAAAGAATTTAAAGGAACATCGCGAGGATCAACAGAAGATTGCTTCGAAAGTAGAGACATGATTAAGTCAGCTTTTTCATTAAGGGAGGAAATCTCCTCGACAGAGTTTACCTTCCTACCTGTTGGAGCGCGTTCCGTGTGCCATTGGGAATAGTTGGTCATCATTTCATCGAGAAGCTTCGTGGCAGCACCAAGTGTAGTTGACATAAAAGTTCCTCCCGCGGCCGAATCTAACAAGTTCCGCGAGGTAAAGTTCAAGCCTGCATAAAAAGTTTGGATAACCATCCAAGTAGTCAAACCATGAGTAGGGCAATTCTTGATAAGAGACTTCATACGTTCCCAAGCTTGGGCAACGTGTTCATTATCCAATTGTTTAAAATTCATTATGTTACTTCTAAGTTGGATAATTTTAGCAGGTGGATAGTATTTTTCGATAAAAGCATCTTTGCACTTGTCCCATGAATCTATGCTATTTCTAGGCAAAGACTGAAACCATATTTTAGCTCCTCCTCTCAAGGAGAAAGGAAAAAGCTTAAGCTTAACAATATTGCCATCTATTTCTTGGTACTTTTGGATATCACAAAGTTCAACAAAGTTGTTTAAGTGTAAAGCAGCATCATCTCCAGCACCGGAGAATTGATATTTCATGACTAAGTTGAGTAAAGCAGGTTTAATTTCATATGAAGGTGCTGAAGTGGCAGGTGTAGTGATAGGTGTGCTGATAAAGTCATCGTTGTTGTGACTAGTGAAGTCACACAACTTGGTGTTCTCGGTGGAACCCATAGTAGCAAGCAAGCAAGATAACTATTTTTGTGATTTTCGATAAAAGATACTAAAGCAAAAACTGAAAGGTAAACTAACAAGACTAAAAGCAAAGGTAAAAGATAGCGTGCAACTCCCCTATCTTGAAGAGTGGAGTCCCCGGCAACGGCGCCAGAAAAACTCTTGATAGGCTTCTCGCCCCTCGTTGGTTACCCCAAGTGGAAGGTGTGAGATGTAGTGTTGTGGAAGTTTTTCCCTTGGCAAAGATACCAAGGATCGAATCCCCAGAGACTCCTAGGTTCAACAAGAAGGTGTCAACTGCTACGGCGCCAGATATTAGCAATCAACATGGACCTGCACACAGATACAAATAACTTTGCTCCCAACGAGTACAGAGAGGTTGTCAATCCCTCCGGCCTTGTAGTTCACAAAGGATTAAACGCAAATGGTAGTAGTGATAGATAATGTTTGCAGTAGTAAATAATAGCGAAAAGTAAATAGCGGATGTGATCAATGATGGTAATATGGACCAGAGTCTCATGATGTTCACTAGTGATGTCTCTCTCCCAAAAGACGATAAAACAGCTATGTGAGGTAAACGAATTACAGCTGGGCAATTGACAGGACCACGAACGCAAACCAATGCTGACTACATTGCAAGAAAGGTTGAGGTTCAAAGCATGGGCGGTACGCCGAAGTAAGTAGACCGAAATCCATCAATATCTACTACTAATCATCCACCTTGAGATATCTATCCAGAACATCTCGCTGCTATTAAGTTGCGAGTCCCACCCATAGTGTAAACTCAATGCAACAGACAACTGCATTAAAAGAACTTTGCGTAAAGTAAACAATCCTTGCACCCGCGGGCACAAGCACCGTTGTTTTCCCCCTTGTGGCAACAACACATCCCCTAGACTCATGTTTCTGTCACTCAAGCTAGTCATCGAGGGGCATGAACCCACAATCGAGCATAATGTTCCCTCTTGGAGTCACTACGTATTACTTGGCCAAAGCAATAAATAACAACGGAGAACATGCAAGAATTACTTATGAACATAAATATAAAAGAGGTAGATCTAATATATTACTCAAGATCAATCTGAACATAATCTCATAATCCATCGGATCCCAGCAAACTCATCATAGCAACGAGGACTAATTAGTGAAGCACAAGAAGGGGAGGAGAACATCACATAGCTACTGGTCATGGACTCATGGTCCAAGGGAGACTACTCACAACTCATCCGGGAGGCGTCCATGGTGGTGGAGAAGCTCCCGATGGTGATCCTCCCCTCCGGCAGGGTGCCGGGAAGAGTTCTCCTGGTGCTCCCGATCTTGGAAGTGGCGGCGGCGGCGGAACAGAGATGAGATCGCGAAAAAGAGTTCCCGTCCCGAGGGTTTCGAGGGACGCTCTAAATATATGCCGAAGGGGGGCACCAGACGGGGCTCGGGGGGGCCCAGGCGCCCCCCCGGCGCGGCCCGGGGGGGCGCGCCGCCAGGGCGCCTGGAGCCCTGGTGCCCCCCGGATGTCCTTAGGGCGCAAGGTAGGTCCTGGAACGCTGATTTTTTATATAGTTTTCCTGGATTTTTCCTGGCAGTTCTCGTAACGTGAAAACCTGAAATACAAAAACAGCCGAAAACAGAAACTGGCACCGGGGTGCACTGGATTAGTAGGTTAGTCCAAATATGATCAAAAGTGTATGGAAGTGTATGAATATCATAGCAATATCACCCAAAAGTGGCATGGAGCAAGCATAAATTATAGATACGTTTTGGACGTATCACCATCATCTACTTATTACTTCCCAATTCCTTCCTCTAGGCGCAAACAATGGTGAAGTGTCATGTAGTCAACGTTCACATAACACCACTAGAGGAAAGACAACATACATCTCATCGAAATATCGAACGAATACCAAATTCACATGACTACTTATAGCAAGACTTCTCCCATGTCCTCAGGAACAAACGTAACTACTAACAAATCATATTCATGTTCATAATCAGAGGGGTATTAATATGCATAAAGGATCTAAACATATGATCTTCCACCTGATAAACCAACTAGCATCAACTACAAGGAGTAATCAACACTACTAGCAACCCACAGGTACCAATCTCAAGTTTTGATACAAAGATTGGATACAAGAGATGAACTAGGGTTTGAGAGGAGATGGTGCTGGTGAAGATGTTGATGGAGATTGACCCCCTCCCGATGAGAGGATCGATGGTGATGATTTCCCCCTCCCGGAGGGATGGTTCCCCGGCAGAACAGCTCCGCCGGAGCCCTAGATTGGTTCTGCCAAGGTTCTGTCTCGAGATGGTGGCGCTTCTCCCCGAAAGCTTCCTTATGATTTTTTTCTAGGGCAGAAGACACCTAATACCAGAAGATGGGCATCGGGGGGCTGCCAGGTGGCCCACGAGGCAGGGGGGCACGCCCAGGGGGTAGGGCGCGCCCCCACCCTCGTGAACGGTGGGTGGCCCCCCTTTGGTGCTTTCTTCGCCCTATATTTTTTATATATTCCAAAACTGACTTTCGTGGAGTTTCAGGGCTTTTTGAGTTGTGTAGAATAGGTTTCCAATAATTGCTCCTTTTCCAGCCCAGAATTCCAGCTGCCGGCATTCTCCCTCTTCATGTAAACCTTGTAAAATAAGAGAGAAAAGGCATAAGTATTGTGACATAATGTGTAATAATAGCCCATAACGCAATAAACATCAATATAAAAGCATGATGCAAAATGGACGTATCAGTTAGCTTATGCCTCTCCCTCATATGAAATTGCAATAATGATTACCGGTCTATTTATCGATTGCCTAGGGACAAATAACTTTCTTGTGACAAAAATCTGTCTACTAAAACTAATTTAGTTGCTTCTTTATCTAAACAGCCCCTAGTTTTTATTTACGTGCTCTTTATTAGCTTGTAAACCTATCCCGCTACACCTACAAAGTACTTCTAGTTTCATACCTGTTCTAGGTAAAGCGAACGTCAAGCGTGCGTAGAGTTGTATCGGTGGTCGATAGAATTTGAGGGAATATTTGTTCTACCTTTAGCTCCTCATTGGGTTCGACTCTAACTTATCGAAAGAGGCTACAACTGATCCCCTATACTTGTGGGTTATCACATCGTCGCTGGGCTCGGAGAGGGGAGAGGGCTCGACGAGGGGAGAGGGGATGGTGCAGTGCTCGGCAGGGGTGCAGATCTGGACGGCGTTTGGGCGCAGCTTAAATAGCCACGACCATGCCAAGCAAAGGTGCGGTCAGCCCTCTTCAGGGCGGCGCAGCGTCCGGAGTTGGTTTCACGGGATGCAGAGTTCGCATTGAAGCGGTGACGACGCCCGAGAGGTCGCGTACATCTGTGCCACCTTCCCCTCTGGTCAAATCGCGGCATCAATGCCGACCGTTGCATGCTCTAGGCCGGCATGAATGCGGTGCGGCAGGCGGTGCACGACGTGGGATGGAAAGCGCGGGAGGGGCGGGTGGGCGGTTTGGATGTGCTAGTGTGGTCAGAAGCGGGCTTGGGAGTGGTCTCGACTCTTGCAAAGTCCCCCACCATCACACCTTTGTGTGGAGTATTCGGGAGAAAAGGCGTCCAAACCGCCCTACGGACAGATACAAGCCCGCGTTGTCTGGCTTCCGCGGTCCGGATAGCGCGGTCCGAACAGATGCGGGAGGTTTGAGGATCGGCATTGAAGATTACCTAAGAGCATTTATATCACTACTTTAAAGAGTACCTTTGTTTTGTGAAATGAAAAGGTAGATCATAATGTACCTTATATATTTTAAAACAGGCCAGAGCCTGAAGACTAGTGACCAATTACATGAATCTTGCGATCTGCACTAAGGCGCAAAAGCCCAAAAGAAGCCTACGAAAGAAACAAAAGAGATGGGATGGGGGAAAGAAGATTGAAACAAGTACTACAAGCACTGGAATTAGCCAACCAATTTATGCACCCATGCAGTAGATCAGTTTTATCCTCCTAGCGCCATGCTCTGCAAATCTGCGGACAAATCATATCTATAGCATAAAACCTTACGTAAGAGGCAGACCAACACTTTCCATTGAAGACTCGATCATGCCGAGCATGCCAAAGTGTGATAACGCAGGCAAAAAAGGCAATGTCCAATTTCCACGTAAAAGTTAAGAGGCCGTTTGGTTTATGACTAACTTTGCCAAAGATTGCCACACCTAAGGTTATGCTGATTTGACTAACTTAGGTGGGTGTTTGGTTCTAGACACACCTTAGGCAAGCCACACTTGGGCCCCACGTACACACAAAAGTGTGGGAAGATTCCCATAGGCTTGGAAATTGTGGCTCTCATTTTTGATGAACTAACCTTAGCCAAGCTTGGAAAAAATGTGTGGCAAAGTGTGACAATGCTACGCCTAGAACCAAAGAGCCCTGAAGTGACCAACATTGCCCATGAACTCCGTAGGTCACTAGATGTGTAGGCCAATGAAGATAGATTCAGTGTCTCCCATAGTGCATGCACCGGTATGCATCACAGAGCCAAATGACTGATAGTTTCAGTGGCCGGGCAGACATCAGAATAGACATGAGGAGTGGGTGCAGTACTCTTCTAATTAACCATATTATCCCTAGTGTTAAGGTGCATCCAGAAAGCCAACCAAAGAAAGATCCTATGCTTCAAGGGTATAATGGCATCCCAGACCCACTTGTCAAAAGCACACTCATGCTTTGAAAGTTAATAACCCCTTTAAAATAAGCCGTGTTGATGCCCTTCTGATAGATACAGGAGATGCGCTTATCCCAATCATTACTGATAGAAACCGTATCAATGATGAGATTGTTCAAAACAAGAATTTCCTAATATGCTAGCTATGAGAGGTTGGGGTGAAACTGAATATCCTGTGTAGCTTGTGCAAATTGAGATGCAACACGGAAGAATTGAACCTTGGCAAAGGAGTAAAGGACCGGTAGTACATGCATCAGATGACCAACATCCGACCACTAGTCTTGCCAGAAAGAGACTAACAAACCATTCCCATCCAAATAGTGAGTGGAGACCATGACCAGCAGGATGCAAGCTTAAGCCCCTTCCAAAAAGTTTTCTCTCTTGTTGTTTTTTGAGGGAAACATCGTACTTTATTTAATCGAAGTCTGGGATCTCATATGCTAGTACACTAAGGATACAATCAGTGGGTGCAAGCCTCAAGACAAGAGAAACACCATCGCCTACAGCTACCTTAGCAAGCATATGAGCAGCTCGATTTGCTGTTATCCTTCGCCAAGTGATTTTGCAGCCCATCCAGCCCCGCATGAGGTCTTTGATGTCCTCCACGATTGGTCCCGCCACTGACAAGTTCCAGGGCGCAGAATTAAGCATGCTGACTGCTTCCCTACCGTCCATCTCCACATGAATCCGCTGGATGCCTAGCTCACATTCGAACACCAGGGCCTTTCGGCATGCCATTAGCTCGACGATCTCCGACTTCGAACTATTTGGAAAGAGCTGGGTCAGGGCACCCCGAAAGGCGCCCTCATGAACCCTAACAACCACCCCTGCTCTGCCATTCCCTGTGATAGTAGACACTGCAACATCAACATTTACCTTAACCCAGTCGACTTCCGACGGCTGCCATTTCTCCGGTGGTGGTTTAATAGTGACTCGAGCTTTCTTTGTCACCGCTTCTGCCCATTCGTCCATGAACATCGACAACGAGATGGCAACATCCGAGGGTTTTTTGATACGCACCCCATCACGTGCCTCGCTTCTTGCCAGCCAAAGTCCATAGAGGCCCTGCATGATCATCTCTTTCTCCTCTTCCCGGGCCTCTCCCATCCAGTTCCATAGCCACCTTCGAATGCCTTGGTCAGAGGCAATTCTCTTAGGATAATGGGGGGCTTCAATGCTGCATTTCTATGAAAAATCCGCCCAGAACTGTCTCGAGTGATGACAGCTCCAGAACCGATGGAGCAGCATCTCCTCCCGTCCGCATGCAGTACAAAAAACGCCCGGTTTAATTCTTCTTTGCAGCAGTTCGGACCCAGTGGTCAAATCATTGTGCATAATTCTCCATGAGTGTTCCTCTCGACCTTATTGGGCACATGAGTACTGCACATGGCCAGCCAGTTCCTATGGGAGTTGACCGAAGAAGACGACCCCGAGCGGCCAGAGTTGGCCCTTCTTAAGTTCATCGCTAAATGATATGCCTACCGGACCGAGTAGACACCATCCTTGGTATAGTTCCAAGCAAGGTAATCTTCCACCCCTTGTCCTCCGATCGGGATCTGCTTGATGTCAGCAGCACCGTCTGGAGTGAACATCTCATCAATCTTGGATTCGTTCCATGAGTTTCCTTCCTCCGACAGAAGATCAGCGACCCGGGTCGATCCAGGGATAAAAGTCTGGCCTAGTGGCCGAAGGCTGCTTCTGCAGGGTATCCATTTATCGTGGTGAATAAGCACCTTTGCTCCGTCCCCAATGCGCCACACCGCTCCTTCCCACAGCAGATCCCGGCCATGAGGAATGCTTCGGAAGGTGAAAGACCCGTTTGCTGGGCATGTGGCACTCATAATCGACGAGTCTTTGAAATATCTAGCTCGTAAGACCCATGTGCATAGGGACTCCGGGACTTGCAAGATCCTCCAGGCTTGCTTGCCAAGCAGGGCCTGGTTGAAAGCTTCATAATTTCTAAATCTCATGCCCCCCTCTCTCTTTGACAGGCACATTTTGTCCCAGGCAACCTAGTGGACCTTGTTCTCACCATGAGTTGAACCCCACCAGAAGTTAGAGGAAATAGAAGTCAGATTCCGACACATTTTCTTGGAGAGTAGAAAACAGCTCATAGTGAACGTCGGTGTCGCTTGTAACCCAGATTTAGCTAGCACCTCCTTCGCAGCCTTAGAGAGCCCCTGTCCTTTCCATCCTAGCACCTTGCCTTTTGATCTCTCTCTGACATACTTAAAGGTGCCATCTTTAGATCTGCCCACCGCCATCGGTAGACCTAGGTACTTCTTGCTGAGGGCTTCAAGGTTAATGCCAATTACTCCCTTTATCACGTTTTTGTTATCCTCCGTACAAATCTTCCCAAAGAAAATAGAGCATTTTTGAAGGTTTACCCGCTGCTCAGACGCATGCTCATACACTTGTAGGATGTTCCTAAGAGCCTCTAAGTTGCCTTGAGACCCCTCCAAGAATACAATGCTATCATCAGCGAAGAGGAGGTGAGTCACATGGGGGCCAGTGCCACCGAAGGACACACCACTAATCCTCTTCTCCTGCTGGGCTCTCTTGAGGAGTGCTACTTCTCGAGCTTGCGTTGTACTCCCTCGAAGAGGATGGGTGATGCATCATAGTAGCGTAAGTATTTCCCTTAGTTTTTGAGAACCAAGGTATCAATCCAGTAGGAGACCACGTGCGAGTCCCTCGCACATGCACAAACAAATAAGAACTTCGCAGCCAACGCGATAAGGGGTTGTCAATCCCTTTACAGTCACTTACGAAAGTGAGATCTGATAGATAGGATAGTTTGATATTTGTGGTATTTTTGGATATAAGAACAGAAAGTAAAAACGGTAAAGTAAAGTAGATTGTAGATTCATATGTTGAGAATAGACCCGGGGCCATAGGTTTAACTAGTGGCTTCTCTCATGATAGCAGATTTCTACGGTGGGTGAACGAATTACTGTCGAGCAATTGATAGAAAAGCGAATAATTATGAGACTATCTAGGCATGATCATTATATATAGGCATCACGTCCGTGAAAAGTAGACCGAAACGATTCTGCATCTACTGCTATTACTCCACACATCGACCGCTATCCAGCATGCATCTAGAGTATTAAGTTCATAAGAACAGAGTAACGCCTTAAGCAAGATGACATGATGTAGAGGGATAAACTCAAATAACATGATATAAACCCCATCTTTTCATCCTCGATGGCAACAATACAATACGTGCCTTGCTGCCCCTACTGTCACTGGGAAAGGACACAACAAGATTGAACCCAAAGCCAAGCACTTCTCCCATTGCAAGAACTATAGATCTAGTAGGCCAAACCAAACCAATCATTCGAAGAGACTTGCAAGGATATTATAATCATACATAAAAGAATTCAGAAAAGAACCAAATATTTCTCATAGATAATCTTGATCATAAACCCACAATTAATTGGATCTCGACAAACACACCGCAAAAATAGATTACATCGAATAGTTCTCCTCGAAGACCGAGGAGAACTTGGTATTGAGATCCAAAGAGAGAGAAGAAGCCATCTAGGTACTAACTATGGACCCGAAGGTCTGTGGTAAACTACTCACAACTCATGGTGAGGCGATGGTGTTGATGTAGAAGCACTCCATGGTAGATCCCCCTTCGGCGGAGCTCCGGAACAGGCTCCAAGATGGGATCTCACGGGAACAGAAGGTTGCGGCGGTGGAATTAGGTTTTTTTTCCGTGTATGATGTTTTCAGCGTACATAGGTATATATAGGAGGAAGGAGGGCACCGGGGGACAAAGGTGGGGCCCACGAGGCAGGGGCGCGCCCTGTAGGGGGGGGGGCGCCCCCACCCTCGTGGACGCCACGTGTACCCTATTCAGTGGTTCTCAAGTCTCCCGTGAAGATTTCGCTCCAAAAATATCTCTCCCGAAGGTTTCATTCCGTTTGGACTCCGTTTGATATTCCTTTTCTGTAAAACCCTGAAATAGGCAAAAAACAACAATGTGGACTGGGCCTTTGGGTTAATAGGTTAGTCCCAAAAATAATATAAAAGTGTATAACAAAGCCCATTAAACATCCAAAACATCATAAATAATAGCATGGAACAATAAAAAAATTATAGATACGTTGGAGACGTATCAAGGACGGCAGAGAAACCTTCAACACAAAGCAAGAACAAATATGGTGATAGCGGGTCCCCCTGTCTGAGACCCCGAGAGGGAAGAAAAAGCTCGGACAGGCCACCGTTGAGCTTAACTGAGAATCTGGCCGTCCGACACACCTCATAATCATGTCCACCCATCCCTGAGCAAAACCAAGACGCCGCATGACCTGCTCCAGAAAAGTCCATTCTACACGATCATATGCCTTCATCATATCCAGTTTGACCGCACATAGCGGTTTCTTCCTTTTAGGCTTTCAGATCGCATGCACACACTCGTAAGCAACCAAAACATTATCAGTTATGAGCCTCCCTGGTACAAAAGCACTTCGTTCCTCGGAGAACATTACAGGGAGAATACTCTTTAGTATATTTGCAAGCACCTTGGCCGCCACCCTATACAGGACGTTGTAGAGGCTGATAGGACGAAATTGGGTTAACAGCTCCGGGGAATTTACCTTTGGGATCATGACCAGAATAGTGTCGTTAAAGGATTCCGGAGTAGCTCCACCAGCAAGAAAATCGTGAACAGCCGCGCAAACGTCCGTCTTCAGGAGAGACCAGTTGTTGGGGAATGTAGCAGAATTCAAAAAAATTCTACGCTTCACTAAGATCAATCTAAGGAATCAACTAGCAACGAGGGAGAAAGGAGTGCATCTACATACCCTTGTAGATCGCGAGCGGAAGCGTTCAAGAGAACGTGGATGATGGAATCGTACTCGTCGTGATCCAAATCACCGATGATCCCAGCGCTGAACGGACGGCACCTCCGTGTTCAACACACGTACGGTACAGCGACGTCTCCTCCTTCTTGATCCAGCAAGGGGGGAGGAGAGGTTGACGGAGATCCAGCAGCACGACGGCGTGGTGGTGGATGCAACGGTATTTCTGCAGGGCTTCGCCAACCGCTGCGGGACGAGGGAGAGGTGTAACAGGAGGGAGAGGGAGGTGCCAAGGGCAAGGGTGCGGCTGCCCTCCTTCCCCCCACTTTATATAGGGGGCCTAGGGGGTGCGCCGACCCTAGGAGATCAAATCTCCTAGGGGGGCGACGGCCAGGGGGGAAACTTACCCCCCAAGCGAGGTGAGGCGCCCCCACCCCTAGGGTTCGCAACCCTAGGTGCAGGGGAGGCCCATGGGGGGCGCACTAGCCCACTATGGGCTCGTTCCCCTCACACTTCAGCCCATGGGCCCCCCCGGGATAGGTGGCCCCACCCGGTGGACCCCCGGGACCCTTCCGGTTGTCCCGGTACAATCCCGGTGACCCCCGAAACCCTCCCGGTGGCCGAAATTGGACTTCCTATATATAATTCTTTACCTCCGGACCATTCCGGAACTCCTCGTGACGTCCGGGATCTCATCCGAGACTCCGAACAACATTTGGGTTACCGCATGCATATATCTCTACAACCCTAGCGTCACCGAACCTTAAGTGTGTAGACCCTACGGGTTCGGGATACACGTAGACATGACCAAGACTACTCTCCGGTCAATAACCAATAGCGGGATCTGGATACCCATGTTGGTTCCTACATGTTCCTCGATGATCTCATCGGATGAACCACGATGTCAAGGATTCAATCAATCCTGTATACAATTCCCTTTGTCTATCGGTATAGTACTAGCCCGAGATTCGATCGTCGGTATACCGATACCTTGTTCAATCTCATCATGGCAAGTCTCTTTACTCGTTCCGTAATACATCATCCCGTGACCAACACCTTAGTCACATTGAGCTCATTATGATGATGTCTTACCGAGTGGGCCCAAAGATACCTCTCCGTCATACGGAGTGACAAATCCTAGTCTTGGTTCGGTGCCAACCCAACAGATACTTTCGGAGATACCCGTTGTGTACCTTTATAGCCACCTAGTTACGTTGTGACGTTTGGCACACCCAAAGTATCCCTACGGTATCCTGGAGTTGCACAACCTCATGGTCTAAGGAAAATACACTTGACATTGGAAAAGCTTTAGCATTACGAACTACACGATCTTGTGCTAGGCTTAGGATTGGGTCTTGTCCATCACATCATTCTCCTAATGATGTGATCTCATTATCAATGACATCCAATGTCCATGGTCAGGAAACCGTAACCATCTGTTGATCAACGAGCTAGTAACTAGAGTTTTACCAGGGACACCTTGTGGTCTATGTATTCACACATGTATCACTGTTTCCGGATAATACAATTCAAGCATGAATAATAGACAATTATCATGAACAAGGAAATATAATAATAACCATTTTATTATTGCCTCTAGGGCATATTTCCTACAGTCTCCCACTTGCACTAGAGTCAATAATCTAGTTACATTGTGATGAATCGAACACCCATAGAGTTCTGGTGTTGATCATGTTTTGCTCGTGGAAGAGGTTTAGTCAACGGATCTGCGACATTCAGATCCATATGCACTTTACAAATATCTATGTCTCCATATTGAACATAATTCCGGATGGAGTTGAAATGGCGCTTGATGTGCTTGGTCTTCTTGTGAATCTGGGCTCCTTGGCAATGGCAATAGCTCCAGTGTTGTCACAGAAGAGAGTCATCGGGCCCGACGCGCTTGGAATGACTCTTAGGTCGGTGATGAACTCCTTCATCCAGACTCCTTCCTGCACTGCTTCGCAAGCTGCTATGTACTCCGCTTCACATGTAGAATATGCCACGACGCTTTGCTTGCAACTGCACCAGCTGACTGCCCCACCATTCAAAATATACACGTATCCGGTTTGTGACTTGGAGTCATCCAGATCTGTGTCGAAGCTAGCATCGACGTAAACCTTTACGACGAGCTCTTCGTCACCTCCATAAATGAGAAACATATCCTTAGTCCTTTTCAGGTACTTCAGGATGTTCTTGACTGTTGTCCAGTGTGCCATACCGGGATCACTTTGGTACCTCCCTACCAAACTTATGGCAAGGTTCACATCAGGTCTGGTACACAGCATGGCATACATAATAGAACCTATGGCTGAGGCATAGGGGATGACACTCATCTTTTCTCTATCTTCTGCCGTGGTCGGGGATTGAGCTATGCTCAATCTCATACCTTGCAATACAGGCAAGAACCCTTTCTTGGACTGATCCATATTGAACTTCTTCAATATCTTATCAAGGTATGTGCTTTGTGAAAGACCAATGAGGCGTCTCGATCTATCTCTATAGATCTTGATGCCTAATATGTAAGGAGCTTCTCCAAGGTCCTTCATTGAAAAACTCTTATTCAAGTAGGCCTTTATGCTTTCCAAGAATTCTACATCATTTCCCATCAGCAATATATCATCGACATATAATATGAGAAATGCTACAGAGCTCCCACTCACTTTCTTGTAAATACAGGCTTCTCCCCAAGTCTGTATAAACCCAAATGCTTTGATCACATCATTAAAGCGAATATTCCAACTCCGAGATGCTTGCACCAGCCCATAGATTGAGTGCTGGAGCTTGCATACCTTGTTAGCATTCTCAGGATCGACAAAACCTTCAGGCTGCATCATATACAGTTCTTCCTTGAGGAAGCCATTAAGGAATGCCGTTTTGACGTCCATTTGCCTTATCTCATAATCATAGAATGCGGCTATTGCTAACATGATTCAGACGTACTTTAGCATCGCTACGGGAGAGAAAGTCTCGTCGTAGTCAATCCCTTGAACTTGTCGATAACCTTTAGCGACAAGCCGAGCCTTATAGATGGTCACATTACCATCCACGTCAGTCTTCTTCTTAAAGATCCACTTATTTTCTATGGCGTGCCGATCATTCGGCAAGTCCACCAAAGTCCATACTTTGTTTTCATACATGGATCCTATCTCGGATTTCATGGCTTCAAGCCATTTGTTGGAATCCGGGCCCGCCATCGCTTCTTCATAGTTCGAAGGTTCACCGTTGTCTAACAACATGATTTCCATGACAGGGTTGCCGTACCACTCTGGTGCAGAACGTGTCCTTGTGGACCTTCGAAGTTCAGTAGTAACTTGATCTGAAGCTTCATGATCATCATCATTAACTTCCTCCCTAGTCGGTGCAGGCACCTCAGGAACAACTTCCTGCGCTGCGCAACTTTCCGGTTCGGAAGGGGTGACTGTCACCTCATCAAGTTCCACTTTCCTCCCACTTACTTCTTTCGAGAGAAACTCTTTCTCCAGAAAGGGTCCATTCTTGGCAACGAAGACCTTGCCTTCGGATCTGAGGTAGAAGGTATACCCAATAGTTTCCTTAGGGTATCCTATGAAGACGCATTTTTACGATTTGGGTTCGAGCTTTTCAGGTTGTAGTTTCTTGACATAAGCATCGCAACCCCAAACTTTCAGAAATGACAGCTTAGGTTTCTTGCCAAACCAAAGTTCATACGGTGTCGTCTCAACAGATTTAGACGGAGCCCTATTTAAAGTGAACGCGGCAATCTCTAAAGCATAACCCCAAAAAGATAGCGGTAAGTCAGTGAGAGACATCATGGATCGCACCATGTCCAACAGAGTACGATTACGACGTTCGGACACACCATTACGCTAGGGTGTTCCGGGCGGTGTCAATTGTGAAACAATTCCACAGTTCCTTAGGTGCGTGCCAAATTCGTGACTTAATTATTCTCCTCCACGATCCGATCGTAAGAACTTTATTTTTCTGTCATGTTGATTCTCAACCTCATTCTGAAATTCCTTGAACTTTTCAAAGGTCTCAGACTTGTGTTTCATCAAGTAGACATACCCATATCTACTTAAATCATCTGTGAGGGTGAGAACATAACGATAGCCTCCACGAGCTTCAACACTCATTGGACCGCACATATCGGTATGTATGATTTCCAATAAGTTGGTCGCTCGCTCCATTGTTCCGGAGAACGGAGTCTTGGTCATCTTGCCCAAGAGGCATGGTTCGCACGTGTCAAATGATTCATAATCAAGAGACTCTAGAAGTCCATCTGCATGGAGCTTCTTCATACGATTGACACCAATATGACCAAGGTGGCAATGCCACAAGTATGTGGGACTATCATTATCAACTTTACATCTTTTGGCATTCACACTATGAATATGTGTAACATCACGTTCGAGATTCATCAAGAATAAACCATTGACCAGTGGGTCATGACCATAAAACATATCTCTCATATAAATAGAACAACCATTATTCTCGGATTTAAATGAGTAGCCATCTCACATTAAACGAGATCCAGATACAATGTTCATGCTCAGAGCTGGTACTAAATAACAATTACTAAGGTTTAAAACAAATCCCGAGGGTAGATGTAGAGGCAGCGTGCCGACGGCGATCACATCGACCTTGGAACCATTCCCGACGCGCATCGTCACCTCGTCCTTCGCCAGTATCCACTTATTCTGTAGCTCCTGCTTTGAGTTACAAAAAAAATGTGAGCAACTGCACCGGTATCAAATACCCAGGAGCTACTACAAGCGCTAGTAAGGTACACATCGATAACATGTATATCATATATACCTTTGACGTTGCCGGCCTTCTTATCTGCTAAGTATTTGGGGCAGTTCCGCTTCCAGTGACCCATTCCCTTGCAATGAAAGCACTCAGTTTCAGACTTGGGTCCATTCTTTGGCTTCTTCCTGGCAACGTGCTTACCGGGCGCGGCAACTCCTTTGCCGTCCTTCTTGAAGTTCTTCTTACCCTTGACTTTCTTGAACTTAGTGGTTTTATTCACCATCAACACTTGATGTTCTTTCTTGATATCCACCTCCGCTGATTTCAGCATTGAATACACCTCGGGAATGGACTTCTCCATCCCTTGCATATTGAAGTTCATCACGAAGCTCTTGTAGCTAGGTGGGAGCGACTGAAGGATTCTATCAACGACCGCTTCGTCTGGGAGATTGATTCCCAACTGAGACAAGCGATTGTGCAACCCAGACAATTTGAGTATGTGCTCGCTGACAGAACTATTCTCCTCCATCTTACAACTGTAGAATGCATCGGAGACGTCATATCTCTCGACTCAGGCATGAGCTTGGAAAACCATTTTCAGCTCTTGGAACATCTCATATGCTCCGTGGTGCTCAAAACGCTTTTAGAGCCCCGATTCAAAGCTATAAAGCATGCCGCACTGAACCAAGGAGTAATCATCACAATGTGACTGCCAGGCGTTCATAACGTCTTGGGCTGTCGGGAAAACGGGTGCATCACCTAGCGGTGCTTCAAGGACATATGATTTCTTGGCAGCTTTGAGGATAATCCTCAAGTTACGGACCCAATCCGTATAGTTGCTACCATCGTCTTTCAGCTTGGTTTTCTCTAGGAACGCGTTGAAGTTGAGGGCAACATGAGCGTGGGCCATTGGATCTACAAGACATATTGTAAAGATTTTAGACTAAGTTCATGATAATTAAGTTCATCTAAACAAATTTAATGAACTCCCACTCAGATAGACATCTCTCTAGTCATCTGAGTAATACATGATCCGAATCGACTAGGCCGTGTCCGATCATCACGTGAGACGGACTAGTCATCAACGGTGAACATCTTCATGTTGATTGTATCTTCTATATGACTCATGTTCGACATTTCGGTCTTCCGTGTTCCGAGGCCATGTCTGTACATGCTAGGCTCGTCAAGTGAACCCTAAGTGTATTGCGTGTGTAAATCTGGCTTACACCCGTTGTATGCGAACGTTAGAGCATATCACACCCGATCATCACGTGGTGCTTCGGAACAACGAACCTTAGCAACGGTGCAAAGTTAGGGGGAACACCATTCTTGAAGTTTTAGTGAGAGATCATCTTATTTACTACCGTCGTTCTAAGCAAATAAGATGTATAAACATGATAAACATCACATGCAATTAAATAGTGACATGATATGGCCAATATCATTTTTCTCCTTTGATCTTCATCTTCGGGGCTCCATGATCATCTTTGTCACCGGCATGACACCATGATCTCCATCATCGTGTCTTCATGAAGTCGTCTCGCCAAACATTACTTCTACTACTATGGCTAACGTTTAGCAATAAAGTAAAGTAATTACATGACATTTTCAGTTGACACGCAGGTCATACAATAAAATAAGACAACTCCTATGGCTCCTACCGGTTGTCATACTCATAGACATGCAAGTCGTGATTCTTATTACAAGAACATGATCAATCTCATACATCACATATATCATTCATCACATCTTTTTGGCCATATCACATCACATGTCACATGCTGCAAAAACAAGTTAGACGTCCTCTAATTGTTGTTGCAAGTTTTATGTGGCTGCTATAGGTTTCTAGCAAGAACGTTTCTTACCTACGCCAAAACCACAACGTGATATGCCAATTTCTATTTACCCTTCATAAGGACCCTTTTCATCGAATCCGATCCGACTAAAGTGGGAGAGACTGTCACCCGCTAGCCACCTTATGCATCTAGTGCATGTCAGTCAATGGAACCTGTCTTACGTAATCGTACATGTAAGGTCGGTCCGGGCCGCTTCATCCCATGATGCCGCCGAATCAAGATAAGACTAGTAGTGGCAAGATAATTGAACAAATCTACGCCCACAACTGCTTTGTGTTCTACTCGTGCAAGATGCTACGCATAGACCTAGCTCAGATGCCACTGTTGGGGAACGTAGCAGAATTCAAAAAAATTCTACGCTTCACCAAGATCAATCTAAGGAGTCAACTAGCAATGAGGGAGAAAGGAGTGCATCTACATACCCTTGTAGATCGCGAGCGGAAGCGTTCAAGAGAACGTGGATGATGGAGTCGTACTCGTCGTGATCCAAATCACCAATGATCCTAGCGCCAAACGGACGGCACCTTCGCATTCAACACACGTACGGTACAGTGACGTATCTTCCTTCTTGATCCAGCAAGGGGGAAGGAGAGGTTGATGGAGATCCAGCAGCACGACGGCGAGGTGGTGGATGCAACGGTATTTTTGCAGGGCTTCGCCAAGCGCTGCGGGAGGAGGGAGAGGTGTAACAGGAGGGAGAGGGAGGCGCCAGGGGCAAGGGTGCGGCTGCCCTCCCTCCCCCAAACTTTATATACGGGGCCTAGGGGGTGCGCCGGCCCTAGGAGATCCAATCTCCTAGGGGGGCGACGGCCAGGGGGGGGGGGGACTTACCCCCCAAGCCAGGTGAGGCGCCCCCACCCCTAGGGTTCCCAACCCTAGGCGCAGGGGAGGCCCATGAGGGCCGCACCAGCCAACTATGGGCTGGTTCCCCTCCCACTTCAGCCCATGGGGCCCCCCGGGATAGGTGGCCCCACCCGTTGGACCCCCGGGATCCTTCCGGTGGTCCCGGTACAATACCGGTGACCCCCGAAACCCTCCCGGTGGCCGAAACTGGACTTCCTATATATAATTCTTTACCTCCGGACCATTCCAGAACTCCTCATGACGTCCGGGATCTCATCCGGGACTCCGAACAACATTTGGGTTACCGCATGCATATATCTCTACAACCCTAGCGTCACCGAACCTTAAGTGTGTAGACCCTACGGGTTCGGGATACACGTAGACATGACCGAGACTACTCTCCGGTCAATAACCAATAGCGGGATCCGGATACCCATGTTGGTTCCTACATGTTCCTCGATGATCTCATCGGATGAACCACGATGTCAAGGATTCAATCAATCCTGTATACAATTCCCTTTGTCTATCGGTATAGTACTTGCCCGAGATTCGATCGTCGGTATACCGATACCTTGTTCAATCTCGTCATGGCAAGTCTCTTTACTCGTTCCATAATACATCATCCCGTGACCAACACCTTAGTCACATTGAGCTCATTATGATGATGTCTTACCGAGTGGGCCCATAGATACCTCTCCGTCATACAGAGTGACAAATCCCAGTCTCGGTTCGTGCCAACCCAATAGATACTTTCAGAGATACCCGTTGTGTACCTTTATAGCCACCCAGTTACGTTGTGACGTTTGGCACACCCAAAGTATCCCTACGGTATCCGGGAGTTGCACAACCTCATGGTCTAAGGAAAAGACACTTGACATTGGAAAAGCTTTAGCATTACGAACTACACGATCTTGTGCTAGGCTTAGGATTGGGTCTTGTCCATCACATCATTCTCCTAATGATGTGATCTCATTATCAATGACATCCAATGTCCATGGTCAGGAAACCGTAACCATCTGTTGATCAATGAGCTAGTAACTAGAGGTTTACCAGGGACACGTTGTGGTCTATGTATTCACACATGTATCACTGTTTCCGGATAATACAATTCAAGCATGAATAACAGACAATTATCATGAAGAAGGAAATATAATAATAACCATTTTATTATTGCCTCTAGGGCATATTTCCAACATTCTCCCACTTGCACTAGAGTCAATAATCTAGTTACATTGTGATGAATCGAACACCCATAGAGTTCTGGTGTTGATCATGTTTTGCTCGTGGAAGAGGTTTAGTCAACAGATCTGCGACATTCAGATCCGTATGCACTTTACAAATATCTATGTCTCCATCTTGAACATAGTTCTGGATGGATTTGAAACGGCGCTTGATTCATTGCTCCCCAGTCCTCGAAAGTTCCAAGCAAGGAGGTTCATTGCTCCCGGCGGGCCCGGCTGTCCGGGTCCGCCGATCCATCATCTTTTCTCAACAATGCGATCAAACACTGAAGACGTCTTGCGCCTTGTATCATGAATGAACACATCACTTCCTACCTGCTTGTCATTGTCCCCCTTCGCTACCCGCATTTAATTTGGCCTTCTTTTCCTGCTATCCGCATCCATTCTCAGATGAGAAGAGTTACCATGCTTGTATTCAGTCTCCAATCCAGGCTTCCTCACATAGTGTCCCTTACGTCGCTGCCTCTCCTCATACATATTGGATCTACCATGCATAGCGGGTTCACCCGCTCGGTCATTATCATATGCCCGGTAGCCCGGGTGCCTCTCCTCATATGCATCATATCCCTGACCATAGAGATGGCCCTTTCCCCTCCTGTCATAGGTCTCATCCCGACCAGCTTCTTTATGCCGATAGTTGTTCTGCTCGATCAACTTCTCCCTCAAATCTCTCTCCTTTAATGGCTCCAAGCCCTGCCTCAAATCACCCTGCTACGTATAAGCATGTCCCCCCCCCTGATCTCTGATCAACGCCTCCTCCCCCTTCCTGTCTATAGCACCCGCCAGTCTAGACTGCTACAGAAGTGGTAAAGTCAGAGGACAAGTTCCTCCTCATAGGGATATCTCTCATACGCGGGTAGTCTTTCCTGGCTGCAAGCCCCTTCGTTCCTTGCGAGCTCACAAAGTTG
>LR738709.1:589127485-589193603 GCA_902687465.1 Secale cereale | reverse complement strand
CCCCCCCCCCCAATGAACAGAGGGGTCATCAGGTGGATTATACACCCACCCAAATGCACAAGTCTTCCGCAGTCGAAATAGAAGTGAGGAATCTTCTCGTAGTGAAAATCATACCATGTCCCTTCTGCATCTTCCTTGGACATCTTCAAGTTGAAACAATGGATTAAGGGATCATAGACTGAGATTGTCGTCCGAACATGAAGGTTCTGACCCTGGGCAATACCATCATTGTCAGCATCCACTTTCACCATGGTTCCAAGCCAATTGCCCAATGCCCTCCCAAAATTTTCAGTCTTTTTGTCCGGTGGTAAATCACACACCCAAACCCAGATATCAATCTTATCACACACCATCTCCGATGGCCTCACACCTCCTTCATAGTCTTTCATGATCAAAACAGAGAAATCAAACTGCCAAGGCCCATTGTGAAGCACATGTCTCCAATCACCCTCTGAACCAAAGTGTACAACAAATATATTGGATCCCATATCTCTGAATTTCGCCTCCTTGTGTAAATCCCAAGCCCGGGGCATGGTGCTCTCCAGCACCGATTTCTTCAAAGTTTTCAATGAGCATACCTTGCCTACAGCCGACCATCTTGAAGCCTTGGGAAGAGATTGATTTGTCTCTTCAAAAACTAGCCCGTTGGCTTCCTTGTCTAGGAGAACCATCCCACCCATCCTTGCTGAGAGACTTGCTGCCGGGTCTGGGGTCTTGCACTCTACCGGACACTTGGATGCTCCCGGCTTGTAGAATCCTCTGTCTTCTTTGTCGGAGTGGCCTCCGCCACCGCCGTTGCCTAATCCGGGGTGCCTGTTTCCCCATGGCGGCAGTTGCCTTCCACTCTCCCTCTCCGCCATTAGCTCCACCCCTGGTAGAGTACAGCATCGCCGACCAGCGTCTAGGCTGCGCCGTCACAGACCCAGCCTCCATCAGAATCACTCCACCCCTAGCAGAAAACCCTAACCCTAGCGCTGGAGCACGATCGCCCTGTGGTCGCCCCCAACCGCCTTAACGCTTTTGCTCTGGTGGACCCTGTCTCTGTTGTTATGACCAAGTGGTAGACTATCATCACAATATTGTGATATGAACCATTGGTAGAAAGGGATGTCTAGGCCTGAAGTGCCTAAGCGGTGAATTTGCACACATTGTGAGCACCTAAGTCCCTCACACCTAGACCACCAGAGCCTCTTGGAAGAATAGAGCACTCCCAAGCAACAAGGCATTGGCCACCCTTAACCTTATTTTTGCCCTTCCAGAAGAAAGCACACAACAAACCTTCTAGCTTATCAATGGATTCCTTGGGGCAAGTGAAGAAAGTCATGAAGTCGCTAGGAATGTCAGCGATCACATAGTTGACAAGGGTAAGCCTGCCACCCTAAGATAAAAAGTGTAGCCAATCACCCAGATAACCTCTTGTCAACCCAGTTGATGACACACATGAGCATACCATGCGTAATCTTGTGCAATGACAAAGGCAAACCGAGCTATGTGTATGGGAACGAGAAAACCAGGAAACTGAGCATCCTCTCCCGTGACACCAGCTTCCATACAAATAGGAACCAAGGTGCTCTTGTGATAGTTGATACACATCCTTGAGAAATCAGAGAAAGCCGTGAGAATAGCCTTAATTATGCAGACTTGTTGGGTATCACCCTTAAAAGGCAGGAAGGTGTCATCTGCATACTTGAGCACTAGAAACATACTATTCGAGCCAAGCAGGTGTAGAAAATTACCAGCATGGAATGCATGTAACAAAGTCTATGTAGAACATCAAGAACTAAAGTGAAGAGGTATGGGGGACATGCGATCTCCCTGTCGTAGTCCTCTCCTAGACAGTGTGCTTTTCTACACGGAGAACCGGTGGAGGAGATTTACATGGACCAACCTGAAGGTTTCATAGTGACTGGTAAGGAGAAATTGTTTGCAAATTAAAGAAGTCCCTATATGGTTTGAAAAAGTCTCCAAGACAGTGGTATAAGAGGTTTGATTCATTTATGATAGCACATGGATTTAAGAGGTCTTGATATGATAGTTGTGTTTACATTAAATTTATTGATTGATCCCCTATATACTTATTGTTATATGTTGATGACATGTTGATTGCTTCTAAGGGCAAGAAAGAGGTCACTGCTTTAAAGGAACAATTAAGTAGTGATTTTGAGATGAAGGATGTTGGTGCTGCTAAGAAAGTTCTAGGTATGGGGATTACTAGGGAAAAAAATTCTAGATTATTATTTCTCAGTCAACAAAGTTACATTATGAAAGTTCTTCATCATTTTTGAAGGAAATATGCCCTAGAGGCAATAATAAAGTTGTTATTTATATTTTCTTATATATCATGATAAATGTCTTTCATTCATGCTAGAATTGTATTAACCAGAAACTTGATACATGTGTGAATACATAGACAAAACAAAGTGTCCCTAGTATGCCTCTACTAGACTAGCTCGTTAATCAAAGATGGTTATGTTTCCTAACCATAGACATGAGTTGTCATTTGATCAACGGGATCACATCATTAGGAGAATGATGTGATGGACAAGACCCATCCGTTAGCTTAGCACTATGATCGTTTAGTTTTACTGCTATTGCGTTCTTCATGACTTATACATGTTCCAATGACTATGAGATTATGCAACTCCCGAATACCGGAGGAACACCTTGTGTGCTATCAAACGTCACAATGTAACTGGGTGATTATAAAGATGCTCTACAGGTGTCTCCGAAGGTGTTTGTGGTGTTGGCATAGATCGAGAATAGGATTTGTCACTCCGAGTATTGGAGAGGTATCTCTGGGCCCTCTCGGTAATACACATCATAATAAGCCTTGCAAGAAAACGACTAATGAGTTAGTCATGGGATGATGTATTACGGAACGAGTAAAGAGACTTGCCGGTGTCGATATTGAACTAGGTATGATGATACCGACGATCGAATCTCGGGCAAGTAACATACCGATGACAAAGGGAACAACGTATGTTGTTATGCGGTTTGACCGATAAAGATCTTCGTAGAATATGTAGGAACCAATATGAGCATCTAGGTTCCGCTATTGGTTATTGATCGGAGATGAGTCTGGTCATGTCTACATAGTTCTCGAACCCGTAGGGTCCGCACGCTTAACGTTTGATGACGACCGGTATTATGAGTTTATGTGTTTTGATGTACCGAAGGTAGTTCGGAGTCCCAGATGTGATCACGGACATGACAAGGACTCTCGAAATGGTTGAGACATAAGATCGATATATTGGAAGGCTATGTTTGGACACCGAAATGGTTCCAGATGAGTTCGGGCATTAACCGGAGTACCGTGAGGTTACCGAAACCCCCCGGGGAGTCAATGGGCCTTATTGGGCCTTAGTGAAAGAGAGGAGGAGGCAGCCAAGTGGAGGGCGCACCCCCCAAGCCCAATCCGAATTGGGGTGGGGGGTCGGCCTCCCTTTCCTTCTCCCTCTCCCCCTCTTCCGTCTTCTCCTACTCCTACTAGGAAAGGGGGAATCCTGCTCCTAGTGGGAGTAGGACTCCCCCCTTAAGCGTGCCATAGAGGGGGACGATCCTCTCCTCCTCCCCTCCTTTATATACCTGGCCAGGGGCACCCCATAGTCACACAAGTTGATTTCTTAGCCGTGTGCGGTGCCCTCCTCCACAGTTACAAACCTCGGTCATATCGTCGTAGTTCTTAGACGAAGCCCTGCGCCGGTAACTTCACCATCACTGTCACCACGCCGTCATGCTGACGGAACTCTCCCTCGACCTCAACTGGATCAAGAGTTCGTGGGACGTCATCGAGCTGAACATGTGCTGAATGCGGAGGTGCCGTACGTTCGGTGCTTGGATCGGTTGGATTGTGAAGATGTTCGCCTACATCAACCGCGTTATTAAACGCTTTTGCTTTCGGTCTATGAGGGTACGTGGACACACTCTCCCCGCTCGTTGCTATGCTTCTTCTAGATAGATCTTGCGTGATCGTAGGACTTTTTTTGAAATACTACGTTCCCCAACAATTTTAACATGCATGATGATAAGCTAGTAAGTACTACCATTGCTCCTCATTACGAACTATCATCTTCTCAATGTCCTAGTACGGATGAAGATTTTGAGTATATGTCAAGAGTTTCATAATATAGTGTTGTCGATTCTTCAATGTATGCCATGTGTGTTCTCGGCCTGATTTGTCATTTGCAATGAGTTTGGTCAGTAGATACATGGCTAACCCTGGTAAATAACATTGGATGGTTGTTTAGTAGATTTGCAGGTACCTTTGTGGCAGTTCCAATGTTTGTTTGTAATTCGGCGGACTGGTGAGGCACTAACTGGCTATATGGATACAAATTTTGCTTCTAGCGATTTGGACAGGAGAAGGTCCCTTACAGGTTATGTGTTCACTATTTGTGTTTGTGCCGTGAGTTGGAGGGCAAAGTGCAGCCAGTAGTTGCCCAGTCGACTGAAGCAGAATACATGGCTATTGCAAAAGCATGTAAAGAATCAAATTTGCTGAAAGGTTTGTATGCTAAGTTTTGAGGAGATAATTCTTGCATTGATCTATTTTGTGACAATCAGAGTGTCATATACCTCACTAAGGATCAAATGTTCCATGAGAGAACAAAACACATTGATGTCAAATACCATTATGGTCGATACATTGTTGAGCAAGGTAAACTAAAGGTATGCGATATCAGTACTCATGTTAATCATGCTGATATGTTGACAAAGTCAGTTCGTGTTGCTAAGTTTGAGCTTGACCTATGTCACATGTACTATATATCCATTGTAGCCGCTGCACGGGATAAGTTGGTCAGTTGTAAATCTCCGACGTCTGTAACCTCTCCCGATATAGAAAAGTTCTTTGGCTAGCGCCCGCGATTTTTCCCTTCCTGTTGGAGGGGTTTTCCACGTTAAAATCTTGTGTCTCACTATGTTGATCTCGTTGTTCATCGTCTGATTTTCTTGTTGTATCTCTACCATGTTTTAGGCTTGGAGGAGAAGGAAGGATGCCGTGGTACTGCTGGTGCTTGAGCAAAGGGAAGAAGCAACGGCCCCAAGCCAAGGTTTGGTTTGTTATTTCCTTTTCTTTGGTACTTCGTTTCTTCGATCTGTTTAAGTAAATATGAGATTTCACATGTGCAGCAGAAAGGTGGACATGGACGGCGACGTTATCGGTAGAAAGGGCGACCTTAAGGCCAATGTCCGAACGAGATGTTGTGCACAAAAAATGCACTTCCAGCCAAAACTCCTTAGTTCGTACTACCTCCGTCCTGGTTTATTGATCCCCACTATATTTCGTGCCAAATTTTGACCATTTATTGAACTAAAAAATGTTCATGCATGTCATAAAAAAATTATATCATTAAAAACTAAGTTTCAATACGAATCCATTGATACATTTTTTGTTGACATGCATTGACATTTTGTTAGTTAAATTTATAGTCAAAATTTAGCACAAACTACAAAGGGGACCTATAAACCAGGACGGAGGTAGTACAAGTCACCGGCTAGTGTGCATCAAATCAACATGGACATGGGGGCATATGCCCCCCCCCTTCCCCGACACTCTACCACATTGTCTATTCAATAGTTATTTATAGTTGAGTACATATATTTTATATTCATTATTTGAATCATCCAATCACATATAGATAGTGCATTGAGGATTTTAATGTGCTAACTAAAATTATGTTTTTATGTTTATGCCTTTATACTTTCATGATATATAATATATATTGTTGAATGTATATATGTCAGTATGTTAAGTATAGCCTCAATCGCATTAGTGACTCCATAATGCTAGGACCGGCCCTGATACGCACCCTAGTCTCCTGTCTTTCTCTGCGTTTAGAGCTTATATAGAAGTGGTAAGACGTGCCTGATCCTACCAGGCCTGAGCCTTCCATATTCATGCAGGCAGGCATGCTAGTTGTCCAACGTTGAAGGAATAGTCGATCATCTTGTCTCAATTTGGAAGATATGATATGCATGGACGACGATGATGCAGCACATGCACCGCTGCTTCTTCCATCCTTTTTGTTGGACATTTTGGTGGTGGAAACCGTTTGTTTTCCTTCCTGCTGGACGCCACAAGATCCCTGCTTTCGTGAGACGAGGTTGCTCACGTGACGTATGCTCCCACATTCTAGAATGCATGCGCGCACACCTCTCTCACGTTTCCGGCGAAATTGGTCATGGACTCGTGGCAGCTGGTCATGCCCGGCTCTTCTTTGTGCATGCATGTATATCAGGATGGATAAGCGTGCAGGCACAATGCATCACACTCACACACATACTCCTACAATGCAAGGCAAGGCAAGGCAAAACGAAGCGGCATACATGCATGCACACGCGTACTACATTCTGGCTGATCTGATCGATCGAGAGGTCGGTGGCGAGTCGATGGTGAGGTGGGCTGTCTCGGACGGACGCATGGACCGTGTCACCGCGTGTCCTTGCCTCCCATCCCTAGCACTACACGTGCGTGCGAGCGTAGGGGCCGGGCACGAATGAACTCCTGGGCGCGCCCGATCGAGTTAAGCGCGACCAGGCCCAACCTAGCTAGCTAGCAGCTGGTGCTACAGCTACTGCGCCCCCAGAGGTGTCTGGCTCCATCGATCCTTATCGTTTTCAAGTACGCCGGTACACTTATTCGGCACAGGGAAAAAGGGTACGCGGCACATTCAATACCCGGCAAAAAGTACCCCGTCAGATTCATGTGCCCCGACGATCCACTGTTTTGGGCCATGTTTGGAAACCCTGAGCTTTCAGAATTTCGCGGAGTTTATTATGCTGTGTTTTACCGAAATTCCTGCGCTCTTCGTAGCTGTGTAAGTTTGTTGCTACCGTACTGTACTCTTTGTAATGCACAAAATGACACGCTCGCTAGGAGAATAGAATAAACACTTTTTGTAATGCAGGTGTTTGATACTGTTGAATTATAGATGGGCCTAGGACTCATATATGCAATAATTCATGAAAATCTCAAGGCGCATGTGTGTGTCATGTCGTGGGGGAAAGTTTAATCCCACCTCATGAGTGGAGCAGAGTAGAGACCTCTTTATAAGGGATTCTCGTCTACGTGTTATTAGAATTTTAGAACAAAAGCGGTTCCCACGCGCATCTCCTCCTTCGTCCGCCATGTGTCGTGTTTCCTGAACAAGTGGATCTCAAACCTATGTATGGGTGTGCTTAAATTTTGCTTGTCGAAAACAGATTGAAGGCATCAACAACCCAAGTCGACAATCCAGACCAGGCCTCCGGAACCACGTCTTTTGTTATCCGACACTGGGAGAAGGGCGATTATATATATTTTGGAGTGTCTCAGACACCACTGTTCATCGTTGTTCATCCTCATGCTCTATTATTTAACTCTGATTTTGACATGGGTGAAAACTCTGAAGCTGCCAAGAAAAAGACTACCTGATTCTTTCTCTCATGTTTGTTAGTCGTTTCCTTCAGTTTTGCTAGGGTTTGTGTCCTGCTCAGGAAGACGAGACGGCGGCGTCTTCCTGAAGATGGAATAAATGTCTCCCCGCCTAGCCCTCGTTCCTACTATGCGTCTAGCACCGTTGGTGGGTGTGTGGAGGCATGTCTCCAGCAGATCTATCTTTGGTGGATTTGCTCGGATCTCGTTGTTGTTCGTGTACGTTCGTGGCTCTTCGGGTTGGATCCTTCTGATCTACATTATTCTTCAACTGCGACGGTTGCTGTTTTGCTGTGCCGGTCCTATGGGACCTTAGCACGACGACTTTCCGACTGCCTACTACAACAAGTTGTGCCCGACTGCGGTGATGGAGGGGCGATGACAGCGGCGCGTCTTCGGCTCGCTTCTGTACTTGTAGTCATCGCCAGGTGGTCTACGGATCTAGATGTAATTTTTATTATTTCTGGTATTCGTTGTACTCCATGATTGAAGATGAATAGATTGGAAATTTTCCCGCAAAAAATAATAAAAAAAAATCTCTCCCTCCTGTTTGTTTTGGCACTAACTTTGTTAGCTATACTAGCTGGTTATATATATGTTCTATGCGTAGTACGTGCTCATATGTTCAGACATTAGTATGAGTTTAATATTGTTAATGCCATGTTGATGATGTATTTCTGAATTATATATAAATCAATAAAAAATTGATATTTTACCCAACAGAAAGCGTATGTAGGAGTACTGTAGAGGGAGAGAGGGTTATGGCGACGTGGGAGGTGACACCGTGACAGCCAGACAGACAGGCAGAACGATTTGGTGCCTTCACCAATAGTTGTGTTCCTCCGTGCAATGGCGATGGATGCATGGGACGGAACAGTGATGAGCCAGTACCAGGCCGGCCGGCTAGGTAGCTGTAGCTTTATAGTAGGTGGGTCGGTGGATGGAGGAGGATCGACCCGGGCAGTACAAGGTAGGTGGATCGGTCGACCGTCGAGGGAATCATAATCCTCCATGCATGCATGCATGCCCTGGGTTCCGGTCGAGCTGTCTCTATTATGCGAAATCTACAGGCAACCGGATCTGGGCCGGGGCTGGCGTGGTGCCGTGCGCCTGCATCTGCATGCCGATCGACCGCGGCCACGCAGGCAGGCAGAGGCAGCGCGGCAGACCGGTGCAGGAGCAGGACCATCCTAGCTAGTGCGTAGCTATACCCCCACCCCACGATCATGCATTCATGCATGCCGGTCGTGGCCGCGTTCCGACGTGTCGGGCGCCGGCGTCGTGCGCGCGCGCGGTCCGTCGGTCGGCATGCAGCCGTACGTGGCAATGGCATGGGCGCGCACGCCGCGCGCGCGCGGCTCCCCCACGGCAACGGCCGCATTCATGCCGCTCATGCATACGTGTGTGTTACGCGTGATGCGCGAGCGCGACCTCACCTGCTGTGGCTAGCTTGAGTGCGCTGCTTGGTCTCCGTGTGCGTGTTCTAGCCTGGATCGGCGTCTCGTCCTTTTCCTTTTCTTTTTGATGAGAAGAATGGATCGGCGTCTCGTCGTCGTCGCCGCCCGCCGCCCCGCGCGGTCGTACTTGTACTTGCCTGGCAGCTAGCCAGCTAGATAGGCAGGCCTCTTCGCCTTGGAATTGGCCTCCCGTGCTCGCGACCAAGTTAGCACCCGTCCGTCCGTCTCCGGTCTCCCTGATCCTGCCGTGAGGTCATTGTTGCATACGTACGTACAGTACGTACGTACGAACCGTGTGGAGAAAATGCATCTGAATTTCTTACCGACTAAAGCGCCGGGAGAAGAAAAAGAGGAGCCGTTCTTCCTCCTCCTCCTGCGGATCGGTCTTTGCTAGGGTCAGTCGTTCTTTAACGCAACGCACGCAGCTTATCCGAGAAGAGGGCACGAGCTCACCTCAGCGTCGTTTTCTACCAATTGCTAGTCTTCATCAGTGATAATTTATACTATGATTTGCAATAAGTCGTCGTGTCAGTTTGACATTACTGAACCTGCGTAGCTCCGGCCCTCTTCTTTGCCATTGTTGTCCAAGTCGTCACAGAGGGATCAACTAAAAATTCAGCTCGATTCACCGTGCACGCTTCGTCCATCAGCATAAAAAAAAATACACATAATTTATCGATTTAAAAAAAATCTTTAAAAAGACTAACTTTAACCAAATATTAGTCCAACCATCACCATGTGTCCATGTTGCTTATCTGATACAAAATCTGTCTCACCGAAGAGTGTGTCTTTTATAAGGATTCCATTTTTTTAAAAGGGAAATAATATTTGGTTTAAATATTTTTTATATACGACATAATCAACACATTATTCAGACAATATTTTTATCATAATACATATCTGGGAGAACGCGTGTGCTATATATTTTTGGATGGATGGAGTAATCTTTCTTCACAACTACGCAAAGCTTTCGTTTATTTATAGAAGAAGTAGAGTGAGCACATAGGAGGGCAGAATATACAAGACAAACACAATATTGCGTGAGTATGACACCCGAAGCAGAGAGACATGGGATGCAGCAGGGGATACAACACAACAAGACGTCCCAAAACTGCAAATCCTATACCGGGAAGATCGCGAGCCACGGAGACAGCGCCTTCATGAAAGAGAAAAACTTTGTGATGTTGTTGCCATCGGATCCAAAGAAACGGAACTAGGGTTTTCCTTAACTAGGGCCAGTCGTTCTTTAACGCAACACACGCAACTTATCCTAAAAAGAGCACGAGCTCACCTCCACCGTGTTGCTGTCAGCACCATTTCCAAGCAATTACCAGTCTTCATCAGTAATAATATATACAATGATTTGCAACAAGTCCTCGTGTCAGTTTTTTCTATCGGAGATTTTATTAAAATCAGCAGCCCTTTATAGAAAGAAGTGTGAAAGGATTCACGGAAAGATAGAGAGGATATCTCTGCCTGAACAAAGACCTACATCCTGACAGTAGAGATGTAGAGTTAATTCTTGTAGCTAATCTAACTAAATGATGAGCTTTAACATTCAAGCTTTTGGAGATGTGGTTGGCACTGTGTTGACATCAGATTTTGGCACGGTCAATAACGTAATTAATATGGCCTCAAATGGAGAAATGATCTATATAAAAGATTTTCGTATTGCCCATATGAACATCTTTTAAGCTTGGGCCATCGTCATCCGATCTCATCTCGAAGGCCGAAGTTGTGTTCGAAATACTGAGATTTTGTATTCAGAACACTATTCTGCTGATTATGCCCCCAAGACGGCTTCATATGGAATATCATTCTACATGAATTGTCTTCGTCTCGTCGAAACGATCGATTTTGATATAAAAATCGTCCAAATCCAAGTTCATATGCAAAACTTAGAGCAATCGGAGTGCAGCCCTGTCATGCGGCGAGATGTGATGCGCCCCACCAGACGCATGTCTGATGGGTAGCGCGAGGGAACAGATGTTTTGCGTGATCGTTTCGGCTCAGAAGATGGCGTCAAATCGAAAAACGTTCAACATTAAAGTTATTCGTCTCGTCGAAACGGTCAAGTTTGCTTTTGGGCTCATCTTCATCCGAGGTCGTTTGTGGCCTGTGAGACCTAAAAACCGAACTGATGATACAGACTTATCTAAATCCGAGTTCGGTTAATTTTGGAAAGATTTGGACGTGATTTGGAATCCTTTTCTTGTACCGTAAGTCCATTTGCCTCTTATATACCTAAAGGGTGACGGCCGACTGAACAACACACAATCGAACAAACACATCTATCACTTTTATCTTTTTATCTTTTCTCCTTAACCCTAATTCTTCTTCTTCTCGTTCTTCGTTTGCAGGGCGGCGAACCTCGAGGCCCCAGGCAGGCCGACCTAGGGCAGCCCATAGCCGCCGTGCGTCCAGACGGGGTCCCTCCCGGGCGCGTGGGGTTTCGGGTCTACAAAAGTGCCCGCCGGATTGCTTGCGTACCGCGCTTCCGGACGGGTCTCCTTCGATGTGAGCTGCGGTGCATCACCCTCGGCGTTGAAGGTACACGGTGACGTGTTCGTGTGCGAACACACTGTCTGCTTGAAGAAGAGGAAGCCTAGCTATATTATCGTCAACTGCGGTCTGATCTCCGAATGACCTGAAGTAGATGGATGCTGTTGGTGAAAGTCGCATGAGCCAAGACCTGACAATCTGTGAAGTACTTGGGGTCTTGTATCTGGATAACATCAGCCAATTTTTGTAGCAAGAAGAAGAGCTAAGGTTCAGCCTGAAGGGTAGCTACAGCTGGTGGGGACATGGCTGCAATATGTGGTTGTTTGAAATGTTGATCATTATTCGCCTAAATATAAATCCCAATCCTAGCAGGAGCCAATTGAGCATTTCCATCAATCTTTCATGCCGCATCGCAAAAAATGTAGCAACCTGCAGAAAATAGGGGACATGCGCCACGGTAATGATAGCGTGAAGCTGCTGCAATTGATCCTTGCATGCCTTAGAGTGGTCTGCGTGAGGCATCATTCCTTCTAGATTACTACTGAACTTGCGTAGCTCCACTCTAAAAAAAAATACTTGCGAAGCTCCACCCCTCTTCTTTACCGTTGTTGCCCCAGTCGTAAGAGAAGAATCAACTGAAAAATTAGCTCAATTCACCTTTCGTCCATGAGTATAAAATACACATGTTTCTCGACTTTTTTCATGATACATTATCTGATACAAATTATGTCTTAGTGAAGATTGTATTTCTAGAAAAGGAGGTTGAAATCCACGGGCTCTGCATCAATAGATGCACACAAACATCTTTATTAATTTAATCAATAAATGTCTCGCAAAAATGATACATCAAACCATTCAAAGACATTATTATTTTGGTTGGAGCGTATGTCTTTCCACAGGGACGTGTGCATGTTTATGTGCAAACAGCTGTGGCGTACAAGTCTCGATCTATCGGTTGAGAGGGAGAGATTGATACAGAAATATTATAGTTGGAGAGATAGACATAGGAAGTTTTAAACTAGGCTATCTCTATCTATCTATGTAACACTCCACAATCTAAACATAATGAAATTTTACTAAGGTTAAGTTTGTACTTGATATCACCTAACCTTTTCATTGTAAGAGGTTTTGTGAAGCCATCGACAAATTGATCTTCAGTTGGAATGAATCTGATGTAGAGTAATTTGCGAGCTACTCTTCCTTTGATAAGGTGGAAATCAACTTCAATACGCTTTATTCGTGCATGAAAAACAGGATTGGCTAAGAAATAGATCTCACCAATATCATCACACCATAGTCTTGCAGCTTGTGGAGGTTTAATTCCAAGCTCACAAAGTAACATCTGAGTCCATATTACTTCAGTTGTAGCATTAGCCAGAGCCTTGTACTCAGCTTCAATGCTAGATCTCAAGAAAATCGTCTATTTTCTTGCACTCTATGACGCAAGGTTTGATCCCAGAATTACAACAAATCCACCTATAAATCTTCTATCATCAACACACCCTGCCTTATCTGCATCAGAGTGGCAGTAACAAAGACAGAATGGATATACATATCTTCAGGTCTAGGGTCTGTCGTTCTTTAACACCACACACGGAGCTTATCTAAAAAGAGAGAACGAAGCTCACCTCCAGCATGCTGCTCTCAGCGTCGTTTTCTTATCTATAAAAATGATTTGCAATAAGTCGTCTTGTCAGTTTGACCGTACTGAGCTTGCATAGCTCCGCCCCTCTCCTTTACCACTGTAATAGGAGTCGTCCGAGAGGGATCAACTGAAAAATCAGCTCGGTTCACCGTGGCACGCTTCGTCCATGAGTATAAAAAAAAGTACACATATTTCTCGACTTCTTATAATTTTGAGAAATCTAAAAAAGTAACTTTAACCAAGGATTGGTCCAACCATGTGTCCATGTCGATGATCTTGGACAAAATCCGTCCCACTGAAGAGTGTGATTTTTATAAGAATACTGTGGTACCCAACTAGCCATCGACATATCAAATGGATAATCACTTCCTTGGGCTATTAGATCATCTATATCAGGGCGCCTCAAACCATATTTCATACGTCCGCGGAGGCGTCCGGTCAATGATCGGACATGAGAGAGAAGGAAAAAAAGTGACCTAACCGGACCCTCTCATATCATCTATATACGTTTGGATGTCCGCTAACCCTCGAGAACAAATGTAGGAAGGGTATAAGGGCTCGCGGATACGGCTGGTCAATCAGCCACATAGACACGCCCCACCCCGGACCATCTTTTCTCTTTCTTTATTAATTTTTTTATCTCTTCATCTCCACTCGTCAAATGCAAGTGACCGGACATATGAGGAAGAAAATGAGAAGTGTAGTTAAACATGGAATCAAAACGCACACACCCAGTCACTGACCGGACGTGCACGCCAGCATTTAGGAGGGTCATATTTGCTAAGTCCAGTTGTAAATGCTCATACTCTCCTTCCTCGGCTTACCTACTCGAGTTCGCCGGCAACCCAAGCTCGGTTTTCAAATCCATGATCTGGACAGCCTAGGCGCCGCCAAAACACAAGCTTTTCTCATGGTGTGCGAACCAAGGAAAAAAATAGCGCGCTATTTGAAATAGCGCAGCCTTCAAAAAAACGATATGAACGAAATAGCGTGCTAATAGCGCGCTATTTTGCAAAATAGCGTGTCACAAAACATCGTTCAGATTTCAGCATATAGCAACACAAATGACAGATTTCAGCAGCTAAAACCAAGGCTAAACCATTGTTCAGATAGCAAAGCATGGTTCAGATATAGGCATATAGCATTGTTCAGAGTTCAACAGTTCATACATCGAGATTTCATACAAACAAAGTAGACAAAAAAATTAAACAGCCAACAAGCAAGGTCCAGAATAGCAGAAATAAGGACTTAGGACTTTAGGAGCCAGCCAACAGCGATGCATAAGCTCAATCAGAATCAGATTAGGGTTCGCTCGGTAGGTCTGGTCGTCGGTTTGGCCGCCATTGGTAAGGGTTACTGGGCCGGAAAGCCCAAAAGTATAGTCGGCTAATGAAAAATTCGTCTGAAAAAGTAGCGCCGCGTCGAAAAAATAGCGCCGATACGCGCTATAGCGCGAAATTGCCGTATTTAGCGCGAATAGCGCCGTAGCGAGTGAAATATGCATAGCGTAGCGTTTAGTTTTCAAATACGCTATTAGCGCGCTATAACGACGTTTTAGGGCGCTATTTTTTTCCTTGGTGCGAACAGGCTGCAAAGGCGAGGATGGCCAAATGACTACTTCTACCGACTCTGCATTAGGCAGCTGGAATCATCCATGCACCTGTTCTACCTGTGACTCGTGTTGAGAGAAATTTGGGCGGACATTGTTAAGCGGCGGTGATGTGCTTCCTTGGATCTTGCGAGGTGGTCGCGTGTCCGCTCGATCACGGAGCTCTGGTCGATCATCACAACTACTCATGCTACCCGTGCCAAAGGAGTTTGCTCCATGCTAATTCTCGCGTCTTGGGAGATTTGGGTGGAGCTGAACATCGGTGTTTTCCGAAGGAAGACGGTGTATGCGCGCGGCATCGTCGCGTCAATCATGCATGCGAGAATTGAGCTTTGGAGGGGCAGTGGCGCCAAGTGTAAAGTGTTTGCTGCCCCTGTCCGGGGATGAATCTGCCAAAGGATGGGCTAGCTGATATATGACCAGTGCCAGGCCTTGTTTTCTGTGTTTCCTTTTTTTTTTCCTTTTTCTTATGTTGGATTTGGTGTTTTCTGTATGATCGATCCCTATACTCGATTTTACTATGTGCTTAATACATGAAAAATAAAGTGATTTTTTTTTTTTGGAACGTAGACGTTAGGAGCGTCCGGCTTTAAATTAATAAAGCCACTCAGGCATAATTCAAACCATAGCTTAAAGAGTTTTACGGACCCAAAATAAAAGTCCTCGAGGACACAAGTGCTGGCATCATAAGGCCCCAGGTAGAAAAGCAAACAAAACACAAGCGTCGGAACCAAAACCACCAGATGGGCAGATCGCTAAAGTGTGTCGATAGCAGATAGTGCGAGCTTCAGACGTGCCGCGCCTTCACCATCACTGCCTTGATCTGCGCCATCGTTGCGGACATGAGTAGCTCGTCACGCGTTTTCTCCAACGGCATCCATAACTGTAAGAACAAATGACATTTGAAAATGATATCAGCCGGATGAGTCGGGAACTTGTGTTCTATCGTGATCTTGTTCCGGATCGTCCAGAGGGACCAAAGAAGCGCCCCAACGCATCTCCACATGATTCGCGCGTTGGCCCCCTTTTGGGCCGTTAGTAAAGAGAGGAGATCATTGCTCGAATGTGGGTTCCAGTTTTGCGTAAACGTCTCGCGGATAGCGCTCCATGCAAATCTGGCCAAGGCACATCCGAAGAAGACGTGGTTCGCGTTTTCCCCTAACCCACAAATGGTACAAGTTCCATCGGCCGGCCCGTTGCGTTTTGCCACATTATCAGAAGTAGGCAGGCGGTTACGGAACAATTGCCACATGAAAATCTTGATTTTAAGCGGTAAGCCGGCCTTCCAAAGCCCCCTGGCCATGTCCAGCATGTTGCCCTCGGTCATCTTGGCATATAGGGATTTAATCGAATTTTTTTTGGAGGTAGTGAGCTTCCACGAAATGGTGTCGGTCTCATTGGTGAGCCGTCGATCTGCCCAGGCTGCCACTAAGGTTTCCCAACGCGCCGCCTCGACCGGCCCTAGATTCCTAATAAAGGCGATCGCAGGCGGCTGAACTCTAAGGGCGTCGGACACCATGATGTTAGTGTTCGTGGCTAGTTGGTATAAGTCCGGATGGGACTGCCAAAGTGGTTCTAGACCCCACCAGTGATCGAGCTAGAAACGCGTGCACTTGCCACTATTGACACAGAACTGGGCACCTAGCGTAAAGGCAGGTCGTACGGCTTGGATCCCATTCCAAAAGGCCGATCCACTGGTTTGGGCCTTGAAAACGTTGCCATCCGGAAAATATTTGGCCCGGAGGATGTTAGCCCAGAGTCCCGACTCATTTTGGGCAAGACGCCACCATCATTTAGCTAACAAAGCAACATTCATGAGTTTAGAATTTGTGACTCCTAACCCTCCGGCTTTTTTGGGACGACAAACAGCCGCCCAAAAGCCAGTGATTGTTGGATCTTTCAGAAAGAAACATGGGGGGGGGGGTAATCAACACATTATTAAGACATTTTTTTATCATAAGACATATCTCGGAGAATGTGTGTGTACTATATTTTTGGACGGATGAAGTTATCTTTTTCACCAATACGCAAAGCTTACGTATCAACCTCGTTTATAGTGGGTACATAGTAGGGTACAGTATACAACACAAACATAAGATGACGTGAGTATGATGTTGGCCCCAGAGAGATATGGGATATAGGAGGGGATACAACACAACGCGACACCCAAAAACACCAAATCCAACATGGGGGACACCGCGAGAAACTAAGACGACGCCTTCATGAAGGTGAACAACATCGTGACGTTGTCGCCATCCGATCCGAAGAACCGGACCTAGGGTTTTCCTCGATGCTCGGAGAGGGGTACGGAAAGAAGGCCATGACAACGCCTCCAAGAAAAGGACAACACCCATAGGTGTCGTCGCTGCCAGCTTCAACAAGTCGGGCCGGTATTTCGCCCTCGCCTATGTACGAGCAATCTCACGGTTGTCGGATCATGATTTTAAGTCGAGGTCAGATCGTTGGCTAGAACTGCCACTTCAAAGAGGGAGCAATGCATGTCACCGAAGAAGAAGGTGACAGTGAGCTCCGCTGGATGAGCGAGCTCTGGATCTGGCGGGGGAAGGACGGGGCACGGAGGTGGACTGGGTAGGAGAGGTAGTAGGACACGTGTGGCACAGGAGATGAAGGCGGCAGTACACGCCCACAGCCAAGGATGTTGAGAGAATGCATAACCATATCCCAGGCAAGAGCCGCCACGCCGCGCCACACTCGGAAACACCCCGCCTCCGCCATCCCCGAAACCACACGACATCGCCGGCAAGCCCTCCAGCGATTGGGGAGGAGAAGGAGGAGGAAGGGGGGTGGCGGGCGACGGCTTTTCCCTGTGTGACAGAGAGACAAGAGGTCGTTCCGTCAATCTAGATAGCTACTGCATTTCCCGAAAAGAGGGCACTTGTCAGATGGAGTAATCAATACTTTGGACATCTATGAACTCTTGTTCCATGTTTAGACATTGGACCATAGAAAAACGTGATGAAAATGAATTAACGTACAGAAGGGTAATTCCATTTTTTCAGCGAGCAAAATAAATTCTACTTTAACTGAATATTGCCGCTGCTATGTGATGCATTAACCAATAGTTAGTTGCCGTGTGACACATTTGACCAAATCTAAGCATCAAATTTTGATTTTAAATGGATGTAAATCAAGTTCTTAATAGGGGCTTCCATGCAAGATTCAATAGATATACTTGTGAAAATTGCCCCGTCAAACATATCTTGTTAACAACCTGAACCATAGGCCATGTCTCTATTAACAAATAAATACCAACTCACCATCTAGTCAGCTTGACAGGTAAGACAAAAATGTTGGGATAAAAAAAAGTAGGTGAATCTGGATCAAAAGAATTACCTTGGGTGCTTAAATTGTGTTTCTATGTGATAAAATAAATTATATCTTTTTTAACGTGTTTCTATGTGATAAAATAAATTATATCTTTTTTAACACAGTACGATCACATATGCTCACCCTACCCTTATTAGCACCTTTGAACTGACATTGTTGGATACCTTAAATAAAGTTAGAAAAATATGAGCACCGGTGCAAAGTCTAAGACTTAAACCCTGGTCGGCTGGTTTCACCACAAGAGACCTAAACATCTAAGCTACGCTCAGTTCACAAACAAATTATATCGTGTTCAACCTATCCAAGTAGAACTTCAACGTGAAAATTTTCCCCATTTTAATTTTCAAGGCAACACATGAGAGAATATGGTTCTTCTACGGAAAACTAGATAGGTAGGCCTCCTGGGCTTTGCATTCAGAAAATATTACATCCTACAGACCCAGACGTGGGCCTCCTGGGCATCGACGTGGCCAGTCCTTTTTATCGCACAGGTCACGGCATAGCAAGCAAAGGCGAATCCTATTCGCTATGTAATTCGCTATGTGGAAACATTAGGCCGGCCCATGTAGACACTTTGAGGACACTCTCTATTCCAATTTTAGGAGGTCCTAGAACCTTCCCATAAATTTTTTTGCTTTATTTTTTTCCTGGTTTTACATCGTTTTCATTATTTTTTCTGATTTCATTTTTTATTTTCATTTCACGGACATTTTGTGAACAAATTTGGAAATCACAAAATTATTTTGAAGTCCTGAATATTTTCTGTAGTCACGAACATTTATGGAATTTGTGAAAACAAATCATTAAGTTTTCTTAAAATTATGAACATTTTTGTATTCACAAAACTAATTGGCAAACAATCTTTGTAATATCAAACATTTACTAATTCTTGAACATTTTTAAAACCATGGATTTTTTTAATTCATGAACACTTACTGAAATGATGACCATTTTTCAAGTGTGTGAACAATTTTTTCATTCCTGGATGTTTTGGAATTTATGAATGATTTTGAATTTTGAACATTTTTTAAACCTAGGACATTTTTTCAATTTACAAACATTTTTTTGAAATCGCAAGCATTTTTGAATTTATAGTTCACAAACAAGTTTTATTTCGGAGAGATGTTTTTTAATTCACTGTAATTTTTTGTAATCACTAACACTTTTGAATTCCTAAACAATTTTTGTATTCACAAATATTTCTCGATTTCACTCTTTTTTTAATGTTGAACATTGTTCAGATTCACAAACTATTTTTTTAACCGTAACCATAATCATGAGATTTTTTTTCAAAATCATGAAGTTTGTTTTAATCATGAACTTTTTATGTATTCGAAAACATTTATTCATATTCACTTATAATTTTAAAAATTACGCACATTATAAATCATGAACATTTTTTGAATTAATGGAAAAACAAACTAACAAATACTTTTGAAGTTGGTGAATATTACTTTTTTCATATTAGCGAATATTTCCTTTAGTCTAACATTGTTGAAGAAGGAGCTTGTGCAGCCCGATCCCCCGTTGCCTCTCTTTGGCGACACGGGGGGAATCCCTCCGGCGCCGCCACCACCCCACTCCATCCTCCTCCTAACCTCGCCGCCGCCTGAGGAGCTCGCCAGCGAAGCCCGGGCAGGCTCCAGGGAAGGTGGTGGCGGGGCATCTCTCAGGGGGTCTCGCAGGCGGATCTGGCGAGCAGGTGCTCCGCGCGGGCGTGGTTCTAGCGCTTGCAAGCGCGGAGGAGGGCGGCACAAGGGCGGGCTCACGGCGGCTGCAGGCAGTGCGCGTGTAGGGGGCCGGTGAGGCGTGGACCTGGCGTGAGTGGGCGTGCACGGCGGCGTCTGTGCGGCGAGGCTGTGCGGTTAGGGATCCCGGCGGCTGAAGGGGTGGCGACGCGTGCGAGCGCGCAGGCTTGGCGCGGGCCGCGAATTGGCCATGAGGGGCGTTGTGGCTGCGGGTGCCGCACGGATCTGGCGTCGCGTGGGTGCCAGGGTGGTGCTCCTGCCGGTCTGGTGTGGTGCTCGCTGCGGGCGCGGAGTGGCCTGGGGTGCGCAGTCGGCGTAGCTCACGGCCCGTGGCGCCTCGGAGGAGCTGATTCTAGGTTCGGGTATGGGCGATATGGTGTCCGGTGGCCGCGGCGGCACATGTGGTGCACATGCCGCGTATCTGTTGCTTGGCTGCGGCCGGCAGCCATGGTGGTTGGCAGTCTTGGGCAGCGCACCCCATTCCTTGCCGGCATGGTGCTCGGCAGGGCCTGGCGGTCCATTGCATCCGTTGGCTTTGCTCTCGGTGGCCGTTCATGGATCTGCATGCTGACTCTTGAGTCCGGTCGTCGCTGGCTTCCGCAATGTGCGGTTGGCTGCAAAGGTGGCCCCTTCATCGATGGGCTGGTGTGGTTGTGGTGGTTGGTGGGGGCTTGCCGGCGCTGATGTCTACACACGCTTCTACTCTTGTAGACTATGTTGGGCCTCCAAGCGCAGAGGTTTGTAGGACAGCAGCAAATTTCCCTCAAGTGGATGACCTAAGGTTTATCGAACTCAGGGAAGTAGAGGTTGAAGATGGTCTCTCTCAAGCAACCCTGCAACTAAGATACAAGAAGTCTCTTGTGTCCCCGGCACACCTAATACACTTGTTAGATGTATAGGTGCACTAGTTCGGCGAAGAGATGTTAAATGGCAAGTGATATGGATGGCAAAACAAAGTAATATAAATCTGTAATAAAAAGTGCAGCAAGCAAACAAGTGGTAAACGTGAGCACAAATGGTATTGCAATGGTGGAAACAAGGCCTAGGCTTCATACTTTCACTAGTGGCAGCTCCCAACAACATTAACATAATCGAATCACATGATATTTCCCATAAAACATGCAAAGGGGACACACTCGGAGGTCATTCCTTCGTGGTCAAGAGAGGACGAGAATTATGTAGGGCTACAAAAGCACGCCTCAAAGTTCGTAGTTCTCAATCTAAGGATTTCCCAATGTCACCGCGGCCATTCAAAGAGAGTGAAGGAAATATGCCCTAGAGGCAATAATAAAGATGTTATTTGTATTTCCTTATATCATGATAAATATCTTTTATTCATGCTAGAATTGTATTAACCGGAAACTTAGTACATGTGTGGATACATAGACAAAACAGTATGTCCCTAGTATGCCTCTACTAGACTAGCTCATTGATCAAAGATGGTTATGTTTCCTAACCATAGACATGAGTTGTCATTTGATCAACGGGATCACATCATTAGGAGAATGATGTGATGGACAAGACCCATCCGTTAGCATAGCACAATGATTGTTTAGTTTTCTGCTATTGCTTTCTTCATGACTTATACATGTTCCTATGACTATGAGATTATGCAACTCCCGAATACCGTAGGAACACCTTGTGTGCTATCAAACGTCACAATGTAACTGGGTGATCATAAAGATGCTCTACAGGTGTCTCCGAAAGTATTCGTGGTGTTGGCATAGATCAAGATTAGGATTTGTCACTCCGAGTGTCGGAGAGGTATCTCTGGGCCCTCTCGGTAACACACATCACAATAAGCCTTGCAAGCAAAAGACTAATGAGTTAGTCACGAGATGATGTGTTACGGAACGAGTAAAGAGACTTGCCAGTAACGAGATTGAACTAGGTATAGAGATACCGACGATCGAATCTCGGGCAAGTAACATACCGTTTGACAAAAGGAACAACGTATGTTGTTATGCGGTTCTGACCGATAAAAGATCTTCGTAGAATATGTAGGAGCCAATATGAACATCCAGGTTCCGCTATTGGTTATTGACCAGAGATGAGTCTCGGTCATGTCTACATAGTTCTCGAACCCGTAGGGTCCGCACGCTTAACGTTTGATGACGATCGGTATTATGAGTTTATGAGTATTGATGTACCGAAGGTAGTTCGGAGCCCCGGATGAGATCACGGACATGACGAGGAGTCTCGGAATGTCCGAGACATAAAGATTGATATATTGGACGGCTATATTCGGACACCGGAAGTATACCGGAAAAGTTTCGGATTTATCGGGAATGCCGGAGGGGGTTACCGGAACCCCCTACGAGAGGGGATGGTCCATAGTGGGCCAAAAGGGAAAGAGAGAGGCAGCCCATAGGGCTGGCCGGCGCCCCCACCTAGGGTTCCTAGTTGGACTAGGATTGGGGGGGGGGGGCGCCACCTCTCCTATTCCTTTCCCCCTTCTTCCTTTCGGTGAATCCTACTAGGAATAGGATTGCAATCCTATTCATAGTAGGACTCCTTCCCTAGCCGCACCAGGAAGGGCCGGCCGGCCTCCCTCCCCTGCTCCTTTATATACGGGGGCAGGGGGGCACCCAAAGACACACAAGTTGAATTGTTTTAGCCGTGTGCGGTGCCCCCCTCCACAGAATCACACCTCGGTCATACCGTCGCGGAGCTAAGGCGAAGCCCTGCGCCGGTGAACACATCATATCCGTCACCACGCCGTCGTGCTGACGAAACTCTCCCGTGAAGCTCAACTGGATCAAGAGCTCGTGGGACGTCATCAAGCTGAACGTGTGCTGAACGCGGAGGTGCCGTACGTTCGGTGCTTGATCGGTTGGATCGTGAAGAAGTTCGACAACATCAACCGCGTCACTTGACGCTTCCGCTCCCGGTCTACGAGGGTACGTAGACACACTCTTCCCTCTCGTTGCTATGCATCTGGTAGATAGATCTTGCGTGATCGTAGGAAAATTTTAAAATACTACGTTCCTCAACAGTGGCATCAGAGCCAGGTCTATGCGTAGATGATATGCACGAGTAGAACACAATGAGATGTGGGCGATACTAGTCATACTGCTTACCAGCATGTCATACTTTGCTTCGGCGGTATTGTGAGATGAAGCAGCCCGGACCGACATTACGCGTACGCTTACGCGAGACTGGTTTCACCGTTACAAGCACTCGTTGCTTAAAGGTGACTGGCGGGTGTCTGTCTCTCTCACTTTAGCTGAATCAAGTGTGGCTACGCCCGGTCCTTGTGAAGGTTAAAACATCACATACTTGACGAAACATCGTTGTGGTTTTGTATGCGTAGGTAAGAACGGTTCTTGCTAAAGCCCGTAGCAGCCACGTAAAACTTGCAACAAACAAAGTAGAGGACGTCTAACTTGTTTTTGCAGGGCATGTTGTGATGTGATATGGTCAAGACATGATGAGTTATACGGTTTTGTATGAGATGATCATGTTTTGTAAAGTTATCGGCAACTGGCAGGAGCCATATGGTTGTCGCTTTATTGTATGAAATGCAATCGCCATGTAATTGCTTTACTTTATCACTAAGCGGTAGCGATAGTTGAGGAAGCAATAGTTGGCGAGACGACAACGATGCTACGATGGAGATCAAGGTGTCGCGCCGGTGACGAAGGTGATCATGACGGTGCTTTGGAGATGGAGATCAAAAGCACAAGATGATGATGGCCATATCATGTCACATATTTTGATTGCATGTGATGTTTATCTTATTATGCTTCTTATTTTGCTTAGAACGACGGTAGCATTATAAGATGATCCCTCACTAAAATTTCAAGGTATAAGTGTTCTCCCTGAGTATGCACCATTGCGAAAGTTCGTCGTGCCGAGACACCACGTGATGATCGGGTGTGATAAGCTCTACGTTCAAATACAACGGGTGTGAGCCAGTTTTGCACACGCAGAATACTCGGGTTAAACTTGACGAGCCTAGCATATACAGATATGGCCTCGGAACACTGGAGACCGAAAGGTCGAGCGTGAATCATATAGTAGATATGATCAACATAAGATGTTCACCATTGAAACTACTCCATCTCATGTGATGATCGGACATGGTTTAGTTGATTTGGATCACGTGATCATTTAGATGACCAGAGGGATGTCTATCTAAGTGGGAGTTCTTTAATTTAATATGATTAAATCGAACTTTAATTTATCATGAACTTAGTCCTGATAGTTTTTGCATATCTATGTTGTTGTAGATCAATGGCCCGTGCTACCGTTCCTTTGAATTTTAATGCATTCCTAGAGAAAGCTAAGTTGAAAGATGATGGTAGAAATTACACGGACTGGGTCCGTAACCTGAGGATTATCCTCATTGCTGCACAGAAGAATTATGTCCTTGAAGCACCGCTAGGTGACAAGCCCCCTCCCGCTAATGTAGACGCTTTGAACGTCTGGCAGTCGCGGTCTGATGACTACACGATAGTTCAGTGTGCCATGCTTTACGGCTTAGAACCGGGACTTCAACGACGTTTTGAACGTCATGGACCATATGAGATGTTCCAGGAGTTGAAGTTAATATTTCAAGCAAATGCCCGAATTGAGAAATATGAGATTTCCAATAAGTTCTACAGCTGCAAGATGGAGGAGAATAGTTCTATCAGTGAACACTTGCTCAGAATGTCTGGGTACTACAATCATATGACTCAACTTGGTTGCAAAGTTGACGAGGATAGTGTTATTGATAGAGTTCTTCAATCACTGCCACCAAGCTATAAAGACTTCGTGATGAACTATAACATGCAAGGGATGCAAAAGACAATTCCCAAGCTCTTCGCTATGCTCAAAGCTGCGGAGGTAGAAATCAAAAAGGAGCATCAAGTGTTGATGGTTAGAAAGACCACTAGTTTCAAAAAAAAAGGGCAAGGGAAAGAAAGGGAACTTCAAAAAGAATAGCAAGTCAGTTGCTACTTCCACGAAGGAACCCAAATCTGGAGCCAAGCCTGAAACTGAGTGCTTCTACTGCAAGGGGACTGGACACTGGAAGCGGAACTGCCCCAAGTATTTGGCGGATAAGAAGGATGGCAAGATGAACAAAGGTATATGTGATATACATGTTATTGATGTGTACCTTACTAATGCTCGTAGTAGTACCTGGGTATTTGATACCGGTTCGGTTGCTAATATTTGTAACTCGAAACAGGGACTACGGATTAAACGAAGATTAGCTAAGGACGAGGTGACGATGCGCGTGGGAAACGGTTCCAAAGTCGATGTGATCGCCGTCGGCACGCTACCTCTACATCTACCTTCGGGATTAGTTTTAGACCTAAATAATTGTTATTTGGTGCCAGCGTTGAGCATGAACATTATATCTGGATCTTGTTTATTGCGAGATGGTTATTCATTTAAATCAGAGAATAATGGTTGTTCTATTTTAATGAATAATATCTTTTATGGTCATGCACCCTTAAAGAGTGGTCTATTCTTATTGGATCTCGATTGTAGTGATACACATATTCATAATATTGAAACCAAAAGATGCAAGGTTAATAATGATAGTGCAACTTATTTGTGGCACTGCCGTTTAGGTCATATTGGTATAAAACGCATGAAGAAACTCCATAATGATGGACTTTTGGAATCACTTGATTATGAATCACTTGGTGCTTGCGAACCATGCCTCATGGGCAAGATGACTAAAACTCCGTTCTCCGGAACTATGGAGCGAGCAACAGATTTGTTGGAAATCATACATACTGATGTATGTGGACCAATGAGTGTTGATGCTCGCGGCGGGTATCGTTATTTTCTGACCTTCACTGATGATTTTAGCAGATATGGGTATATCTACTTAATGAAGCACAAGTCTGAAACATTTGAAAAGTTCAAAGAATTTCAGAGTGAAGTAGAGAATCATCGTAACAAGAAAATAAAGTTTCTACGATCTGATCGTGGAGGAGAATATTTGAGTTACGAGTTTGGTCTTCATTTGAAACAATGTGGAATAGTTTCACAACTCACGCCACCTGGAACACCACAGCGTAATGGTGTGTCCGAACGTCGTAACCGTACTTTATTAGATATGGTGCGATCTATGATGTCTCTTACCGATTTACCACTATCGTTTTGGGGTTATGCTTTAGAGACAGCTGCATTCACGTTAAATAGGGCACCATCTAAATCCGTTGATACGACGCCTTATGAACTATGGTTTGGCAAGAAACCAAAGTTGTCGTTTCTTAAAGTTTGGGGCTGCGATGCTTATGTGAAAACACTTCAACCTGATAAGCTTGAACCCAAGTCGGAAAAATGTGTCTTCATAGGATACCCAAAAGAGAATGTTGGGTACACCTTCTATCACAGATCCGAAGGCAAAATATTCGTTGCTAAGAACGGATCCTTTCTAGAAAAAGAGTTTCTCTCGAAAGAAGTGAGTGGGAGGAAAGTAGAACTTGATGAGGTAATTGTACCTTCTCCCGGATTGGAAAGTAGTACATCACAGGAAATTGTTCCAGTGATTCCTACACCAATTAGTGAGGAAGTTAATGATAATGATCATGAAACTTCAGATCAAGTTTCTGCTGAACGTCGTAGATCAACCAGAGTACGTTCCGCACCAGAGTGGTACGGCAACCCAGTTCTGGAAATCATGTTACTAGACCATGATGAACCTACGAACTATGAGGAAGCGATGATGAGCCCAGATTCCGCAAAATGGCTTGAAGCCATGAAATCTGAGATGGGATCCATGTATGAGAACAAAGTGTGGACTTTGGTTGACTTGCCCGATGATCGGCAAGCCATCGAAAATAAATGGATCTTCAAGAGGAAGACCGACGCAGACGGTAATATTACTGTTTACAAAGCTCGACTTGTTGCGAAAGGTTTTCGACAAGTTCAAGGAGTTGACTACGATGAGACTTTCTCACCTGTAGCGATGCTTAAGTCTGTCCGAATCATGTTAGCAATTGCCGCATTTTATGATTATGAAATCGGGCAAATGGATGTCAAAACTGCATTCCTAAATGGATATCTCAAAGAAGAGTTGTATATGATGCAACCAGAAGGTTTTGTCGATCCAAAAGGTGCTAACAAAGTATGCAAACTCCAGCGATCCATCTATGGACTGGTACAAGCATCTCGGAGTTGGAATATACGCTTTGATGAGGTGATCAAAGCATATGGTTTTATACAGACTTTTGGAGAAGCCTGTATTTACAAGAAAGTGAGTGGGAGCTCTGTAGCATTTCTAATATTATATGTAGATGACATATTGTTGATTGGAAATGATATAGAATTTCTGGATAGCATAAAAGGATACTTGAATAAAAGTTTTTCAATGAAAGACCTCGGAGAAGCTGCTTATATACTAGGCATCAAGATCTATAGAGATAGATCAAGACGCTTAATTGGACTTTCACAAAGCACATACCTTGATAAGATTTTGAAGAAGTTCAAAATGGATCAGTCAAAGAAAGGGTTCTTGCTTGTTTTACAAGGTATGAAGTTGAGTAAGACTCAATGCCCGACCACTGCAGAAGATAGAGAGAAAATGAAAGTCATTCCCTATGCCTCAGCCATAGGATCTATCATGTATGCAATGCTGTGTACCAGACCTGATGTGTGCCTTGCTATAAGTCTAGCAGGAAGGTACCAAAGTAATCCAGGAGTGGATCACTGGACAGCGGTCAAAAACATCCTAAAGTATCTGAAAAGAACAAAGGATATGTTTCTCGTATATGGAGGTGACAAAGAGCTCGTCGTAAACGGTTACGTCGATTCTAGCTTTGACACTGATCCGGATGACTCAAAGTCACAAACCGGATATGTATTTTTATTGAACGGTGGAGCTGTCAGTTGGTGCAGTTCCAAGCAGAGCGTCGTGGCGGGATCTACGTGTGAAGCGGAATACATAGCTGCTTCGGAAGCAGCAAATGAAGGAGTCTGGATGAAGGAGTTCATATCCGATCTAGGTGTAATACCTAGTGCATCGGGTCCAATGAAAATCTTTTGTGACAACACTGGAGCCATAGCCTTGGCGAAGGAATCCAGGTTTCACAAGAGAACAAAGCACATCAAAAGACGCTTCAATTCCATCCGCGATCTAGTCAAGGAGGGAGACATAGAGATTTGCAAAATACATACGGATCTGAATGTTGCAGACCCGTTAACTAAGCCTCTTCCACGGGCAAAACATGATTAGCACCAGGACTCCATGGGTGTGAGGATCATCACTTTGTAATCTAGATTATTGACTCTAGTTCAAGTGGGAGACTGAAGGAAATATGCCCTAGAGGCAATAATAAAGATGTTATTTGTATTTCCTTATATCATGATAAATGTCTTTTATTCATGCTAGAATTGTATTAACCGGAAACTTAGTACATGTGTGGATACATAGACAAAACAGTATGTCCCTAGTATGCCTCTACTAGACTAGCTCATTGATCAAAGATGGTTATGTTTCCTAACCATAGACATGAGTTGTCATTTGATCAACGGGATCACATCATTAGGAGAATGATGTGATGGACAAGACCCATCCGTTAGCATAGCACTATGATCGTTTAGTTTTACTGCTATTGCTTTCTTCATGACTTATACATGTTCCTATGACTATGAGATTATGCAATTCCCGAATACCGTAGGAACACCTTGTGTGCTATCAAACGACACAACGTAACTGGGTGATCATAAAGATGCTCTACAGGTGTCTCCGAAAGTATTCGTGGTGTTGGCATAGATCAAGATTAGGATTTGTCACTCCGAGTGTCGGAGAGGTATCTCTGGGCCCTCTCGGTAACACATATCACAATAAGCCTTGCAAGCAAAAGACTAATGAGTTAGTCACGAGATGATGTGTTACGGAACGAGTAAAGAGACTTGCCGGTAACGAGATTGAACTAGGTATAGAGATACCGACGATCGAATCTCGGGCAAGTAACATACCGTTTGACAAAAGGAACAACGTATGTTGTTATGCGGTTCTGACCGATAAAAGATCTTCGTAGAATATGTAGGAGCCAATATGAACATCCAGGTTCCGCTATTGGTTATTGACCGGAGATGAGTCTCGGTCATGTCTACATAGTTCTCGAACCCGTAGGGTCCGCACGCTTAACGTTTGATGACGATCGGTATTATGAGTTTATGAGTATTGATGTACCGAAGGTAGTTCGGAGTCCCAGATGAGATCACGGACATGACGAGGAGTCTCGAAATGTCCGAGACATAAAGATTGATATATTGGACGGCTATATTCGGACACCGGAAGTATACCGGAAAAGTTTCGGATTTATCGGGAATGCCGGAGGGGGTTACCGGAACCCCCTACGAGAGGGGATGGTCCATAGTGGGCCTAAAGGGAAAGAGAGAGGCAGCCCATAGGGCTGGCCGGCGCCCCCACCTAGGGTTCCTAGTTGGACTAGGATTGGGGGGCGCCACCTCTCCTATTCCTTTCCCCCTTCTTCCTTTCGGTGAATCCTACTAGGAATAGGATTGCAATCCTATTCCTAGTAGGACTCCTTCCCTAGCCGCACCAGGAAGGGCCGGCCGGCCTCCCTCCCCTGCTCCTTTATATACGGGGGCAGGGGGGCACCCAAAGACACACAAGTTGAATTGTTTTAGCCGTGTGCGGTGCCCCCCTCCACAGAATCACACCTCGGTCATACCGTCGTGGAGCTTAGGCGAAGCCCTGCACCGGTGAACACATCATATCCGTCACCACGCCGTCGTGCTGACGAAACTCTCCCGTGAAGCTCAACTGGATCAAGAGCTCGTGGGACGTCATCAAGCTGAACGTGTGCTGAACGCGGAGGTGCCGTACGTTCGGTGCTTGATCGGTTGGATCGCGAAGAAGTTCGACAACATCAACCGCGTCACTTGACGCTTCCGCTCCCGGTCTACGAGGGTACGTAGACACACTCTTCCCTCTCGTTGCTATGCATCTGGTAGATAGATCTTGCGTGATCGTAGGAAAATTTTAAAATACTACGTTCCCCAACAGAGAGTCCCACAATCACCACAACATATCTAAAGGATAGTCAAAGACAAGCACCAAGAGACTCTCAATCTTCAATCAACACACAAGAGAGGAAAACACTCATGAAAATACTTTTCTAATCATGTCCAATAGACCGCTGTCACCTTGGTCTCGGGGATTATACTAGATAAAGACAAGTGAGTACATCAATCCAATACATAGAGGAAGGGGAAATATCATGGGATCACCCTAGATTAACATAGCCTATGATCACAACGAAGATCACATCATGGGAGAGAGAATTGACCACATAGCTACTGGTAGAAACCTCAGCCCCGAGGAGGATCTACTCCCGCCTCATGGAGGGAGGAAGCAACGTCGATGGAGATGAATCCGGGGGCACTTCCCCGTCCTGGCAGGGTGCCGCCGCAGGAATTCTGGTCCCCCGAAGCTTGATGACGATGGCGGCGGAGATTGGAATCGCGTCTGGAGAAAAGGGGTCCGGTATCAGGGTTTTCTCGACGGACCTTAAATATATGCCAAAGGGGGGCACCAGACGGGGCTCGGGGGGCCCAGGCGCCCCCCGGCGCGGCCCAGGGGGGGGGGGGGGGCGCCGCCAGGGCGCCTGGAGCCCTGGTGCCCCCCCGGCTGTCCTTCGGACGCACGGTAGGTTCTGGAACGCTGATTTTTTATATAATTTTCTGGATTTTTCCTGGCAGTTCTCGTAATGTGAAAACCTGAAATACAAAAACAGCCGAAAACAGAAACTGGCACTGGGGTGCACTGAGTTAATAGGTTAGTCCAAATATGATCAAAAGTGTATGGAAGTGTATGAATATCATAGCAATATCACCCAAAAGAGGCATGGAGCAAGCAGAAATTATAGATACGTTTTGGACGTATCAACATCCCCAAGCTTAATTCCTGATCGTCCTCGAGTAGGTAAATGATAACAAGAATAATTTCTGTGGTGACATGCTATTAACCATATAGGACTTTTTCATAGTCATATGACAAAAGCTTACTGAGATAATGAATCTATAGTAATTGAGTTGCCTCATGAGAAAATCACAAAGGACTGAAAGTTTTACAATAGGATACTGAAACATCAAATAGATTTGCAATGAACATGATGTGCAAATATGATAAAGTGATATCTAGCTTGCCCCCTTTAGTGAAGCAAAACATAAATGCAGGGGCACCTTCAAGGTTTAAGTGATGACTAGATACAATGATTTCAGAATAAACGATATCACAATCACGCAAAAGACAATGCTACTTTGGGACAATGCACATTACACTCATAATGACAATCATGCTCTCAGTAGTTGGTGCTTTAAAAGAAGGTGGAGACTCAACATAAAAGTAAAAGAATGGTTATGTGCTAGAGCTTTTTATTTTGAAAACATAGAAGCAATTTTGTCAACGGTAGTAGTACTTCATATGTGTTATGCATAAGACATCCTATAAGTTGCAAGCCTCATGCATCGAATACCAATAGTGCTCGCACCTTGTCCTAATTAGCTCGGATTTCCATGAGTTATCATTGCATTACATATGTTTCAACCAAGTGTCACAAAGGGGTACCTCTATGCCACCTGTACAAAGGTCCAAGGAGATAGATCGCATTTGATTTCTCGTTTTTGATAGATCTCAACTTGAGGACATCCATACCGGGACAACATAGAAAATAGATAATGGACTCCTCTTTAATGCTTACGCATATTCTCATAAGAGATTGAGGATTAATGTTCAAGCTAAAACTTCCACCATGATACATGGCTTTGGTTGGCGGCCCAATGTTCTTCTCTAACAATATGCATACTCATTCAACTCAATGGCAAATCACCCTTACTTCAGACAAGACGAACATGCATAGCAACTCACATGATATTCAACAAAAGTGTAACAGTTGATGACGTCCCCAGAAACATGGTTACCGCTCAGCAGGCAACTTATAAGAAATATGATACATAGGCAACATATTCTTTACCACAATAGTTTTTAAGCTACTTTCCCATGAGCTATGTATTGCAAAAATTGAAGGTTTTAAAGGTAGCACATGTAAATTACTTGGAGTGGCGGTGAAATACCACATATAGGTAGGTATGGTGGACTCATATGGCATAACTGGTTTAAAAGGATGTGGATGCACAAGCAGTCAGTCCGCTTAGTACAGGTGGAGGTTAGCAAAAGACTGGGAGCGACCAACTAAGAGAGCAATGACGGTCATAATCATGCAGAGCGACAAAGCAACATTGAATCAGGCATGGTAGTTATATCGCTACTCAGAAATAAAAGATCATCAAGGCTTGACAGACTTTCTTTACAGTCTTAAATATGCGTGAGCATACGCCAAGTCAATCAAAATAAATTCTCGAAGGAAGATATTACTAAACCATACCACATCATAGGCAAACAAATCATGTTGGTACTCCAATAACACATTGGGAATCCCCCAGCTATTTGAGACTAACCATAAGAAAACCTGAACTACTAAGCGCCATTATGCACGTAGCATCTTTATCATAGACATATCAACCAATGCAACGGAAGCAAACTCTCTTAATTAGATAAGCATGATAATTAAAGAGAGTTCAAGCAACCAACTAAACAAATGCTCTTTGAAAAGATAAGCATGAATACTAAGAGCTGAGCATGATAGTAGCTATTAAAAGACAAAGAACACACACATCAAAGATATACATGAAAATTCTATGTTATGTTCTAGGTAGAAGTGGAGCGTGTTTCTCTCCCACATAAAGAAAGCTGAGTTCCGACTAGTTATGGAAAACTAAAAAGGAAACTAAAAGCAAGACGCTCCAAGCATAGCACATAACACATGAAGTGATAAAAATATAGCGGAACGAAAGACGAACTGATAATGTTGATGGAGAAGGGGATGCACGGGGGCATCCCCAAGCTTAGACGCTTGAGTCTCCTTGAATATTTGTAGGGGTGCACGGGGGCATCCCCAAGCTTGAGCGCTTGACACTCCTGAATCTTTTTATCATCTTCCCTCGCACACTTGAAAACTCCCTTCATACATAACTCATCATAATCTGATTAGCGAGGTTAGTACCCATAATAAAATGATTATACCTTGCTGGAAATAAAGATATTCTTGAAGGTCTACTGTTTCTCAAGATTGCCAAAAGGTTTTTGCAAAGAAAAAGCAAGCTCTTGGTTTGCAAAATGAAGGAAAAGCAAAACAGGACAGAATCTGTGAAAAACAGAACAGCAGGTAGTAATTGATTTGTTCGGGGCACTTCTGCAACTCTAATAAAAAAACTCAGAACAGACGCACGAAAGACAATTATATAGAGCACGCTTTCAAAAAAATTCATACCAAAAAGATGATCTGGTGATTTTATACGAATTTTTCTATCCAAGGACAGAATCTGTTTCCTGGACAGCACCTCACAACTTTTGAACTATCTAGCAATCAGAGGCTACACTTGGCACAAAATTGAAAAGCAAAGATACAATGATGATGCTACTGTAGTAACAACATCAAGACACAACAAAAGCAAAATAAAATTTTATTCATTGTGGGCTGCCTCCCAAAAGCGCTTTCTTTTATGCCTTTAAGCTAGGCATAAGACTTTAATGATGCTCTCGTAGGAATAAGAGTTGAAGAACAAAAGAGAGCATCAAGAAGCAAATACCAAACACATTTAAGCCTAACATGCTTCCTATGCATAGGAATATTGCAATAGAATAATTCATTGAAGCACCAAGCAACTAGCATAGGAAGGCAAAACAAGCATAACTTCAAAGTATTCACCATAAAGAGAGGAAACTTCTTATTATTAAGATATTTAGAACCAAGTCTCCCTCTCTCATTATAAATTTCAGTGGCATCATGGATGAACTCAACAATATAAGCATCACATAAAGCATTGTTACCATGATCCACATGCAAAAAGGTACTCTTACTCTCCACATAAGCATAATCTTTCTCATTGGTAATAGTGGGAGTAGGACTATCATAAACAACTTGAACACTATAGATTAATTGTATATTAGGAGGGTGGTGTTCAACAAGGGAGTAATTCCCTCCATGATTATGACAAGTTTCATAAGGATAATTTCTCCTTATGTCATAGGTACCTTTATAATCACTATAGATTGGAGTTATAACATCATCATGGTAGAGAAGAGCATTATCATTGCTAGCAACTATATTTGTAAACATGTTGTCTTTATTCTTACTAGCAAAAGAATTATCAATTATCACATCACTAGTGGGTAAAGGACTTGCAATCCTATCATCCCCAAGCTTAGAGCTTCCCATATCATCACTTTCAGAGTTGGTACCAAAAAGACTTTCAAGGTCATAAGTAGCATTATCATCATTTTCCCAATCACAATAAGTAACATGCATATCATAATAAAAATCATCTTCAGTAGTACCTACGGACGTATCATCAAGATGATAATTAAGGCAATAAACTTCACCTTCTTCTTTAAACTTACAATCGTTAGGATAAAAGTTGATGTGAGGAATATGCTCAGGCCAGGTTGATACCCATTCTTCTTCCTTCTTGCTCCTCTTCCTCCTCCTCTTCTTTTTCTTCTTCTTCACCTTAGGAGGGAGTGGTTGGAGATGAAGCTTCTCCACATATCCTGGTTTATCATTAGAAACAATGGGGGAAACTTGGGAGGAACTCTCCTTTTTATTAGCAGAAATATAAGAGACATTTTTATACTTTGGTAAAGTTCCCTCCTTTCTAATCTTACTTATGTAATCATTGTCATGGCAATTAACAACACAATAGAGATGGCAGTTTTGCAAAGTGTTTTTTATTCCTATGGCATTAGCATCTTGCCAAGAAGTCTTTTCTGATAATTCTTCACATATCAAAAATAACATAAGCTCATCATAAAGATCAGAGGTGATCATGTTATCACACAACTGGTTAACAGTTATGTTTTGAAAGTTCATGCATTGAAAATTAAAATGACCCTCTATACGGCAAAGTTCACAAGTAAAAGGATAAAGGTCACACAATTCTCTAGCAGTTTCATTTAAATCTCTGACCCAAGTGATTGTTCTTTCATGCTTATGTTGCTTACAATACTTCTCTTCTTCGATCGTAGGCCTTTCACAAGGTCTATCCACTCCACAGAAATTAACATGCTTATATAAAACTTCATTTTTAGGAATTGGATCATGCATGTTGCAATCATCATGAACAATTTCATTTTCTTTGCGAGTCTCTTTAAAAGGTTTATGATACTTGATCCAATCCTCCTTAGGCATATTAAGATGTGAAGCAAAAGATTTGAGGAAATCAACAAGGAGTTGAGAATCAAGCCCAAACTTAGCACTAAACTTGTTAAAACTTGTAGTTTCAACAAAGGACTTAATGCAATCATACTCATAAATTATACCCGACTCTTTACCTTTGTCGATCTCCCAATCTTCAGTGTTGCGTTGAATTCTTTCAAGGAGTTCCCATTTAGCATCAATCTTTTCGTTTGTGAAAGAACCCATAGAGGAAGCGTCGAGCAAATCTTTATCCTGTCGAGAAAGCCTCGCATAGAAATTAGTAATAATCATATCTTTGGGGAGCCCATGGTTAGGACATTTTAGCATTAACGTTTTCAGTCTCCCCCAAGCTTGAGCTATGCTCTCTCCGTCATGAGGATAAAAATTATAAACATAATTCCTATTCTCATGAACTTCATGAAGAGGATAAAACTTGGAGTAAAAGAGAGACATAAGCTCTTGCCAACCAAGCAAGTACGAGTTATCGAGAAGCTTAAACCAATCTGAAGCTTTATCTATAAGTGATACGGCGAACAATTTCCTCATGACAAACTCCCTTGATACACCTGCAAGCTTAAATAATGAACATAGTTGTGACAGATATAGCAAGTGTTCACCGGGATGTCTGTCTCCTGCATAACGATTAGCCAAAACATGATCGATAATACCAGCTGGTATTTCATAGGGCACAATTTCAGTAGGGGGAGGAGCAACCACCACCGGTGTGGGGCGTCTTCCCGCAAGCAACGATCCAATAACAGGGTTGTCCATAAGCATAACTAGTGAAATAAAAACAAGAAACAAAAAGATTTAATTGCAAGATCTAAAGATATACCTTCAAGCGCTCACTTCCCCGGCAACGGCGCCAGAAATAGCTTGATGTCTACACACGCTTCTACTCTTGTAGACTATGTTGGGCATCCAAGCGCAGAGGTTTGTAGGACAGCAGCAAATTTCCCTCATGTGGATGACCTAAGGTTTATCGAACTCAGGGAAGTAGAGGTTGAAGATGGTCTCTCTCAAGCAACCCCGCAACTAAGATACAAGAAGTCTCTTGTGTCCCCGACACACCTAATACACTTGTTAGATGTATAGGTGCACTAGTTCGGCGAAGAGATGTTAAATGGCAAGTGATATGGATGGCAAAACAAAGTAATATAAATCTGTAATAAAAAGTGCAGCAAGCAAACAAGTGGTAAACGTGAGCACAACTGGTATTGCAATGGTGGAAACAAGGCCTAGGCTTCATACTTTCACTAGTGGCAGCTCCCAACAACATTAACATAATCGAATCACATGATATTTCCCATAAAACATGCAAAGGGGACACACTCGGAGGTCATTCCTTCGTGGTCAAGAGAGGACGAGAATTATGTAGGGCTACAAAAGCACGCCTCAAAGTTCGTAGTTCTCAATCTAAGGATTTCCCAATGTCACTGCGGCCATCCAAAGAGAGTCCCACAATCACCACAACATATCTAAAGGATAGTCAAAGACAAGCACCAAGAGACTCTCAATCTTCAATCAACACACAAGAGAGGAAATCACTCATGAAAATACTTTTCTAATCATGTCCAATAGACCGCTGTCACCTTGGTCTCGGGGATTATACTAGATAAAGACAAGTGAGTACATCAATCCAATACATAGAGGAAGGGGAAATATCATGGGATCACCCTAGATTAACATAGCCTATGATCACAACGAAGATCACATCATGGGAGAGAGAATTGACCACATAGCTACTGGTAGAAACCTCAGCCCCGAGGAGGAACTACTCCCGCCTCATGGAGGGAGGAAGCAACGTCGATGGAGATGAATCCGAGGGCACTTCCCCGTCCCGGCAGGGTGCCGGCGCAGGAATTCTGGTCCCCCGAAGCTTGATGACGATGGCGGCGGAGATCGGAATCGCGTCTGGAGAAAGGGGTCCGGAATCAAGGTTTTCTCGACGGACCTTAAATATATGCCAAAGGGGGGCACCAGACGGGGCTCGGGGGGCCCAGGCGCCCCCCCGGCGCGGCCCAGGGGGGGGGGGGCGCCGCCAGGGCGCCTGGAGCCCTGGTGCCCCCCCCCCCCGGCTGTCCTTCGGACGCACGGTAGGTTCTGGAACGCTGATTTTTTATATAATTTTTCTGGATTTTTCCTGGCAGTTCTCGTAATGTGAAAACCTGAAATACAAAAACAGCCGAAAACAGAAACTGGCACTGGGGTGCACTGAGTTAATAGGTTAGTCCAAATTTGATCAAAAGTGTATGGAAGTGTATGCATATCATAGCAATATCACCCAAAAGAGGCATGGAGCAAGCAGAAATTATAGATACGTTTTGGACGTATCAGGCGCCGGTGCGGGATGTTGTCCGACGAGGTGGTGTGAGAGCTTGGGTGAAGACCCTGTCTCGGCCTTGTGTCGTGACCAACGATGGCGGTGGTTGTGGCCGTCGTGACCTTCTTGGAGGCATCGTTGACTTGCTGTCGCACCCCTTTCGCACGGATCCGGCCGTTTCGGCCTCTCCAGGGGAAACCCTTGATCTTATGATCGGACGATGGCGGCGCCTTGGTGTCGTTCTTCCCTCTTGTGGGCTTCGTTTCGGAGCTCGGCATCTGCAAGCGGGACCGATGGTTGGCGGCGGTTGTGGCGTCCAGGATTCTGTGGCAACGATGATGGTGGGAGCGATGTCGGCGACGTGGCAGTGGTTGAGGTAGTCGGCTCTTCTCCGGCGTGTCAGCGTGTTTGCCTCGGTTTGTTTTGCTGTTCTGAAGTCGAAGCTGCAACAACGGGGCCATGTGGTATACGATGACTATCTGCAGGTGGACCCTTCAGCGATCTTCTGTGGCGGCACCCGTGTCTGCTTTTTTGTCCTTCGTAGTTCTTTGTCAGAGTCGGAGCTGCGTTGTCTGGTCGCATGTGGATGAGTTTGGCACAGATCTTCTCTCAGCTTCACCCGGCCTCTACAATGTCGGTTGAGTCCATGATCGCCTGCGGTGAAGTCGGAGTCGCTTGCTCAGGGTTTAAGGATGGCGAGATTGCCTCTAGGGGAGGAGTGATGATGATGACGCCTGCGTGCTGTCTCGACGAGATCCTTTTTAGAGTGGTGTGTGAGAGTATCTTACGTGTGCCGCTCATCGGTTGTGAAGGTTTTCGCCCGGTTCTCCATAGTTAACTTGGCAATCTGGTTTTCGCTCAGTTTTCCCTAATTAACTGAGCAACTCTCTTCTGCTTAATTAATCGATGACGCAAAACTTTTGCCTCCGTTTCGAAAAAAAAATTCCTTCAGTTTATTTTTAAAAAAGGGAAAACGGCAAAAACGGAAAAAAAAAATGAAGGAAATAGGAGCTCCCCGTTCACAAATAGATTTTTTTTAGTTCCGTTCACAAAAAGATAAATACGTGTATAGAAATGGTCTTTCTATTGCTGTTTTTGGGCCAGTATTTTGTGTTTATTGCCCTGGCCACAAATTAATTTATTATTCAATGAAACTTTACAGACATGTGAAGAACTCCTATATGTATCCGTATAAAAATATCATTTTTTTAAACTTACAAATAGCATTTTAGTATTTTTAAACATGTCGCTCGCCACAACCTCCGCCTTTAGGACAGATTAGTAGGCAATCCGATAACTTTACTTTTTAAAAGGTGTTAAGAAATAGTCTTCATAGATACATTTTTTAATATGTTTTAAACAGAACTTTATACATTAGAAATTGCAAAAGTTTATAAATGTTCAAGTATCACAATACAAGTGTTCATATAGAGGTAATGAAAAAAATGTTCATATTGTGCCTAAAATTATGTTTTATATATAAATATACAGATATATTAAAAAAGGTTTATGCAATATTGAAACGGTTCTCATGGACGTATAAATATACTCCTCCCCAAGAAAAGACTCCCAGTGAATTATGTTTCCTCCTCCTCCCGTCAGTGTCTTCGTCGATGTGCATCGCTTTTGCCGGTCCTTATTCTGGGAAGGTGTGAAGGATCCCAAAGCCCGGCCGACGGGAGGGACCTCTCTCTAATTCTTGTTAGATTCGATCCCGTTCCAATAGTGCATCTAGCGTCGTTGGAGGTGTGTCTCCGTCGGACCTCGTGGACTCGATCGGTGCTGGTCTTCGATATATCTGTTAGGATCCGCTCTACGTTCATATCTTTAAATGTTTGATCGTTCTTGCCTAAGAATATCTTCATCGGTGATGATTGCTGCTCAGGGACTCGTCCAATGGGGATTTAGCATGACGACTTTCCGACTGTCTACTACAACAAGTTTTGTGTGGCTCGAGTGAGGAAGGGATGATGAGGACGGCCCAACATCGGCTTGCTCCAGTGCTTGTAGTCGTCGCTATGTGGTCCATAAACATAGTTGTAATTATTATTATCTCTAGTGTTATGTGTACCTCGATAATTGGTTATGAATAGGTCGGATGTAGCGCCCCGAGCCGAATGGATCAAGTCTCTGTGCTTAAGTGTCATCCCTGGATCGGTATGCTGATACACACAGTACTCGAGGATTTATAACAGAGGTAAATCACATGTATAAAGTAACGTAAATACTATTACCTCAATCCATATAGCGGAAGTAACAACGAAGTTGTGGATTCCCATTAACACCAACGGCAAAGTTGAGTGTAGACAGCGCAACTCTAACGCAACACTTACTCGTCGAATAATTCCTGCAACACGAGACGTTGCAGCCATGTAGGTCAGTACATTGAATGTACTGGCAAATTCACACTGTAGCAGTAATGATGAACAATGCCTACAACTAAATGCATATTTGGCTGGTGGAGGCTGTAAGTTTTGTTTTGCATAAAGCTGATTTTTCTCTACCACAAAGGAATGCATTTAATTAACTACTTTGTTAAATTTAAATCATGAACAATTGAGAATGATACCCCCATCTCAATCCCAAACCAAAGTCATTATTAACCCAACAAGTTAATTAAATAGAGTGTTGATATCAACAAATAATCCACTTCTAGATACTCAAAGATGTCCATAACCGGGGACACGGCTACTCGTGAATAGTTTGTACACTCTGCAGAGGTTTGCGCACTTTTCCCCACAAGACTCGATCGCCTCCGTTTTATTTCTCGCAATTCATGGTGTTTGAGAACCGGATGACCGAGACACAGTCTTTCAGAAGCATTAACTCTTTACCCCGGGTAGACCCGTACACCTACATCCGCTACATCTGCTAGTCTAACACTGACAGAGGTCACACAACATACTTAACTATGCCAGAGCTCATAATGGCTTGTGGCTGCACATGGAAGTTTCTAGGCATGAAAATATCATATGATCTCTTTGAGCCCGAGTGGCATTCCAATAGGGTGATTACACAGGTCCTCCGAGATCCCCTAGGACAACACTGGTTTCTCCAGGTGCCCGAGCAAACCACTGGGTGCTCCAGGGTGCCACAACCAATCCACCCAGATGTGTATTAAATTACCACCTTAAAGTTTCTCTTAAATATCACTCACATCTTTCATGAAACTCTCATACCAATCCACGTCTACAAGCACGGCTAAGCAATAAGTAACAAAGCGTATACGCCCCCACCCTTGGTTGATCTCAAGTCATTGGGTTTCTATCTTATGAACTACAAAGCATCATATTATGAAACTGGTCCTACTCATGCAAGTGTTTGAGGATAGAACTAATGCAATAAAACTAGGTATTGGAAACTATGATCAAATTATGAACTTGCCTTGTACTGACGATGTAGATTCTTCGCACTCAAAACTCGTGATAGATCTACTCGTCACACTCCGTTCAATCTATCGTAAGCAAACAATAGTAACCACACATAAGCAATCACTCAGAAGATCAGACAAAACAAAGGAAACACTTGGGAAAACTTCAAAAAACAAATGAATGACTCTTGAAATAGAAAACAATTTCTAACAATACCAAAATTGAATAAATTTGGTCTTATCAGAAAGTTTAGGTCAAGAGCTTCGGTTTGCAAAAAGAATCAACTCAAACGGAGTTATAAAACTCAAGTTATGACAAAAACAAGTTTGAAACAAAACTAGTTGAATTCAAATTTTAAATCTTTCAAAAACATGTTTAATTTGTTTTACTGGAAAGAGGGGATTGTAATGAATACATGGACGTTGGTTTCGTTGGATTTGGACAAACGAGTAAAATGTTGTGGCCGTTTAAAGTTCATGGGCTAAACTGTAAATAAATTACTTACATCGAAGTCCCTGGCCAAAAACTAAAAAGAAAAGAAAAAGACTAACGAGCGAACGCTCGCTATCTAGTCCTAAACAGAGAACGTTCATTGAAAAGATCTAATAGAATAAAAAAACTAAACCGGGTTTTAAAAATAAAACCGATCTAGGGTTTTAACAGAAAAAGCTAAACGGAAAGCCGGACGGTTTATTACTGTTTCGGCCGGTTCGGGCGAATCACGCCGGATCGGGTCCGGCGCAGGTCGGAGCTCCGGCGAATCGGGTCCGACGACGGCGGCCAACTTCGTCGCCGTCCGGCGGCGAGGCAAAGCGGGGCGTCGCGAGGCGAGACGAGAAGCGGGGCAGCGCGGTGGTGGAGCAGCGGCGGCGACGCGGGCAAGTAGCAGCGGCTGCGGGGCGCAGAAGTGCGGCAGCGGCGACTGCTGCGTTGGGGAGAGAGAGGGGTCGGGCGGCGGAGTATTTATAGGGGGGAGGGCAGGTGGTGCCGTGGAGGAGGGGGCAGAGGACTCCGGGCGGCGCACGGATGTTGAGGCGGCGGCGGTCTCTAGCGCACGTACGCGAGGAAGGAGGCGACCGCCAGGTGGGCTGGGCCGCGGCCCACTTTGGTGGAGACTTTTGTTTAAACCGATGAAAAAAAATTAAAACCAAAATAAAATAAAATATTATATAGGCATATAATATATCAAAATTTGCAAAAAAAATGAATCTCTACAAGATGAACATTTTTCTACAGTCAAATAAAATCCTCACAAATTCTAATAAATCAAATAGTGCTACTGTTGCAATAAAATCCAATAAAAACATTTAAAAAACGAAAATGATTTAAAATTTATTCTCTCCAATTTTCTACTGTAGGGAATCATGTTACCCTATTTTCCATATATTTTATTTTTGGAGAAAAGTAATTTGAATAAAACCCAATAACTCAAATTTTGAGAAATGAGTTGCAGAAAAATTTCAGAAAAATTTCAGAAAAACTTCCAACTCATATTTCTTATAATTTGAAGAAGTCATTTTATCTTCTCTCGAGAAAATCATTTAGTTGCATAAAGTTTCTGAATTTAAAAATATTTCGAGAATGAAATTCAAAATCCTTTCAAACCCTTTTTCATTTAATAAATAGAATAAGTCATATTATCTTCACTCCAGGGTTTTGTGACTGAAAAGAATTTGAATTCCCAAAGATCATAAATGCAAAGTGAAAGTTTGGAAAGTCATTTCATTCCCTCTCATTTAACTTTCAAAAGTTTCGAATTTCACTCAATTTGATGCAAGCATATCACACAAGCAATTAAATTATCTATTTATTATAACATTCCAAAATTTAGAATTTTGGAATGTTACATCGAAAGTTCGTCCCGCAAAAAAAATACTCTACATGTTCGTGTGGCTTTCAGAAAATGTTCAAGTATACGGGCAAAATGATAGAAACACAAGATACATATAATCAAATTAAGAAGATAAGCTAAAAAGACATGATGATAATAAAAGCAATGAATGTAACAAGAGTAATTGCCTCAAACCCAACAACATGGGTCGGCTCATGCGCGTGTTTACCCACCATTCACACACATTAGCTTCGACTATGGTTTTCTTATCATCGCGCTCTCGACGGTGAACCCATGAGTAGTTTTGAAGCCCTATCTCACTGAGCTCACATGAATAAGAAACAAGTTCCTATCACAACTAACTACCTAAGAGCTCCTAGTCAATGGGGCGGTTGGAGGATAACCTCCAATCCCACACCCCCACTCATGCATCCCATGAGCGCTTTTGAGCTGGCCCATGTGCTTTTGAGCTGCCCCTCTTTTTTCCATTTATTTTTTTGTTTGTTTTGGTTAAAATTGGATTCTCTGATTACTAGAATTACATGGCTGCACCGATGATACTTGCTAATGGCACGCCCGCAGATTCGTGGGACAAGTACCACCGGATGTATGAAAGCACATGCATAGTTGCCATCGTGAGGTTTCCTATTGCAGTAGTCAAAGTGTTTGGACGGTAGTACTTGAGAGAACCAATTGTCGTAGACACCAAAAGGCTCATGGAAATGTATGAAGCAAGAGGGTGACCATATATGCTTGGATCTCTTTGCATGCTCTAGACATGGAAGAACTGCCAATGTGCTCTACAAGCAGTATCATGACCATGCTAAGAAGCCCACCATCATCTTGAATTAGTCGCATCACAACACCTCTAGATTTGGCACGCTTTCTATGGCATGCCCGAGTCTCACAACGACATCAACGTGCTGCAGCGGTCTCTATTGTTTGTTAGGTTAACTGAAGGACAAGCTCCTCCGTGTTACTATATTATCCATGGTCAACATGGGCTACTATTTGGTTGATGGTATCTATCCTCCATGGGCAACCTTCCTCAAGACCATCTCCAAGCTGGTTTGTCAATAAAGATCCCACTTTTCCGAAGGACGAAAAGGAGATATAAAGGATGTGGAGAGGGCATTTCTAGTGCTCCAAGCCCGTTTTGCGGTTGTTCGAGGACCTGAAAAAATATGGGATCTAAAAACCTTGTAGGATATGATGGTAGCTTGTGTGATCATGCACAACATGGGTGATCCTATTCAACTTCTAGCTCGGCCACATTTGAGGAGTTTTTCCAAATGCATCAACAAATTCGGCATCGAGCAACTCATGAGCAGCTTAAGAATGATTTGGTCGAGCATCTGTGGCCATCGGTGGTTAAAGGGGACAACCAGAGCATAGGTTGAATCAAGTTTGACTATTTTTCTTGATAATTTAATGTTTGGATTGTAATATTTAAATTTAAACTAGTGTGGCACTTGAGTATTTTTCAATACTCAAAGAATTGTGCTCGTTTGTGGTTATTTTGGAGTGTTTTAGACTTAAAAATGAAAAACAGGGGCAGACGTTCGAGGCATAGGATTAGATGGCCGCATGCCCTTATCTTGTCCACGGACGAATGGTAAGATCGAATTTGAAGACGGTGATTGGAGATGTCCTTACCATTGGCCCTCCGTTCCAAAATATAAGTTGTATTAAGTAAACTTGTGCAAATTTGACCAAGTTTTTAGGAAAAAGTATCAATATCTATAGTACCAATTTTCTATCATTACATCCACCACAAAGAGTATATTTTACATTTTATTTACTTCGTATTGTAGTTGTCAATATTTTATTCTATAATCATGATCAAACATAGAGAAGTTTGATTTGCATAGAAATTTATACACCTTATATTCTGAAACAAATGGAGTATAGTGTTTTTTTTGCAACATAATCAACTTTATTCCTCAGATAATGGCAAGATTGTTCACATAGGAGTGAGAAATTGTAAGTGCATCTAGTGCCCATTAGTGATTTTGATGTATTGAAGACTTATAGGTTAAGGGACTAATGTGTTTATAAGTGTACACGTGTCTTATAAGTCTCTGAGGAGTTTGATAGATCTGAAGAAAGTCGACTCCTAAAAATGAATGTCTTCATCTGAAGACTTTGAAAATGAAGAAATTGGTGTGACCTTGAAGATATTCATGCGAGGACTATGAAGCGTGAAGACTTCTGTTTTCGTAGTTTCATTCCTTTTTTTTGAGTCATAGGAAACATCGTACTGTTAAAGGGGGTCAAGGTAGTACTAAGGAAAAATTTCCAAGTGATGCTCATCTTGAAGCCTACACATAGCTAATCTTCGATTGAAGCCTTTGGAAATATCTTGCAGTTCAGTCAAGTTCTTCTAAACCGAGACAAAGTTCTTCTGGTCTCTCAGAAATTTGTTCTGACTCAGGAGTTAGAATTTTGCCAGTGTGAAATGCCTACAGTGAGGATCATGATAGCCCTAACGAATTTGAGAGCTCAAATTTTCGATCGTTGTTGTGCTTCGCGCCAGCTGTCCCAAATATCTTATCCATCAAACAGTCATATCATTAGGGGCATTTATTGTAATGCCCAGTATGAGATTATACCTCCCACGTGTCGAGGCACAACTTAACGGCATAATATCATACTAGAATGATCTCAAGAATGGTATCTTTGCACAACTCATGTAAAAGAGGGATGAAATTGCAAAAAGTTGGCTTACACTCACTAGGTCACACAATGCATTACATAAACATTCATCATCCAAATAACATCAGAGTCCGACTACAGACGAAGATCCAAATGAAAGATACCATAAATAAATAACACAAGGTCCCGATCATCCTAGTAAGAGCCCTACTGATCCTCTGGATAAGACACGTAGTATCGCCCACGTTCTTCGTCGAACTCCCAGTACAACTCTGAACCACCAGCTGTGTAGTTCTCAACGGTACCTGCATCTGGTGTTGTGTAGAATCTGTGAGCCACGGAGGACTCAGCAATCCCGTTCCCGGGTAGCAATACTATCAAAGCCTTGGGTGTGGAACAAGGCTGGAAACAAGGTTGCAGCTGCACTAGCACTAGCTTACGTGTTTAGAGCGAGAAGAGAAGTGCCAACGATCGTCAAAGTGATCATGAAGTGAACCTATCTAAGCACGTCAAACATAACCCCACCGTGTTCACTTCCCGAACCCCTTCGGAAAGCGACCGTCATGGTTACTCACGCTGGTAGTGTATTATGAACATAGTGTCAAGATTTCTACAACCGGATATTAACAAATTCCCATCTGCCACATAACCGCGGGCACGGCTTTTGAAAGATCAAAACCCTGCAGGGGTGTCCCAACTTAGCCCATCACAAGCTCACGGTCTGCGGAGTCGCAACTCCAAGGTGGGAAGACCCGAGTGTTCTCGGAATCCCGTGCTCAAGATATTCCGACTAAGGTAAAACTAATCCAGCAAGACCTCCCGGCGTGCCGACACCCTGATAGTAGCCGCCCGTATCTCGTCTCAAGCCACGATCGGATGGGCGATCCTACAGGTTTTTACCAGCCCTTGAGTTTCCTCAAGGTGGCCCCGTAGACTCCCCAATTTGGACCAACACTCATGTGGAGCATTGGTCCGGGTTGTTGATTAAGAAAGGGTTTATAACTCCCTATGCAAGTTTTAGTTATTAGGCAAATGTAAAACCAATGTTGGGCCTTGCTGGAAAAGATTTAGCGCTAAGCGGGTTATCGAGGGGGGCCCATAAACCCCAACCGTGTTAGGGACGCAAAAGCAGGGAACATAACACCGGTTTAAACGGTTCCTAGGGAGGCATGAGTGGAACAAAACACCAAGCAAAGGCTTAGCCTTCCACCCGTTGCCAATATATAGGTGATTTAGTTTAACAGATTATATAGTGTGATATCCCAACAATAACTTCAACATGAAGCACGAATCTTCAAATCTTCTCCTGCATCTAACAATGCTATAAGAGGGGCTGAGCGAAGCTTACGTAGCCAATCAAAGGTTTGCTAGGTTGGGTGGTTAGAGAGGTTCATGGCAACAATAGAAGGCTGACAAACAGACATAGGCATCGAGGCAACAAACTAAAGAGCGAGACATCTATCATAGGCAAAAAAAGTAATGATATCTGGGTTAGGTCATCTTGCCTGTTGAATCATCGGAGGGAACGTAACCTTGCTCCTCACACTCAACCTCGGTAGAAACCTCGTACTCCGTATCTTCACCAGGCTCTAACCAAGCACAACAATGCAACAACGGAACAAAATCAATCAACATGCAGTGCTCAATCACATGAAGCATGTGCACATGGAAAGACATGATGCATGGCCTAGGGCCACAAGAGTGCAATAACATCACAACCAAACAAGATCAAACACAAACATGAAACAAGCAAAGGAACATGTTAACAAGTTTATGTAGTTTATCAAACAAGCGACCAACATGTTTTAAAGAGGTTGGGTAACATGGCAAGGGTGCAACTAACATAACAGCAACATGCTAGCACATTTAAATGGGCTGGAAATAAATACAACATTATCTAGAAACTCCCATATTCATTTATGTGCATTTGGGACAGATTTGAAAAACTTCTGTGAAAGAGTGGTCAAACATGCTAAACAACAGCACCAAAATATTCTACACATTTTTCTACCCCAAATGCATATAAAGTTTGTTAAATTTGGAGTTGTAGATATTTAGTTATGATTTTTACAAGTTTAAGCATTTTTAAAACAAGTTTAAATTCAAACAACATTTTAATTGTTTTTAAACATGGCAGAAAGTGACATATTCATAATCTACAAAAAATTCTAAGTACTTTTCATATAGGGCTCAAATTCATCTGAAACATATATATGCATATATTAATTAAACAAGAAAAACAGAAAAGAAAAAAAAAACAGAAAAAAAAAACAGAGAAGGCGCCAGGGTCTAAAACGACCCAGGCCCAGCTAGCCACTGACACTGACAAGGGGCGCCCGGCGAGGCTGAGCTGGCGAGGAGGGTGCGCGCGGGGGCTGGGACTGGAGATGAGAGGCTAGCAGGTGGGGCCCTGCTGTCAGCCTCACACAAAAATGAAAAAGGGGCGAATTACCACAACGCCCGCGGGGGATCGAACCCATGCTCTACTGACGAAATTGACAGAGACAAACCACTACGCCACTGCATCGATCTTGACAGATAGAAGTTAGGATATTTGAAGAATATACAGCACAGGCAGAACAGGGGAAGCACTGCCCTCGTCGGAGCTGCTCGTCGGAGCCGCTCCGGCGACCAATTTGCACAGCAGAGGGGTGCGAGAGACTCCTTGAAGAGTCCCGCATCCAACCAACCTACTAGCTGCACCTACGGGGCGCTGCATCACCGACGGCGAGCAACCACAGCACGGCGGCGACGGGACGACGGCGAGGCGAAGCAAGGCCCTAGGCGGCACGGCGACAGCACAGAGCGGTCCTACGCATCTAGGCGGAGCGAACGGGCAGCACGGCAATAGCACAAGGGGTAGGAACACTCGCCGGCGACGAGGTCCGACGGCGATGCGCTCGGGCGCTCGAGGAACTAGGGCCTAGAGCATGCGCAGAAAGGGGAAAAGAGCTTGGGGAGAGAGATGAGCTCACCACGAGCACGACGAAGTGCTCGGCTAGCCCTGGAGTGGACGGAGTCGACGACGACGCCCCTCGAACACCTACGGCCACCGTAGAGGAAGAAGAGCTCTACGGAGAGGCGCTCGGGTCCGCGTAGTTGACGTAGAGGAAGAAGACGACGTCGAGGAAGCAGGTAGACAACTTTGGCGAGGCCGAGGATGACGCGGGGCTCGCCGGCGACGAGAGGCTGCTCTCAGATGCGCTCGGGCATCGATGGGGGCGGCAGATCTGGAGGATCCCAGCTCTCCAGACGGCGAGAGGGGAAAGGGGAGACCTAGAGAGGAGGAGAGGACACGATTTGGGTTTAAAAGAGGGGCTCGGCGCATCGCCTCGACGTCCGTGAGCTGACGGCACGACGGTGAGCGCGGCGTGCTCTGCTTTTCTGACGGAGGAAGACGGAGGCGAGGGGGATGTGTCATAGACAGGTGGGGTCACGTGCTCGGATTGCCCACGGCGCGACTGCGCGACTGTGGCTGGGCCTGCGTGGAGTTGGAGTGCGCTGCGGGAGAGGAGTTGGTGAGAGAGAGAGAAGGAGGAGGAGGCCCAGGTTGCACTGTGCTGGCTGCTGCTTCTCCTTTTCTTTTATTTCTTCAGGCAGAAAAGAAAAGAATGCACAGAAATAAAGAAGAAGAACTAGGGGAAAAGAAAAATATCCCCATGCTCAGTGAATTATGCTCTATTTAAATAAATTGACTTGGACATTTTTAGAGGCAGAAAAATAAAAGGAGTTGAATATAGGCCAAACTCTTGATATTTTAAAACCCAAACAAATCATTTTCAAATGAGGTGATATTTGGTGGAGAGGTTGCTCACATGGTGCAAGATTTAAAGGAGAATAAAGAACCACAATGGCACTTGGCTAGGTGGCTTGCATAATAGGGCAAAGAAGAGGCCAGAAAGAAAGAAGGAGAAGAATAAGAAGAAGAAGAAGAAGAAGAAGAAGGGAGAAGAGGGGTAGGGTTTAGCTTAACTCACACACAACAACATCACAAGGTCTCCACATGCACAAAATAAGTAAACTATGATGCCATGATGATATGATGATGAGGATGCAAGGATGCAAAAATAATAAAAGGTATGGCAATGCAAATAAAATAAAAGACAAGGACCCCCAAGGATAATGACAAGGATCAAAGAGGAAGTTTTATTGCCATTATAGGAAAGTGTTACATATGGGGCATTACAAACTCTCCTACACTAAAAATAGATCTCGTCCCGAGATCTAGGACTGGAAGAAGGAAGGATACTCGGAACGAAGGTGATCTTCTCGTTCCCACGTAGCTTCTCGGTCGGTATGGTGTGACCACTTAACTTTCAAGAACTTGATTGAGTTGTTGCGGGTTTTGCGCTCAGTTTCCTTGAGAATAGCAACCGGGTGCTCACGATAAGATAAGTCTTGTTAAAGATCAATCTCCTCGAACGGAATGGTGCGTTCATGTGTCTTGAAGCACTTGCGGAGTTGAGACACGTGAAACACATCATGAACATTTACAAAGTTGGAGGGGAGCTCAAGTTGATAGGCTAGATCGCCTCTTTTCCCAAGAATCTTGAAAGGGCCCACATATCTAGGAGCAAGCTTTCCTTTGATACCGAACCTTTGGGTTCCTTTCACAGGAGAAACACGGAGATAGACATGATCCCCAATGTCAAAAGCCAAATCACGATGCTTGCCGTCATAGTAACTCTTTTGATGCGATTGAGAGGCTTTGAGATTCTCACGTATGACTTTGCACATTTCTTTGGCTTATGAGATCAAGTCATTGTCAAGAAGTTGACGTTCACCAGTCTTGGACCAGTTGAGGGGGGTACGGCACTTTCTGCCATAGAGGATTTCAAAAGGAGCTTTGCCGGCACTTGCTTGGAAACTATTGTTGTAAGAGAACTCGGCAAACGAAAGACAATCTTCCCACTTCATGCCAAAAGAGATGACACAAGCTCTGAGCATGTCTTCGAGGATCTAGTTCACTCTTTCGACTTGACCACTAGTCTGAGGGTGAAACGCAGTGCTGAAACGAATCTTAGTGCCCATGGCTGACTGAAAGGAGTCCCAGAACTTGGATGTGAACAAACTTCCACGGTCTGAGGAGATGACTTGAGGAATGCCATGCAACGAAACGATTCTGGAAGTGTACAACTCTGCCAACTGAGTTGCATTGATGGATTCTTTGATGGGAAGGAAGTGAGCTACTTTGGTTAGCTTGTCAATGACTACAAAGATAGCATCATTCCCCTTCTTGGACTTAGGAAACCCAGTGACGAAATCCATTTCAATGTGGTCGAATTTCCACTCGAGAATAGGTAGAGGTTGGAGGAGACCGGCTGGACGTTGATGCTCTGCCTTCACTCTTCTGCAGACATCACATTCATTCACGAATTGGGCAATCTCCCTTTTCATGCGAGTCCACCAGTAAGATTGCTTGAGGTCTTGGTACATCTTGGAACTTCCAGGATGAATCGAGAGGAGGGAGTCATGTGCTTCGTTCATTATGAGATTACTGAGATCACCCTTGGGAACCACAATTCTGTCCTCAAAGAACAACGTGTCTTTCTCATCAACACGATAGCACTTGTATTTGGGAGTACCCTTAGCAATACCATGTTTCACTTTTTGCACCATAGCATCACTTAGTTGGGCCTCACGGATCTGATCTTCCAAGGTTGGGGCAACTTGAAGGTTTGCAAGAAAGCCTTGCGGAACAACTTGGAGGTTGAGCTTCCTGTATGATTCACAAAGCTCAGGCTGGAACGGCTTGAGAAGGAGACTGTTGCAATATGCCTTTCTGCTCAAGGCATCTGCAATGACATTGGCCTTGCCAGGTGTGTACTCAATGCTTGGATCGTACTCTTGGATCATCTCAACCCAACGAGTCTGGCGAAGGTTCAGGTTAGGCTGTGTGAAGATGTAATTCAAGTTCTTGTGATCGGTGAAGATGTCCACTTTTCTGCCCAACAGAAGGTGTCTCCACGTGATCAAGGCATGTACCACTGCTGCTAGCTCGAGATCATGTGTGGGGTAATTCTTCTCATTTGGTTTCAATTGACGAGAAGTGTATGCCACAATCTTCTTGTCTTGCATGAGAACACCACCAAGTCCTTGTAATGAAGCATCACAGAAGACTTCATAGGGCTTGGACTCATCCAGAGGAGTAAGAACCGGAGCAAAAATGAGCTTCTCTTTGAGTGTTTTGAATGCCACATCACAATCAGGAGTCCAGTTGTACTTGACATTCTTCTGCAGCAGGTTTGAGAGAGGCTTGGCAATCTTGGAGAAGTTCTCAACGAACCTTCTGCAATAGCTAGCGAGACCAAGGAAGCTTCGGAGTTGCTTGACGTTCTGTGGGGGTTCCCAGTTGACAATAGCTTCAACTTTCTCGGGGTTGACAGAAATACCCTCAGCAGAGACGATATGGCCAAGATATAAGACCTTATCCAGCCAGAATTCACACTTGGAGAACTTTGCATAGAACTTGTGTTCACGGAGCCTGTCCAGAACCAAACGGAGGTGCTTGGCATGGTCTTCTTCATTCTTGGAGAATACCAAGATGTCATCCAGATAGACGAGAACAAATTCATTGGTGTAGGGGTCGAATATGAAGTGCATCATCCTCGAGAAAGTGGGTGGAGCATTTGCGAGGCCAAAAGACATGACCGTGTATTCATAAGAGCCAAAACTCATTCTAAATGCGGTCTTGGGAATATCTTCTTCACGAATACGGATCTGGTGATAACCCATCCGGAGATCGAGATTTGAGAACACCTTTGCTCCTTTGAGCTGCTCGAACAATTCATTGATATTGGGGAGCGGATACTTGTTCTTTATTGTCTTCTTGTTCAATGGCCAGTAATCAATGCAAAGGCGCTCCGTGCCATCCTTCTTCTTGACAAATAGAACACCACAGCCCCAAGGAGAAGTGCTAGGCCTGATTAGACCCATACGCTCTTGCTCATCGAGTTGTTTCTTCAGCACCTTCAACTCATCAGAGGAAAGCTTGTACGGACGCCGACATGCTGGCTCGGTACCGGGCTCGAGTTCAATGACGAATTCAACTTGACGATGCGGAGGCATGCCTGGAAGCTCTTCAGGGAAAACATCTTCATACTCATTAACCACCGGAATCTGAGAGATGGCATTAATATCGCCCTTGTCATTGAGAGAGAATAGCCTGATTGTGTTATCTCGAGAGGCGAAGATAATCACATCTTCATCAGGATGAGTAAGCTTGACTTCCTTATTTGCACAATCAATGTTTGCATCATGCTTGGAAAGCCAATCCATCCCAAAATTAAGATCAATGTCGGAGTTACCGAGAATAACCGGAGAAACCAGAAAATTGTAATCACCCATGTGAATAGATATATCCGGAGCATACACGCTAGAAGTCATTAGCTTCCCCGGAGAAGTAACTTGCAACCTTTTGGGTAGATTTTTGGTGGTAACATTGTGCTTGGATGCAAATGGATATGACATGAAAGAACATGATGCACCCGAATCAAACAAAACTTTAGCAGGCTTAAGACTGATTGGAAGGTTACCAAGTATCACATCTGAAGAATTCTCTGCTTGAGCTGCACTCATCAGATTCACTCTTGCAACCTTTTGATTGTGCTTGACAATAGCAGTGTTGACAGGTGGAGGAGGCAGAAGGCGCCTCGGGTTTGGGGCACTTGTTAGCATAATGACGCTTTTAAGTGCACTTGTTGCAAACCACTTATGAGAGAGGACGATGATAAGGACCACTTGACTTCGAAGCTTGAAAATGATTCTTGGACTGATTGCTTGGGTTGGGTGGGTGTAATGCCCAGGATGGGACTATACCTCCTACATGTCGAGGCACGACTTAAAGGTATAAGCCCATCCTAGAATGATCTCAAGTTTGGTATCTTTGCACGACTCATGTAAAAGAGGGATTAAATTGCAAAAGGAGATAGCTGGCTTACACTCGCCACTTCACACAATACATTACATAAGCAAAACATCATTCAAAACATCACAACCCGACTACGGGTGAAGATCCAAAAGAAAGATACCAAAACAACATAAAACCACAGGCCTAGATCGAATCCTAGTAGAAACCACTACTGATCGTCGAAACGTCACAAGCATATGGCCACTCTCTTCATCGAGCTCCTGGTGAAGCACTGATCCATCTCCTGCTTCAAACTCGGCTGAACCTGCATCTGGTGTGGTGAAGTAACTATGAGCCACAGAGGACTCAGCAATCCCGTTCCCGGGTAACATGACTATTTAAGCCTTGGGTGTGGATAAGGCTGAAGAAAGAATAAGAAAGTGGTTGCAGCAGCACTAGCATAGCTTACGTATAAGAGAGCGAGAAGAGAAGGTGCCTCGGTCGAGAGATGATCACAAAGTGATCCTAAACTAATCAAGTCAAACATAACCCCACCGTGTTCATCTCCCGAAAACCCCTTTCGGAAAATGACAGTCACGGTACTCACGCTGGTAGTGTATTGGAACATGGTGTCAAGTTTTCTACAACCGGATATTAACAAGCTCCCATCTGCCACATAACCGCGGGCACGGCTTTCGAAAGTTCATAACCCTGCATGGGTGTTCCAACTTGGCCCATGACAAGCCCACGATTCGCGGAGTCGCAACTCCAAGGTGGGAAGACCCGAGTATTCTCGGAATCCCGTGCTCAAGATACTCCGAACTAAGGTAAGGCTAATCCAGCAAATCCTCCCGGCGTGCCGACACCCTGATAGTAGCCGCGCGTATCTCGTCTCAGGCCACGACCGGATGGGCGAGGCTACGGGTTTTTACCAAACCTCGAGTTTCCTCGTGGTGGCCCCGCAGGCTCCCCGTTTCGGACCAACACTCATGTGGAGCACTGGCCCGGGGTTGTTGATTAAAAATAAAAGGGGTAGCTAGTCCCTATGCAAGTTTTTATTAGTTATTAGGCGAATAGTACCAATGTTGGGACTTGCTGGAAAATACTTAGCACTTAGCGGTTTATCAAGGGGGCCCCATAACCCCAACCGTGTGAGGAACGCATAATCAAGGAACATAACACCGGTTTATACGGTTCCTAGCGGCATGGGTGGAACAAATCACCAAGCAAAAGGCTTAGCCTTCCACACATTACCAATATATAGATGATTTCATTTAAGCATTTATATAGTGTGATATAACCCAACAAAATTTCATCATGAAGCAAGCATCTTCAACTTCACCTGCAACTAACAATGCTATAAGAGGGGCTGAGCGAAGCCTACGTATAGCCAATCAATGGTTTGCATAGGTAGGGTGGTTAGACATGATCATGGTTACAAGTAGGAGGCTGACATGAAAGACATGGGCATCGAGGCAAAACTATAGATCGAGACTTCTAGCAATAGGCAAAAATAGTAATGTTATCGTGGTTCGGTCATCTTGCCTGGAATTCCACAAGGGAGAAGAACAGATCCATGAAGTAGACGGAGCAACAGTCGAGCGAATCCTCACAACTCCGGAACGAAACCGAAGCTAACAAGAGAAGCAACCGGAAAGAAGCAAACAACACGGTAAACACACAAGCATAAACATGGCATACGATGCACAAACAAGTATGATGCATGTCCGGTTTAAATATGCATGGCATGGCAAAGTGCACAAACAAAACTACAAGTTAAGTGGAGCTCAATATGCAACGAGTTGCATATTGACGAAACACCACATGTTAATTATTTAGTTGACTCTCGTTATTTACAAGACAAGATTAAGTGTTTTTAACATAGCAAGAGGTGAAGCATAATAAAACTACACTATTTAGGCATTTTAAATGAGGCCGAAAGAACAACAACAATTCCGGAAAATCCCCATGAGCATGTTTAGCAATTATAAGCAAACAACAATTCACACATTTTAATGTTGTTAACATGATGTGGATGACATGATCAAGTTTATGCAATTTTATTGTAAAAGTTGACATGAAGAAGATATGAAGCACTTGTCACCGTGGTGGAAAGGGGTGCCACGACGACGATAACCAAAATGATGCCACGCAACATCTCGGTTCCGGTAACTCGTTGAGAGTCCGGAGCAAAAGCAAAGGTGGAGTGAGCGAGCGGAGCAAGATGAAAGGTGGGGTGATCCCGTCGCCGGGTTCCCACGAGTCGGCGACGAGGCAACCGAGGAACATGACAACGGACGAAACGGGCACGGTGCACACAAGGGCAAACATTTCATACAACACAACATTCATCCACGGGTCATCGTCTCAGGGTTATACCTTCGAAGCGTTCGTTTCGGGGCGGATCAAGATCGTAGAGGAAGTAGTGGTACACGGGTCGTGTCGTGGTACTTGTCGCGGCATCGGACATCTTCGGGGCGACGGTAGCGGCACACGGTTCGTCGGCGACGGTAGTCGTACACGTTCCGTAGAGATACTTGAGGGTCTTCGCACTTGCCGGTCTCGGTTCTTGCGACGGTAGACGTACTCGGTCGTCGATGACGTAGGGGTACATGAGGGTCGTCGTGGTACTTGGCGTCTCATCGTGTAGCCGTTCATCTTGAAGAGGAACTTGACGGTTCGTAGTGGTACTTGACGCGCCACCGTGTAGTCATACTCGAGGCTCGTCGTTGAACTTGGTTATACGATGCGGTAGTCGAACTTGGTGTATCCAGGTACTAGGCGTCCCTGGAAGAGGAACTTGGCAGCTCCGATGCACACAAAAGAAAAAGAACACTCGGGCTTCACGGAGGCAGCAGCAAGGAGGCGCAAAGGCGCTGCAGATGGAGGCGCTGGTCGGAGGAGCTGCACGGGGCGCTAAGGCGCTGGCCTGGAGACGGAGGGCACAGCGGCGCTGGGGGCAGCTCCTGGCTGCAGCGCTGGAGACGAGGAGGTGAGGTCGAGGAAGAGGCGAGGCGCTGGATCCGTCGGGGAGGAGAAGGCCGCGGCGCTGCTGTCGTGGTGAGGCTGGCTGGAGGGAGGCGAGGTAGAGGCCGCACGGGACGAGGCAGAAGCGTGGAGGCAGAGGTGCGGTGAGGAGGAGGCGTCGGCCTGCGATTGAGGGTGGCGACCGGCGCTACAGCTTGGCGCTGGAGAAGGGAGGGTCCTGGCCGCCCCGCGATGGAGGAAGGGAGACGGGAGCGATGGGGGCTTCGGTCGCAGGGGCCGGCGACCTGGAGGCGAGCGCCCGGGAACGAGGCCTTGGGGCGTCGGCTGCGGCCTGGAGACTCGATCCGGAGGGAAGGCGCTCGAGCGAGGCGGCTGGAGGGGAAGGCCTGAGGCCGGTGGCGATGGGGTGCGGGCGCAGGGGAGCTCGAGGGAGGAGGGCTCGGGCGAGGAAGATCGATGGGGAACGGGGTGTTGCGAGGGAGATGGGGTGAGGTGCGATCGGGCTGCGAGATGGGATCGGGCTCCTGGCGGCGCAGGGGGAGGAAAGGAGGAGCGAGGGGGTGCGATCGCTAGGGTTGCAAAGGGAGTGAGGGAGGCTGGGCCTGCTGGGCCGCGGTGGAGGAGCTGCGCAGATGGGCCTAGCAGGCCAGCTGGGCTGCTCGGTCCCTCTAAAAAAATAAAATAAAAAGAACAAATCCCAAAAGAGAAGGAAAAGAAGGAGATGGAAGAGGTGGAATCTGGGCAAGGGGATATTTTCCCTGGACTCGCAAAATGTAAGGAATTTAATTAAAATTGTTGGAGGGTTTTTGGAGGAACCTCGATAAACGGAAAAAGAAATATAGGGATGTTTTTGACGGTGAAACTTGAAATAAAGAGGCATGGGGAATATATGCAAGTGTGTTGGGTTAATTCCAAACAAATGGAATATTTATTTATATAGCTCCCTAAATATTGGGAGGATATGTTTTAAAGAGAAGTCATCCTTCCCTCGATTTAAATGGACCGAAGGTCCACACGATTTATTTAAGTTGAGATGCAAAATAAATATGACATGATGGCATGATGACATGATGCAATGCAAAAATAAATAACACAAGCACAAATGCAACACACGGAAGAACCCGGAACATCTGGAATCTTCTGGAATCTTCTGGGACGTCGGTCTTCGGGCGTCACAGTGGGTGGGAGAAGCCACGGCCACCAGAGTGCTTGTTATTGTTGTTGTTGGGAGGGCGGAGCACTGGAGGAGGTGGAAGCCAAAACTTCTGCTGCTTTGCGACCACTTGGGAAGAAGAGGAGGAGTTAACAGCATCTCTGATCCTCTTTTTGGAAGCTTCAACCTTGAGCTAGGCTGCCTCTTGCTTAAGGGCCATGTTATAGAATTGATCAAATTCATCCGGCTCGAACAAGGTGAGAGCTAGTTGGAGTTCATCCTTCAGACCACCATGGAATTGATAAATCTTGCTCTTGGAATCTGGGATGTCTTGCTTGGCATAGCGGGCAAGGTTCTGGAATTTGACATTGTATTGATAAACGGACATGGTGCCTTGCTTCAGGTTTTGGAATTGCTCACGCATGCCTTCGGTGACACTAGTTGGAATGTGGTGAGAGCAGAAATCCTTGCAGAAGTCAGTCCACGCGATTTCACGTCATTCTCTGGAATCTTTGTACTATTGCCACCAATCAGCGGCTTGATCCTTGAGTTGGAAGGTGGCAAACTTGACATAATCCTCAGGTCTCACGTTACTACACTCGACATGTTGTTTGATGTATGTTATCCAGTCTTCAGCATCTAGTGTATCCACACAGTAACTGAACGCCTTCGGTTGGTTTGCCAGGAACTAGTTGGGCGAAGCAAAGTGAGGTTGATTGAACAGATTGCCTTGGCCTTGTTTCCCATGACCACCTTGATTTGCTTGGTTGGCTTGAATGTTCTGCATCATTTGCATAAGCATATGGGTGTTCTGGTTTGTCGCTTGCATAATTGCTCTCTAGGCCTCAGACGGAGGAGGAGGGGAAGGTGGACGATCAGGAACTTCTTCACCCTCTGGGTTAGCATTGGGAACCTTCTTAGGAGCCATCCTGAATGAGATGACAACTATTAGCCATTGATTGGAAGATATAAGTTGGATGAACGGCTAGAACTGCCACATAAGTCTTCACAAGAACATCTGAACAAAATGAACGAATGTAATCCACAGTTCAATGGTACAACAATCTTCTCGAGAAGCCACTTGGGAGAACAAAAGGTAAAATAAAAACAACAAGGAGCAGATAGAACAAATACAAGATAGAAGCTTCGTCCCACATGTTCGTGCTGAAAGTTCATGGAACGTGTTACAAAAGGGTTTTGCAATCCCCGGATCAGCATAGCCAAGGACCCTTTAAGATGCAACTCCCGATCGGAACAAACGCCCATAAAACCACTTCACTCAATATAGAACCCCTAACTCCATATCATGCATTCGTTGGAAGAATGCCTACGAGCTACTAGATGAACCCACCTATTAATTTCCGAAAGTTTCCAGTTATGCAATCAGGTGTTGGGGATACAGGGGAAGCACCGCGCACTCAACTCTAATCCTACATCCAGCTGTATCCATCCTTCAACACATAACCAGTTATTTCCGGAAACCGTTTACCTTGGACCTTCGAAATGCATCTGCTATACAAGCTATGGCAATACTCCCGAACTACCTCCCCAATACTGGGTGATGTCGGGGTTATCTTGCCACCAACCGCATAGAAGAGTTTTCGATGTCGGCCATCTTAAGTATTCCAGAACTGATGCGATAGATTTGTGACGACAACACCTCGGAGCTCAACTCCCTGGGACACTGCCACAACCCCTAAATGACAGGAGGCATCGAGAACAATGTTCTCGTCACAAAGACATCGAAACAACCCAAACAATACTCGCGTGCTCCTAAAAAATTGTGAATTGTTTAGAGTAGAAGAGATAAGTAATCGTCAGGAGTCCTCACCAGAGTGATAAGGGATGAGGAGTAAAAAGAAATCCTACTCTCCGATATATATATATATATATATATATATATATATATATATATATATATATATATATATATATATATATATATATATATATATATATATATATATATATATATATATATATATAGGACTCAAAACATTTTCAGTGTGTGCCTGGACTCAACCGTCAACGATTCGATCAATCAGTGGGGGCTCCTAGGTCGGAGAAGGCTCTGATTACCGACTTGTAATGCCCAGTATGAGATTATACCTCCCACGTGTCGAGGCACGACTTAAAGGCATAATATCATACTAGAATGATCTCAAGAATGGTATCTTTGCACAACTCATGTAAAAGAGGGATGAAATTGCAAAAGAGTAGTTGACTTACACTCGCCACATCACACAATGCATTACATAAACATTCATCATCCAAATAACATCAGAGTCTGACTACGGACGAAGATCCAAATGAAAGATACCATAAATAAATAACACAAGGTCCCGATCATCCTAGTAAGAGCCCTACTGATCCTCTGGATAAGACACGTAGTATCTCCCACGTTCTTCGTCGAACTCCCAGTACAACTCTGAACCACCAGCTGTGTAGTTCTCAACGGTACCCGCATCTGGTGTTGTGTAGAATCTGTGAGCCACCGAGGACTCAGCAATCTTGTTCCCGGGTAGCAATACTATCAAAGCCTTGGGTGTGGAACAAGGCTGAAAACAAGGTTGCAGCTGCACTAGCACTAGCTTACGTGTTTAGAGCGAGAAGAGAAGTGCCAACGATTGTCAAAGTGATCACGAAGTGAACCTATCTAAGCACGTCAAACATAACCCCACCGTGTTCACTTCCCGAACCCCTTCGGAAAGCGACCATCACGGTTACTCACGCTGGTAGTGTATTATGAACATAGTGTCAAGTTTTCTACAACCGGATATTAAAAAAATTCCCATCCGCCACATAACCGCGGGCACGGCTTTCGAAAGATCAAAACCTTGCAGGGGTGTCCCAACTTAACCCATCACAAGCTCACGATCCGCGGAGTCGCACCTCCAAGGTGGGAAGACCCGAGTGTTCTCGGAATCCCGTGCTCAAGATATTCCGACTAAGGTAAAACTAATCCAGCAAGACCTCTCGACATGCCGACACCCTGATAGTAGCCGCGCATATCTCGTCTCAGGCCACGACCGGATAGGCGATTCTACAGGTTTTTACCAGCCCTTGAGTTTCCTCGAGGTGGCCCCGCAGACTCCCCAATTTGGACCAACACTCATGTGGAGCATTGGCCCGGGTTGTTGATTAAGAAAAGGTTTTATAACTCCCTATGCAAGTTTTAGTTATTAGGCAAATGTAAAACCAATGTTGGGCCTTGCTGGAAAAGCTTTAGCGCTAAGTGGGTTATCGAGGGGGCCCATAAACCCCAACCATGTTAGGGACACAAAATCAAGGAACATAACACCGGTTTAAACGGTTCCTAGGGAGGCATGAGTGGAACAAAACACCAAGCAAAGGCTTAGCCTTCCACCCGTTGCCAAATATATAGGTGATTTAGTTTAACAGATTATATAGTGTGATATCCCAACAATAACTTCAACATGATGCAAGAATCTTCAAATCTTCTCCTGCAACTAACAATGCTATAAGAGGGGCTGAGCGAAGCTTACGTAGCCAATCAAAGGTTTGCTAGGTTGGGTGGTTAGAGAGGTTCATGGCAACAATAGGAGGCTGACAAACAGACATAGGCGTCGAGGCAACAAACTAAAGAGCGAGACATCTAGCATAGGCAAAGATAGTAATGATATCTGGGTCAGGTCATCTTGCCTGTTGAATCATCGGAGGGAACGTAACCTTGCTCCTCACACTCAACCACGGTAGAAACCTCGTACTCCGTATCTTCACCAGGCTCTAACCAAACACAACAATGCAACAACGGAACAAAATCAATCAACATGCAATGCTCAATCACATGATGCATGAACATGAAGCATGTGAACATGGAAAGACATGATGCATGGCCTAGGGACACAAGAGTGCAATAACATCACAACCAAACAAGATCAAACACAAACATGAAACAAGCAAAGGAACATGTTAGCAAGTTTATGTAGTTTATCAAACAAGCAACCAACATGTTTTAAAGAGGTTGGGTAACATGGCAAGGGTGCAACTAACATAACAACAACATGCTAGCACATTTAAATGGGCTGGAAATAAATACAACATTATCCAGCTCCCACATTCATTTATATGCATTTGGGACAGATTTGAAAAACTTCTGTGAAAGAGTGGTCAAACATGCTAAACAACAGCACCAAAATATTCTACACACTTTTCTACCCCAAATGCATATAAAGTTTGTTAAATTTGGAGTTGTAGATATTTAGTTATGATTTTTACAAGTTTAAGCATTTTTAAAACAAGTTTAAATTCAAACAACATTTTAATTGTTTTTAAACATGGTAGCAAGTGACATATTCATAATCTACAAAAAATTCTAAGCACTTTTCATATAGGGCTCAAATTCATCTAAAACATATATATGCAGATATTAATTAAACAAGAAAAACAGAAAAGAAAAAGAAAAACAGAAAAAGAAATAAAATAGAAAAGGCGCCAGTGTCTAAAACGACCCAGGCCTAGCTAGCCACTGGCACTGACAAGGGGGGCCCGGCGAGGCTGAGCTGGCGAGGCGGGTGCACGCGGGGGCTGAGACTGGAGATGAGAGGCTGGCAGGTGGGGCCCTGATGTCAGCCTCACACAAAAATGAAAAAGGGGCGAATTACCACAGCGCCCGCGGGGGATCGAACCCATGCTCTACTGACGAAACTGACGGAGACAAACCACTACGCCACTGCATCGATCTCGACAGATAGAAGGTAGGATATCTGAAGAATATACAGCACAGATAGAACAGGGGAAGCACTGGCCCTCGTCGGAGCTGCTCGTCGAAGCCGCTCCGGCGACCAATTGGCACGATGGAGGAGTGCGAGAGACTCTTTGAAGAGTCCCGCATCCAACCAACCTACTAGCTGCACCTACGGGGCGCTGCATCACCGGCGGCGAGCAACCACATCACGGCGGCGACGGGACGACGGCGAGGCGAAGCAAGGCCCTAGGCGGCACAGCGACAGCACAGAGAGGTCCTACGCTTCTAGGCGGAGCGAATGGGCAGCACGGCAACAGCACAAGGGGTCGGAACACTCGTCGGCGATGAGGTCCGATGGCGATGCGCTCGGGCGCTCGAGGAACTAGGGCCTAGAGCATGCGCAGAAAGGGGAAAAGAGCTTGGGGAGAGAGAGGAGCTCACCACGAGCACGACGAAGTGCTCGGCTGGCCCTGGAGTGGACGGAGTTGACGACGACGCCCCTCGAACACCTACGGCCACCGTAGAGGAAGAAGCGCTCGACGGAGAGGCGCTCGGGTCCGCGTAGTTGACGTAGAGGAAGAAGACGACATCGAGGAAGCAGGTAGACAACTATGGCGGGGCCGAGGACGACGCGGGGCTCGCCGGCGACGAGAGGCTGCTCTCAGATGCGCTCGGGCGTCGATGGGGGCGGCGGATCAGGAGGATCCTAGCTCTCCAGACGGCGAGAGGGGAAAGGGGAGACATAGAGAGGAGGAGAGGACACAATTTGGGTTTAAAAGAGGGGCTCAGTGCATCGCCTCGACGTCCGTGAGATGACGACGCGACGGTGAGCGCGGCGTGCTCTGCTTTTCTGACGAAGGAAGACGGAGGCGAGGGGGGGTGAGTCATAGATAGGTGGGGTGTAACATCCCAAATTTTTCGAATTTGGAATGTTAATAGGGTCATTCTTTTACATCATGTTTTCTATTCCTATTTTTAAAATTCTGAATATTGGTAGTATTTTGGAGTTGTTGAAACTCAAAAAAAAAAATATATTTGTTATAATGCTCTTTGTATGCTTGCATTGCATAGAATATATTTTTGTGTATTTGGGTTTTAAAAATGTTCATATTGTCCATAATAATGTTCCCAGTTTTTTTAATGTGTTCTTGTAGTTTTCACAATTGTCAAAATATTTTATTTGTGTGTTATTTCGTTGTTTGAGTGGCCTATTGCATACAAATGATTTTTATAAAATTGCTTTATAGGTGGAACTAGTGTTCCTATATTTTATATTAGTAGTGTTGACTTTACTGTGTGCATATGTATTTGTTTTAGAATGTATTTTAGTGTATTTATTTTAGTTATTTAACTTCTGTGGTTTTGGTTAAAAAAAAACAGAAGCCAGCCGGCCAGGCCAGGCCAGCCAGCCAGCACCGCAGCCCAACTCCATCGCTCGCGCGCGCGCAGCGCAAGCCACCGCAGCGCAGCAGTAGGCCGGCCCAGCAGCAGCAGCGAGCAGCCCACCCCGCCAGCCTCTTTGTTTTTTTTCCTTTCTCTGCCGCTGACCTCTCTGGCCCGCCTGTCATCATCTTGCCCACCGTGTTCTTCCTGGACACCGAGCCCGATCCCAAATCTTCGGCGGTTTCGATAGATTCTTGAGCCCGAGGTCCAGGGATCCACCCTATATAAGCTCACCAACCTCTTCTCTGCCGATTTTTGGCAAAACGGAGCTCTCCCGTGCCCTAGGGCATCGCCCCGATCTCGCCGGAGGATTTCCGTCGCCGCCGCCATTGCTGCTTGTTCTCGTCGCCGTTGGTAGTTTCCAGCGCCTCCCGTACCCTCTATCTTCTTTGCCTTGATCTTCCCTACCTCCTTGACCTCGTATCTCGCACAGGGGAGTATCAAGCCGAGAGCAAGGACCTCCGGCCGAAGCAAATCAACGCCGCGGTCGTCGTCTCGTTGCTTCACGGAGAGGAAGCCTAGCCGCCGTTGAACACCACCACCACCTCCGCCGCACGACGCCGCATCCGCCCAGATCCTCGCCTTCATCGGAGCATCGCAGGAGGAGCGCCACCATCGCCGCCCGAGCCGCCGAACCGCCGTTTCATCCAACTCCGGCGACCTACCCCTGTATCTCCGGTGAGCCGCCCTCGTCCGTCCGATCTTCTTTTAACGACCGAGATTAGAGCATCTGTTTTGTTTTTTTTCCCGAACCGTTTTCGGTTACATGCCGGACGTCCGCCGTTTAGCCACAACAGCAAACACCTTTCAGCCAATGAAAATGCGGCACGTGGCACATCTACAGTGCAGCTGCAGTTCTTTCAGAATCAGTTTTGGCACATTTTATTGTGGACAGATTTCATACCAAATTTTGATTTAGGTATATCTTTTAGCCTGTAACTCCAAATTCACCGATTCTTTTTCCTGTGTACTCGTAGAGACCAGGAGAATATTTTAGAACCAAAATTTCACATGTTTGAACAGTTTAAATTTGAATTTGTTGAAATTTGAATTCAAACTTCCGGAGGCCATATCTTTTAAACCGTAGATCCAAATCAGTTGATTCTTTTTGCATTGTGATCCTAGTATCATGTAGATATTATTTACCTACTGATATGTTATGTTGATTAAGTTTTTATTTGAGTTCCTTGTTGTTGACCTTATTATGGTATTATGTTGAATACGATTTATTTACGTTGCTTTCGTTACCGTATAGCTTGTCCGGAGTGTGAAGTGGATCGGAGTTGATCATTAGAGTACTTCGACACCGTTCAAGGCAAGTTTGCACTTTTGGTTTTGCTCATCCTATATTCTGCTGTGCAAGTGTGGTTTCATGTTATGATAAATGTTTGGCTTGATATGTGTATCTCGTGCTGCCATGTTTGGTTGTTGATGTGTTATGTGATGGTGTGATCAACTGGATATGGTAGACGCGGGCATGTGTCGAGTGATCCATGAAAGTGGTGAGTGTTTATAGCCGTAGGCTCGGGATTATTAACCAGGTGAATGCGTCACTGGCAGAGCGCTCTATTGTCCCTAGAGAATGCGCCATTGACAGAGCGCACTTGAGGCGAGGTATAGTTTTCGGAACATAAATCAGGTGGATGCGTCCTTGGCAGAGCGCTCTATTGTTCCTAGAGAATGCGCCACTGACAGAGCGCACTTGAGACACTTCTGAAGTTCTTGTCATGTTTATTAGAATCTTTGGGTTATCTTGGCCGAATATATTGGGACGATTATGAGTTCATTTAGTGGAGGTAGGTGAAGACTTTCTTCTCCAATTGAACTTGAGTGTTTTGTTTATCATACTATGCTTGTGGATGTAGGTTTGCTATATCATATTGTGTAATTTGCCAATACATTCAATGTATTGACCCTTCGTGGCTGCAACTTACCATGTTGCAGGATTTTCAGATGATCAGTGAGATACAGTAGGGTCGCGAGTCTTCACTCAACATGTTCTCCAGTGGGCATTGATGGACTCATCGTTTATTATGCTACCTTTCCGTTGTTATTATTGAGTAAGCTAGCCTTGTGCTATTCAGTTTGTAATACTTTGTAAATTCTGGATCATACGTTATAGTAAATGATGCACTTGTTATTTGGTATTCATATGTACTGTGTGTGCTAGTGAGTCGATCCAGGGACTAGCACGGTAAGCACAGAGACATCGAATCTTATCAGATTCGGGTCGTTACAGATGGTATCAGAGCAGTGTGTTGACTGTAGATCGTGACCCTAGAAAATGGATTTGAAAAGCCATAGGAGTGAAAAACTTATTTTACAACTTGTTGTCTACTTGTTAGTTCATACCCTGTTACTCATATCTTTACTTTTCAAATATAGATGACCCCTGTAATTATATTAGTGTTATTTAAGGAGTTTAGCTGGCAGACCACCATTCCTGAGTTGTGTTCGATAAACGATATGCGGTAGTATGATGAGATCATATCTCTTGTGGGTATGACCTTACCTGTAGGTTTTGCTTGTGTCGTGTGATATGTTATATATATGTTTGGTTGGTCATTGCTTTTCGTGTTGTCATTATTCGTGGATTGTTTGTATTATGCAATTGGGTGCTTTGATTTATCTTATGTGCTCTTTTGATGTGATTACTTTAGGATTGCTTGGGTGAACTGTGTGAATTTAGTGTTTTGTTTTTGTTGCTAGCATGAGCATATGGGTAGTATTTCCCTTAGACCTAATTCTGTCTATATCTCACCCCTACTTACCCATCAGATGCCGCCGAGGCGTAACTCTAGAGGCAGTGGTTCAGGAGACAACAACAACAATGACATACCG
>LR738709.1:589111939-589126843 GCA_902687465.1 Secale cereale | reverse complement strand
ACTTGTTAGTTCATACCCTGTTACTCATATCTTTACTTTTCAAATATAGATGACCCCTGTAATTATATTAGTGTTATTTAAGGAGTTTAGCTGGCAGACCACCATTCCTGAGTTGTGTTCGATAAACGATATGCGGTAGTATGATGAGATCATATCTCTTGTGGGTATGACCTTACCTGTAGGTTTTGCTTGTGTCGTGTGATATGTTATATATATGTTTGGTTGGTCATTGCTTTTCGTGTTGTCATTATTCGTGGATTGTTTGTATTATGCAATTGGGTGCTTTGATTTATCTTATGTGCTCTTTTGATGTGATTACTTTAGGATTGCTTGGGTGAACTGTGTGAATTTAGTGTTTTGTTTTTGTTGCTAGCATGAGCATATGGGTAGTATTTCCCTTAGACCTAATTCTGTCTATATCTCACCCCTACTTACCCATCAGATGCCGCCGAGGCGTAACTCTAGAGGCAGTGGTTCAGGAGACAACAACAACAATGACATACCGCCGTATATGCAGCAGTTACTTTAGGGACAGACTCAGTTGATCCAGTTACTTGTTCAGAACCAGAACAACAACAACAATAATCCACCACCACCCCCAGTTGATGCCCTTACTCGTTTCTTGAAGTTGAATCCTCAGAGGTTTCTAGTACCCCTGAACCTATTGTGGCTGATGATTGGCTCCGCTCAGTTAATAGGAATTTGGAGACAGTTGGTTGCACTGATGCAGAGAGAGTGATGTTTGCCTCACATTTGTTAGAAGGACCAGCTGCAGCATGGTGGGACAATTACTTGGTCACTTATCCTATTGCTAGTATCACTTGGGTACAATTTCAGGCAGGTTTTCGCGCTGCACATGTGTCTGCTGGTGCCATGAGTCTGAAGAAGAAGGAATTCCGCAGCTTGCGTCAGGCAGGTCGCACTGTGAATGCATATGTGGAGGAATTCAATAATCTTGCACGCTATGCCCCTAATGATGTTAATACAGATGCAGCTAGACAGGAGAAGTTTCTTGAAGGACTGGATGATGAGTTGAGTATTCAGTTGACAGTGGCAACATTCGACAACTGTCAGGAGCTTATTGATAAGGCTATTGTACTTGAAGGAAAGTTTCAACAGGTGGAGAACCGCAAGAGGAAGGCAAGGGACACAGAGTTCAACTCTCGAGGACCACGGAAGTACCATAATTCATCAACAACTTCTGAGTACTATGATTCTGAAGTGGACACTTATAATGGTCATAACCATGATGGGCATAATCATCACAACAATAATGGACACAACCACAATGGTCACAGGAATGGCAACAATGACCACGACCATTCGACGCCCCCAAAGAAGGACCTTAGCCAATTACTTTGCTACAGATGTAGAAACCCAGGACACTATTCAACAAACTGTCCCGAGCTAAAGAGCATGAATCAAGACAATGGAAGTTCCGAAGAGAAGGAAAACGATCACTTCGAGAGTGGACATGTGAATCACACGAGGGTAGGAAGACCAGATAATGCATCAGTCTGTGGTAAGATTCTTAATCAAGATCAAGTATTGTGACCGTTCTTTCGGTGTTGATGCATCATATTTAGTCATGTCAAGGGAGATTTGAAAATATGCAAAGAGCCAGCCTCGATATTTTGGAATATGGATTATGTCAAATTCCCATCTTTAATCCTGCTAGCCAACTCGAATCTCGCGGACGAGATTCATTCTAAGGGGGGTAGATTTGTAACATCCCAAATTTTTCGAATTTGGAATGTTAATAGGGTCATTCTTTTACATCATGTTTTCTATTCCTATTTTTAAAATTCTGAATATTGGTAGTATTTTGGAGTTGTTGAAACTCAAAAAAAAATTATATTTGTTATAATGCTCTTTGTATGCTTGCATTGCATAGAATATATTTTTGTGTATTTGGGTTTTAAAAATGTTCATATTGTCCATAATAATGTTCCCAGTTTTTTTAATGTGTTCTTGTAGTTTTCACAATTGTCAAAATATTTTATTTGTGTGTTATTTCGTTGTTTGAGTGGCCTATTGCATACAAATGATTTTTATAAAATTGCTTTATAGGTGGAACTAGTGTTCCTATATTTTATATTAGTAGTGTTGACTTTACTGTGTGCATATGTATTTGTTTTAGAATGTATTTTAGTGTATTTATTTTAGTTATTTAACTTCTGTGGTTTTGGTTAAAAAAAAAAACAGAAGCCAGCCGGCCAGGCCAGGCCAGCCAGCCAGCACCGCATCCCAACTCCATCGCTCGCGCGCGCGCAGCGCAAGCCACCGCAGCGCAGCAGTAGGCCTGCCCAGCAGCAGCAGCGAGCAGCCCACCCCGCCAGCCTCTTTGTTTTTTTTCCTTTCTCTGCCGCTGACCTCTCTGGACCGCCTGTCATCATCTTGCCCACCGTGTTCTTCCTGGACACCGAGCCCGATCCCAAATCTTCGGCGGTTTCGATCGATTCTTGAGCCCGAGGTCCAGGGATCCACCCTATATAAGCTCACCAACCTCTTCTCTGCCGATTTTTTTTTTCTGCCGATTTTTGGCAAAACGGAGCTCTCCCGTGCCCTAGGGCATCGCCCTGATCTCGTCGGAGGATTTCCGTCGCCGCCGCCATTGCTGCTTGTTCTCGTCGCCGTTGGTAGTTTCCAGCGCCTCTCGTACCCTCTATCTTCTTCGCCTTGATCTTCCCTACCTCCTTGACCTCGTATCTCGCACAGGGGAGTATCAAGCCGAGAGCAAGGACCTCCGGCCGAAGCAAATCAACGCCGCGGTCGTCGTCTCGTTGCTTCACGGTGAGGAAGCCTAGCCGCCGTTGAACACCACCACCACCTCCGCCGCACGACGCCGCATCCGCCCAGATCCTCGCCTTCGTCGGAGCATCGCAGGAGGAGCGCCACCATCGCCGCCCGAGCCGCCGAACCGCCGTTTCATCCAACTCCGGCGACCTACCCCTGTATCTCCGGTGAGCCGCCCTCGTCCGTCCGATCTTCTTTTAACGACCGAGATTAGAGCATCTGTTTTGTTTTTTTTCCCGAACCGTTTTCGGTTACATGCCGGACGTCCGCCGTTTAGCCACAACAGCAAACACCTTTCAGCCAATGAAAATGCGGCACGTGGCACATCTACAGTGCAGCTGCAGTTCTTTCAGAATCAGTTTTGGCACATTTTATTGTGGACAGATTTCATACCAAATTTTGATTTAGGTATATCTTTTAGCCTGTAACTCCAAATTCACCGATTCTTTTTCCTGTGTACTCGTAGAGACCAGGAGAATATTTTAGAACCAAAATTTCACATGTTTGAACAGTTTAAATTTGAATTTGTTGAAATTTGAATTCAAACTTCCGGAGGCCATATCTTTTAAACCGTAGATCCAAATCAGTTGATTCTTTTTGCATTGTGATCCTAGTATCATGTAGATATTATTTACCTACTGATATGTTATGTTGATTAAGTTTTTATTTGAGTTCCTTGTTGTTGACCTTATTATGGTGTTATGTTGAATACGATTTATTTACGTTGCTTTCGTTACCGTATAGCTTGTCCGGAGTGTGAAGTGGATCGGAGTTGATCATTAGAGTACTTCGACACCGTTCAAGGCAAGTTTGCACTTTTGGTTTTGCTCATCCTATATTCTGCTGTGCAAGTGTGGTTTCATGTTATGATAAATGTTTGGCTTGATATGTGTATCTCGTGCTGCCATGTTTGGTTGTTGATGTGTTATGTGATGGTGTGATCAACTGGATATGGTAGACGTGGGCATGTGTCGAGTGATCCATGAAAGTGGTGAGTGTTTATAGCCGTAGGCTCGGGATTATTAACCAGGTGAATGCGTCACTGGCAGAGCGCTCTATTGTCCCTAGAGAATGCGCCATTGACAGAGCGCACTTGAGGCGAGGTATAGTTTTCGGAACATAAATCAGGTGGATGTGTCCTTGGCAGAGCGCTCTATTGTTCCTAGAGAATGCGCCACTGACAGAGCGCACTTGAGACACTTCTGAAGTTCTTGTCATGTTTATTAGAATCTTTGGGTTATCTTGGCCGAATATATTGGGACGATTATGAGTTCATTTAGTGGAGGTAGGTGAAGACTTTCTTCTCCAATTGAACTTGAGTGTTTTGTTTATCATACTATGCTTGTGGATGTAGGTTTGCTATATCATATTGTGTAATTTGCCAATACATTCAATGTATTGACCCTTCGTGGCTGCAACTTACCATGTTGCAGGATTTTCAGATGATCAGTGAGATACAGTAGGGTCGCGAGTCTTCACTCAACATGTTCTCCAGTGGGCATTGATGGACTCATCGTTTATTATGCTACCTTTCCGTTGTTATTATTGAATAAGCTAGCCTTGTGCTATTCAGTTTGTAATACTTTGTAAATTCTGGATCATACGTTATAGTAAATGATGCACTTGTTATTTGGTATTCATATGTACTGTGTGTGCTAGCGAGTCGATCCAGGGACTAGCACGGTAAGCACAGAGACATCGAATCTTATCAGATTCGGAGGCGAGGGGGGGTGAGTCATAGATAGGTGGGGCCACGTGCTCGGATTGCCCACGGCGCGACTGCACAACTGTGGCTGGGCCTGCGTGGAGTTGGACTGCGCTGCGGGAGAGGAGCTGGGCCTGCGGTGAGAGAGAGAGAAGGAGGAGGAGGCCCAGGTTGCACTGTGCTGGCTGCTGCTTCTCCTTTTCTTTTATTTCTTCAGGCAGAAAAGAAAAGAATGCACAGAAATAAAGAAGAAGAACTAGGGAAAAGAAAAATATCCCCATGCTTAGTGAATTATGCTCTATTTAAATAAATTGACTTGGACATTTTTAGAGGCAGAAAAATAAAAGGAGTTGTATATAGGCCAAACTCTTGATATTTTAAAACCCAACCAAATCATTTTCAAATGAGGTGATATTTGGTGGAGAGGTTGCTCACATGGTGCAAGATTTAAAGGAGAAGAAAGAACCACAATGGCACTTGGCTAGGTGGCTTGCATAATAGGGCAAAGAAGAGGCCAGAAAGAAAGAAGGAGAAGAATAAGAAGAAGAAGAAGAAGGGAGAAGAGGGGTAGGGTTTAGCTTAACTCACACACAACAACATCACAAGGTCTCCACATGCTCAAAATAAGTAAACTATGATGCCATGATGATATGATGATGAGCAATGCAAGGATGCAAAAATAATAAAAGGTATGGCAATGCAAATAAAATAAAATACAAGGACCCCCAAGGATAATGACAAGGATAAAAGAGGAAGTTTTATTGCCATTATAGGAAAGTGTTACATATGGGGCATTACATTTATGTCATATCATGTCGGGCAGCTCCCTGGCTATAAATAGCCCTCCCCCTCAACCACTAGCTGGTTGGCTACTACGAGAGAAACTGACACTTTCCATTTAGAGCATCCCATCCTCCGAGGACTTTGAGATAAAATCACCAGTGAGGAAAAACCCAAAACCAAAACACCTAAAACCCAAAGTGCTTGAGCATCACTGAAGAGATTGGTCCTGTGTAGAACTGACGCTTGCTAACTTTGAAGATTGTGCTTCTTACAAACGGTTAGGCGTCATGGTCTAGAGCATCCAAGAGGAATTGTGGATCGCCGGGGGACCAACTCTATGAAGGTTTGGAAGTCAGCTTGAAGACTTACCATGAGTGATTGCGCGAGGACTGTGTGACTTTAGCTCAAGAAGAATACGGTAAGGACTGTGTGTCCTTTGGTTTAAATACCAAGCCGCTCCAACCAGACGTATAACTGTCACAACAATTGGAACTGGTCTACCAAATCACTGTCTTCACCGAGCTACTGGTTCTATTTCCTCAACCCTTTCATTTCATCACGTACTTGTTGATGCGATTGATCGTTGCCGTTTGAAGACTTTAACTGAAGACTTTCTCAATTTCCTCAATCCTATTTCTTTAGTCATTCTGTCTTCTGACTACCTATCCTGCTTATATGCTACATGTGCTCTATGTATGTTTCATTTCATCATGATGACTATGCTACTGTCTTGTTATGCATGCACTTGAGTATTTTATCCGCTGCTTGTATTTCCTCACTTAGCAAATTCCTCAAGTATTTTCTCCGTGAAGAATTTGTAAAAATCGCCTAGTCACCCCCTCTAGTCGATATAACGCACTTTTAGTTGGTATTAGAGCAATGTACTCCCTTGTTCTGTGTGATTTTGGTTTAACCACCTGGAGTTTAAGTTATATCGACTGCAGGCATGAGCAAGGTCTCAGCTGGGTGTCCTAACTTCGATGATATGGACTACCCCGACTGGAAGAATAAGATTGCATGCATCTTGAGACAATTGACAACGATCTTTGGTACGTTGTGGAAAATGGCGTTCCCTTAGGTTACTCCCACCAAACGCTGGTGATGTGAAGTGATTCAAACAACTCGACTCTCAAGTGAATAATATCATATGTGGCCATCTGAGAAAATGACAGTACGGCAAAGTGAGTGCTTTGGAAACTGCAAATCTTATCTGGGATAGGTTGTCCAAGGTCAACGAAGGAGTCTCAACTCAATGTGATTCTCGAGATGACGTTCTTCGCAATCTTTCCAACCGCTTCAAAAGACTCGACAACGAAAATGTTCAGCAAACCTTCGATCGCCTCACTGATATCTCCAATGAGCTCCAAGCTCTTGGTGCCACTAACATCACCAATCACGAGGAGGTGAAGAAATTACTGAGATCAATTGATTCCTCATTCGATACACTGGCACTGATGATTCAAGAATGTGGAGACTACAATTCACTAGATCCCGCTGATATCCTTGAGAGACTAAATACTCATGAATTTCAACAAGCTGAGAACAGAGATCTCTACGGGCCAAGCTATGGAAGATCACGTGCACTAAAGGCTAATGCAATTTCCTCATCTGAAGGGGAAGACTCTGACAGTAGCCTTGGTGATCTTGAATAACTAAGCCAAGAGCTAGCAATGCTCGTGAGGAAATTCCAAAAGTTCTCAAGGCAAGGCCGGTTTGGAAAATCTTCAAGAGGTGATGACATTAGATCAGATTCTTCATCCCGCAACAACAGGAATTGGACTTGCCACAAATGCAAGAAGCCTGGCCATTACATGGCTGATTGTCCTTAGTGGTTGAAGGAATCAAAGAAGAAGAAGTACAAGGATGACAATTCAGATGACTCGAAGAAAAAATTCTTCAAGGTCTTCATCGTCAAAATCTTCATCTCACAAGAAGAGCAGTTCCAGAAAGGCCCGGGTATTCATTGGCAAGGAAATGGACCCTAAAGCTGAATCTGAGGAAAATGAGGAAGAACCTGAGGAGTTAGACTCTGGTGTGGCGAGCCTATCTCTCGCTACTGCCTTCGTCAACAAGTCCATATTCAACTATGAGGAAAATGGCAACTCCAACGTCTTTGACGAAAGCATCGATGAATTTGCACCCACCTATTGCTTTATGGCAAAAGGTGCCAAGGTACTCAGATATCCCTCCTCTTCTGGATCTAGTGAAGGTGAATCTGATGAAAATCTCAAACCTAGCTATTCCAAGATTGCTAATCTTGCCACTAAACAACAAAAGGTTTTGAAAGAAATCAAAATTTGCTAGAGAAAAGCGATGACCTGTTGGGTGAGTAATTGGATCACACTCAAACTCTGACTGATAATCTTCAACGTCTTCAGTCATAGTTTGATAGCCTTCAAGGTCGTCATGAGACTCTCTTAGCTGATCACGAGAAGCTTTCCTATGAATTTCTTCAAAGAAAGCAACTTGAGAAACTAAGGGTGGCTCGTGATGATCTATAAAGGGAAAATGATTACTTCCTTCCTCAACAGATCAGTTCCGCTCAGGAAGAATTTGATGCACCATGCTTAAAATGTATTGAACGTGAAAATGCAAATTTTTCGGATGAATGTTCAAATGCTTTTATCACTACAATTTCTTCAAATGATTCTATGGTGATAATCTCCTCAACTGAAGAAACCACCAATGCTACTGACAAAAATGCAGGGTTGAAGAAATTGTCTGTGACAGGCATGTACAAAAGCCTCAAAGGGCATCAAACTCTTTGCGATGTGCTTAAAAAGCAGATTATGAACATGAACCCTAGGAAAGAGGGTATCGCATTTGAGAGGAAACTCAATGCCGATGGATCTTACTGGAAACCTTAGTAGTACCCCAAAACCTCATGGGTTGCTGCAAGAGGACCTCCATTTTTTTAATTCGAACTTCTTAGTTTTTTTAATATGGACTTTTCGTTTTTTAACTATGAAAATCAAATGCTTCGTTATTCTAAATTAAACTTCTAGGTTTTTATTTATTTATTGAAAGTGAAATTTTGGATTTCCTAAAACTTTGAACTACACCATTATTTGAATTTGAACTTCTAGATTTTTTTTATAAACGACCTTCGTTGGCAGAAAATTGTGCTTCATCATATCATTTTTTGAATTGCTCCCTATATTCACTTCGAACTTTTGTCATGATTTGTGTTCATAATTAAACATTAATTGCACCATTTTTTAAATTTTGTTTTCTTGATTTTTATTTTCGAGTGACAGGAAAAATCCGAGTTTTGTAATTAATATCGATTTGCTCCACTTTTTTTGATCGAACGTCTTGGTTATATTTATTTAGTAACGAGGAAAATCTGAGTTTTTATATAGATTGAACTACTCCTTTTTTTGAATTTGAACTTCTTGGTTATATTATGGATTTTTTTTATTTCCTCATTTTTGTCTTGAAGTTCCAGAATGGAACAATGTGCACTCCCTCGAATTGTCAAAGTTCACACATCTACAATTTTTTTTTCTGTTCGCCTCTTTTATATTTTTGGACACCCAAGGTGTGTGTTTTTCCGGAAGTGTTCATTTTGAATTTCCGTGGCAGAAAATATGAACTTCTCATCGATAGTTTTTTCTGTGTGTATCCACATTATTGTATAGAGTTCACACAAGTTCGGATTTCTAATTTACTTTTGTAGAGTACAAACCCACTAGCGCGGAACTTCAGCATCCACATCCATAGGTTAGCCACATTTTTTTATAGTGTACAAACTTTCTCATCAGACACACCTTAAACTTTCCAAGTTCTAAAAATGTATGAAACATTAGATGTATTTTTTAGTTGATATGTTCACTATCATGTACTGACAAAGAGATAAAAAACCAACAATCTCACAACACTTAACATGTTTAGGAAAGAAATGAAGGCATTTTTCAGTGGGACAACACGAAAACAAGGTCTTCAAACCCATTTTCCTCCAAGACGCATAGAACCAACACATTTTCTGACAGCACAACAATGTGGCTTAAGGAAACTCGAATTTCTTGATGAACAAAGAGGTCGTTGAGCATGTATAGTTGATGTGAGACACCACGGTGGATTGAGTACCTTTGTCCCGACCTTCCTCAACATTGATGCCTGAACTTCTCTGTTCGTCACCCCCGACCTTCTGAATTCCTTTTTTCATATGCATGAACTTTCATGGAACGATACTTGACCATTTGTTTATTTCTCTTACTAAAAGACGCATATATTTTTTGTCTTGTGTTTGCACAAAATAAGCTATTACTTGTGTCCCGATTAAGGAAGATAGTGAATTTCTCCACCACACACATGTTCTTCTAAATATCACCATCACCACACACGTTTTCTGAACCTCAACCTCACCACACACACACATGCATACATGCTCCTTCTCTCCATTATATTTTTGAACTTTATGTGCACAAATCTACATAAACAACATATTTTGTCAGAACATGAAAAGAGCATAACAAAGTTGCACCATGCAGCGACATCGAACTGAAGCGATTGTCCGGGTCGAACTTCTCTATGTGATATGCCGGTGCAGAATTGAACGAGCAGAATGTGATGCAATTCAATCGTCCAAGACGGCAGGAGGAAGCAGCAGGAGGGAGGAAGGTCAGCTTCGGCGGGAGGAGGAATGTCACCTGCAGTAGGATGAGGGAGGGGTGGTGGTTGTCCCGACAAGTGGTGCCAGAAGCAGGGCACGTCAGTTGAACCGCCCGAGGTGGCGGCGGCGAACTTCCAGATTGCCGTGGTGGATCTGGGCGCGAGGGCTCGGCCTCATCCGGTTACCGGCCAGATTCAGGGTAGATGGTGCTTGGGGACTTCGATGGCAACCTCCTGCAGTGAGGCTGTTGTCCATGGTGGCCATGGCGGGTACCTGCGGGAGAACATAGAGAGGGGGTGTGAGGGAGAAGGAAGGAGAAGGAAGAGAGGAAGGGAAGGTGCGTGGTAGGCCCTCCGGTGGCTGCCGATGGAGGAGCACGAGGTCTTAGCACCCCCCGTGGAAGTGGAGGCGGACAGGCGAGGAGCAGAGGCAGGCGGCGCGGCGGCCGGATCCAAGACCGGTGGCAGCGCGGTGGCCTGATCCAGGGGTCGGTGGTGGCGCGACTGCTGAATCTTGAGGGGGGCGCCAGGGGCAGGGGGAGGGGCAGATCCAGGGCTGGGCGGCGAGCTCGTCACATGAGGAATCGTGGGAGAGCGAGCTGCGGGAGGTGTGGGACTGGGCCGTTTTCTTGGGTGTGTGATTTCTGCGATCTCGAGAACATGTCCATCGGGCCCTATATTGTTGGGAAATGTAGCATGCAATTTCAAAAATTTCCTACGCTCACGCAAGATCTATCTCGGATATGCATAGCAAAGAGAGGGGGAGAGTGTGTCTACGTACCCTCGTAGACCGAAAGCGGAAGCGTTTTACAACGCGGTTGATGTAGTTGAACTTCTTCGCGCTTCAACCGATCAAGTACGGAACGCACGGCACCTCCCCGTTCTGCACACGTTCAGCTCGATGACGTCCCTCATTCCTTTGATCCAACAAGGTGTCAAGGAAGTAGATGAGTTCCATTAGCACGAAGGCATGGTGAAGGTGATGGTGAAGTGATCCGCGCAGGGCTTCGCCTAAGCACTACGAGAATATGACCAGAGGCATAAACTCTGGAGGGTGGCGCCACATACGGCTAACAATTGTTGGTGTGTGTTCTAGGCACCCCCTCCCCATGTATATATATAGGTTGGAGGGGAGGAGAGTGTCACGCCCAAGATGTGATTCTATCCCGATCACGTGATGAACTCGTGATTGGGGCACAACCGCATTTCGGGCGCTTAGCAAGATGGATATCATTACATCGTACCATTACATAAATAGATGGGGATGCATACAAGTCATACAATTTTCACATGAATACAACACATCATACACAAGACATCTGACTACGGATGAAAACACATGAAAAGCACAACGACATCCATCCTACTATCCCAGGCTACCGACCAGAAACCTATCCCAAGATCGACGAAGAACAAGAAGAAAAAACTCCAACACAAGTAAACATCGCTCTCACATCAAGTCATCGTAAACCTGCACCTGCAACTGTTGTTGTAGTATCTGTGAGCCACGAGGACGCAACAATCCCATTACCATGGGTATCAATACTAGCAAAGCTTAAAGGGTATGGTAAGGATAGTGGTGAGGTTGTAGCATCGGCTAAGCATAGTATGGTGGCTAACTTACGAGTACAAGAATAAGAAGAGCATCTACGCAAATGATCGGAACTAGTAATGATCACTACGTGATCCTGAACTACCTACGCAATCAAACATAAACCCACTGTGTTCTCTTCTCAAATTGAAAAGAGACAGTCACGGTTACTCACGCGGTTGGTGTATTTTATTTCGGATTCTCTGTCAAGTTTTCTACAACCGGATATTAACAAATTCCAATCTACCACATAACCGCGGGCACGACTTTCGAAATAACATAACCCTGGAGGGGTGTCCCAACTAAGCCCATCACAAGCTCTCATGATCAACAGAGGTAAAACCTCTTATCTTAGGGACAACCCGACGAGACTCGGAATCCTGGCGCACAAGACATTTTGACAATGGTAAAACAAGTCCAGCAAGACCTCCCGGCGTGCCGACACCCTGATAGTAGCCGTGCGTATCTCGTCTCAGGCCACGTCTGGATGAGCACTATGTACATCAACCGAAGACCCCAGATAACTGGGTGGCATCGCAAGTGGCTCTAGTTTGAGACCAACACCATCAATACTGGCCCCCTGTATGTGGAAATAAGAATCCTCGAGGACGCGACCCCCTATGCAAATTAATTAATAGTTTTATTATGTTGCAAATTAAATCCAAAGTTGGGCCTTGCTGGAGGAGTTTTATTCAAAGCGAACTGTCAAGGGGGGCCCATAACCCCAACCGTGTTAGGAATGCAAAATCAAGGAATATAACACCGGTTTATCGGTTCTTAAGGCGGCATGCGTGGAATAAAGCACCGAGAAAAAGTCCAAGCCTTCCACCCATTACCAAGTATATAGGTGCATTTAATTATAGTAAGAGATATTGTGATATTCCAAAATCCAAGTTCCAACATGGAGCAAACTTCATCTTCACCTACAACTAACAATGCTATAAGAGGGGCTGAGCAAGCGGTAACATAGCCAATCAACGGTTTGCTAGGATGATGGAAACAAAGGTTAGAGGTTGTTTCATGGCATAATGGGAGGCTTGACAAACAAGTGGCGGGTAGCGCGACATATAGCGATAGCATCTAGACAACTAGCATAGCAATGATAGTAATGAGATCCAAGGTGACGGTCATCTTGCCCGAGATCCCGCTAGTAAGAAGAACGAGTCCATGAAGAAGATGAAGCCTTGAAGACGAACCAAGCGTAGTCGAACGATTCCTCACGATCGCAACGAAACAGGAATTACCGAGAAGAAGCAAACAACATGGTAAACACACGACACATAAACAAGACATTATGCTCAACCAAGTATGATGCATGACAAGGCTATATGATGCTAATCATGGTAAGAGAAAAAACATACAAGACATCACAACAAAGCAAGTTTAAATGAGGCCGGGAACAACATATAACAATTCCGGTAAGTCCTCATGTGCAAATTTCGAAATTGGTCCAAATCTGAACAAACTTTATGTTAAAGTTGTTAAACAGCAAGTTAACATGCACCATGATGATCTACACGAATGTCTAGTCAAGTTACATGTAAAGTTCATTTAATTCGGAGCTACGGCCTAGAAGATATGAGCAAAACAAGTTGAACATGGCATTGATGCAAAATGCATTCAAACATCAAGCACAACACTCCAAACATGGATGCAACATGACATTATGCATCTACATGCAAAACCAAGCAAGTTTCATCTAGAGCATGATCAAAACGGAGCAATGGTTCAACACATACACGTGAAACAAGTTTAAAGGACTAGCTGTCCAAAACATCAACTAGGCATCTTACAAGCATCAAAACGACATGCTACAAGTACAAGATAGGCAAAAACAAGGAATGAGCTCAAAGTACAGATTACATGCTTCAAATAAGAACAAGGATCAGGCTCATAGGCACCAAGAGTAATCCAACATTATCAAGGCAACAAGCAAACTTTATATCACAGATTATGACTTAGTGGAAAATAGAGCATATACATGAGCCGAGTTAATATGTTGACATGTTGGAGGCAAGAAATAATTAAGCTACAGTGCAATATCATGACACCCAAGAGCATGGCATGCTAGTCCATAACAAGGAGCTCAAAGAACACAACATGGCATATACATGGTAGCAACAGGTTCATGGCATTCATCAAAACAAGATGCAAATATGATATAGCAGATTCTCAGACTTAGTGAAAATCTGGGAAGGCAAACAACAACATCATGATGCTTCCTTGGGAGGCACATAATAGCAAGAATATAAACCCTAATAAGCATGCAAAGGCCATGAACATGTAGTAGGCATGTCATACTACAAATAACTCCATTGGAACAACTCCATAAGTTGCATAGATTGACAATAACGAGCTTTGCCAAACGGATCATGTTGTTGACAGGCTGACAGATTTATCATAATGACAACTTGAGAGCAAGAAAGAAACATGCTACAACAACTTATAATTGCAAACAAGGGCATGGATTGATCGAGCATAACATGTACTTCAATACATGGTCATTGTAAATCTCCAACTATGCATAGATTTGAGTGTAGCATCAAGCAAACATGGCATCACAATATAACAGATTCAGACTTAGCAGAATTCACTAAGTCTCAGAAAACAAGAAACAGTAAGTAGGTCACTTTACAAGCTTGTTGCACTCACAACAGGGCATATCATGACAAACCAATTACACCACTGCAAAGATGACATGATTGTGCTCCTAAGACATGTTGACATGATGCTCAAAACAAAATCACACAAAAATATACGAAAATGACAAATGAGCAAGTTATAATAGTTTTCTGCACTTAACATCACTTAGCACTTTGCAACAGAGATTATGGCATCAAGATGAATCATATCATGAATGCAAAGCACACCAACATGTAGAGCACTCTGAGTAGATAACTTTACATGTCTAAATATCACCATATAATGCACGGTTACTGAGATACAACCATCACAAAAATGCATCATGCTGATTTTGCTTAGAACTCTAGAAGGACTTTGTAAAAAAAAACAGAGGCTCACATTGGGCCAACGGGCCAGAGGGTGAGGTAGGTGGGTCGAGGCGGAGCTGGGCCGGCGAGGCTGGGCCTAGGCGCTCGGTGCGGCGGGCCGTCCCACGAGGCCGAGGCGAGGCGCGACCCAGGAGGGGCGCTGGCGCGTCGTCCTCCTCACGCCTGGCACACGAGCAGGAGGCAGGGACGACGGCGCCCATAGTCAACGACGACTCCGGCAGGTGAGGGCGGCGGGGATGACCAGAGAGGGACGGATTCAGGCGGATCCTGACGAAGGCGGCCGGATCCGGGGCAGAGGAGCCCATTCCCGACAGCGGCGGAGCTCTGGCGACGTTGGTGCTCACGACGGCGGATCTCGGACGGCTGGTGGATGATGCTTGCGAGGGGAGAGAGAGAGGGCTTAG
>LR738709.1:589025573-589110398 GCA_902687465.1 Secale cereale | reverse complement strand
AGAGAGGGACGGATTCAGGCGGATCCTGACGAAGGCGGCCGGATCCGGGGCAGAGGAGCCCATTCCCGACAGCGGCGGAGCTCTGGCGACGTTGGTGCTCACGACGGCGGATCTCGGACGGCTGGTGGATGATGCTTGCGAGGGGAGAGAGAGAGGGCTTAGAGGAGGAGAGGGGGAGGGAAAAGGAGGGAGGGGCGGGCACGGGGTCCGGCCCGGTTGGTCGCCGCTGGCGGCGCTCCGGCGAGCAGGCGGCGGGGTCGAGCGCAGAGGGAGCTCAGGGAGGTTGCGGGAGTAGGCGCGGAGCTGGGCGCGCTCGGGCCCGGCGGGGGCGGAGCTCGGGTCCAGACGGGCCGGCTACGGGATGTGGATGGGCCACGGTGGTGGGAGGTGGCGGTTGGCGACGTGGCACTGCGGGATTGGATGGAGGGCGATGACGCGGTGAGGTGGCGGGCGTTAATGCCCAGGGGCGGCGCCAAGTGGTGGGAGGAGGCTGGGGCGCACGGGAAACGAGGCAGAGGAAGGAGAAGGCCATTTTTGGTAGGGTAGGGATCTATATATAGCAGTATTAGCTAGGGTTTGGGTCTAGGGGGGCTTTTGGACCCTCCGACGATGATCGGACGGCACCGATCACAAGGGGGGGGGGAGGTTAGGTGGGATAGGAGTTGTTGGTGGGTTGTGTGGAGAGGCCTCGGGCTGAGAAGAGAAGGAAGAAGAGTGGCCCGGTGGGGGTTTTCGGAGACCGAAAACTTCTGACGTTTGTCCGGCGATAGTGTCACTATAGTTTAATGGTTGGGCTATCAAACGGACTCCGAATGTGACGAACTTTGGTAGGCGGTCTATCTACACTATAATAAGACCGCACGCCAAGTTTCAACCCATTCCGACAACACTTTCCGGCCACTTATTAAATAAATATTCAGAGGTGCCGCGGGCGCGTGCAAGTGTGTTTGGGCTCAGAACGGACAACTGAGAGAACTGGGAGACGGGCACTACGAACGGATGCAAGTTTTGAAAACATGCTTATGAAATGTACATGATGACATGGAAAAAAGCAACATGCAAGCAAATGACATGGCAACGACAGTGAATAACTGGAAGACATCTGGCGCATCGGTCTCGGGGCATCACAGAGAGGTAGCCAAGGAGGCGCCGTCCTCTCCAATCTTGCCAAAACCCCCTCTCCTATTCCTATTCGAAGTAGGAAGGGAAAAGGAAGAAAGGGGGAATCTTATTCCCTTTTTCCTTTTCTCCTTCCCCTTTCCTTCTCCAATTTGGCTAGCCCATATGGGGGGCGCACCAGCCCCTTTGTGGCTTGTGTGTTTCCCCTCTTGGCCCATAAGACCCATATATTTTGCCGGGGGTGCCCGAAACTCCTTCCGGTGACCCGATAAGTACCTAGTACCCCCCGGAACACTTTTGGTGTCCGAATACCATCGTCTTGTATATATCAGTCTTTACCTCTCAACCATTTCGAGACTCCTCATCATGTTTGTGATCTCATCCGGGACTCCGAACAACATTCGGTCACCGAATCACATAACTCATATAATACAATATCGTCGTCGAACGTTAAGCGTGTGGACCCTACGGGTTCGAGAACTATGTAGACATGACCGAGATGAATCTCCGATCAATAACCAATAGCGGAACCTGGATGCTCATATTGGCTCCTACACTACGAAGAACTTTATCGGTCGAACCATTATAACAACATACATTATTCCCTTTGTCATCGGTATGTTACTTGCCCGAGATTCGATTGTCGGTATATTCATACCTAGTTAAATCTCATTACCGGCAAGTCTCTTTACTCGTTCCATAATACATCATCCCGTGACTAACTCATTAGTCATTTGCTTGCAAGGATTATTATGATGTGTATGACCGAGCGGGCCCAGAGATACCTCTCCGATACTCAAAGTGACAAATCCTAATCTCGATTCATGCCAACCAACAAGATACCTACCTATAGAGCATCTTTATAATCACCGAGTTATGTTGTGACGTTTGATAGCACACAAGGCAATCCTCCGGTATCCGTGAGTTGCACGATCTCATAGTCAGAGGAATATGTATTTGACATGAAGAAAGCAATAGCAGTAAAATTGAACGATCATTATGCTAAGCTAACGGATGGGTCTTGTCCATCACATCATTCTCCTAATGATGTGATCCCGTTCATCAAATGACAACACATGTCTATGGTTAGGAAACGTAACCATCTTTGATTACCAAGCTAGTCTAGTAGAGGCTTACTAGGGACACTGTGTTTTGTCTATGTATCCACACATGTATCAAGTTTCTGATTAATACAATTCTAGCATGAATAATAAACATTTATCATAATATAAGGAAATATAAAATAACAACTTTATTATTGCCTCTAGGGCATATTTCCTCTAGTATACCACTTGCACTAGAGTCAATATACTAGTTCACATCGCCATGTGATTTAACATCGACAGTTCACATTGTCATGTGATTAACACCCATAGTTCACATCGCCATGTGACCAACATCCAAAGGGTTTACTAGTGTCAATAATCTAGTTCACATCACCATGTGATTAACACCCAAAGAGTACTAAGGTGTGATCATGTTTTGCTTTCCGAGAGAAGTTTAGTCAAGGGGCCTGTCACATTGAGATCCGAGTGTATTTTTCACAAATTTCTATGTGTACAATGCTCTGCATGGAGCTATTCTAGCTAATTTCTCCGACTTTCAATACGCATCCAGATTGATACTTAGAGTCATCTGGATTAGTGTCAAAGTTTGCATTGGCATAACTCTTTACGAGCAACTCTTTATCACCTCCATAATCGAGAAACATTTCCTTAGTCCTCCAGTTACTAAGGATAATTTTGACCACTATCCGGTGATCTACTCCTGGATCACTATTGTACCTCCTTTCCAAACTCATGGCAAGGTACACAACAGGTTTGGTACACAGCATGACATGCTTTATAGAACCTAGGGCCGATGCATAGCTAATGACTTTTATTCTCTCTATATGTTTCTGCCGTGGTCGGGCTTTGAGTCTTACTCAACTTCACACCTTATAAATTAGGCAAGAACTCCTTCTCTGACATATCCATTTTGAACTACATCAAAATCTTATCAAGGTATGTACTAATCGAAAGTCTTATCAAGCGTCTTAACCTATCTCTATAAATATTGGTGCCCAATATGTAAGCAACTTCACCGAGGTCTTTTATTAAAAACTCCTTTTAAACAATCCTTTATACTTTCCAGAAAATTCTACATCATTTCCGATCAACAATATGTCATTCACATATTACCATCAGCGTTTGTCTTCCTCTTGAAGATCCATTTATTCTCTATGGCTAGCTGATCATTGGACAAGTCAACCAAAGTCCACACTTTGTTCTCATACATGGATCCCATCTCAGATTTCACGGCCTCAAGCCATTTTGCGGAATCTGGGCTCATCATTGCTTCCTCATAGTTCGTAGGTTCGTCAAGGTCTAGTAACATGACTTCCAGAACAGGACTGTGGCACCCCGGCTCAGAGCGACCGGTTTACCCTGCATTGCTAGCCCAGAGACCTTGTCTTCTGGCAACACACTACATCTTGGTACAAAAAACAACCGCTTTATTGATACTAGCGGATCAAAGTTTTACATTACAACAGGTAGCGAGGCCAAGCGGCAGACATGGTGCGGCTGGACAATATGTACATTATTTGGTGAACATAAAAGGCCTCGGTTCTAACAACTACGCGGCAGCGGAACGACTTCGTAGCGGAACTCCATAGCACAGGGACCCCGATGTGGACACGATCTAGACTCGGACGACACTCCTTTCTAGCGAAACTTTCCTGAAATCTGGCATGACACGACACGTCAGTACATGGAATGTACTTGCAAGCTTACAGCAAACATAATCATAATGACAAACAATATCATGATAATTATTCAAATGTTAGAATGCAACAACATACGTGTGTATGAATATAACCAACATGTTGTGCTCATTCCTTTGTGAAAACAGTCCCTTGGACTGACTTACCAACGGTGATCTTTCTTAACATACCAACTTGTCTGTTTCAAAAGGACATATCTCGTGATCTTTCCGGCGATCACAACCCTGACCACACTTGGTCTCAATCATCCCGGTGGCTCTTCCACCATCTTTAATAGAGCAAAGTTCATAACTTAGTGAGCAAAATTTTATTAAATGTTGACCCATGGTGTGACCTACTTTCGAGTGTGTCCGTGACCGTGGACTCGGCTATCAATAGATTAATTACACTCTGCAGAGGTAGTGCACTGTTCCCACACCAAGGAACCCATGGCCTCGCTCTCCCATTCGGGTGGACCAATGGCGTTCCGACAAAACCCTTCCATTGCCATGACACTCTCTCGGCCACTCCGACTCATTTCCCATCGGAATAATCTTGGGTGGCCCCGTGCCTACCAAAGGCACAACGACCACCATCGTGGCCAAACATAAACTGTCCCAAACGGGGACTCGGTACCATAAACTCAACAACGGGCACACAAGGTTATGTCTGCTTACCGGGCCAGGGTACCGCACGCCCATAACCTTCCCTACTTGGAGGTACCGACCAGAGGCATGACAACGGACCGAATAAAGACCTTCCCATAAAGGCAAATGTGGTTGCACTGGGAAAAACTCGATTCAATGGCACCATGACCCGGTCAACAAATTATTCTAGTTGAGTTATTAGCAGGTTCAACTTAAAAATAACCGGTGTCATAAAATGCCATGCAAATGCAACACACCAATATGCATTACCGTAAAGAACTGGATCAGCTCTACCATACTAAGTGTAAGCATCACAACTTTTAATATTCCTCTGGTTAGGATTTACTTTCAATTAAAACAAAATATATTTTAGCAAAATTTTACCATAGTTCTTATGCAAGAAAATGACTTCACATAAATATTTATATCCATAACCATGTTAGTTCTTCATAACCCAAACTTTTTTCTAGTTACATTAACAACTTAATCAACGTCCGACTTTCTGTAATCTAAATACAACAACTAAGTACAGCAACCAACAGAATGAAAATAATAAAAATAATTCATGTGCATGGATTAAATCATTTATTCAATTTGGAAAATCACAAATATTGAAATGGCACCATGAAAATGTTGATGTGGCTTGCCTTAGTGAAAATGAGGTTCACAAGCCTCCTGGTGATCCTCAAGACAAGCTTCACCTTCTGAAAAGATTTAAAAGCACAAAAATAAAATATCCAGAACCATTCAGAAATTCACCAGAAAATCTACACAGCACAGAAAGATCTCATTTTTGGTGTGCTGCAAGATTTCTTTACAAAGAACACAATGCAAAAAAGAATCAATTCATTTGGACTTATGGTTAAAAAGTTATTGCTGTTTGAAGTTCTCTGGAATATATATAAGTTTGAAATTTAAATAAACAGACTGGGAAGGGGTGACGTCGAAGGTGTAAAGACCCAGGGCGCCACCACTCGTACCGCTTCGCGCGAGTACAGAGTGGCTGACTAGCGGGCCCCGCTAGTCAGGTGGGGGAGAGGGGGAGAGGAACAGAGGCGGCCGTGGCTTCGCCGAAGCGCACGCCGATGACGCGAGCTCCTTGGCCAAGATGAGAGGGATAGATCTACATAGGGGATTGAGGCGCACCTGCCCATACCCGTAGCGTAGCTAGGGGTGGTCGGACGGCGTCGGAAACGGCCTCGCAAGCGGAGGCAGAACGAGGTGGTCGCCGGAGTTAAGGACGACGACGAGCAACGGCGACTCCAAAGGCTCCAACTAGGTGGAATAGCACCACCAGAGAGTGGCAGAGGCTTTAGAAGGGTTGCCCTAGCCTGAGAGGGGCTGGAGCTACCGCGACGACCCGAGGGGATCGCCGGCGAGCTCAAGCTCCGGAACGGCGGCCTGCAGCCTGCCCGGCCGGGCTATGGCTTTCTACACAACTGTGAAGTGTGTGGGGGTGGAGTGAGGTGCTCGAGAAGGCTGGGGGGGCTCCATTTATAGGCGAGCCGAGAGGGGGATCGGGGCTCCGCCGGTGACACTTGGACGCTGCGCCCGGCGACGAACGGTGTCAGTGAGAGGGGGAGAAGGCGACGTGGTTCACGCGAGGACTGTGGACGAACAGAGACGAGCACATGATCAGTGGGAAGGCGACGAGCATAGTGCGCACCGCACTGTTGCCTTGGCCGGACCGCGCCCATGCTCGCTGCGGTGAGCTCCGGCATTGGCGAGTGCCAGGAGGAGCTGTAGAAGTCGAGACGAAGATGGTGGGGCGGTTAGGCAAGCTCTGGTAGGCGGGGAAGCGAGCACGCGCAAAACAGAGCGCTCGGCGGCACTCAGAGCGCGTCGACTAGCAGCCTGGGATGGTGCACACGCGTGGTCACCGCGTGAACTCTGCCTCCAGGCCGACTTGGGGACAAAGATCATATCTGGTGTGTTGTTCGTGGTAGATTTGAATGTTACCCTGGTTTGGTTTTGACCCAGACACAGTAGAAGTGATTTCACCAGCTTGGTAAGTTTCCGGATAGTAACTTTGAGAGCTTACTGAGGTAAAATGGCTGGGAGTTGGAAGCTATGCTTTGGAGGCTAGCCCTAAGTTACTAAGGTAAAGATGCACATGGAGTTTCAGATACAATGGAGCAAGTAAAACGGTAGTTGCTATAGAAACTACCATTTCTGTCCAAAACAGAAAATAATTTCTGTAGCAAAAATATTCCAAAAAGTGGTGCAATATTTTTGCTCAGGAAGGTGTCCTAGGGTTCAAAGAATATTTGTGAATTTCCTCAGATTTTTGTGAGCAAGAAAAATTGGGGTTGCTTTGGAGCACAATGAGCTAACTAGGGTTTTGGAGGAAAAAATGAATATTTTTCGATAAAGAAAAATATTCCAATAATTATATTAGGGTGAACCAGAGAGGAAGAGATGATTTGAGATGGAGATGAGGCACTTGGGTGGAAGCCAAGGGTACCCAAGTGTTAAAGTCCATATGAAAAGATTCAAAAATCCCAAAGTTCAAATTAAATCCAAATGAAACTCATGCAAATAAAAGAGGGCAAAAATCAGGGTGTCACAAGGATTACCGTACCACTCTAGTGTGGAGCGTACTCTGGTTGACCTACAAGGTTCGGTAGTAACTTGATCTGAAGTTGCATGATCATCATCATTAGTTTCCTCACTAATTGGTGTTGGCATCACGGGAACGATTTTCTGTGATTAGCTACTTCCCAATTCGAGAGAAGGTACAATTACCTCATCAAGTTCTTTTTTCCGCCCACTCACTTCTTTCGAGAGAAACTCCTTCTCTAGAAAGGATCCATTCTTTGCAACAAAGACCTTGCCTTCAGATCTGTGATAGAAGTTGTACCCAATAGTTTCTTTTTGGTACACTATGAAGACGCACTTCTCCGATTTGGGTTCGAGCTTATCAAGCTGAAGCTTTTTCACATAAGCATCGCAACCCCAAACTTTAAGAAACGACAACTTTGGTTTCTTGCCAAACTATAGTTCATATGGTGTTATCTCAATGAATTTAGACGGTGCCCTATTTAATGTGAATGCCGATGTTTCTAATGCATAACCCCAAAATGATAAAGGCAAATTGGCAAGAGACATCATAGAACGCACCATATCTAATAAAGTACAGTTATAATGTTGGGACACACCATTATATTGTGGTGTTCCAGGTGGCGTGAGTTGCGAAACTATTCCACATTGTTTTAAATGAAAACCAAACTTGTAACTCAAATATTTACCTCCGCAATCAGATCGTAAAAACTTCATTTTCTTGTTACGATGATTCTCTACTTCACTCTGAAATTCTTTGAACTTTTCAAATGTTTCAGACTTGTGTTTCATCAAGTAGATATACCCATATCTTCTTAATTCATCTGTGAAGGTTAGAAAATAACGATACCCGCCGCGAGCCTCAACACTCATCGGACTGCATACATCGGTATGTATTACTTCCAATAAGTCAGTGGCTCGCTCCATTATTCCGGAGAATGGAGTTTTAGTCATTCTTCCCATGAGGCATGGTTCACAATCATTAAATGATTCATAATCAAGTGGTTCCGAAAGTCCATTAGCATGAAGTTTCTTCATGCGTTTTATACCAATATGACCTAAACGGAAGTGCCACAAGTATGTTGCACTATCATTATCAAATCTGCATCTTTTGGCTTCAATATTATGAATAAGTGTATTACTACGATCGAGATTCAATAAACCATTCACCTTGGGTGTATGACCATAGAAGGTTTTATTCATGTAAACAGAATAACAATTATTCTCTGACTTAACTGAATAATCGTATTGCAATAAAAATGATCCAATCTTGTTCATGCTCAACGCTAACACCAAATAACATTTATTTAGGTTTAACACTAATCCCGAAAGTACAGGGAGTGTGTGTTGATGATCATATCAGTATTGGAACTACTTCCAACACACATCGTGACCTCACCCTCATCTAGTCTCTGTTTATTCTGCAACTCCTATTTCGAGTTACTAATCTTAGCAACCGAACATGTATCAAATACCCAGGCGCTACTGTGAACACTAGTGAGGTACACATCAATAGCAAGTATCAAATATACCTTTGTTGACTTCGCCATCCTTCTTATCCACGAAATATTTGGGGTAGTTCCGCTTTCAGTGACCATTTCCTTTGTAGTAGAAGCACTTAGTTTCAGGCTTGGGTCTAGCTTTGGGCTTCTTCTCAGGAGTGACAACTTGTTTTCCATTCTTTTTGAAATTCCCTTTCTTTTCCTTTGCCCTTTTCTTGAAACTAGTGGTCTTGTTAACCATCAACAATTGATGCTCTTTCTTGGTTTCTACCTTCGTTGATTTCAGCATCAGGAAGAGCTCGGGAATCGTTTTCATCATTCCTTGAATATTATAGTTCATCACAAAGTTCCTGTAACTTGGTGATAGTGACTAGAGAACTCTGTCAATCACTATCTTATTTGGAAGATTAACTCCCACTTGATTCAAGCGATCATAGTACTCAGACATTCTGAGCACATGCTCACTGGTTCAGCTATTCTCCTCCATCTTGTAGGCAAAGTACATGTCAGAGGTCTCATACCTCTCGACACAGGCATGTGTCTGAAATACTAATTTAAACTCTTGGAACATCTCATATGCTCTGTGGCGTTAAAAATGTTTTTGAAGTCCCGGTTCTAAGCCGTAAAGCATGGTGCACTAAACTATTAAGTAGACATCATATCGAGCTTGCCAAACGTTCATAACGTCTGCATCTGGTCCAGCAATAGGTCTGTCACCCAGTGGTGCATCAAGGACATAATACATATGTGCAGCAATGAGGATAATCCTCATATTACGGACCTAGTCAGCATCATTGCTACTATCATCTTTCAATTTTTCTACAGGAACATATCCAAAATATATAGGAGTTATATCACGAGCTATTGATTTACAACATAGATATGCAAATACTATCAGGACTAAGTTCATGATAAATTAAAGTTCAATTAATCATATTACTAAAGAACTCCCACTTAGATAGACATCCCTCAAGTCATCTAAATGATACGTGATCCAAATCAACTAAAACCATGTCCGATCATCACGTGAGATGGAGTAGTCTTCAATGGTGAACATCTCTATGTTGATCATATCTACTATATGATTCACGTTTGACCTTTTGGTCTCTAGTGTTCCGAGGCTATGTATGTACATGCTAGGCTCGTCAAGTTTAACCCGAGTATTCCGCATGTGCAAAACTGCTTGCACCCATTGTATGTGAACGTAGAGCTTATCACACCCGATCATCACATGGTGTCTCAGCACGAATAACTTTCGCAACGGTGCATACTCAGAGAGAACACTTATACCTTGAAATTTTAGTAAGGGATCATCTTATAATGCTACTGCCATACTAAGCAAAATAAGATGCATAAAAAGATAAACATCACATGCAATCAAAACATGTGACATGATATGGCCATCATCATCTTGTGCTTTTGATCTCCATCGTGAAAGCATTGTCATGATCTCCATCGTCACTGGCTTGACACCTTGATCTCCATCGTAGCGTCATCGTGGTCGTCTCGCCAACTATTGCTTCTACGACTATTGCTAACTCATAGCGATAAAGTAAAGCAATTACATGGCACTTGCATTTCATATAATAAAGAGACAACCATAAGGCTCTTGCCAGTTGCCGATAATTTACAAAACAAGATCATCTCATACAAAAACGTATAACTCATCATGTCTTGACCATATCACATCACAACATGCCCTGCAAAAACAAGTTAGACGTCCTCCACTTTGTTGTTGCAAGTTTTACGTGACTACTACGGGCTTCTAGCAAGAACCGTTCTTACCTACGGCACAAAACCACAACGGTGTTTCATCAAGTTTGATGTTTTAACCTTCAGCAAGGACTGGCCGCAGTCAAATTCGATTCAACTAAAGTAGGAGAAAAAGACACCCGCCAGCCACCTTTAAGCAAAACTAGTTGCATGTATGTCGGTGGAACCGGTCTCATGCACGCGGTCATGTATGGTTGGTCCGGGCCGCTTCATCCCACAAAACCGCCGAATCAAAATAAGACGCTAGTGGTAAGCAGTATGACTAGCTATCACCTCCCACAACTCTTTGTCTTCTAGTCGTGCATATCATCTACGCATAGACCTGGCTCATGATGCCACTGTTGGGAAACATAGCATGCAATTTCAAAAATTTCCTACGCTCATGCAAGATCTGTCTAGGAGATTCATAGAAACAAGAGGGGGAGAGTGTGTCTATGTACCCCCATAGACTGAAAACGGAAGCGTTTTACAACGCGATTGATGTAGTCAAACTTCTTCGCGCTTCAACCGATCAAGTACCGAACGCACAGCACCTTCGCATTCTGCACACGTTCAGCTCGATGACGTCCCTCGTTTGTTTGATCCAGCAAGGTGTCGAGGAAGTAGATGAGTTCCGTCAGCACGACGGCGTGGTGACGGTGATGGTGAAGTGATCCGCGTAGGGCTTCGCCTAAGCACTACGAGAATATGTCCGGAGGCGTAAACTATGGAGGAGGCCATCGCACACGGCTAACAATTGTTGGTGTGTGTTCTAGACGCCCCCTCCCCATGTATATATAGGTTGGAGGGGATGAGAGGCAGCCAAGAAGGCGCGCTCCTACTTGGGGTCCTCTCCAATCTTGCCAAACCCCCCTCTCCTATTCCTATTTGAAGTAGGAAGGGAAAAGGAAGAAAGGTGGAATCCTATTCTCTCTTTCATTTTCTCCTCCCTTTGATACGTCTCCAACACATCTACAATTTTTGATTGTTCCATGCTATTATATTATCATTCTTGGATGTTTTACAATCATTTTACAGTCATTTTATATCATTTTTTGGTACTAACCTATTGACAAAGTGCCAAGTGCCAGTTGCTGTTTTCTGCATGTTTTTTTACATCGCAGGAAATCAATATCAAACGGAGTCCAAATGCAGCGAAACTTTTTGAGGATTTGTTTTGGACCAGAAGACATCTTGTGGGCCGGAGAAGCACCTGGGGGGTGCTTCGAGGGGAGCACAACCCACGAGGGCGTGCTAGGAGGCCCAGCCGCGCCCCGGTGGGTTGTGCCCACCTCGGGTGCCCTCGGACCGCCTCTTTGCTCTATAAATATCCCCAATATTCCAGGAAACCTAGAGGAGTCGACGAAAATCAATTCCAGCCGCCGCAGAGTCCAGAACCACCAGATCCAATCTAGACACCATCACGGAGGGGTTCACCACTTCCATTGGTGCCTCTCCGATGATGGGTGAGTAGTTCCATGTAGCCCTACGGGTCCATAGTTAGTAGCTAGATGCCTTCCTCTCTCTCTCTCTTGATTATCAATACAATGGTCTCTTGGAGATCCATATGATGTAACTCTTTTTGCGATGTGTTTGCTGGGATCCGATGAACTTTGAGCTTATGATCAGATCTATCTTTTTATCCATGAAAGTTATTTGAGTCTTCTTTGATATCTTATATGCATGATTTCTTATAGACTCATATTTCTTCTCTGATATTGCTTTTGTTTGGCCAACTTGATCTATTTATCTTGCAATGGGAAGAGGTGCTTTGTAGTGGGTTCGATCTTACGATGCTTGATCCTAGTGATAGAAGGGGAACCGACACGTATGTATCGTTGCTACTAAGGATAAAATGATGGGGTCTATTTCTACATAAATAGATCTTGTCTACATCACGTCATCGTTCTGATTGCATTACTCTGTTTTTCCACGAACTTAATACACTGGATGCATGATGGATAACAGTCGATGTGTGGAGTAATAGTAGTAGATGCAGATAGGAGTCGGTCTACTAATCTTGGACATGACGCCTATATAAAGATCATTGCCTAGATATCGTCATGATTATTTGAAGTTCTATCAATTGCCCAACAGTAATTGTTTACCCACCGTTTCCTATTTTTCTCCAGAGAATCCACTAGTAAAATCTACGGCCCTGGGTCTCATCTTTATATTATTTGCCATTGCGATCTATTTTCCTTTGATTTTATTTTCAGATCTATTAAACCAAAAACCAAAAAAATAACTTTCTGCAAGTTATCTTATTTGGCATTCGATCTATCAATATTTACAACTCTATCACGTCTGTTACCCGAAAGGGATTGACAACCCCTTTTACACGTCGGGTTGCGAGTATTTGTTATTTGTGTGCAGGTGACGTTCACGTTGTGTTGCTTGGTTCTCCTACTAGTTCGATAACCTTGGTCTCATCACTGAGGGAAATACCTATCGCTGCTATACTGCATCATCCCTTCCTCTTTGGGGAAATATCGGCGTAGTTCTAGCAGACATCAAAAGGAATTTCTGGCGTCGTTGCCGGGGAGGATCTTCAACATATACCAGGTTCCTAATCACAAATCTCATCTCCTTGCAGTTTACATTATTTTCCTTTTGCCTCTTGTTTTCATCTCCCCCACTTCACAAAAATTTGTCATTTTTATTTGTCCTCTTTTTCGTTCGCCGTTTTCTCGTGAGATCTTTTTTCGTTTGCCCTTATGTCTTACTTGGTTAATTTGCTTGGTTGTTTGGTACAACTGGGTGTTTTATTGAAATCAGAAGGAAAGCGTTTATGGATCCTCATCCACTTGCTAATCTTTTTAAAATATCCAATTATGATGAACCAATTTCTAGTGAGTTGAGTCCACTAGATTATCTTTATGAAGTTTTGCTTGAGATTCATGAATCTGAAAATTGTGACGAATTGATAAAAGAAGAAATTTATGAAGTGATTCATGATAGCTCCTTGAATGAAAAGCATGATTGCAATGGTGTTATGATAAATTATATTAATGTCAGTTACGCTAATAATATGCAAAACCCCAAGCTTGGGGATGCTAATTTTGATATGTCCTCTACTTATTGCAATGATCATGATTGGGGTGATTCTTCTTACGATCTTGAAAATTTATTTAAGCCTCATGATGAATATGTTTGCGATAATACTGAAAGTTGTTTTGGAGAGGTCATGACTTTATGTGATGATAAGCCCACTATTTTGGAAGAGTGTTAACTTTTTATGCATGTGGATCATGAAGAGAAAATTTTATGTGTAGCTATATTGTTGAATTTGAGTATGATCCTACATGTAATTATTATGAGAGAGGGAAATATGGTTGTACAATTTTTCATATTACTAATTTACCTCTCGTTATGTTGAGATTGCTATTGTTTCTTTGTTCTTCCTTTCATATGCTAGATGTTTCTTGTCTTAATAATTTGGTTGCCTACAAAATGCCTATGCATAGGAAGTATGTTAGACTTAAATGTGTTTGTCATGTGCTTCATGGTGCTCTTTTTGTGCTTCAACTCTTGTCTTTCATGTGAGCATCATTGAAATCTCAAGCCCATCTTAATGCCTATAAAGAAAGAGCTTGTTGCTGTTGGGACCCCGATCCTAAGTCACACCGATCTATCATGTAACACATCATATCACTTTGCGGCCTCACGCACGGTATCCCCACGGGTGCCACATTACCTGGCCCGGGACCGTTTGTGCATTTTGGCTCACGTATATGATAGTGTCGCTAGCATCCATATGACAAAGGACCCGGGCCGACATGACTAGTTATAAACCATAAGTGGCGCTAAATTACAGAGATAGGTATACGTGACCCAGCAACGAACGTGTCGGTCATCAACATATGAACCTAAGTCGTAGCAAGCTACAAGGCCTTAAAGGAACAACGCGTGACATTCCCCCTAAGGGACTGACACAGGAACGAAGAAGGACACATGCCGGCCAGCCTAAGTGTTTCGGAGCAGTAGCAAGCTACCAAGGCTCAGTGGAATCACTAGGAGGCATTTCCCCATAAGATAGGCTACCAGGGGTAAACAACTAGGTGTCGGATCCCACACATACCAAGCATTTCAAATCATACACACAATATGCTCGATATGTGCAAATACAACATGGCATCACAACAAAACTCTACAACTCAAAGTATTTATTCATCTGGCTCCGAGGAGCCAAGTATTACAATCATGGGTCTCATGACCCAACATACAGAGCATACAAGCATCAAGCACATGCGGAAGCTTAACTTGTCTAAGTACAATCAACTACAAATGAAAAAGGCTGAGAAGCCTAACTATCTACAAGTCCCTCCCAAGGTACAAGATCATAGCTGAGGAAACAAGCTAAACGTCGAAGTCCATGTGGAACTACTAGTGAGGCTGGAGTCTCTCTACAAAAACATGAATTAAGCACACATGAGTACAAATGCACTCAGCAAGACTTACATCAGAACTAGCTACATATGCATCAGTATCAACAAAGGGTTGGTGGAGTTTAACAGCAGCAAGCCAGCTTTGACTCGGTGGCTATCCTGAACTACGACTGCAAGTAACTCTTCTGAGGTGGCGCACACGAGTCCACATATTCACCAATCAATACACCACTATGGATCTGCTCCCGTCTCACTACGAGAACGCCATCCATAGCACTCACGCTTATCTTGTGCATTTTAGAGTATCCACTTTCACTTGTCTATGAACTGTACAGGCAACCTAGAAGTCCTTTACTACGGACATGGCTATTCGAATAGATCATTTATAACCCTGCAGGGGTGTATTTCTTCACACATGCTCTCACCACTTATCGTCGTTTACATGACATGTACTCGGCAACCTTCAAACGGAAGCCTGGCGAGGGTGTTGGCCACGACCTGACTAACCACACAAGTCTCTAGTCCAGGTTTATCGCCTATTCGGGTTCCATCCGCAAGGATATCCAGCCGGGGTGTCGCTCACGGCCCCAAACGATGTGTACAGGGTACCCGAGACACCAAACGGGCGACTCGGTACACTGTGCCACGGTGTATCTACCGCGTCATAGCCCACCCCTAGGGTCAGCGCTACGCACGACCTCCAACACATATCCTACAAACACCAGAAAGTAGTTGCAACTCCTGGACAGATATCAGGTGGATTAATAAGTCGAGAGAGCTTGGAGTGCCCGGAGCCCAATGTGTGGTAGTAGCTGTTCATGGATCACAAACACATAACTCAGTTCTTGAGGACGGCTTCAATGAGACAATCCACCATGTACTCCTACATGGCCTCTCACCGCTACCTTTACCAAATCATGTTCACACACTTAGCTCACACACAGTAGGACATGTTCATAACCATTCCAATTCATCCTCGATGAATCAGACCTGACTCAACTCTAAGCAGTAGCAGGCATGACAAACAAGCATGAATGAGTAGGCACAACATGTCTCAAACAACTCCTACTCATGCTAGTGGGTTTCAACTATTTACTATGGCAATGACAGGTCATGCAAAGGAAAGGGGTTCAGCTACCGCAGCAAATAACAGATGAATCGTTGTTGTCCTAATGCAATAAAAGAGAGCAGGAGCGAGAGAGTGGGATTGTATCGGAACGAACAAGGGGGTTTGCTTGCCTGGCACTTCTGAAGATATCACTGTGTCTTCATCAGTGTCATCGATCACATCGTCGGAACAACGTCTACTGAGAGGGAACAAACACCGGCAAACAAGAGAGAAGACAATCAATGCAATGCGACAATATGATGCATGATCATGACATGGCAATATGGTGTTGATTGAGCTAATGCAACTAGCAACCATATTAAATGAAGTTGGTTTGAACCAAAGGTTCAAATTCAAACTCCATATGTGATTATTCAAATGCCATTAATACAAATTGTCCTAAACAGTGGCTGTAAGTTGTTCAAACATGCATGAAAATGCCATAAACAGATTCTTTGGATTTTTCTGATCATTTTTCATATACAAATTATTTCATTATGAGTTATAAATTATTTTCTATGATTTTTAGAAGTTTTGGATATATTCTGAAATAAATAAATCATTCCTGATTTATTAAATATCCAAAAAATATTTATGACGTCAACACTGCATCATGATGACGCCATCAGGTCAACAGGGTTGGACCAGGTCAAACCTGACCAGTGGGGCCCACTGGTGAGTCACTCAACTAACTAAACTAAATTAACTAACACTAACCTCGTTTAGTTAGCCGGGTGGGGCCCGCATGTCAGTGAGCCAGTGTGTTAACTAATTGTTAATTAGCACTAATCTAAAATTAGGAGGGCACTGGGCCCACTTGTCAGCGACCCAGGGGCGGTCAAACCCCTGGTCAACGAGCCAAACTCGTCGGTGGCTCATCGCCGGCGACGACAAAGACGGCGGGGCGGCTCGAAAACGCTGTTTCGGCGACCAAAAGGACTGCGGAGGGGCTTTATGTGTAGCTGGGCGTGCGTCGCGTCGAACCGTGGCACCAATTCATGTTGGGGAGGCCGGACTTGGCGACGGCGGCGAGCGAGGCGGCGGCCGGAGCTACGGGAACGATGGGTTCGGCGCTACAGAGCTCGGGAGGGAAAATGGTTGGTGGCTACGGGCTCGTAGATGGACGATGAGCACGTTGGTGTGCTCGCCCGCGAGCTACGGCGACTGAAACGATGGCGGCGACATGAACGGCGGCGAGGAGCGCTTGGCTCCGGTGGTTGATGCGGCTAGGGGACGAAGTAGGCGACGGGGCATGGGGGAAACGATAAATAGGCTCACCGCGGTTCTTCTGGTGCTGCTGACGAGGCAGGGGAGGCACAGGGTCCAGCGATACGGTGGTGGGGATCTCCGGCGGCCGGGCGAGGGGAACGGCGGTGCAGGCGGCCTCCAGGGGCTTATGGCATCAGGCGGCTTGGTAAGGAGGAAGAGAGGGACAAGGGGGAGCTCATGGTCTAGCTGACTGGGCGTGGGGAGGACGATGGTCGCGGCTACGACGGCGGCGCGCTCACGGGCGCGTCGGCCATGGCTCTAGAGAGACGAGGGAGGGAGCAGGGGGCGAGTGAGAGGTCGAGGGGGTTCGTGGCCGTCTCCGTGGCATCGCTAGAAGGGCAGGAAAGCAGGGTGGCTGCTGCTGGCGTGGCGCGTACGCGCGGCAGCGTGCACCGCTCCTCCTCTGCCTTCTGGCAAGAGGTAGAAGACGGCCTTGCCCCTAGTGGGCTGGGCCGCCAGCTGGGCCTTGGGTAAGGCCAGGTGAGCCCCTTTTCCTTTTATGTTTTTGTTTCTGTTTTCCTTTTCTATTATGTTGTTTTTTCTTTTGATTTAGCAAAATGCCAAACCACATTATAAAATCATGAAATTATTTGTGGGCACTTCTGAAATTAAACCCAACAGCCGAAAAATACTTTTGAGTTCATTTGGACATTTAAAAATATTTATAGCATTTAAATGTCTAAATACAAATACTTTATGATTTAAGTCATAGATCCAAATTGTCCCATAAAAGTGTGCACCATTTTTGGCAGAGATTCTAGACCAATTCAAAAATCATGAACATTTTGAAAGGCATTTTGGGTCAATGAAATATTTTTAGGTTGAACCTAGTTGAGTTTTTTTGGTGCTAGGGTTTGAACAAACCCCATTTCAACTTTCTGGAAAACTTAATCATGATGACATGATGATTGATGTCTACTACACAACCTTCTTCTTGTAGACATTGTTGGGCCTCCAAGTGTAGAGGTTTGTAGGACAGTAGCAGATTTCCCTCAAGTGGATGACCTAAGGTTTATCAATCCGTGGGAGGCGTAGGATGAAGATGGTCTCTCTCAAACAACCATGCAACCAAATAACAAAGAGTCGCTTGTGTCCCCAACACACCCAATACAATGGTAAATTGTATAGGTGCACTAGTTCGGCGAAGAGATGGTGATACAAGTGCAATATGGATAGTAGATATATGTTTTTGTAAACTGAAAATATAAAAATAGCAAGGTGGCAAGTGGAAAAAGTGAGCATAAACGGTGTTGCAATTATAGGAAACAAGGCCTAGGGTTCATACTATCACTAGTGCAAGTTCTCTCAACAATAATAACATACTTAGATCATATAACTATCCCTCAACATGCAACAAAGAGTCACTCCAAAGTAACTAATAGCGGAGAACAAACGAAGAGATTATGGTAGGGTACGAAACCACCTCAAAGTTATTCTTTCTGATCGATCTATTCTAGAGTCCGTAGTAAAATAGCACGAAGCTATTTGTTCCGTTCGATCTATCATAGAGTTCGTACTAGAATAACACCTTAAGACACAAATCAACCAAAACCATAATGTCACCTAGATACTCCACTGTCACCTCAAGTATCCATGGGCATGATTATACGATATGCATCACACAATCTCAGATTCATCTATTCAACCAACACAAAGAACTTCAAAGAGTGCCCCAAAGTTTCTACCGGAAAGTCAAGACGAAAACGTGTGCCAACCCCTATGCATAGATTCCCAAGGTCACGGAACCCGCAAGTTGATCACCAAAACATACATCAAGTAGATCACGTGATATCCCATTGTCACCACAAATAAGCACATGCAAGACATACATCAAGTGTTCTCAAATCCTTAAAGACTCAATTCGATAAGATAACTTCAAAGGGAAAACTCAATCCATTACAAGAGAGTAGAGGGGGAGAAACATCATAAGATCCAATTATAGTAGCAAAGCTCGCGATACATCAAGATCGTGCCATCTCAAGAACACGAGAGAGAGAGAGAGAGAGAGAGAGAGAGAGATCAACCACATAGCTACTGGTACATACCCTCAGCCCCGAGGGTGTACTACTCCCTCCTCATCATGGAGAGGGCCGGGATGATGAAGATGGCCATCGGAGAGGGATTCCCCCTCCGGCAGGGTGCCGGAACATGGTCTAGATTGGTTTTCGGTGGCAACATAGGCTTTCGGTGGCGGAACTCCCAATCTAGGTTATTTTCCAGAGGTTTCAGTATTTATAGGAATTTTTGGCGTAGGTCTCACGTCAGGGGGGGTCTCCGTGCTGTCCACGAGATAGGGGGGCGCCACCACTTGGGGTGGGTGCGCCCCCGCACCCTCGTGGGCAGCTCGTGGCTCTCCTGGCCCAACTCTTTTACTTCGGGGGCTTCTTTTGGTCCAGAAAAAATCATCAAAAATTGGCTCGTCAATTGGACTCCGTTTGGTATTCCTTTTCTGTAAAACTCAAAAACACGGAAAAAACAGAAACTAGCACTGGGCTCTAGGTTAATAGGTTAGTCCCAAAAATCATATAAAAGTGTATATAAAATCCCATAAAACATCCTAGAAGGATAATATAAAAGCATGGAACAATCAAAAATTATAGATACGTTGGAGACGTATCAAGCATCCCCAAGCTTAATTGTTGCTCGTCCTCGGGTAGCTAAATGATAAAAACAGAATTTTTTATGTTGAATGCTACCTAACATAGTTCTCTTTATTGTGGCATGAATGTTAAGTTCCAAAAGATTCAAGATAAAAGTCTATATTGACATAAGAACAACAATACTTCAAGCATACTAACAAAGCAATCATGTCTTCTCAAAATAACATGGCCAAAGAAAGTTATCCCTACAAAATAACATGATCAAGCAAAGACAAGCAAGGACTGATCTAGGGCTGTGACAGCTGGGAGGCAACCCGACGAATAAAATATGTTTTTGCTTCTTATTTTCTATTCTTGTGTGTTTACCCATTAATACCTCTGTTTAGATGTGTTTCTGTGGTTTGAATAAATGTTTGTGCCAGGCAAAGCCTTTAGGATCATGTTGGGCATTAGTAGATTTGATCTTGCTGAAAAACAGAAACTTTTGCACTCACGAGAAAAAACTCTCATTTTTTAACAAGAGTGTTTTTTAGTTGATTCTTTTTGCAGAACATTAATATACAAATTGTTCACGTGGTCCTAGTTTATCAAAAAAAAAAGTTACATATGTCTTCGAAATTTCCTGATTGCTACAAACTGTTCTGTTTTTGACATATTCTGTTTTCTTTGCCTTGTGTGCTTGTTTTGATGATTCTATGGTATTCTTTAATGAATTTTTGCCATAGAAAAGTTGGAATACAGTAGATATAATGGAAGAATAAAATATGAATTGGTTTGCTACAGTATTATAGTAGTGATTTGTTTTCTTATACTAACGGATCTCATGAAAGTTTTGTTGAGTTTTGTGCACTGTTCAAGAAATCTTCCCATTCAGCGATTTATCGTCCGATTTATCGCTACTCTTGGGGTGACCGATAAGATTATACCTTATCTTCATCATTTATCACTTGGGCCGATTTATCGCTATGACAAGCGATTTATCGGGAATCTACCGATAAATCGAGCTTATTTGTAGCACTATGTTTGCAAGAACTATGTTTACTTGTGTTTTGTGGACCTTGTTACGCAATATGTAATGTTTTTCTATTTTGTTTGTCATTATATCAGGATTCAAAGGCTAGGATTCAAGGTAACACTTCTGTCCAATATTGTTTTGGTGTTGAATATAACATATTTTAGTGTTGGGAACCTGGGATTTTAATAAAATGGACGATTAATAGTCGACCGATAAAATCGATTAATCGACCGATTTCCGATTAATCTCTAATCCCCAGGTGACCGAGATGATAACGATAAGCGATATCCTCAACATTGGTTTTGTGTGATTAAAGTTTTCAAGTTTTGGGTTATCTTATGATGGATGAAGGAATAAGGAGTAAGAAGAGCCTAAGATTGGGGATGCCCATGGCATCCCAAGCTATTATCCAAAGAGAAGAAAGCAACTAAGCTTGGGGATGCCCCCAAGTGGCATCCCCTCTTTCTTCTAACGACCATCGGTATTTTACTCGAAGCTATATTTTTATTCGTCACATACTATATGCTTTGCTTGGAGCGTCTTGTATGATATGAGTCTTTGCTTGTTTTGTTTTTATTTTTAAGTCTAGAATCCTTGCTGTACACACCCATTAGAGAGAGCCAAAATTATGCCATGACTTGTTAGAATAGCTCTCTATGCTTCACTTCAATTTTTATGAGCTATGGATTTGCTCTAGTGCTTCACTTATATCTTTTTGAGCATGGTGTGCTCTAACATTCTTTGAAGGAATTCTCTCTTGCTTCACTTAAATTATTTTGAGAGAAAGAAAAGAATTATGCTCATGATCTTCACTTATATTTGTTTGAGCTTATCAAAAGCAACACATGAAAATTTGTCCCAAAGTGATAGATATCCAAGAAGGATATAATAAAAACTTTCATGATGATCATTGGACAAAACTTGATTCCTTGTAATAGTTTAGAAATGATGATGTGATATATATGTATGAGTCATGTTAATGAGTAATTATGCTTTAGTAAGAATATTGATGTTAAGGTTTGTGATTCCATATGGAAGCACGAAAGTCAGTAGCCATGCAATGAAATTACATCCTACTTGTGGTGCATTATTCAGTGTTAATTATGCTTAATGCTCGCTTATGATATTAGTTGCTTCATGGTTGGTCGCTTCCCAATCTTTTGTATGCCTTCATTTTGCACTAAGTATGATCACTACTTGTGCATCCAAAATCCTTTGACCCAGTTTTGCCATGTGTGTCTACCATACCTACCTATATGCGGTATTCCCTTGCCGTTCTAAGAAAATTTGTATGTACCATCTCTAATTTTCAAAATAAATTTCCCTTTTGTGTGCTCGTACCGCTCGCGAGACGGTGAGGGGTGGCTAATATTTTCCATGCTAGATGTGTTATTCTCACGATGAGTTTTTATTCACTTGTCATTGCACGAGAGTAAGGCAAAGGTGTTAGGGATGCCCAGTCCCGAAATGAAAAATAAATTTACTTTATGTTGTAAAATAATAAATTCCTTGGAAAGTGTTGGTATGGACGGCAACCTTGAATTCGGCTAGCCATGGCTTGTGAAAGTTTGGTGGAAAAGTGTTGGGAACTCTAAGTCGTTTTCGTTGGTGGGAAAAGTGTGCCTCCCAAAATAATTTTATCCCTCAATTTAAGCTTTGAGCTCTGGCATCTCTACAAATCCCAACTCCCCTATGCGAAGGGCCTTTCTTTAACTTTATGCATTTTTTTAAATTTGAGTCTCCATCTTCTCTTATAAAGCACCAACTAGGAAGCACTATGATCGTACTTAAGCATTGGGTGTAACTAATATGCGAGGGGATGAGAGGCAGCCAAGGAGGCGCCCTAAGTAGGAGGAATCCTACTTGGGGTCCTCTCCAATCTTTCCAAAACCCCCTCTCCTATTCCTATTCGAAGTAGGAAGGGAAAAGGAAGAAAGGGGGAATCCTATTCCCTTTTTCCTTTTCTCCTTCCCCTTTGATTTGTCTCCAACGTATCTATAATTTTTTATTGTTCCATGTTGTTATATTATCATTCTTGGATGTTTTACAATCATTTTATAGTCATTTTATTGAAGGAAATATGCCCTAGAGGCAATAATAAAGTTGTTATTTGTATTTCCTTATATCATGATAAATGTTTATTATTCATGCTAGAATTGTAGTACATGTGTGAATACATAGACAAAACAGAGTGTCCCTGGTACAACTCTAGTAAACTAGCTCATTGATCAAAGATGTTTATGTTTCCTAGCCATAGACATGAGTTGTCATTTGATCAACGGAATCACATCATTAGGAGAATGATGTGATGGACAAGACCCATTCGGTAGCTTAGCAACTTGATCGTTTAGTTTTACTGCTATTGCTTTCTTCATGACTTATAGATGTTCCTATGACTATGAGATTATGAAACTCCCGAATACCGAAGGAACACCTTGTGTCGGTGTACTAAAGTAGGGGTACCCTAGTATCCCGAACTTGTGCACGGGCAGTCGCAGCGTCCGGCGGCAAGGCTTGTCGGGCGACCGCCAAGGTCCTCCGTGGTTCCTTTGGAGCCATTCAAGAACAAAGTATCCAAGCCAAGGAAACAAGGCCCTGGCAAGAGAAGCTTGTCGGGAAGGCCAACCATGGCATCTCAAGGAACTTGCCGCGACGCGCCACGCGCCCCGGCAAGGCCCGGTGAGCGACAAGCTCCCGGAAGCAACAAGATAGCGACCGTGGCAAGATGCTTGCCGCGGTAGGCTTCCACTCAGTACCCGCGCTCCAGCACATCCGCCCACGTGTCGCTCTGGGACCCTTCCAGGCGCACGTGGCGGAAGGCTGTGCAGCCAGGGGTATGCGGTGGCAAGCAGCGATGACTAGGTGGCCATCGTGGCGGACGGTGGCGCCCCTGACGGCCCTTTTTGCATTGTTTGGGCGACGGCGATGGGCATTTAATGCTCTTGTCCCCTGCTGTCAGGTTTAGGTATGGAACACTGTTCCAACTACCACGCTTTTTACATTTTTACCCTCAACTGCGCTGCCACCTGTCGGTGACCCCTTGAGCATATAAAAGGAGGCCCATGCGGACGTAGGGGAGGGGGGTTAGACATTCGAACACTCTCACGCTCGGTCTTGAAGAGTACTGTAGCTTCCAGCGCTCCCGAGCCAAGAACTCAATACAAACCAGAGCAGGAGTAGGGTTTTACGCATCCGTGCGGCCCGAACCTGGGTAAACTTCTCGTGTGCCTCGCCTCGATCCGCTCTTTGTGCAATCTTCGCCCCATGCCGTACCGAAAAGGGGCTCCGTCCCCATAGGTGTTCGTGGGTGGATCAGTTTCCCCGACATCTTTGGCGCGCTAGGTAGGGGGTGCGTCGAGGTTGTGTGAACCTGATCCGGCGTCCACACGAGCTAGATCTTCATCATCATCATCGACATGCCGCCGAAGAAGAAGCCTTCGGAGGTAGCTGGTCCGTCCGCGTCAATTCCACCACCGCCGGAGCCAACGGCTGGTGGGGGAGACGCCGGCGGAAGAACGGACGTCGACGAGGGAACTCAAGGTGCTGCCAGGTCCAAGGACAAGGCCGCGCTGCCCATCGGCGGCGTAGCCGGCTCCCACGACGACCGGGCGCACTCCAAGACCTCGGCGTCCGTGCATGCACCGCGCCTATCCCAGGAGGCGCGGGACCGGCAGCGTCATGGTACTCACGGTACCATACGCTTGCTGGGCCAAGGTCAAGCTGGTGGGTCCCGGGACGCTCAAGGCCAGCATGCACGCCAGCACGCTGGCACGAGCAAGGCATGGTCGCCTAGACGGGATACTGCTCCTTCTAACATAGTTAGAAGTCCGAGCATATCCCGCTCCTCGCACCGTTCGCCACCGCTACCCACCACTACAGCAGAAGCTCTGGCACGAGCTCAACTGCTTCTAGACTTCCCTCCAGCGGCAGACAAAGCCGACGACTGGAGGGCCACCATTCAGAGCCTCATCGCCTTCGCCAACGGCGACACTCCGCGGCAACCGAGCACATCATAGCCGCGGCAAGTCAGCCAGGCGCGGGCCGATGAGGACAAGACCGGCGGGGGTGCAACCACCGTGCACTCTCCGCCCCGAAGGCCGAGATCGCCGACTCGCCGGATCAACATCGACGACGACTCCACCGCGTCGTCAGATCCATGAGCTCGTCGCGATCAGCGCCAAGTTCTCCACGAGCGACAACAAGAAGATGCTCGTACCCGCATCGAGCGCCGAAGAGAAGCGCGGCGCCAATCAGATCAGCGCGATGGGCCCACTGTCGACATGCATGCGCCAGGCGGACTAGGCGACTTGCCGTACGCGGTAGGTTGTCCTGCGTTCACTCGTGAGCTGCGGCAAGTCCAGTGGCCCAGCATGAAGAATTTCAAGCCAGATATGCCGGAGAAGTACGACGGCAAGACACATCCGTCGGAGTTCCTCAGCATCTACACCATTGCGGTGCAAGCTGCCGGGGGACGAGACGACAAGATCCTTGCCAACTACTTCCCGCTGGTACTCAAACCCAACGTCAGATCCTGGCTCATGCACTTGCCGGACAACTCCATTTCTTCTTGGGCAGACCTGTGCCATCAATTTGTCGGCGCCTTTACAGGCGGCCACAAACCTCATGGCCAGGAGAGTGACCTCCACCTGCTCGCCCAGAAGGAAGGGGAACCCCTGCGCAAGTATATCCAGAGATTCAGCCGTGTGCAGCACAACATCCCAGACGTCCACCCTGCCGCGGTTATCAGCGTGTTCCATCAGAACGTGCGTAACCGCAGGATGAGGGAGGAGATGGCGATGTGCAAGATCAGAGACGTCAGCGAGCTTTATGCCCTGGCCGACAAGTGTGCACGCGCTGAGGAGGGGAGGAAACTCTCCGGAGAGGATACAGGCGCAGGGGGATCTGACAGTGAGGATGCCGCCCCGGCAAAGAAAAACCAGCGGCGGAACAACAGGAAGAAGAAGAACAAAGAAGTGCTAGTCGTTGAGCAGTCCGGCAATGGAGGTGGCGTCGAGAAGGCCAAGGCTGGTGGCTCCGGCAAGGAGACTGCCGCGTGCACCAACTGCCAAGCCGTGGCGGCCGCCGACAAGCAGGACGGCACCGACAAGCGGTACTGCAAGATCCACCGCACCAAGGGCCACGACCTCCACAACTGCAAGAGAGTCGAGCAGCTTGTTGAGCAGCAGAAGGCTGAATACGAGCGGCGCGACAAGGAGAAGGCCCAAGGAGGTGATGGGGGATCCGGTAAGAAGCGGCCCTTCAACGGCCGGGGAGGACGCCGCGGCAAGGCCAAGCAGCGACAAGGTGAAAGACCTCCCCGCGGCCGCGACAAGGATGAAGACGATGAAGATGACGAAGACATGGATGATGTTGAGAACAGTGAGCAGGAATTTCAGAAAGCCACAGAGGTCTTGTGCGTTGACGGCGGTGCTTCTCTGCATACTTCTCACCCCCAACTCAAACAGTGGGTGCGGGAAGTTAATGCAGCAGAACCACCTGTCGAATCGCGCAAACTTCTGAAATGGTCCAGCACGCCTATCATCTTTGACATTGAGGACCACCCTGATCGCACAACTGCGGTCGGGTGCTTGCCGATGTTGGTTTCACCAACTATCCGCAACCTCAAGGTCACTAAGATGTTAGTTGACGGCGGGGCCGGCTTGAACCTGATCTCCTCCACTGTAATCCAGAAACTCCAGATCCCTGACAGCGAGCTCGAAGAGACCGGCACGTTCCAAGGAATAAACCCGGGAAGGAGCAAGCCGAAGGGGAAGATCACGCTGCCAGTGACGTTTGGCGGGGAGCTGAACTTCAGGACTGAGAAAGTCACTTTTGACGTTGCCGATTTTCCATTACCTTACAATGGAATACTTGGCCGTCCAGCGCTCGCCAAGTTCATGGCAGCCTCTCACTACGCGTACAACATGCTCAAGATGCCAGGCCCGATGAGCGTCATCTCTGTCCCTGGCGACAAGAAAGATGCCCTTATCTGCGCCGACAAGATCTACCGGGAAGCAGTAGCCGCAACAAATAGCAAGACACTTGCCGCTGAAGCTCACGAGGGAAAGAAGAAAACCAAGTCCGGCAAGAGCTCTGGGGCCCACTCCGGCAAGCGCACCTCTTCGGAGTGCTGCGCTACCGTCGAGGACGCACCATCGAGCTCCACCGGCAAGTCTAAGAAAACGATGGCAGCTCCGCCAGAGACCAAGAAGGTGTCCGCCATGGAGGACGGCACTAGTGGTACTTTTACCATCAGTGCCACGCTTGATCCTAAATAGGAAAGCGCGCTCGTTGCTTTCCTGCGGGTGAACGTCGACGTGTTTGCATGGCAGCCGTTTGACATCCTCGATGTACCCAGGAAAGTAATTGAGCACAAGCTTGCCGTCTGTCCTCACGCGCGGCCCGTCAAGCAGAAAGTTAGGAAACAAGCAGTGGAGCGCCAAGAATTCATAGCAGAAGAAATCAAGAAGTTGGAAGCAGCAGGCCTTGTCAGAGGAGTGCTCCATCCCACGTGGTTAGCCAATCCTGTAGTCGTGCGTAAGGCAAACGGGAAATGGAGGCTTTGTATCGATTTCACCGATGTGAATAAAGCTTGTCCCAAAGACCCATTTCCCTTGCCGCGCATTGACCAGATTGTTGACTCCACGGCCGGATGTGATTTGCTTTCATTTCTTGACGCATACTCAGGATATCATCAAATCTTCATGGCAGAAGAGGATGAGGAGAAGACCGCATTCATCACTCCATGTGGCACATACTGTTTCATACGGATGCCTTTTGGTTTGAAGAATGTTGGTTCAACATTTGCAAGGGTGGTCCATACAGCTTTTGAGCCACAAATTCACAGAAATGTAGAAGCATACATGGATGACATAGTGGTCAAGAGCAAGGACAGGGCGACCCTGGTTCAAGATCTAGAAGAGACCTTTGCAAATCTGCGCAAGATCCAGCTCAAGCTCAACCCCGAGAAGTGTGTGTTTGGAGTCCCTTCCGGCAAGCTTCTCGGGTTCTTCGTGTCTCAGAGGGGGATTGAAGCCAATCCCGACAAGATCAAGGCCATTGAGCAAATTGAAGCACCGAAGCGCGTCAAGGATGTGCGGAGACTTGCCGGTTGCGTGGCTGCTCTCAGCAGGTTTATCTCTAAGTCAGCTGAGCGCGCCCTACCATTTTTCAAAATTTTGAAAAAGGCAGGTCCAATGAAATGGACTCCGGAAGCGGAGGCTGCGCTGCAAGACTTGAAGAGGTACCTGTCCTCCACTCCAATACTTGTCGCACCTAAACCAGAAGAGAAGTTGCTGCTGTACCTAGCAGCAACCAATCAAGTGGTTAGTGCTGCGTTAGTAGCGGAGAGGGAGGCAGATGATGAGCCAGCAACCGCGGCAAGCATGTCCAGCGACAAGAAGGGGGCTTCCCCGACAAGCTCTGGTCCCGACAAGGATGGATCTGCGCAGGTGCAAGAGGAGGTACGGAAGAAAATGGTGCAGCGCCCAGTTTACTTTGTCAGCTCCCTTTTGCAGGGGGCTAGGTCAAGGTACTTTGGTGTGCAGAAGTTGATTTTCGGCCTTCTCATGGCCTCGAGAAAGTTGCGCCATTACTTCCAAGCACATGAGATAACAGTTGTCACTCGCTTTCCGCTGAAGAGGATACTGCAGAATCCAGAAGCAATAGGCAGGATCGTTGAGTGGGCACTGGAACTGTCAAGCTTTGGCCTCAAGTTTGAAAGCACTTCAACTATTCACAGCAGAGCGTTGGCAGAGTTCATAGCAGAGTGGACGCCAACACCAGATGAAGAGATTCTAGAAACGAGCATCCCCGTCGAAGAAGCAGGCAAGGAGTGGCTGATGTACTTTGATGGTGCCTTTTCGCTTCAAGGCGCCGGTGCTGGCGTGCTGCTTGTCGCACCCACCGGAGAGCACCTAAAGTACGTGGTCGAGATGCACTTTCCCAAGGAGCAAGCAACAAACAATACTGCTGAGTATGAGGGTTTGCTTGCCGGTCTTAGGATCGCGGCAGACCTTGGGATCAAGAAGCTCATTGTCAGGGGTGACTCGCAGCTTGTCGTCCGCCAAGTGAACAAGAATTATCAGAGTCCGTTGATGGAAGCTTATGTTGATGAAGTGAGAAAGCTTGAAGAACACTTTGACGGCCTGCAGATGGACCATGTTCCAAGAGCTCAGAACGACATCGCCGATGGCCTATCAAAGTGCGCCGCGCTTAAGTTACCTGTGGAACCAGGGATCTTTGTGCTCAAGCTGACTCAACCATCCGTAACACCATCGACTGGACAGAGCAAGAAGAGGAAGTTGATCTCCGATGATTATCTTTCGGCAGAGCTTCCCGAAGCCGCCACTAAGAAGGTCCCCAAGATCAACACCAAGAATGCTGAGGAGCAGTATGCTCCGGCAAGCCCCAGGGTTTGTTCCGTTGAAGCAAACACTCCCGACAAGTTTTGCTCCGGCAAGCTTGCCGGGGAATGTCAAGCTCCGGCTGAGCCGCAGGTTCTTGTCGTAGAAGCGGATGTTCCCACAGCAGCAGATGTGCCCTTAGTCCTTGTTGTCGAGCCACGGGCTCCAGCATGGGCGCAGCAGATTGTCTGTTTCCTTCAAACAGGAGAACTTCCCGAAGAGCAAGAAGAAGCTGAAAGAGTAGCCCGGCAGTCAAGTATGTACCAGTTTTTCGACAACACACTGTACAGAAGAAGACTCAACGGTGTGAAATTAAAGTGTATTCCCCGAGAAGATGGACAAAAGCTATTGGCAGAGATACATGGAGGCATATGTGGTCACCACATTGGCGCAAGGGCACTTGCCGGCAAAGCATCCCAGCAAGGTTTCTTTTGGCCAGAAGCCCTCCGGGATGCAACTGCACAAGTAACCAAGTGTGAAGCGTGCCAGTTCCATTCCAAGCAGATACACCAGCCTGCTCAAGCTCTCCAGACGATCCCTTTATCCTGGCCATTTTCAGTCTGGGGGCTCGACATCCTCGGCCCCTTTCCCCGCGCAGCTGGGGGCTTTGAGTACTTGTACGTTGCAATCGACAAGTTCACAAAGTGGCCGGAAGTGGAACCAGTGAGAAAGGTGACCGCACAGTCAGCAGTCAAGTTCTTCAGGTCGATTGTTTGCCGTTTTGGGATCCCTAACAGGATCATCACCGACAACGGCACGCAGTTCACGAGCCGCACCTTCATGCAGTACGTCCAAGATCTTGGCGCCAAGGTCTCCTTCGCTTCTGTTGCTCACCCGAGAAGCAACGGTCAAGCGGAGAGGGCAAATGCTGAAGTGCTGCGTGGCCTCAAGACCAGAACTTTCGACAGGCTGCACAGGTGCGGAAGAAACTGGATCGAGGAGCTGCCAATGGTTCTTTGGTCGATCAGGACGACGCCAAATCGAGCCACTGGGCAGACACCTTTCGCTCTAGTCTATGGAGCAGAGGCAGTTCTCCCCACGGAACTCGTATACGGGTCACCTCGAGTGCTCGCTTATGATGAGCTCGAGCAAGAGCAGCTGCGACAAGATGACGCGCTGCTCCTTGAGGAAGACCGTCTTCAGGCTGCTGTACGAGCTGCTCGCTACCAGCAAGCTTTGCGTCGCTACCATAGCCGCAAAGTTAACGCCAGAAGTCTCGAGGAAGGCGACCTTGTTCTTCGGCGTGTTCAGTCCGCCAAGAATTCCAACAAGTTGACGCCCAAGTGGGAAGGCCCTTATCGGGTGAAACGAGTCACTAGGCCTGGCGCTGTCCGCCTTGAGACCGAAGATGGATTTCCGGTGAGCAACTCCTGGAACATTGAGCATCTTTGTAAGTTTTACCCGTAAGGCGCGGTTGTCGTGACCCGCTCCGGCAACCACCTTTTGTACAAGTCTTGCCGCTGTTGCATGTAATCCTTTGTACAAGCCGGGCGCAGGCCCCGTGCATCAGTAAAGCTCATGTGCATCGCACATTTTGTCAATTTCACGCTTTCTATATTTTGCATGTGTTATCTGACACTTTGTGCAGCACCTACACCCGGTAAGCAATAATGAGCCCAAAGGCTCCATATCTGTATTTTCTCTTCTTTCCTTTTTCTCAAGGAAAGGAGGTCCCCTCGCGCACAAGTTTACCGGGGGGAGGAGAAGATAGTGATATGGACCAAGCGCCGTTCAAGAAAGTTCCGTCTTGCCGGGAAGCAAAACAACACAAAAGCTAAGTTGCCAAAGTTTGAGCAATCAGATTTTTAAATTTTTAAGTTATCTTCCTTGAACGACCGTGCTTTGTATGGAAAACCTGTGCGCGGAGGAACCAACTCGTAGCTAGTTGCGCCCTTACTTTGTTTCGAGTCCGCTCAACGACTTAAGTGTGCTGCGACTAGTGTTGCGCCCTTACTTTGTTTTCGAGCCCGCTCAACAACCTAAGTGTGCTGCAACTGGTTGCGACAAGGTTTCTTGTCGGTAACGGCATCGCCAGCAGGCTGCTGACGTTCCGCACTCAGCGCTCGCAGCAAAGGTGCCCGCACCGGCAAGTTCCCTAAAAGCGTAGGGCAAAAACATACAAAGCAAAGGATCAAGTAAAGGAAATAACATGGCAGTCAATACCCAAAATAGAGTTATATTACAGAATAGCTTGTCGCAGCTCTAACAGACTGTTCTCCTAACATGACTAGCAGCGACAAGGAAAGAAGAAAATGGGCGAGCCTAATCTGCGCGACCGCCCTCGACCCTCTTGATCCCGCTCACCTTGTCCACAATGGGTGCAACAAGGGCCTTGAGCGCCTCCAGATCAGCGTCCGACGGCAAGCTCCTGAGGACGTTGGTGAGGTTGAGGCCAGGGTTGCGATGGGCCACCTTCATCAGCACTTTTTGAAGGGCTCCCGCGCAGAGCTTGCGCGACTCGTCCGCCAGTTGCTTGGGGATCCTTTCCCGGAGTTGCTGGAGGGCCGTCGCCACGCCTCTGAAGAACAGAGTGAGCTTGGCGCTGGGGTGGAGGTTCTCGTCGGTGGAGTACCCGAGATACTCCGCCCCCAGCTGCACCAGCTCCCTGTCAATATCCGCGGCGGCGTTCACAAGACCCTCCGTCCAGTGCTCGACGGTCGCCCTGAAGTTGTTCTGGGTGACAGCGGCGCTCTCCAGCAACGCCTTCTTGGCCCTGATCTCCTCCTTCAGGGTCGCCTCCCGCTTCTTGGCGCCGTCCAGCGTCTCGGTCAAAGTGGTTAGCTTCAACTCAAGATCCGCGTTGGAGTTCGTGGCGGCGGCAAGCTCCTTGCCCTTCTCGGCGAGGCAGACCTGCAGCTCTGAGTGGCTGTGGGCGTCTTTCTCCCGCTCGAGCTTGAGCGCGGCGATCTCTTCGCCTCTCGCGTGGAGATCGGCCTCGAGCTGCGCCACCTTCGTTTCCAACTCTTTCTTGGTTGTCTTGGCAGTTGCGGCAGCATCCTTTGCTTCCTGGAGTGCCCCACCAAGTGACTGCTCGTGCACGGCAAGATCCTCCTCGTGAGCGTCGAGGTTGATCTTCCGCTGCGCCAGCTCGCCTTCCTGCGCAGACAGCTTCTCGCCGGCAAGCCTATGTTGCTCTTCGACCTCGGCCTTCTCAAGGAAGAAGGCCGTCCGCTCTTCGGCGAGTTGTTCCCGCTCCCCTGCCAAGGACCGGAGAGCCGCCTGGTGAAGACCCCGGAGCTCCTCTGCACGCTTCTCCATATCAGCTCCCGCCTTGGTAGCCAGCGCTTCGCGGGGCTCCAGCTTGGCCTGCCGGGCGCGGTAGAGCGACAGCAGCTTGCGCAGCAGCCGCTCCTCCTCGAGTTCGCCGATGCTGGTGCTCGGCGCGTTGACAAGCTTCAGCCCGGCGGAGGCAAGAACTTCCTCGTCAAAGGCTTCTCCCTCGATCGGCGCCCTGGACATGGACGCCCATGGGAGGCTGATGAAGACTCCGTTACGGGCCTCCAAGTAGGCACCCGGCTCGGGCTCTTCCGAGCCTGGAGCTGCGGCAGCGGCGGAGGGATCGGCAGTCGGCCTAGCGCCTGGCGCTCCTGCGGCCTCAGGGCCGTTAGTGCGACCGCCGGACTCCTCGTCCGCCGCTGCGGCAGCAGCCTTGGCAGCCTCGTCGCCGGTGGGCTCATCGGCACCGGCCACCTCTTCAGTAGCAGCGGCGTCGCCGGTGTCGCCGCGTACATTTTTCTCGACAGCGGCTTCCGTCTCCATCGGCTCCACGGCGGATGGATCCGATGGCAGGAAAGGGGAGAAAAACAGTCAAGCAAATATCCAAAAAAAGAATCAAAAGAAGAAAAGCCCAAGGGAAGTTCGAAGCAAAGGGGTTACCTGCACGGGCCGGCTCCTCGGTGAGGTTCCTTGTCGGGGAGCTCTCCCTTGGCGGCGTAGATGTAGTCTCCGCCGGCGGAGGGCCGCTGGTGCTGTCCCTCGCCGGAGAACTTGCCCTTGGCGGAGGACTCTCCCTTGCCGAAGAGCTTCCCCTTGGCGGCATAGTTGAAGCAGAAGGCACGTCTGGGGCGATCTCTGAGCGCTCCTGGAGTGGCTGCTCTGCTCCTACACAAAGCAACAAACAAGACGTCAGCAAAGATCAAACCCCCACGCGCGCCTAACAGCGGGAAGTAAGCCAAACACTTACGCTGGGGGCTGCTCTGAAGACCAGTTGCCGGGTCCGGCAAGTTTGTCTCAGGCGCACCTCCTGCTGTTGCGGCGGGCTCGTCCTCGATGACAATCACCGGGACCTTGGCTCTCTTTGCCGCCCTCTGGGCCAGAGTCCTGCAAAAAGAAACCAGTTCAGAGTGAGGCAAATAAGATACAAGACAAGACAGCAAAAAATCGAAGAAATTCAAGAACAACAAACACTTACTCTTCTTCGTCCTCATCGGAGCTGAGCGCGGAGAAGTCAAATTCTGGCTCACGCACGGCGCGAGGAGGCGGAGGGGTAGGCTCCCTTGGCCGCTTGGCGGCCGCAGCAGCGGTGGTCTGAGACGACCCCGCTCCGGCTGTTGTCGTGGCGAGAGGGGCGACGGGAGCAGAGGCAGCAGTCCGAGAAGATCCCGCTCCAGTTGTCGCGGAAGCGCGAGGTGCTCCCGTGGCAGCCTTGCTTGCCGCGGTGGAGCGTGTCGCGCGGTGCGGCGGCTGTTGACCCGTCTGCCGCTCTGTTGCGCCCCCGGCCTTGCGGAGACGCCTTCTTGGCGGAGCAGGAGGCTCTGCTGGTGGCGGGCTGCTTGAAGACGAGGAGGAAGAAGAACCGATGTCCAGCAAGTCGCCGGTATCCTTGGCGGACTCGCTCGACTCGTCGCCCTGCTCGATGGGCTCGCTCGATCTGGCACCCTGCGCGACGGGCTCGCTCGGCTCACCGACGGGCACGGCAGGCTCTACCTCGCTGGCAATCTTTCCCGCGTTGATAAACTCCTCCCGCTCGGCGGTGCTTGCCGCCTCTGCTGCCTCTGCATCCTCCGGAGTGAACCCGAACTCGCCCGCGGCTGCGGCTGCCGCCGCCTCCTCCAGCCTGGTGGCAATATACGCCATCTTCCGGTCAGTAGTGGCGCGGGTGAGGCCTTTCTTCTCGTCGGAGAGGACTGGCGTTTCTTCTAGGTTGTCGAAGAACGCCTGCACGGCTTCATCAGCAGGCTCTTGCCAAGTCGAGTCGATCCCGTGCGAGTCGAACAGCGGCATTGTTGCGCGGATGCGGCCGAGTGTGGAGTTGTTGCACAATGGGACAACGTCGCGCGGCAACCTGAAGACCTCAGGATGATCGGGGTCATATTTGAACAACTCCTGGAGCATCGCGTTGAGCTCCAGGACGGTGAAGTTATAATTGAGGCCTAGGCGCAACCTCATGATATCCGTCGCGTTCTCGAACTCCCAAGCGGCCCTCTTCCTCTCTTGCAAGGGGGCGATGCGGCGGCGAAGAAAGTCTGCGCCCACTGCGCCCACGGTAAGCTTGGCGGCCCTGAGGCGTTGGATCCGGGCGGTGGCGATCTTCAGCCTGCTGTCTTCCGGGGCAAAGTCGCTCCAATCCTTGCCGCGTCTTACTGGAGCTTGGCGCCGGGCAGTAAATGGCTGCGCGTCATCCTCGACGATCCAACACCAGTGTGCTCTCCACTCATCCCATTTGCCGCGAAGCTCTCCCTCCAAATAGGCTTCCTTCTTGTGGGTCCTCGAGATCCAGGAGACTTCGCCGGACAAGGGCTCTCCTCGCTCAACTCGGGGCATGAAATAGTGGCGGAAGAGGGCTACGCTAGGATTGACTCCGACAAAGTTTTCGCAGAGATGTGCGAAAACTGCCATGGTCAGAACGGCGTTGGGGGTGAAGTCAAGGAGGTGGAGGCCATAGGTGTTCATGATGTCGCAGAAGAATTCAGAGAAAGGCGGGCAGAGCCCGCAGTAGAAGAACAAGGCGAAGAAAGCGTATCCATTTGGATATGCGTTGCAAGTGACGGCTGTGAGTACCTTCGTGCGCGGGTGCGCCGGCGTCTCCCCCGACCAGAAAAGGTAGAAGTTCTCCCTCAGCACCTTCGCGACAAGCTTGGGGGGGGGGACCGCCCGCTTCTTCCGCAGCGCCGCGAGCCGCAGCGCCTCGGCCGACTTCTCATTCTTCCCCTTCTCGCCTTTCGGAGCCATGGCAGAAGCGGTGAGGGAGGGCGACGGCGCTGGTGGTGCTGGTGGCGACGAGGGGGGTGGAGCGCTGCTCTCTTTCGGCTGAAGAAGGGGAGCGGCGGAGGTTTTCAAGGAGTAGCAACGGGCGGATGGACGAACTGCCCATGTTTCCCCTGCTTATAAGGAGGGAGGGGGCGGACGTTCCGCATTTCCGAATAAAGAAACTACCCACGATCTCTCCCACGACGCCGCATTAAACGCGTGTCGTTAAGGGAGGGCCCGGTGGATAGGGAGGAAGATGCGGTGTGCCCCGGGCCGCGCGTGCCCGCGCACTGTTTTGGGCCTGGCCCAACAGCGCTTGGCACCGTGTATGGCCCAGGCCCGGGGGCTCCTGTCGGTGTACTAAAGTAGGGGTACCCTAGTATCCCGAACTTGTGCACGGGCAGTCGCAGCGTCCCGCGGCAAGGCTTGCTGGGCGACCGCCAAGGTCCTCCGTGGTTCCTTTGGAGCCATTCAAGAACAAAGTATCCAAGTCAAGGAAACAAGGCCCTGGCAAGAGAAGCTTGCCGGGAAGGCCAACCAAGGCATCTCAAGGAACTTGCCACGACGCACCACGCGCCCCGGCAAGGCCCGGTGAGCGACAAGCTCCCGGAAGCGACAAGATAGCGACCGCGGCAAGATGCTTGCCGCGGCAGGCTTCCACTCAGTACCCGCGCTCCAGCACATACGCCCACGTGTCGCTCTGGGACCCTTCCAGGCGCACGTGGCGGAAGGCTGTGCAGCCAGGGGTACGCGGTGGCAAGCAGCGATGACTAGGTGGCCATCGTGGCGGACGGTGGCGCCCCTGACGGCCCTTTTTGCACTGTTTGGGCGACGGTGATGGGCATTTAATGCTCTTGTCCCCTGCCGTCAGGGTTAGGTATGGAACACTATTCCAACTACCACGCTTTTTACATTTTTACCCTCAACTGTGCTGCCACCTGTCGGTGACCCCTTGAGCATATAAAAGGAGGCCCATGCGCACGTAGGGGAGGGGGGTTAGACATTCGAACACTCTCACGCTCGATCTCGAAGAGGATTGTAGCTTCCAGCGCTCCCGAGCCAAGAACTCAATACAAACCAAAGCATGAGTAGGGTTTTACGCATCCGTGTGGCCTGAACCTGGGTAAACTGCTCGTGTGCCTCGCCTCGATCCGCTCTTTGTGCAATCTCCGCCCCCTGCCGTACCGAAAAGGGGCTACGTCCCCATAGGTGTTCGTCGGTGGATCAGTTTCCCCGACACCTTGTGTGCTATCAAACGTCACAACGTAACTGGGTGATTATAAAGATGCTCTACAGGTGTCTCTGAAGGTGTTTGTGTTGTTGGCATAGATCGAGAATAGGATTTGTCACTCCGAGTGTCCGAGAGGTATCTCTGGGCCCTCTCGGTAATACACATCATAATAAGCCTTGCAAGAAAACGACTAATGAGTTAGTCACGAGATGATGTATTACGGAACGAGTAAAGAGACTTTCCAGTAACGAGATTGAACTAGGTATGATGATACCGACGATCAAATCTCGGGCTAGTAACATATCGATAACAAAGGGAACAACGTATGTTGTCATGCGGTTTGACCGATAAAGATCTTCGTAGAATATGTGGGAACCAATATGAGCATCCAGGTTCCGCTATTGGTTATTGACTGGAGATGAATCTCGGTCATGTGTACATAGTTCTCGAACCCATAGGGTCTGCACGCTTAACGTTCGATGACGATCGACATTAAGAATTTATGAGTTTTGATGTACCGAAGGTAGTTGGGAGTCCCGGATGAGATCACGGACATGACGAGGAGTCTCGGAATGTCCGAGACACAAAGATTGACATATTGGACGGCTATATTCGGACACTGCAAGTGTTCCGGGTGATTTCAGAGAAAAACGGAGTAACGAAGGGGTTACCGGAACCCCCCTGGGGGAGTATTGGGCCATAGTGGGCCATGAGGGAAAGTGAGAGGTGATACGTCTCCAACGTATCTATAATTTTTTATTGTTCCATCCTATTATTTATGAAGTCTTGGATGTGTAATGAGCTTTATCTTACAGTTTTATATCATTTTTGGGACTAACCTACTAACCCAAAGGCCCAGTCCAGATTGCTGTTTTTTGCCTATTTCAGGGTTTTGCACAAAAAGAATATCAAACGGAGTCCAAATGGAATGAAACCTTCCCGAGAGATATTTTTGGAGAAAATCACGCACGGTGAACTTGAGAACCACGTTAGGGGAGATACAGGCTGCCCACGAGGGTGGGGGGCGCGCCCCCCTGCCTCGTGGGGCCCCCGTGACTCCCCCGGTGTCCTCCTTCCTCCTATATAAGTCTACGTACCCCAAAACCATCAGCAACAGAGAGAAAACCCTAATTCCACCGCTGCAACCTTCTGTTCCCGTGAGATCCCATCTTGAAGCATGTTCCGGAGCTCCACCGGAGGGGGATCCATCACGGAGTTCTTCTTCATCATCACCATCGCCCTCATCATGAGTTGTGAGTAGTTTACCACAGACCTTCGGGTCCATAGCTAGTATCTAGATGGCTTCTTCTCTCTCTCTCTGGATCTCAATACAAAGTTCTCCTCGATCTTCGAGGAGATCTATTCGATGTAATCTCTTTTTGCGGTGTGTTTGTCGAGATCCGATGAATTGTGAGTTTATGATCAAGATTATCTATGAGAAATATTTGGTTCTTCTCTGAACTTTTTATGTGTGCTCATAATATCCTTGCAAGTCTCTTTGAATTATTGGCTTGGTTTGGCCTACTAGATCTATAGTTTTTGCAATGGGAGAAGTGCTAGGTTTTGGGTTCAATCTTACAGTGTCCTTTCCCAGTGACAGTAGGGGCAGCAAGGCACGTATAGTATTGTTGCCATCGAGGATAAAAAGATGGGGTTTATATCATATTGCTTGAGTTTATCCCTCTACATCATGTCATCTTGCTTGAGGCATTACTCTGTTCTTATGAACTCAATACACTACATGCATGCTGGATAGCGGTCGATGTGTGGAGTAATAGTAGTAGATGCAGACAGGAGTCGGTCTACTTGTCTCGGACGTGATGCCTATATACAATGATCATGCCTATATAGTCTCATAATTATTTGCGTTTCTATCAATTGCTAGACAGTACTTTGTTTACCCGCCGTAGAATATCGCTATCATGAGAGAAACCACTAGAGAACACTATGGCCCCCGGGTCTATTCTCAACATATCAATCTACATCTACTTTACTTTTACCGCTTTTACTTTTTGTTCTAATAAACAAAAATACCAAAAATATAAACTATCATCTCTATCAGATCTCACTTTCGTAAGTGACCGTAAAGGGATTGACAACCCCTTATCGCGTTGGCTGCAAAGTTCTTATTTGTTTGTGCAGGTGCGAGGGACTCGTGCGTGGTCTCCTACTGGATTGATACCTTGGTTCTCAAAAACTGAGGGAAATACTTACGCTAGTGTGTTGCATCTCCCTTTCCTCTTCGAGGGAATACAACGCAAGCTCGAGAAGTAGCAAGATGAATTTCTGGCGCCGTTGCCGGGGAGGCTTACGCAAAAGTCATATACCAAGTACTTATCACAAACCCTTATCCTTTGCATTACATTATTTGCCTCTCGTTTTCCTCTCCCCCACTTTACCCTTGCCATTTTATTTTCCCTTCTTCTGCCGTGTGTTTATCGTTCGCTTGCTTCTTGTTTGCTTGTATGTGTTGGATTGCTTGCTTGTCACTATGGCTCAGAACAATACCAAATTGTGTGACTTCTCCAATACCAACAACAATGATTTTATTAGCAATCCGATTGCTCCTATTACCGATGCCGAATCTTCTGAGATCAATGCTGCTTTGTTGATTTGTGTGATATGCAAAAGAAAAGGGATACGGATAACGATATTGTTAAATTGAAGTTATTTCTGTTTTCTCTTAGAGATCGTGCTAAAACTTGGTTTTCCTCTTTGCCTAGAAATAGTATTGATTCGTGGAATAAGTGCAAAGATGCTTTTATCTCTAAGTATTTCCCTCCTGCTAAGATCATCTCTCTTAGAAACGATATTATGAATTTTAAGCAACTAGATCATGAGCATGTTCTACAAGCTTGGGAGAGAATGAAATTGATGATACGTAATTGCCCTACACATGGTTTGAATCTATGGATGATTATTTAGAACTTTTGTGCTGACTTGAATTTTGCTTCTAGAAATCTTTTAGATTCGGCCGCAGGAGGCACTTTCATGGAAACTACCTTAGGAGAAGCTACCAAACTCCTAGATAATATTATGGTTAATTATTCTCAATGGCACACCGAAAGATCTACTAGTAAAAAAGTGCATGCTATCGAAGAAATTAGTGTTTTGAGTGGAAAGATGGATGAACTTATGAAATTGTTTGCTGCTAAGAGTGCTTCTTCTGATCCTAATGATATGCCTTTGTCTACTTCGATTGAAAATAACAATGAATCTTTGGATGTGAATTTTGTTGGTAGGAATAATTTTGGTAACAATGCTTATAGAGGGAATTTTAATCCTAGGCCTTTTCCTAATAATTCCTCTAATAATTATGGTAATTCCTACAACAACTCTTATGGAAAGATGCCTTCTGAATTTGAAACTAGTGTTAAGGAGTTTATGATCTCGCAAAAGAATTTCAATGCTATGCTTGAAGATAAATTGCTTAAAATTGATGAATTAGCTAGAAGTGTGAATAGAATTACTCTTGATATTGATTCTTTGAAACTTAGATCTATCCCACCTAAGCATGATATCAATGAGTCTCTCAAAGCCATGAGAATTTCCATTGATGAATGCAAGGAAAGAACCGCTAGGATGGGTGCTAAAAGAGAGGATTATATTAAAGCGTGTTCTTCTAGTTATCATGAAAATAAAGATGAAGATCTGAAAGTTATTGATGTGTCTCCTATTAGATCCTTGTTTTCTAGTATAAATTTTGATGAAGATAGGATGGGAGATGATTCTGCTTTAAGGTGTCCCAATGATTCGAAGTTTTTAGATCTTGATGCTAAAATTACTAAAAGTGGGAGTGAAGAGATTAAAACTTTGCATAGTGATGAACCCACTACTTTGGATTTCAAGGGATTCAATTATGATAATTGCTCTTTGGTTGATTGTATTTCCTTGTTGCAATCCGTACTAAATTATCTGCATGCTTATGGTCAAAATAAATCTTTCACCAAACACATAGTTGATGCTTTGATGCAATCTTATGAAGAAAAACTTGAGTTGGAAGTTTCTATCCCTAGAAAGCTTTATGATGAGTGGGAACCTACTATCAAAATAAAAATAAAATATCATGAATGCTATGCTTTGTGTGATTTGGGTGCAAGTGTCTCCACTATCCAAAAACTTTGTGTGATTTGCTAGGGTTCCATGAACTTGATGATTGTTCTTTAAATTTGCATCTTGCGGATTCCACTATTAAGAAAACCTATGGGACGGATTAATGATGTTCTTATTGTTGCCAATAGGAATTATGTGCCCGTAGATTTCATTGTTCTTGATATAGATTGCAATCCTTCATGTCCTATTATTCTTGGTAGACCTTTCCTTAGAACGATTGGTGCAATTATTGATATGAAGGAAGGAAATATTAGACTCCAATTTCCGTTAAGGAAAGGCATGGAAAATTTTCCTGGAAAGAAAATCAAATTACCATATGAATCTATCATGAGAGCCACTTATGGATTCCTTCCAAAGATGGCAACACCTAGATTTATCTTGTATCGTGCCTAGCTAGGGGCGTAAAATGATAGCGCTTGTTGGGAGGCAACCCAATTATATTTTGTTTTTGATTTTTTGCTGTTAGGGAATAAATATTGCATCTAGCCTCTGTTTAGATGTGGTTTCATGTTTTGTTTAGTGTTTGTGCCAAGTAGAACCTTTGGGAAGATGTGTGTGAAGTTTATGTGGTCTTGCTGTGAAAAACAGAATCGTTAGCGCTCACTAGAATGGTTGTCAGATTTTACCGGAGAGTGCTATTTAGTTGATCCTTTCTGCAGATGATTAATAGACAAATTCCTCACATTTACCAATTTAGTTTGAATTTTTTGGAGTTACAGAAGTATGCGAAACCTGCAGATTACTACAGACTGTTCTGTTTTTGACAGATTCTGTTTTTTCGTGTGTTGTTTGCTTATTTCAATGCATCTATGAGTAATATTTGGAGGTATGAACCATAGATAAGTTGGAATACAGTAGGTTTAACACCAATATAAACAAAGAATGAATTCATTGCAGTACCTTTGAGTACCGGTTTGCTTTCTTATACTAACGGAGCTCATGAGAATTTTGTCTAAGTTTTGTGTTGTGAAGTTTTCAAGTTTTAAGTATTGCTTTGATGGACTATGGAACAAAGAGTAGCAACGGCCTAGCAAAACAGGTCTAGAGACTTATTGAGCATCATGAGTCCCTGTGCGCAAGGGTGCTTAGATCTAAATACTATCCAACGGGAGAATTGCTCAACTGCGGACTGAAGAAAGGGGCCTCCTTTGTATGGCAGAGCATATGGGCAGGAGCCCAAACTTTTAAGAAATGATGTATTTGGAGGGTTGGTGATGGCTTGAAGTTAAACATATGGGAGGACTGCTGGATTCCGAATAGCCCCTCCAGGAAAATTGTGACGCCTCGTGGAAATAGAGTTCTGACTCGTGTCAATGAACTTATTGATCCTATATCTGGGGAATGGGATGAACAGCTCATTAGAGACAACTTATGGCCTTTTCATGCTGATCGGATCTTACAGATTACCTTGCAGCAGGGCGGTACGGAGGACTATGTGGCATGGCACTCGACAAAGTCTGGTAATTTTAGTGTTCGTTCGGCTTACTATACGCAGTGGGAAGAGTCTTATGGTAGTATAAATCCTAGCTCTCTTTCAAGTGCTTCAATCACCCACCCAATTTGGAAGAAGCTATGGGGCCTCAGAGTGCCAGGCAAGGTGAAGATCTTTGTATGGCGGGCACTACATAATGCCATTCCTTCCTTTGGAGTATTGGCAGATCGCCATATGTCGGTGTACTAAAGTAGGGGTACCTTAGTATCCCGAACTTGTGCACGAGCAGTTGCAGCGTCCCGCGGCAAGGCTAGCCAAGCGGCCGCCAAGATCCTCCGTGGTTCCCTTGGAGACGTTCAAGAACAAAGTATCCAAGTCAACGAAACAAGACCCCGGCAAGAGGAGCTTGCCGGGATGGCCGCTCAAGGCACAAAACCACTCAAGGCACAAGACCCTGGCAAGAGGAGCTTGCCGGGAAGGCCAACTAAAGGCACCTCAAGAGAACTTGCCGCGACGCGCCACGCGTCCCGGCAAGGCCCGGTGAGCGACAAGCTCCCGAGCGTGACAAGCTAACTACCGCGGCAAGGCGCTTGGCGCGACAAGCTTCCAGTCAGTACCCACGCTCCAGCTCATCCATCCACGTGTCGCCTTGGGACCCTCCCAGGGGCACGTGGCGAGAGGCTGTGCAGCCAGGGGAACACGGTGGCAAGCTGCGATGACTAAGCTACCGTCGTGGCGAACGGTGGCGCCCCTGACGGCCGCTTTTTGCACTGTTCGGGGCGACGGCGACGGGCATTCAATGCCCTTGTCCCCTGCCGTCAGAGTTAGGTACGGGGCACTGTACAAACACTGTTACAACTACCACTCTTTTTACCTTTTTACCCCCGCCTGCGTTGCCACCTGTCGGTGACCCCTTTGACCTATAAATGGAGGCCCATGCGCAACGTAGAAGGGGTTCGAAACATCGATCACCCTCACTCTCGGTCCTGCCAGCGGTTAGAGCACCCTGTAGCTCTCCTCGCACCCGAGCCAAGAACTCAATAACAAACCAAAGCAGGAGTAGGGTTTTACGCAGCCGTGCGGCCCGAACCTGGGTAAACTGCTCGCGTGCTCGCCTCGATCCGCTCTTTGTGCATCCTCCGTCCCCTGCCATACCGAAAAGGGGCTCCGGTCCCATAGGTGTTCGTGGGCGATCAGTTTCCCCGACATCTTTGGCGCGCCAGGTAGGGGTCGCGTCGAGGTTGTGTGAACCCGGTCCGGCATTCACGCGAGCGAAAATTTCATCAACTTCATCGACTCCATCAACATGCCGCCGAAGAAGAAAGCTTAGGAGGCAGCAGGCCCGTCCGCGTCGATCCCGCCACCGCCGGAGCCAACGGCTAGTGGGGTAGACGCCGGCGGAAGGACGGACGTCGGTGAGGAAACTCACGGCGCCGCCAAGTCCATGGACAAGACGGACGACCGGGTGCATTCCAAGGCCTCGGCGTCCGTACATGCACCGCGCCCATCTTAGGAAGCGCGAGACCGGCAGCGACGTGGTACTCAAGGTACCATTCGCCTGCTGGGCCAAGGTCAAGCTGGCGGATCTCGGGACGCTCAAGGCCAGCATACGCACCAACATGCTGGCACGAGCAAGGCACGGTCGCCGAGACGGGATGCTTCTCCTTCTATCGCAGTTAGAAGTCCGAGCATATCTCGCTCCTCGCACCGCTCGCCGCCGCTACCCGCCACCCCAGCAGAAGCTCTAGCACGAGCTCAACTGCTCCTCGATTTCCCTCCAGCGGCAGACAAGGGCGAAGACTGGAGGGCCACCATCCAAAGTCTCATCGCCTTCACCAACGGCTACACTCCGCAGCAGCCGAGCGCGTCACGGCCGCGGCAAGTCAGCCAGGCGCGGGCCGATGGCGACAAGACTGCCGGGGGTGCAACCACCGTGCACTCGCCGCCAAGGAGGCCAAGATCGCCGGCTCACCGGATTAACATCGACGACGACTCCACTGCGTCGTAGGATCCGCGAGCTCGCCGCGATCAGCGCCAAGTTCTCGACGATCGACAACAAGAGGACGCTCGAACCCGCATCGAGCGTCGGAGAGAAGCGCGGCGACAATCCGACCAGCGCGCTGGGCCCGCTGTTGACATGCAAGCGCCAGGGGGACCAGGCGACCTGCCGTACGCGGCAGGTTGCCCTGCGTTCACTCGTGAGTTGCGGCAAGTCCAGTGGCCCAGCATGAAAAACTTCAAGCCCGACGTACCCGAGAAGTACGACGGCAGGACACACCCATCAGAGTTCCTCAGCATCTACACCATCGCGGTGCAGGCTGCCGGAGGACGAGATGAGAAGATACTCGCCAATAACTTCCCGCTCGTGCTCAAGCCTAACGTCAGATCTTGGCTCATGCACTTGCCGGAGAACTCCATTTCTTCTTGGGCCGACCTGTGCCATCAGTTTGTCGGCGCCTTCACAGGCGGCCACAAGCCCCATGGCCAGGAGAGTGACCTTCACATACTCGCCCAGAAGGAAGGAGAATCCCTGCGTAAGTATATCCAGAGATTCAGCCGCGTCCAGCACAACATCCCAGACGTCCACCCTGCCGCGGTTATCAGCGCGTTCCACCAGAACGTGCGTAACCGCAGGATGAGGGAGGAGATGGCGATGTGCAAGATCCGAGACGTCAGTGAGCTTTATGCCCTGGCCGACAAGTGCGTGCGCGCTGAGGAGGGGAGGAAACTCCCCGGAGAGGATGCAGGAGCTAGGGGATCCGACAGCGAAGATGCCGCCCCGGCAAAGAAAAGCCGGCGGCGGGGCAACAGGAAGAAGAAGAACAAGGAAGTGCTAGTCGTTGAGCAGTCCGGCAAGGAGGCTGGCGCCAAGAAAGCCCAGGCTGGTAGCTCCGGCAAGGAGACTGCCGCGTGCACCAACTGCCAGACTGTGGCTGCCGCCGACAAGCAGGACGGCTCCGACAAGCAATACTGCAAGATCCACCGCACCAAGGGCCACGACCTCCAGAACTGCAAAAGGGTCGAGTACCTCATCGAGCAGCAAAAGGCTGAGTACGAGCGACGCGACAAGGAGAAGGCCCAGGGAGGTGATGGAGGGTCCGGCAAGAAGCGGACATTCAACGGCCGGGGAGGACGCCGCGGCAAGGCCAAGCAGCGGCAAGGAGACAGACCTCCCCGCGGCCGCGACAAGGACGAAGACGACGACGAAGACGAAGACATGGATGATGGAGAGAACAGCGAGCAAGAGTTTCAGAAAGCCACAGAGGTTCTGCGTACTTCCCACCGCCAACTCAAGAAGTGGGTGCGGGAAGTTAATGCAGCAGAGCCACCCGTCGAGTCGCGCAAACTTCTGAAGTGGTCCAGCACGCCTATCATCTTCGATATTGAGGACCACCCTGATCGCACAACTGCGGTCGGGTGCTTGCCGATGTTGGTTTCACCAACCATCCGCAACCTCAAGGTCACCAAGATGTTAGTTGACGGTGGGGCCGGCTTGAACTTGATTTCCTCCGTTGTGGTCCGGAAACTCCAGATCCCCGACAGCGAGCTCGAAGAAACCGGCACATTCCAAGGGATCAACCCGGGAAGGAGCAAGCCGAAGGGGAAGATCACGCTGCCAATGACATTTGGCGGAGAGCTAAACTTCAGGACCGAGAGGATCACCTTTGACGTTGCCGATATTCCATTACCTTACAATGGAATACTCGGCCGTCCAGCGCTCGCCAAGTTCATGGCAGCCTCTCATTATGCCTACAACATGCTCAAGATGCCAGGCCCGATAAGCGTCATCTCTGTCCCTGGCGACAAGAAGGATGCCCTTATCTGCGCCGACAAGATTTACCGGGATGCAGCAGCCGCAACAGACAGCGAGACACTTGCCGCTGAAGCTCCCGGGGGGAAGAAGACGAAGTCCGGCAAGAGCTCTGGGGCCCACTCCGGCAAACTCACCTCTTCGGAGTGCTGCGCTGCCGTCGAGGACGCACCATCGAGCTCCACCGGCAAGTGTAAGAAGACGATGGCAGCTCCACCAGAGACAAAGAAGGTGCCCGCCAAGGAGGACAGCACTGGTGGTACTTTCACCATCAGTGCCACGCTTGACCCTAAATAGGAAAGCGCGCTCATTGCTTTCCTGCGGGCGAACGTCGATGTGTTTGCATGGCAACCATCTGACATCCCCGGTGTTCCCAGGAAAGTGATTGAGCACAAGCTTGCCGTTTGTCCTCACGCGCGCCCCGTCAAGCAAAAAGTTAGGAAACAAGCAATGGAGCGCCAAGAGTTTATCGCAGAAGAAATCAAGAAGCTGGAAGCGGCAGGCCTTGTCAGAGGTGTGCTCCATCCCACGTGGTTGGCCAATCATGTTGTCGTGCGTAAAGCGAATGGGAAGTGGAGGCTTTGTATAGACTTCACTTATGTGAATAAAGCTTGTCCCAAAGATCCATTTCCCTTGCCGCTCATTGACCAGATTGTTGACTCCACTGCCGGATGCGATTTTCTTTCGTTTCTGGATGCATATTCAGGATACCACCAGATCTTTATGGCTGAAGAAGATGAAGAGAAAACCGTATTCATTACTCCATGTGGCACTTATTGCTTCATACGCATGCCTTTCGGACTGAAGAATGCTGGTTCAACGTTTGCAAGGGTAGTCCACACTGCTTTTGAGCCACAAATTCACAGAAATGTGGAAGCTTACATGGATGACATAGTGGTCAAGAGCAAGGACAGAGCAACCCTGATACAAGATTTGGAAGAGACCTTTCCAAATTTGCGCAAGATCCAACTCAAGCTCAACCCCGAGAAGTGCGTGTTTGGAGTCCCCTCCGGCAAGCTTCTCGGGTTCTTCGTTTCTCATAGGGGGATTGAAGCAAACCCCGACAAGATCAAGGCCATCGAGCAAATCGAAGCACCAAAGCGCGTCAAGGATGTGCGAAGGCTTGCCGGCTGTGTGGCTGCTCTTAGCAGGTTTGTCTCTAAGTCTGCAGAACGTGCCCTGCCGTTTTTCAAAATTTTGAAAAAGGCAGGTCCAATGAAATGGACTCCGGAAGCGGAGGCAGTGCTGCAAGACTTGAAGAGGTACCTGTCCTCCACTCCAATACTTGTCGCACCTAAACCTCAAGAGAAGTTGCTGCTGTACCTAGCGGCAACAAATCAAGTGGTTAGTGCTGCGTTAGTAGCGGAGAGGGAGACAGACGATGAGCCAGCAGCCGCGGCAAGCACATCCAGCGATGAGCAGGGGGCTTCCCCGACAAGCTCTGGTCCCAACAAGGACGGATCTGCGCAGATGCAAGAGGAGATACGGAAGAAGATGGTGCAGCGCCCAGTCTACTTTGTCAGCTCCCTTCTGCAGGGGGCTAGGTCAAGGTACTCTGGTGTGCAGAAACTGCTTTTCGGCCTTCTCATGGCCTCGAGGAAGCTGCGCCATTACTTCCAAGCACACGAGATAACAGTTGTCACTCGCTTTCCGCTGAAGAGGATACTGCAAAATCCAGAAGTGACAGGCAGGATCGTCGAGTGGGCACTGGAACTGTCAAGCTTTGGCCTCAAGTTTGAAAGCACTTCAACTATCCAAAGCAGAGCATTGGCAGAATTCATAGCAGAGTGAACGCCAACGCCGGACGAAGAGATTCCAGAGACGAGCATCCCCGTCAAGGAAGCGAGCAAAGAATGGATAATGTACTTTGATGGTGCCTTCTCGCTGCAAGGCGCCGGTGCCGGTGTGCTGCTTGTCGCACCCACCGGAGAGCACCTCAAGTACGTGGTCCAGATGCACTTTCCCAAGGAGCAAGCGACAAACAATACTGCAGAGTATGAGGGTTTGCTTGCCGGTCTCAGGATCGCAGCAGACCTTGGGATCAAGAAGCTAATTGTGAGGGGGGACTCGCAGCTTGTCGTCCGCCAAGTAAACAAGAACTACCAGAGTTCGTTGATGGAAGAACACTTTGAAGTGAGAAAACTTGAAGAACACTTTGAAGGCCTACAGATGGAGCACATTCCAAGAGCTCAGAATGACATCGCAGATGGCCTGTCAAAGTGTGCTGCACTAAAGCTACCTGTGGAACCAGGAATCTTTGTGCTCAAGCTAACTCAACCATCCGTAGCACCATCAACTGAACAGAGCAAGAAGAGGAAGTTGATCTCTGGTGGCTACTTCCCGGCAGAGCTTCCCGAAGCCGCCGCCAACAAGGTCCCCAAGATCAACACTAAGAATGTTGAGGAGCAGTCTGCTCCTGCTAGCCCTAGGGTTTGTACAGTTGAAGCAGGCGCTCCCGACAAGTTTTGCTCTGGCAAGCTTGCCGGGGAACATCAAGCTCCGGCTGAGACACAAGTTCTTGTCATAGAAGCGGATGTTCCCGCAGCAGCAGATGTGCCTTTAGTCCTTGTTGTCGAGCCACAAGCTCCAGCATGGGCGCAGCAGATCGTCCTTTTTCTCCAAACAGGAGAACTTCCCGAAGAACAAGAAGAAGCGGAGAGAGTAACCCGGCAGTCAAGTATGTACAAGTTTGTCGACAACACACTGTACAGAACAAGACTCAACGGTGTGAAATTGAAGTGTATTCCCCGAGAAGATGGACATAAGCTGTTGGCAGAGATACACGGAGGCATATGTGATGTCTACACACGCTTCTTCTCTTGTAGACTATGTTGGGCCTCCAAGCGCAGAGGTTTGTAGGACAGCAGCAATTTCCCTCAAGTGGATGACCTAAGGTTTATCGAACTCAGGGAAGTAGAGGTTGAAGATGGTCTCTCTCAAGCAACCCTGCAACTAAGATACAAGAAGTCTCTTGTGTCCCCAACACACCTAATACACTTGTTAGATGTATAGGTGCACTAGTTCGGCGAAGAGATGTTAAATGGCAAGTGATATGGATGGCAAAACAAAGTAATATAAATCTGTAATAAAAAGTGCAGCAAGCAAACAAGTGGTAAACGTGAGCACAAATGGTATTGCAATGGTGGAAACAAGGCCTAGGCTTCATACTTTCACTAGTGGCAACTCCCAACAACATTAACATAATCGAATCACATGATATTTCCCATAAAACATGCAATGGAGACGCACCCGGAGGTCATTCCTTCGTGGTCAAGAGAGGACGAGAATTATGTAGGGCTACAAAATCACACCTCAAAGTTCGTAGTTCTCAATCTAAGGATTTCCCAATGTCACCGCGGCCATCCAAAGAGAGTCCCACAATCACCACAACATATCTAAAGGATAGTCAAAGACAAGCACCAAGAGACTCTCAATCTTCAATCAACACACAAGAGAGGAAATCACTCATGAAAATATTTTTCTAATCCATGTCCAATAGACCACTGTCACCTTGGTCTCGGGGATTATACTAGATAAAGACAAGTGAGTACATCAATCCAATACATAGAGGAAGGGGAAATATCATGGGATCACCCTAGATTAACATAGCCTATGATCACAACGAAGATCACATCATGGGAGAGAGAATTGACCACATAGCTACTGGTAGAAACCTCAGCCCCAAGGAGGAACTACTCCCGCATCATGGAGGGAGGAAGCAACGTCGATGGAGATGAATCCGGGGGCACTTCCCCGTCCCGGCAGGGTGCCAGCACAGGAATTCTGGTCCCCCGAAGCTTGATGGCGATGGCGGCGGAGATCGGGATTGCGTCTGGAGAAAAGGGGTCTGGAATCAGGGTTTCTGCGACGCGGTGTAAATATATGCCAAAGGGGGTCGCCAGGGGAGCTAAGGGGGGCCCAGGCGCCCCCCCCCCCCGGCACGGCCAGGAGGGGGGCCGCGTGGGCAGGCCGCCTGGAGCCCCAGTGGCCCCCCTCTGGCCCTACTTTGGCCGCAAGGAAGCTTCCGAAACGCTGATTTTTTATATAATTTTCCGGGATTTTTCGGGCAGTTCTCGTAATGGGAAAACCTGAAATACAAAAACAGCAGAAAACAGAAACTGGCACTGGGGTGCACTGAGTTAATAGGTTAGTCCAAATATGATCAAAAGTGTATGGAAGTGTATAAATATCATAGCAATATCACCCAAAAGAGGCATGGAGCAAGCAGAAATTATAGATACGTTTTGGACGTATCAATATGTGGCCACCACATTGGCGCAAGAGCACTTGTCGGCAAAGCGTTCCGACAAGGTTTCTTTTGGCCGACAGCCCTCCAAGATGCAACTGCACAAGTAACCAAGTGTGAAGCGTGCCAGTTCCATTCTAAACAGATACACCAACCAGCTCAAGCTCTCCAGACGATCACTTTGTCCTGGCCGTTTTCAGTCTGGGGGCTCGACATCCTCGGCCCTTTTCCCCGCGCAGCCGGGGGCTTTGAGTTCTTGTACATCGCCATCGACAAGTTCACAAAGTGGCCGAAAGTGGAACCAGTGAGAAAGGTGACCGCACAGTCAGCAGTCAAGTTCTTCAGGTCGATTGTTTGCCGTTTCGGGATCCCTAACAGGATCATCACCGACAACGGCACACAATTCACCAGTCGCACCTTCATGCAATACGTCCAAGATCTTGGCGCCAAGGTCTGCTTCGCTTCTGTTGCTCACCCGAAAAGCAACGGTCAAGCAGAGAGGGCAAACGCTGAAGTGATGCGCGGGCTCAAGACAAGAACTTTCGACAGGCTGCACAAGTGCGGAAGGAACTGGATCGAGGAACTGCCGGTGGTTCTTTGGTCGATCAGGACGACGCCAAATCGAGCCACTGGACAGACACCCTTTGCTCTCGTCTACGGAGCAGAAGCAGTTCTCCCCACGGAACTCGTATACGGGTCACCTCGAGTGCTCGCTTACGATGAGCTCGAGCAAGAGCAGCTGCGACAAGATGACACGCTGCTCCTTGAGGAGGACCGTCTTCAGGCCGCTGTGCGAGCTGCTCGCTACCAGCAAGCTTTGCGTCGCTACCATAGCCGCAAAGTTAAAGCCATAAGCTTCGAGGAAGGCGACCTTGTTCTTCGGCGCATTCAGTCTGCCAAGAATTCCAACAAGTTGACGCCGAAGTGGGAAGGCCCTTATCGGGTGAAGCGAGTCACAAGGCCCGGCGCTGTCCGCCTTGAGACCGAAGATGGCTTGCCGGTGAGCAACTCCTGGAACATCGAGCATCTTCATAAGTTCTACCCATAAGGTGCGGTTGCCGTGATCCGCTCCGGCAACCACCTTTTGTACAAGTCTTGCCGCCGTTGCATGTAATCCTTTGTACAAAGCCGGGCGCAGACCCCGTGCATCAGTAAAGTTTGTGTGCCCCGCACATCTTGTCGTTTCATGCTATATGTTCTTATTGCATGTACTATCTGACACTTTGTGCAGCACCAAATCCCGGTAAGCAATAACGAGCCAAAAAGCTCCATATCTGCATTTTCTCTTCTTTCTTTTCTTCTCAAGGAAAAGCAAGGTTCCATTGCGCACAAGTTTGCCGGGGGGGAAGGAGGAGATGATGGTATGGACCAAGTACCGTTCGAGAAAGTTTGGCCTTGCCGGAAAACAAGTTCAAGAAAGCATTGCCTCGCCGGGAAGCAGTCAACACAAAAGCTAAGTTGCCAAAGTTTGAGCAATCAAATTTTTAAATTTTTAAGTTATCTTCCTTTGACGACCGCGCTTCGTATGGAAAACCTGTGCGCGGAGGAACCAACTCGTAACTAGATGCGCCCTTACTTTGTTTCGAGTTTGCTCAACATCTTAAGTGTGCTACGACTAGTGTCGCGTCCTTACTTTGTTTCCGAGCCCACTCAACAGCTTAAGTGTGCTGCAACTGGTTGCGACAAGGTTTCTTGTCGGTAGCAACACCGCCTGCGGGCTGCTGAAGTTCCGCGCTCAGCGCCCGCGGCAAAGGTGCCTACGCCGGCAAGTTCCCTAAAAGCGTAGGGTAAAAACATACAAAGCAAGGAAGTCAAGTAGAGGAAATAACGTTGCATTAACCATCTAAGATAGAGCTATATTACAAAATGACTTGCCGCAAATCTAATAGACTATTGTTCATAACATGGTTGGCAGCGGCAAGGAGAGAAGAAAGTAAAAAGCCTAGTCAGCGCGGTCGCCTTCAACCCTCTTGATCCCGCCCACCTTGTCCACAATGGGTGCGACAAGGGCCTTGAGCGCCTCCTGGTCGGCGTCGGACGGTAGGGTCCTGAGGACGTTGGTGAGGTTGAGGCCGGGGTTGCGGTACGCTATCTTTATCAGCACCTTCTGGAGGGCCCCCGCGCAGAGCCTGCACGATTCGTCCGCCAGCTGCTTTGGGATCTTCTCCCGGAGTTGCTGGAGGGCCGTCCCCACGCCCTTGAAGAACAGAGTAAGCTTGGCGCTGGCGTGGAGGTTGTCGTCGGTGGAGTACCCGAGGTACTCCGCCCCCAGCTCCGCCAGCTCCTTGTCGATGTCCGCTGCGGCGCAGACAAGACCCTCCGTCCATATCTCGACGTTCCGCCTGAAGTTATTCTGCGAGATGGCGGCACTATCCAGCAACACCTTCTCGGCCCTGAGCTCCTCCTTCAGGGCCGTCTCCCGATCCCTGGCGCCGTCCAGCGTCGTGGTAAGAGTGGACAGCTTCAACTCCAGGTTGGCGATGGAGTCCTTGGCGATGGCGAGCTCCTTGCCCTTCTCGGAGAGATGGACCTGCAGCTCGGAGTGGCTGTGGGCGTCCTTCTCCCTCTCAAGCTTAAGTGCGGCAACCTCCTCGCCGCTCGTCTTGAGGCTGGCCTCCAGTTGGGCCACCCTCACCTCCAACTCCCTCTTGGCGGTCTCGGCAGCTACGGCGGCATCCTTCGCCTCCTGTAGAGCCCCGCCAAGTGATTGCTCGCGCGCGGCAAGCTCGTCCTCATGACTGTCGAGGTCGACCTTCCGCTGCGTCAGCTCACCTTCCCGCCTGGATAGATCCTCGGCGGCAAGCCGCTGCTGCTCCTCCGCTTCAGCCTTCTCCAAGATGAAAGCCTGATGCGCCTCGGCGAGCTGCTCTCGCTCCTCCGCCAAGGATTGGAGAGCTGCTTGGTTGCTAGCTCGGAGCTCTTCTGCCCGCTTCTCCAATTCAACACCTGCCTTGGCGGCCAGAGCCTCTCGGGACTCCAGCTTGGCCTGCCGGGCGCGGTACAAAGACAGAAACCTTCGCAGAAGCCGCTCCTCCTCGGGCTCGCTGCTGCTGCTTAGCGCGTCGACGAACTTCAGTACGGCGGAGGCGAGGACCTCCCCGTCGAAGACCTCTCCCTCGACTGGCGCCCTGGACGAGGACGCCCACGGGAGCTGGATGAAGACACCGTTGCCGGCCTCCAAATAGGCGCCTGGCTCGGCTGTGGCAGTGGAGGGATTGGCAGCCGGCTCAGGGCCGTCAGTGCGACTGCCGGTCCCCTCCTCAGCTGCCGCGCCAGCAGCCTTGGCTGCCTCTTCGGCGGCGGGCTCGTCAGCATCGGCCGCCCCTTCAGTAGCGGCGGCGTCGCCGGTGTTGCCATGCGCGTCCTCCTCGACGGCGACCTCCGTCTCCATGGGCTCGGCTGCGGACGGGTCTGAAGACAGGAAAAGAAGAAACAAACGGTCAAGCAAATATCCAAAAAGAGAAATTCAGAAGAAGAAAAGTCCAAGGGTCTACTGCGCGGGCCTCCTCCTCGGTGGGGTTTCTTGCCGGGGATCTCTCCCTCGGCGGCGTGGTGGAAGCTCCCGCCGGCGGAGGGCCGCTAGCGCCATCCCTTGGCGGGGTGCTCGCCCTTGGCGGAGTGTTCTCCCTTGCCGGGGAGCCTTCCCTTGGCGGTGTGGTCGAGGCGTGCGGCTCGTCGGGGGCGATCTCCTGGCGCTCCTGATGCTGCTGCTCTGCTCCTGCACAAGTCAACAAACAAGACGTCAGCAAGAAAAGAAGAAGCACCCACGCGCGCCCGACAAGCGGAAAGTAAACCACACTTATGTTGGGGGCTGCGCTGGGGGCTGCTCCGAAGAACAGTTGCCGGGTCCGGCAAGCTCGTCTCGGGCGCACCCCCTGCAGTCGCGGCGGGCTCGTCCTCGAGGTCGATCACCGGGACCTTGGCCCTCTTCGCTGCCCTTTGAGCCAGAGTTCTGAAAAAAAGAACAGGTTCAGAGTTAGGCAAAATAGATACAAGACAAGAAAATCAAAGGAAAACAAAGATTGTGAAGACTCACTCTTCTTCCTCCTCGTCGGAGCTCAGCGCGGAGAAGTCAAAATCCGGCTCGCGCGTCCCTGCGCGAGGAGGCGGAGGAGTGGGTCCCCTCGGCCGCTTGGCGGGAGCAGGGGCGGCGGTCTGGGAAGACCCCGCTCCGGTTGTCACCGAGGCGCAAGGGGCGGCAGGAGCAGTGGAGCCAGCCCGGGAAGACCCTCCTCCAGCCGCTGTGGAAGCGCGAGGAATTCCCGTGGCAGCCTTGCTTGCCACGGCGACGCGTGTCGCGCGGTGCTGCGGCTGTTGGCCCGCTTGCCGCCCCGTCACGTCCGCGGCCTTGCGGAGGCGTCTTCTTGGAGCTGGAGGACTTGCTGGTGGTGGCGAGCTGCCCGAGGACGAAGAAGAGGAGCCAATCTCCAGTGAGCCGCTCGAGTCCTCGGCGGGCTCACTGGACGCGGCACCCTGCTCGGTGGGCCCGCTTGATTCGACGCCCGGCTCGATGGGCTCGTTTGTCTCGGCAAGTTGCCCGGCAAGCTCCCCCGCCTTGCGTAGCTCTTCCTCCTCGGTGAGGCTTGTCGCCTCCGCTGCCTCCGCCTCCTCCACCGTGTACCCGAACTCGCCCGCGGCCCTGGCTGCCGCTGCCTCTTCCAGTCTTGTGGCAATATATGCCATCTCCTGGTCAGTGGTGTCGCGGGTGAGGCTTTTCTTCTCGTCGGGATCGACTGCCTGCTCCACCAAGTTGTCGAAGAATGTATGCACGGCTTCGTCAGAAGGCTCTTGCCAAGTGGGCTCGATCCCGTGAGAATCACACAACGGCATTATTGCGCGGATGGCACTGAGCGCAGAGCTGTTGCATAATGGAACTACGCCCGGCGGCAACGTAAACCACTCAGGATGGGCGGAGTCGTACTTGAACAACGCCTGGAGCATCGCGTTGAGCTCCAGCACGGTGAAATTCCAATTGAGGCCCGGGCGTAGCCTCATGATGTCTGCCGCGTTCTCGAACTCCCAAGCAGCCCTCTTCCTATCCTGCAAGGGAGCGATGCAGCGGCGGAGGAAGGCTGCTCCTACTGCACCAACGGTGAGCTTGGCGTGCCTGAGGCGAAGGATTCGGGTAGTGGCAATCTTCAACCTGCTATCCTCCGGGGCCAGATCGCTCCAGTCGTTGCCACGGACTACTACGGCTTGGCGCCGGGAAGTGAATGGCTGCGGGTCATCTTCTACGATCCAACACCAGTTGGCTCTCCACTCATCCCATTTGCCGCGGAGCTCTCCCGTCAAGTACTCTTCCTTCTTATGGGTCCTAGAGATCCAAGAGATTCCGCCAGACAAAGGCGACCCTGCCTCGACTCGGGGCGTGAAGTAATGGCGGAAAAGAGCTACATTGGGGTAGACTCCGACAAAGTTTTCGCACAGATGTGCGAAAACGGCCATGGTCAAGATGGCATTGGGGGTGAAGTCAAGGAGATGAAACCCGTAGGTATTCATGATGTCGCAGAAGAATTCGGAATACGGCGGGCAGAGCCCGCAGTAGAAGAACAGAGCAAAGAAGGCGTAGCCGTTCGGGAACATGTCGCAGGCTACGGCGGGGAGTACCTTGGTGCGCGGATGCGCCTTCGTCTCCCTCGCCCAGAAGAGGTAAAAGGTATCCCTCAGCTCCTCCGCGCTAAGCTTTGGCGGGAAGACCGCCATCTTCTTCCGCATTGCTGCTAGCCGCAGCGCCTCGGCGGACTTCGCGCCGGCCTTCGCGGATTTCCCCTTCTCGCCCTTTGGAGCCATGGCGAGGGTGGGGGAGGTCGATGGCGCTGGTGATGTTGGTGGTGGCGGAGGAAGGATCGCTGCTCTCTTTCGGCCTTCGGGAAGAAGGGGAGCGGCGGGGGTTTCTGAGGATGGAGAAGCAATGAGCGAATGGAAGGAACTGCCCCTGTTTCCCCTGCTTTTAAGGGGAAAGAGGGGGACATTCCGCATTTCCCATTAAAGAAACAGGCCACGATCTCTCCCACGACGCCGCGATTGACGCGTGCCGTTAGGGGAGGGCGCGGTGGATACAGAGTGGGATACGGCGTGCCGCAGGCCGTGCGGGCCCGTGCACTGTTTTGGGCTTGGCCCAACAGCGCTCTGCAGCGTGTCTGGCCCAGGCCCGGGGGCTCCTGTCGGTGTACTAAAGTAGGGGTACCTTAGTATCCCGAACTTGTGCACGAGCAGTTGCAGCGTCCCGCGGCAAGGCTAGCCAAGCGGCCACCAAGATCCTTCGTGGTTCCCTTGGAGCCGTTCAAGAACAAAGTATCCAAGTCAACTAAACAAGACCCCGGCAAGAGGAGCTTGCCGGGATGGCCGCTCAAGGCACAAAACCACTCAAGGCACAAGACCCTGGCAAGAGGAGCTTGCTGGGAAGGCCAACTAAAGGCACCTCAAGAGAACTTGCCGCGACGCGCCACGCGTCCCGGCAAGGCCCGGTGAGCGACAAGCTCCCGAGCGCGACAAGCTAACTACCGCGGCAAGGCGCTTGCCGCGACAAGCTTCCAGTCAGTACCCACGCTCCAGCTCATCCATCCACGTGTCACCCTGGGATCCTCCCAGGGGCACGTGGCGAGATGCTGTGTAGCCAGGGGAACACGGTGGCAAGCTGCGATGACGAAGCTACCGTCGTGGCGAACGGTGGCGCCCCTGACGGCCGCTTTTTGCACTGTTCGGGGCGACGGCGACGGGCATTCAATGCCCTTGTCCCCTGCCATCAGAGTTAGGTACAGCGCACTGTACAAACACTGTTACAACTACCACTCTTTTTACTTTTTTACCCCCGCCTGCGTTGCCACCTGTCGGTGACCCCTTTGACCTATAAAAGGAGGCCCATGCGCAACGTAGAAGGGGTTCGAAACATCGATCACCCTCACGCTCGGTCCTGCTAGCGGTTAGAGCACCCTGTAGCTCTCCTCGCTGTCGAGCCAAGAACTCAATAACAAACCAAAGCAGGAGTAGGGTTTTACGCATCCGTGCGGCCCGAACCTGGGTAAACTGCTCGCGTGCTCGCCTCGATCCGCTCTTTGTGCATCCTCCGCCCCCTGCCGGACTGAAAAGGGGCTCCGGTCCCATAGGTGTTCATGGGCGATCATTTTCCCCGACACCATATCTCAACATCGGCTCAGTGTCCAGTCTGCAAGCTTCATGTGGAGGATGTGGCACATGCGATGTTTGGTTGTGAAAGAGCCGGGCTGATCTGGTCACTCCTTGGTCTCCATGAAATGATACGAAAAGCAAATCTACCAAACAAATCAGGAGCGGAGATCTTGGAGTTCCTCATGTGTGATTCTTCGAACCAACAGAGTTACTTTAATGTGATTGAAATACTAGAGATGATTGATGTTTCCTCTTAGTATATTTGGTGGCAGAGGAGACAAGTGGAAAAAGGAGAGGATGTGCAGAGCCCTGATCGTTCAGCCCAAGCAATATGAGCCATTGCCCTAAATGTTGTTCGAGCGGCAACACAAAAGGCAGATATTCCAAGGACTAACATCTGGAAGAGATCTCTGTTTGGCCAGCTAGTTTTGAATACAGATGCCTCTTTCCTACAAGAAAATTATTCTGGTGCATGCGGTGTAGTTATCCGAGACAACGTAGGTTTCTTTGTCGCGGCCTCCATAGCAAAATTAGAGCATGTGGGAGATGTTGAATCGGCGGAGGCGGCAGCACTTCTGGAGGGATTGAAGCTTGCACGTTCAGTTGGGGCAAACTCTATCGTCGCCCGAGCGGATAACATGACAATTGTGGAGGCAATGGCGAACAATACTGGTCATTCTATGGTGGCTGGACCTATACTGGATGAATGTCTGCAATTATGTGTAGATTTCGGGAAGGTTCTTTTTGAATTTTGTAACAGAGATTCAAATATGGTAGCTCACACGCTAGCTCAGCATGGTCGGGATGATCCGCCGTCTATGTGGTTGGACTCCCCACCTGGTTTTATCTCTGATCTCCTCGCGGAGGATGTAAGCATTACTTAAATTTAATAAAGCTACCTATAAGGCCTTCCCCTCAAAAAAAGAGTAGCAACGGCCTAAGCTTGGGGATGCCCATGCCACCCCAAGTAAAACTCAAGGATAATCAAAAGCCTAAGCTTGGGGATGCCCCGGGAAGGCATCCCCTCTTTTGTCTTCATCCATCGGTAACTATACTTGGAGCTATATTTTTATTCACCACATGATATGTGCTTTGCTTGGAGCGTCTTGTATAATTTGAGTTTTTGCTTGTCAGTTTGTCACAATCATCCTTGCTGGACACACCTATTTGAGAGAGTTAAATATGGCCTAGGAATTGTTAGAACACTCTATGTGCTTCACTTATATCTTTTGAATTGAATAGTGTTTGCTCTAGTGCTTCACTTATATCTTTTAGAGCACGGTGGTGGTAATATTTTGTTGAAATTGTTGAACTCTCATGCTTCACTTATACCTATTTGAGTATTAAAACAACATGGTAATGTGTTTAGGCTAATAAAACTAGTCTTCACATGATAGACATCCAATGTCAATGTAGTAAAAAAATCACACTAAGTGCATTGAATATGATGAGATGTTGGATGCTTGATAATTGTTTTGAGATATGAGGATAGTGATATTAGATTCATGCTAGTGGAGTTATTATGAAATTGAGAAATACTTATGTTAAGGTTAGTAATTCAGGTATCATGCACGTATGGTGAACCGCTAATGTGACGAAGTTAGAGCATGAGATATTTGTAGAGTGCCAACATTTGTGTGGAGGTCGGGGGCGTGCGATGGTTAACTCCTACCAACCTCCCCCCTAGGAGCATGCGTTGATTGCTTTGTTTTGATGACTCGTAGATTTTTGCAACAAGTATATGAGTTCTTATGACTAATGTTGAGTCCATGGATTATACGCACTCTCACCCTTCCACCATTGCTAGCCTCTCTTGTACTGCGCAACTTTCGCCGGTGCCATAAACCCACTATATATCCTTTCTCAAAACAGCCACCATATTATTCCTCAAAAAAGCCACCATACCTACCTATCATGGCATTTCCATAGCCATTCTGAGATATATTGCCATGCAACTTTCCACCGTTCCGTTCATATGACACGCATCATATTGTCATATTGCCATGCATGATCATGTAGTTGACATCGTATTTGTGGCAAAGCCACCATGCATAATTTTTCATACATGTCACTCTTGATTCACTGCACATGCCAGTACACCGCCGGAGGCATTCATGTAGAGTCATACTTGTTGTAGTATCGAGTTGTAATTTCGAGTTGTAATAAAAGTGTGATGATCATCATTATTAGAGCATTGTCCCATGTGAGAAAAGGCCAAAAAATAGAGATGGCCCAAAAAATAGAGAGGGGCTAATAAAAGAAAGAGAAAGCCCCTCCAAAAAATGAGAGAAAAGAGAGAAGGGACAATTGCTACTATCTTTTTCCACACTTGTGCTTCAAAGTAGCACCATGTTCTTCATGATAGAGAGTCTCATGTTTAGTCACTTTCATATACTAGTGGGAATTTTCATTATAGAACTTGGCTTGTATATTCCAACGATGGGCTTCCTCAAATGCCCTAGGTCTTCGTGAGCAAGCAAGTTGGATGCACACCCACTAGCTTCTTTTGTTGAGCTTTCATACATACTTAGCTCTAGTGCATCTGTTGCATGGCAATCCCTACTCACTCACATTGATATCTATTGATGGGCATCTCCATAGCCCATTGATACGCCTAGTCGATGTGAGACTATCTTCCTCCTTTTTGTCTTCTCCACAACCACCACTCTATTCCACATAATGCTATGATCAAGATTATCTATGAGAAATAGTTGGTTCTTCTCTGAACTTTTTATGTGTGCTCATAATATCCTTGCAAGTCTCTTCGAATTATTGGTTTGGTTTGGCCTACTAGATCTATAGTTCTTGAAATGGGAGATGTGCTTGGCTTTGGGTTCAATCTTGCGGTGTCCTTTCCCAGTGACAGTAGGGGCAGCAAGGTATGTATTGTATTGTTGCCATCGAGGATAAAAAGATGGGGTTTATATCATATTGCTTGAGTTTATCCCTCTACATCATATCATCTTGCTTAAGGTGTTACTCTGTTCTTATGAACTCAATACACTAGATGCATGCTGGATAGCGGTCGATGTGTGGAGTAATAGTAGTAGATGCAGGCAGGAATTGGTCTACTTGTCTCGGACGTGATGCCTATATACAATGATCATGCCTAGATAGTCTCATAATTATTCGCTTTTCTATCAATTGCTAGACAGTAATTTGTTTACCCGCCGTAGAATATCGCTATCATGAGAGAAGCCACTAGAGAACACTATCGCCCCCGGGTCTATTCTCAACATATCAATCTACATCTACTTTACTTTTACCGCTTTTACTTTCTGTTCTTATAAACAAAATTACCAAAAATATAAACTATCATCTCTATCAGATCTCACTTTCGTAAGTGACCGTAAAGGGATTGACAACCCCTTATTGCGTTGGCTGCGAAGTTCGTATTTGTTTGTGCAGGTGCGAGGGACTCGCGCGTGGTCTCCTACTGGATTCATACCTTGGTTCTCAAAAACTGAGGGAAATACTTACGCTATTGTGTTGCATCTCCCTTTCCTCTTCGAGGGAATACAACGCAAGCTCGAGAAGTAGCAAGAGGCAGCCCATAGGGGCTGGCCACGCCCCCTCCCTAGGAATCCTAGTTGGACTAGGAGTGGGGGGGAGGCACCCCTCTCCTTCCTTCTTCTCTTCTCCTTCCTTTCCCACTTCTAGTAGGAGCAGGAAAGAGGAGTCCTCCTCCTGCTAGGAGTAGAATTTCTCCTCCCCTTGGCGTGCCCTAGGGACGGCCAACCCTCCCCCTTGTTCCTTTATATACAGGGGAAGGGGCACCCTAGAACACACAAGCAACATTGCTTTAGCCCTGTGTTGTGCCCCCTCCACAGAAACACACCTCGATCATGTCGTTGCAGTGCTTAGGCGAAGCCCTGCGCCGGTAGCTTCATCATCTCCGTCTCCACGCCGTCGTGCTGACGAAACTCTCCTGTGAAGCTCAACTGGATCAAGAGCTCGTGGGACGTCATTGAGCTGAACGTGTGCTGAACGTGGAGGTGCCATACGTTCGGTGCTTGGATCGGTTGGATCGCGAAGACGTTCGACTACATCAACCGCGTCACTAGATGCTTCCGCTTTCGGTCTACGAGGGTAAGTAGACACACTCTCCCCTCTCGTTTCTATGCTTCTAGTAGATAGATCTTGCGTGATCGTAGGAATTTTTTTGAAATACTACGTTCCCAACAATGGCATCATGAGTCAGGTCTATGCGTAGATGATATGCACGAGTAGAACACAATGAGTTGTGGGAGATAATAGCCATACTGCTTACCAGCATGTCATGCTTTGATTCGGCGGTATTGTGAGATGTAGCGGCCCGGACCGACATTATTCGTATGCTTACGCAAGACTGGTTTCACCGTTACTAGCACTCATTGCTTAAAGGTGACTGGCGGGTGTCTGTCTCTCTCACTTTAGTTGAATCGAGTGTGGCTACGCCCGGTCCTTGTGAAGGTTAAAACAGCACATACTTGACGAAAAATCGTTGTGGTTTTTGTATGCGTAGGTAAGAATGGTTCTTGCTAAGCCCGTAGTAGCCACATAAAACTTGCAACAACAAAGTAGAGGACGTCTAACTTGTTTTTGCAAGGCATGTTGTGATGTGATATGGTCAAGACATGATGAGTTATACGTTATTGTATGAGATGATCATATTTTGTAAAGTTATCGGCAACCAGCAGGAGCCTTATGGTTGTCTCTTTATTGTATGAATTGTGAAGGCCATGTAATTGCTTTACTTTATCACTATGAGTTAGCGATAGTAGTAGTAGCAATAGTTGGCGAGACGGCCACGACGCTACGATGAAGATTATGGTGTCTAGCCGGTGACGATGGAGATCATGACGATGCTTTGGAGATGGAGATCAAAAGCACAAGATGATGATGGCCATATCATGTCACATATTTTGATTGCATGTGATGTTTATCTTATTACACTTCTTATTTTGCTTAGAACGATGGTAGCATTATAAGATGATCCCTTACAAAATTTCAAGGTACAAGTGTTCTCCTTGAGTATGCACCGTTGCGAAAGTTCGTCGTGCCGAGACACCACGTGATGATCGGGTGTGATAAGCTCTAGGTTCAAATACAACGGGTGTAAAACAGTTTTGCACATGCAGAATACTCGGGTTAAACTCGACAAGCCTAGCATATACAGACATGGCCTCGGAACACTGGAGACCGAAAGGTCGAGCGTGAATCATATAGTAGATATGATCAACATAAGATGTTCACAATTGAAAACTACTCCATCTCACGTGATGATCGGACATGGTTTAGTTGATTTGGATCACGTGATCATTTAGATGACTGGAGGGATGTCTATCTAGGTGGGAGTTCTTTATTAATATGATTAATTGAACTTTAATTTATCATGAACTTAGTCTTGATAGTTTTTGCATATCTATGTTGTTGTAGATCAATGGCCCGTGCTACCGTTCCCTTGAATTTTAATTCATTCCTAGAGAAAGCTAAGTTGAAATATGATGGTAGCAACTACACGGACTGGGTCCGTAACTTGAGGATTATCCTCATTGCTGCACAGTAGAATTATGTCCTTGAAGCACCGCTAGGTGACAAGCCCCCTCCCGCTAATGTAGACACTTTGAATGTCAGGAAGACGCGGTCTGATGACTACTCGATAGTTCAGTGTGCCATGCTTTACGGCTTAGAACCGGGACTTCAACGACGTTTTGAATGTCATGGAGCATATGAGATGTCCCAAGAGTTGAAGATAATATTTCAAGAAAATGCCCGGATTGAGAGATATGAAGTCTCCAATAAGTTCTATAGCTGCAAGATGGAGGAGAACAATTCTATCAGTGAACACTTGCTCAGAATGTCTGGGTATTATAATCATATGACTCAACTTGGTTGCAAAGTTGACGAAGATAGTGTTATTGATAGAGTTCTTCAATCACTGCCACCAAGCTATAAAGGCTTCGTGATGAACTATAACATGCAAGGGATGCAGAAGACAATTCCCGAGCTCTTTGCTATGCTTAAAGCTGCGGAGGTAGAAATCAAAAAGGACCATCAAGTGTTGATGGTTAACAAGACCACTAGTTTCAAGAAAAAGAGCAAGGGAAAGAAAGGGAACTTCAAGAAGAATAGCAAGACAGTTGCTACTCCCGCGAAGAAACCCAAGTCTGGAGCCAAGCCTGAAATTGAGTGCTTCTACTACAAAGGGACTGGACACTGGAAGCGGAACTGCCCCAAGTATTTAGCGGATAAGAAGGATGGCAAAGTGAACAAAGGTATATTTGATATACATGCTATTGATGTGTACCTTACTAATGCTCGTAGTAGCACCTGGGTATTTGATACTGGTTCGGTTGCTAATATTTGTAACTCGAAACACGGGCTACGGATTAAACAAATATTAGCTAAGGACGAGGTGACGATGCACGTGGGAAATGGTTCCAAAGTCAATGTGATCGCCGTCGGCATGCTACCTCTACATCTACCATCGAGATTAGTTTTAGACCTAAATAATTGTTATTTGGTGCCAGCGTTGAGCATGAACATTATATCTGGATCTTGTTTGTTGCGAGGTGGTTATTCATTTAAATCAGAGAATAATGGTTGTTCTATTTATATGAGTAATATCTTTTATGGTCATGCACCCTTGAAGAGTGGTCTATTCTTGTTAGATCTCGATCATAGTGATACACATATTCATAATATTGAAGCCCAAATATGCAAGGTTAATAATGATAGTGCAACTTATTTGTGGCATTGCCGTTTAGGTCATATTGGTAAAGCGCATGAAGAAAGTCCATACTGATGGACTTTTGGAATCACCTGATTATGAATCACTTGGTACTTGCGAACCATGCCTCATGGGCAAGATGACTAAAACTCCGTTCTCCGGAACAATGGAGCGAGCAACGAATTTGTTGGAAATCATACATACTGATGTATGTGGACCTATGAGTGTTGAAGCTCGCAGCGGGTATCGTTATTTTCTGAACTTCACTGATGATTTGAGCAGATATGGGTATATCTACTTGATGAAACACAAGTTTGAAACATTTGAAAAGTTCAAAGAATTTCAGAGTGAAGTAGAGAATCATCGTAACAAGAAAATCTGATTGTGGAGGCGAATATTTGAGTTATGAGTTTGGTCTTCATTTGAAACAATGTGGACTAGTTTCATATCTCACGCCAAGCGGAACACCACAGCGTAATGGTGTGTCCGAACGTCGTAACCGTACTTTATTAGATATGGTGCGATCTATGATGTCTCTTACTAATTTACCACTATCGTTTTGGGGTTATGCTTTAGAGACAGCTGCATTCACGTTAAATAGGGCACCATCTAAATCCGTTGAGACGACACCTTATGAACAGTGGTTTGGCAAGAAACCAAAGTTGTCGTTTCTTAAAGTTTGGGGCTGCGATGCTTATGTGAAAAAGCTTCAACCTGATAAGCTCGAACCCAAGTCGGAGAAATGTGTATTCATATGATACCCAAAGGAGACTGTTGGGTACTGATACGTTCCAAACGTATCCATAATTTTTGCATGTGCCATGTTTGTTTTGCATCATTGTCTCATGTTTATATCAAAGTTTTCTATCTTTTTAGGCATTTATTGGACTAACCTACTAATGGTTGCAAAAGTGCACAATGTTCTTGTTTTACACTTTATTGTGTAGGAATTACTTGGAAATTGACAAAAACACAAAAGGAGTCGTATTGGAGTAGGACTCTGACTTTCCTGAAATCTGTCTGAGAACGTTTTTATAAGATGGTCACGTTCCGGCCCGAAGACGACGTCAAACGGAAAAAGCCTAGTTGCGAAAGTTGTGGGGAATTTCGAGAGGATGCTTCTGGATATAAAATTCGTCCAAATCGGATTTCGGACGGCCGAGAAAATCCCGTTTTACTGAAGCCCAAAATCTGATGACGGGAATCCGAGAGTCTATATAAAGAGAGGAAACCTAGGTCACCAGGGGCCACGAATTTTTCTCCTCCCAAGCCGCCGTCTTGGAGGGGAGGACCAGCACCATTGCAGCACCATCCACAAGGAAGAAGGGGGGGCCAAGGAGCCACTGCCCCCTAGGGCCGCCGCCGCCCCGGAGGGCTGCCGCCGGCCGTCTCCTCCTCTCCGGGCTACACCTCTCCATCAACACCAACATCAAGCTCCTCCTCACCATGTCCATGTGTGAGTTGTCTTCTCCGGGGCTGAGGGCTTGTACGTGTAGCTATGTGGTCAATTCTCTCTCCCATGATGTTATCTGCGTTGTGATCATAGGCTATGTTAATCTAGGGTGATCCCATGATACTTCCCCTTCCTCTATGTATTGGATTGATGTACTCACTTGTCTTTATCTAGTATAATCCCCGAGACCAAGGTGACAGCGGTCTATTGGACATGGATTAGAAGAATATTTTCATGAGTGATTTCCTCTTTTGTGTGTTGATTGAAGATTGAGAGTCTCTTGGTGCTTGTCTTTGACTATCCTTGAGATATGTTGTGGTGATTGTGGTACTCTCTTTGGATGGCCGCGGTGACATTGGGAAATCCATAGATTGAGAACTACGAACTTTGAGGTGTGCTTTTGTAGCCCTACATAATTCTCGTCCTCTCTTGACCACAAAGGAATGACCTCCGGGTGCGTCTCCATTGCATGTTTTATGGGAAATATCATGTGATTAGATTATGTAAATGTTGTTGGGAGTTGCCACTAGTGAAAGTATGATCCCTAGGCCTTGTTTTCATCAATTGAACACCGTTTACTTTCAGTTTTGTTACATGTTTGCTTGCTGCCATTTTTATTTCAGATTTACAAATAAATCTTTTGCCATCCATATCACTTGCCATTTAACATCTCTTCGCCGAACTAGTGCACCTATACATCTGACAAGTGTATTAGGTGTGTTGGGGACACAAGAGACTTCTTGTATCTTGATTGCAGGGTTGCTTGAAAGGGGTACGTTCAACCTCCACTTCCCTGAGTTCGACAAACCTTGGGTTACTCACTTAAGGGAAATTTGCTGTTGTCCTACAAACCTCTGCTCTTGGAGGCCCAACATTGTCTACAAGAATAGAAGCGTGTAGTAGACATCAGGTACACATTCTATCACATATCTGACGGCAAGATATTCGTTGCTAAGAATGAATCCTTTCTAGAGAAGGAGTTTCTCTCGAAAGAAGTGAGTGGGAGGAAAGTAGACTTGATGAGGCAATCGTACCTTCTCCCGAATTGGAAAGTAGCACATCACAGAAATTAGTTCCAGTGATTCCTACACCAGTTAGCGAGGAAGCTAATGATGATGATCATGAAACTTCGGATCAAGTTACTATTGAACCTCGTATGTCAACCAGAGTACGTTCCGCACCAGAGTGGTACGGCAACCTAGTTCTGTGTAATGCCCAGGATGGAGTTATACCTCCTACGTGTCGAGGCACGACTTAAAGGCATAAGTCCATCCTAGAATGATCTCAAGTTTGGTAATCTTTGCACAACTCATGTAAAAGAGGGAATTGTAAACATAAATAGTTGGCTTACACTCGCCACGTCACACAATTACAATTCATGTCTCAATCATCATACATTAAGAATATCACAACCCTCTAAGGGCAAACCCAAATGTCAAGATACCAAACTTAAATAAATAAACCACAGGCGGATCGAATCCTAGTAGAAGTCTCCACTACTGATCATCCGGATAACGAACATAGTAACGACTACGCTCCTCGTCGTACTCCCAATCCAGCTCAGTGCCATCACCTGGATAGCTCACAACTAGACCTGCATCTGGTGTGGTGAAGTAACTGTGAGCCACAGAGGACTCAGCAATCCCGTTCCCGGGTAACAAGACTATTCAAGCCTTGGGAGAGGAAAGGCTGAAGAAAAGAATAAGTGTCTGCAGCAGCAACTAGCAACTAGCTTACGTGAGTGAGAGCGAGAAGAGAAAGCCTCGAACGAGAAGTGATCACGAAGTGATCCTAGCTACAAGCTCATCAAACATAACCCCTCCGTGTTCAACTCCCGAATCCCTATTCGGAAATTGACGGTCACGGAACACACGCTGGTAGTGTATTAGAAACATTGTGTCAAGTTATCTACAACCGGATATTAACAAGCTCCCATCTGCCACATAACCGCGGGCACGGCTTTCGAAAGTTCAAAACCCTGCAGGGGTGTTCCAACTTGACCCATTACAAGCCCACGATCCGCGGAGTCGCAACTCCAAAGTGGGATGACCCGAGTATCCTCGGAATCCCGTGCTCAAGATACACCGAGCTAAGGTAAGGCTAATCCAGCAAATCCTCCCGGTGTGCCGACACCCTGATAGTAGCCGAGCGTATCTAGTCTCAGGCCACGACCGGATGAGCACAGTGTACAGTGGCCGAAATACCCAAGTTGCCAAGGGGGGCCCCGCACACGACTCTTGTTTGGACCAACACTCAAATCGAGCACTGGCCCAGGGGGGTTGAATTAATTAAGCCTCGGGTTAATTACTCCCTCGGAAAGTTTTAGTTGTTTAGGCGAATAGTACCAATGTTGGGACTTGCTGGAAAAGACTTAGCACTTAGCGGTTTATCGAGGGGGTCCCATACACCCCAACCGTGTTAGGAACGCATAATCAAGGAACATAACACCGGTTTATACGGTTCCTAATGGCATGAGTGGAACAAATCACCAAGCAAAAGGCTTAGCCTTCGACCCTTGCCAATATATAGATGATTTCAATTTAAGCATTTATATAGTGTGATAAAACCCAACCAAGCTTCAACATGAAGCAAGCATCTTCGATCTTCACCTGCAACTAGCAATGCTATAAGAAGGGCTGAGCGAAGCGTACTTAGCCAAGCAACGGTTTGCATAGGTAGGTTGGTTAAACAGGGCAATGGTTACAAGTAGGAGGCTGACAAGAAGATCATGGGCATCGAGGCAAAACTATAGAGCGGAACTACTAGCAATAGGCAAAGATAGTAATGTTATCGGGGTTCGGTCATCTTGCCTGAAGAGAAGTCGTTCGGATCGTAAGAAGGGTCCTCGTGCTCAACCTCGTTGGAAACCTCGTGCTCGTACTCGTACCCTGCTTCCGGCTCTAAACAAAACAATCACACCAAGCACAAATCAACAAGATGCAATGCGCACTCGAATAAGATGGATGCATGATGGATGCACTAAGGATGCACAAAGAGCACGGAAAAATAGCACTCAAGCAAAACACCTCAAAACATGATAACAATATGATATTATGAATCTACACAGAAAATCAATCAAGTTTCATATAAGATTCGCTGAAATCGGAGTTACGGGCTAAAAGTTATGCCCGAAACAAGAAATGAGCGAAAGCTAAAAATTACAGCAACATAGCAACTTCGGAGCACAAAATAATTAAGCTACAGCACTCAAACAACATGGCAAAGGACATGGACACAAACTAGACATATACTACAGCAACTAAGTCCAAAGGTGCACCCCCAAAGGAGTCACGGTTTAATAGCAATGAGCTCGGACATATTGAACTTGACAATAAAATTCTGGCAGCAGGATTTTATTGAAACTTTGGAGCAAAAGATAAACATGCTACAGCCACTTATATAGGCATGTGATAACATGAATGGAAAGCCAACAATATATACTACAAGGAACAATCAAGATCCACTCAAAATCTATCATGGTTTGTCCTAGAGCAGCAAGCAAACATGGCATCGGAACGTTACAGATTTCAGACTTAGTGAAAAACCACTAAGTCCTAAAACAGCAATTTCATCATGGCATCTAAAAGAGCAAGTTTAAGTCACCTCGAAACTAAACATGGCAAGAGGTAAGCACCTCATCAAAGTACACATGATGGTGATTCTGAAACACACAAGCATGCATCATGGAGATAAACACAACGATAGCAATGAGCTCAACAAGATGGCATTTCATAACAAGTGTAACAACATCACAGCCACATGGCACTTTGCAACGATGATAAACATGGCAAGAATAAATCTATCATGCAACCTATCACAACCAACATGTAGAGCATGACAAGACGAACACGTGGACATGTCATTTGCATCATTCGGACAAACAAGCTAAAAGATATCACATGGCAAAGATGGCATAAAAACATCACATAACAGCAGTTTATATCACGATGCACTTTTGCAACAGCAAAACAAGCACCTAGATGACTTCTAACATGCATGGCACAAAAAGATAAAACGTAGTGCACGATCCCACGAGCGTCTGGACATGCTATAAGCGCGAATCGGACAAACACACACAAAGTTAGAGCAGTTCTAATAATGCATCAGACAATAAAATTACAGGGACTTAGAGATATTGACTAGGGAAAAAAACACAAGAGCGCAACATAGTTAACCAGCGCACGGGGCAAGAGATAGGCGGGCCTCACCGAAGTGGGACTGGCCCAGGCGGCGGGGTGGACGGATCGGCCCTAGGGTTCGGCCCACTAGGTCAGATCTGGCCCAGGAGGGGGTCGTCGCTCGGCCCAGCACGGGAGGAGATCGGGATCGGGAGCCTCCCGCTCCGATCCGATCGCAACAGCGGCGGCGCCCGACAAGGGGTCGGCGGGAGATGGCCGGAGGGGTGGCCGGGCGCGGTGGCGACGGCGGTGCCGGCCGGCGGCGGGGACGAGGCGGGGCCGGCGGGAGATGGCCGGCCGGAGGTGGTGCGGTGCGCCCGGCTGCGGCGAGGCGGGCGCCGGCGGCGGGGAAGGCGATGCTTCGGGCGGCGAAGGCGCGCAGGCTCGCGCGGGCCGGCCTCGGGCCCTGCGGGCCGCGGCGGCGCGGTGGAACCGGCTGCCCGGGGCGGACACGTGGCAGCCTGCGGTTGGTCGGGCGGCGGCGGGCGGACGCGTCCGGTCCGTCCGGACGTGTCCGGCGGCGGTGGAGGAGGTGGGACTAGGGTTTCGTCCGAAAAATGGGCGTGGGGGACGTTTTTATAGGCCCAAGGAGCTAGGAGACTTCAAATGGAGTGCGGTTTTCGGCCACCGGATCAGATTTTGATGGCCTAGATGATAGGAGTGGCTAGGAGTGGTTGGTGGACTGTTGGAGGGGTGTTTTGGGCCTCAAAGTGGAGGCACTTTGAGCCCACACGGATAACTGTTGGAGGAGCAAACCGACTCGAAACGCGACGAGATTTGACAGGCGGGTTACACATACCAAAACAACAACACACGACAAGTCTCGCGCCAAACCGGTAACGTTACACGGCCAAACACCAAAGTAGGCCTACGGGATGTCACGGACACGTGAGGGAGCTCCGGAACGCGAAACGGACAACGGGAAGGAACGCGTGGAACCGGATGCAACCGACAACACAAATGCAATGCGATGCACAAGTGTACATGATATGAATGAACGCCACGCACGCACACAACAAAAGACGAAAACCCGAAAGACAAGGAACCCGGAATGGAAATAGATGAAGCCGGAGATATATTATATACCCAAAAGGGAAAGTATTACATCCGGGGCATTACAAATTCTCCTCTACTACAAAAAGATCTCGTCCCGAGATCTAGGACTGGAAAAAGGAAGGGTACTCGAAACGAAGATGATCTTCTCGTTCCCAGGTAGCTTCTCGGTCGGTGTGATGTGACCACTTGACTTTCAAGAATTTGATGGACTTGTTGCGGGTCTTGCGTTCGGTTTCTTCGAGAATAGCAACTGGATGCTCTCGGTAGGACAGGTCTTGTTGAAGATCAATCTCTTCAAACGGAATCATGCGCTCAGGTGCCTTGAAGCATTTGCGGAGTTGAGACACATGGAACACATCATGAACATTGGCGAAGTTTGAAGGGAGCTCAAGTTGATAGGCTAGGTCGCCTCTCTTGTCAATAATCTTGAAAGGCCCGACGTATCTAGGAGCAAGCTTTCCTTTGATACCGAATCTTTGGGTGCCTTTCATTGGAGACACACGGAGATAGACATGATCACCGATGTTGAAGGCCAAATCACGATGCTTGCCGTCATAGTAGCTCTTCTGGCGCGACTGAGCGGCCTTGAGATTCTCGTGTATGACTTTGCACATATCTTCGGCTTCTGAGATCAAGTCATTGCCAAGAAGTTGACGTTCGCCTGTTTCAGACCAGTTGAGAGGGGTACGGCACTTTCTGCCATAGAGGATTTCAAACGGTGCTTTTCCTGCACTTGCTTGAAAGCTGTTGTTGTAAGAGAACTCGGCAAATGGAAGGCAGTCTTCCCATTTCATGCCAAAGGAGATGACACAGGCTCTGAGCATATCTTCTAGAATCTGATTCACACGCTCGACTTGACCACTAGTCTGAGGGTGAAAAGCAGTGCTGAACCTGATCTTAGTGCCCATGGTGGACTGAAAGGAGTCCCAGAACCTTGATGTGAACAAGCTTCCACGGTCTGAGGATATAACTTGAGGAATGCCATGTAGGGACACAATTCTGGAAGTGTACAGCTCTGCCAATTGAGCTGCATTGATGGATTCTTTGACTGGAAGAAAGTGAGCGACTTTGGTAAGCTTGTCAATCACCACAAAGATAGCTTCATTTCCTCGCTTGGATTTAGGAAAGCCAGTGACGAAGTCCATTTCAATGTGGTCGAACTTCCACTCGGGAATAGGAAGAGGTTGGAGAAGACCGGCTGGACGTTGATGTTCTGCTTTCACTCTTCTGCAAACATCACATTCGTTCACGAATTGGGCAATCTCCCTTTTCATGCGTGTCCACCAGTACGACTGCTTGAGGTCTTGGTACATCTTGGAACTGCCAGGATGAATGGAAAGGAGAGAATCATGTGCTTCTTCCATTATGAGCTTTCGGAGATCACCTTTGGGAACAATGAGTCTGTCCTCGAAAAATAAGGTATCTCCCTCATCAACACGGAAGCACTTGTATTTCGGAATGCCCTTAGCAATAGCATGTTTCACCTTCTTCACCATGGTATCACTGAGTTGGGCCTCACGGACTTGATCTTCCAAGGTAGGAGCAACTTGAAGATTTGTAAGAAAACCCTACGGAATAACTTGGAGGTTGAGTTTCCTGAATGCTTCACAAAGCTCAGGCTGGTACGGCTTGATAAGAAGGCTGTTGCAATATGCCTTTCTGCTCAAAGCATCTGCAATCACATTCGCCTTGCCAGGAGTGTATTCAATGCTGGGATTGTACTCTTGGATCATTTCAACCCAACGAGTCTGGCGGAGGTTCAGATGCGGCTGTGTGAAGATGTACTTCAAGCTCTTGTGATCGGTGAAGATGTCGACCTTTCTGCCCAACAACAGATGTCTCCACGTAATCAGAGCATGTACCACAGCTGCTAGCTCTAGATCATGTGTGGGATAGTTCTTCTCACTTGGCTTTAGCTGACGAGAAGTGTATGCCACAATTCTCTTATCTTGCATAAGCACACCACCAAGACCTTGAAGAGAAGCATCACAGAATACTTCATAGGGCTTGGATTCATCTGGAGGAGTCAGAACTGGAGCAGAGACAAGCTTTTCTTTGAGGGTTTTGAATGCCACTTCACACTCTGGAGACCAAAAGTATTTGACATTCTTCTGAAGCAGGTTGGAAAGAGGCTTGGCAATCTTGGAGAAGTTCTCAACGAACCTTCTGCAATAGCTGGCAAGACCCAGAAAACTGCGGAGCTGCTTGACGTTTTGAGGAGCTTCCCAGTTGACAATTGCTTCAACTTTCTCGGGATTAACCGCAATACCGTCAGCTGAGATGATGTGGCCCAGGTACAAAACCTTATCGAGCCAAAACTCGCACTTGGAGAACTTGGCATAGAATTTATGCTCTCGGAGTCGATCAAGAACCAGACGTAAGTGCTTTTCGTGATCTTCTTCATTCTTGGAAAACACCAGAATATCATCCAGATACACAAGCACAAATTCGCCAGTATAGGGGTTGAAGATGTAATGCATCATCCTCGAAAAGGTAGGAGGAGCATTGGCGAGACCAAAGGACATGACGGTATACTCGTATGAACCGTAGCTCGTTCTGAAGGCCGTCTTGGGAATGTCTTCCTCGCGAATGCGAATTTGATGATAGCCCATTCGGAGGTCAAGCTTAGAGAACACTTTAGCTCCTTTGAGCTGCTCGAAGAGTTCGTTGATGTTGGGAAGCGGATACTTGTTCTTTATTGTCTTCTTGTTCAATGGCCGGTAATCAACACAGAGACGCTCCGTGCCATCTTTCTTCTTGACAAATAAGACACCACAGCCCCACGGAGACGTACTAGGCCTGATGAGACCCATACTCTCCTGTTTATCAAGCTGCTTCTTCAATTCCTTCAATTCATCCGGAGAGAGCTTGTACGGACGCCGGCATGCTGGCTCAGTACCCGGCTCGAGTTCAATGACAAATTCCACCATACGGTGTGGAGGCATGCCTGGAAGTTCTTCAGGAAAGACGTCTTGATATTCGTTCACCACCGGAATTTGAGATATGGCATTAATTTCGCCCTTATCATTGAGAGAGAAAAGCCTGATAGTGTTATCCCTGGAGGCAAAGATAATCACATCTTCATCAGGATGAGTCATCTTGACTTCTTTCTGTGCACAATCAATATGAGCATCGTGCTGAGAAAGCCAATCCATTCCGAGGATGAGGTCAATGTCATAATTACCAAGAACCACCGGATTAGCCAGAAATCGATAATCACCCATGCGAATAGACACATTCGGAACAAAGTTGTTGGAGTTCATGAGCAAACCCGGAGAAAGCACAGACATCGGACTCGGCAAAGCTTGCAATGGCATATCATGTGACAAAGCAAAAGGTCTTGACATGAAAGAATGTGAAGCACCTGAATCGAACAAAACTTTAGCAGGTATAGAGTTCACTGAGTGGTTACCCAAAATGACATCAGAAGAATTCTCCGCTTCAGCTGCACTCATCAGATTGACCCTTGCAGACTTTGGATCATGCTTGACAATCGCTGTACTGACAGGCGGAGGAGGAGGAAGGCGCTTCGGATTCGGACATCTGTTGGCATAGTGACCCTTCTGGCCACATCTGTTGCACACCACTTCTGAGAGAGGACGGAAATGAGAACCACTTGACTTGGAGCCTTGAGACTGAAACTGCTTCTTCGACTGGTTGCTCGGGTTGGGTGGGTGGGAGAAACCACGTCCACCAGAGTTCTTGTTGTTGGAGTTGTTGTATGGAGCTCGAATCACTGGAGGAGGAGGAAGCCAGAATTTCTGATGCTTCGAGACCATCTGAGACGATGAGGAAGAGTGAACGGCATCTCGAATTCTCTTCTTAGAAGCCTCCATCTTAAGCTGAGCTGCTTCTTGTTTCAAAGCCATGTTATAGAATTTTTCGAATTCATCCGGCTCGAACAAGGTGAGAGCAAGTTGAAGTTCATCTTTGAGACCTCCACGGAACTGGTAGATTTTGCTCTTGGCATCAGGAATGTCTTGCTTAGCATAGCGGGCGAGGTTTTGAAACTTGACATTATACTGATAGACTGTCATAGAGCCCTGCTTCAGGTTGCGGAATTGCTCACGCATACCCTCGATGACGCTTGTAGGAATGTGGTGAGAGCGAAAGTCCTTGCAGAAATTCTCCCAAGAGATCACTTGACCTGGCCTGGAGTCTTTGTACTGCTGCCACCAGTCAGCTGCTTGATCTTTCAGTTGGAAGGCTGCAAACTTCACATAATCATCTTCCTTCACGTTACTGCACTCAAAATGCTTCTTTATGTCGGTTAACCAATCTTCAGCATCAAGAGGGTCGACACAGTAACTGAAAGCTTTAGGATTGTTGGCCAAGAACTGGTTGAGAGTAGCATGGTGCTGCTGGTTGAAGAAGTTGCCTTGGTTCCCTGGAACACCCTGATTAGCTTGATTAGCTTGCATCTGCTGCATCATCTGCATCAACAACTGGGTGTTCTGAGCTGTAGTCTGCATAATCGCTCTCCAAGCCTCAGGCGGAGGAGGAGGGGAACGAGGACGATCTGGGACCTCTTCACCCTCTGGGTTAGCATTGGGAACCTTTTTCGGAGCCATCCTGAAAGAGATGACCACGAATCAGCAATTGATTGACAGAAGGTATAAGCTGAATCAATGGCATGAATTGCAACAAGTCTTCACAATAATCATTCGAACAATAAGAACGAATGAAATCATTCGAACAAGAGGAATGAATGAAATTCTCAGTTAAATGATAACATCAGTCTTCACGAGAAGCCACATAGGGGACAAAAGGATAAAATAAGAAAACAACAAGGTACAGACGGGAACAAACACAAGATAGGAGCTTCGTTCTAACATCTTTGTGCTGAAAGCATATGAACGCATTACGAAAAGGTTTTGCAATCCCCGGATCAGCATAGCCAAGGATCCTTTAAGATGCAACTCCTGATAGTAACATCGGTCATAAACCACTTCACTCAATGTAGAACCCCGAACTCACTAACCTGCATCCGTTGGAAGAATGCCTACGATCTACTGGATAAACCCACCTATAGATTTCCGAAAGATTCCAGTTATGCAATCAGGTGTTGGGGATACACGGGAAGCACCGCGCAATCAACTCTAAACCTACATCCAGGTGTATCCATCCTTCAACACATAACCAGTCTTTCTCGGAAACTGTGTACCTCGGACCTTCGAAAAGCATCCACTATAACAAGCTATGGCAATACTCCCGAACTACCTCCCCAGTACTGGGTGATGTCGGGGTTATCTTGCCACTGGCCGTATAGGAGAGATTTTCGATGTCGGCCGTCTTAAGTATTTAGTACTGCCGCGATATGCTTGTGACGACAATACCCCGAAGCTCAACTCCCCGGGACACTGCCACAACCCCTAATGTCAGGAGGCATCGAGAACAATATCCTCGTCACAAGAACATCGAAACAATCCCAGAATACTCGCGGGATTCCTAAAAAAAAATTGTGCAATTTTTGAAAGTAGGAGAGACAAGAGTAGTCGTCAGGAGTCCTCACCAGAGAGAAAGGGGATGAGAAGCAAAGAAATCCTACTCTCCGATATAATATAGGACTCAAAAAGTTTTTCAGTGTGTGCCTAGACTCGACCGTCAACGATTCGATCAAACGGTGGGGGCTCCTAGGTCGGAGAAGGCTCTGAATACCAACTTGTAATGCCCAGGATGGAGTTATACCTCCTACGTGTCGAGGCACGACTTAAAGGCATAAGTCCATCCTAGAATGATCTCAAGTTTGGTAATCTTTGCACAACTCATGTAAAAGAGGGGATTGTAAACATAAATAGTTGGCTTACACTCGCCACGTCACACAATTACAATTCATGTCTCAATCATCATACATTAAGAATATCACAACCCTCTAAGGGCAAACCCAAATGTCAAGATACCAAACTTAAATAAATAAACCACAGGCGGATCGAATCCTAGTAGAAGTCTCCACTACTGATCATCCGGATAACGAACATAGTAATGACTACGCTCCTCGTCGTACTCCCAATCCAGCTCGGTGCCATCACCTGGATAGCTCACAACTAGACCTGCATCTGGTGTGGTGAAGTAACTGTGAGCCACAGAGGACTTAGCAATCCCATTCCCGGGTAACAAGACTATTCAAGCCTTGGGAGAGGAAAGGCTGAAGAAAAGAATAAGTGTCTGCAGCAGCAACTAGCAACTAGCTTACGTGAGTGAGAGCGAGAAGAGAAAGCCTCGAACGAGAAGTGATCATGAAGTGATCCTAGCTACAAGCTCATCAAACATAACTCCTCCGTGTTCAACTCCCGAATCCCTATTCGGAAATTGACGGTCACGGAACACACGCTGGTAGTGTATTAGAAACATTGTGTCAAGTTATCTACAACCGGATATTAACAAGCTCCCATCTGCCACATAACCGCGGGCACGGCTTTTGAAAGTTCAAAACCCTACAGGGGTGTTCCAACTTGACCCATTACAAGCCCACGATCCGCGGAGTCGCAACTCCAAAGTGGGATGACCCGAGTATCCTCGGAATCCCGTGCTCAAGATATACCGAGCTAAGGTAAGGCTAATCCAGCAAATCCTCCCGGCGTGCCGACACCCTGATAGTAGCCGCGCGTATCTAGTCTCAGGCCACGACCGGATGAGCACAGCGTACAGTGGCCGAAATACCCAAGTTGCCAAGGGGGGCCCCGCACACGACTCTAGTTTGGACTAACACTCAAATCGAGCACTCGCCCAGGGGGGTTGAATTAATTAAGCCTCGGGTTAATTACTCCCTCGGAAAGTTTCAGTTGTTTAGGCGAATAGTACCAATGTTGGGACTTGCTGGAAAAGACTTAGCACTTAGCGGTTTATCGAGGGGGTCCCATACACCCCAACCGTGTTAGGAACGCATAATCAAGGAACATAACACCGGTTTATACGGTTCCTAACGGCATGAGTGGAACAAATCACCAAGCAAAAGGCTTAGCCTTCCACCCTTGCCAATATATAGATGATTTCAATTTAAGCATTTATATAGTGTGATAAAACCCAACCAAGCTTCAACATGAAGCAAGCATCTTCGATCTTCACCTGCAACTAGCAATGCTATAAGAAGGGCTGAGCGAAGCGTACTTAGCCAAGCAACGGTTTGCATAGGTAGGTTGGTTAAACAGGGCAATGGTTACAAGTAGGAGGCTGACAAGAAGATCATGGGCATCGAGGCAAAACTATAGAGCGGAACTACTAGCAATAGGCAAAGATAGTAATGTTATCGGGGTTCGGTCATCTTGCCTGAAGAGAAGTCGTTCGGATCGTAAGAAGGGTCCTCGTGCTCAACCTCGTTGGAAACCTCGTGCTCATACTCGTACCCAGCTTCCGGCTCTAAACAAAACAATCACACCAAGCACAAATCAACAAGATGCAATGCGCACTCGAATAAGATGGATGCATGATGGATGCACTAAGGATGCACAAAGAGCACGGAAAAATAGCACTCAAGCAAAACACCTCAAAACATGATAACAATATGATATTATGAATCTACACAGAAAATCAATCAAGTTTCATATAAGATTCGCTGAAATCGGAGTTACGGGCTAAAAGTTATGCCCGAAACAAGAAATGAGTGAAAGCTGAAAATTACAGCAACATAGCAACTTCGGAGCACAAAATAATTAAGCTACAGCACTCAAACAACATGGCAAAGGACATGGACACAAACTAGACATATACTACAGCAACTAAGTCCAAAGGTGCACCCCCAAAGGAGTCACGGTTCAATAGCAATGAGCTCGGACATATTGAACTTGACAATAAAATTCTGGCAGCAGAATTTTATTGAAACTTTGGAGCAAAAGATAAACATGCTACAGCCACTTATATAGGCATGTGAGAACATGAATGGAAAGCCAACAATATATACTACAAGGAACAATCAAGATCCACTCAAAATCTATCATGGTTTGTCCTAGAGCAGCAAGCAAACATGGCATCGGAACGTTACAGATTTCAGACTTAGTGAAAAACCACTAAGTCCTAAAACAGCAATTTCATCATGGCATCTAAAAGAGCAAGTTTAAGTCACCTCGAAACTAAACATGGCAAGAGGTAAGCACCTCATCAAAGTACACATGATGGTGATTCCGAAACACACAAGCATGCATCATGGAGATAAACACAACGATAGCAATCAGCTCAACAAGATGGCATTTCATAACAAGTGTAACAACATCACAGCCACATGGCACCTTGCAACGATGATAAACATGGCAAGAATAAATCTGTCATGCAACCTATCACAACCAACATGTAGAGCATGACAAGACGAACACGTGGACATGTCATTTGCATCATTCGGACAAACGAGCTAAAAGATATCACATGGCAAAGATGGCATAAAAACATCACATAACAGCAGTTTATATCATGATGCACTTTTGCAACAGCAAAACAAGCACCTAGATGACTTCTAACATGCATGGCACAAAAAGATAAAACGTAGTGCACGATCCCACGAGCGTCTGGACATGCTATAAGCGCGAATCGGACAAACACACACAAAGTTAGAGCAGTTCTAATAATGCATCAGACAATAAAATTACTGGGACTTAGAGATATTGACTAGGGAAAAAAACACAAGAGCGCAACATAGTTAACCAGCACACGGGGCGAGAGATAGGCGGGCCTCACCGAAGTGGGACTGGCCCAGGCGGCGGGGTGGACGGATCGGGCCTAGGGTTCGGCCCACTAGGTCAGATCTGGCCCAGGAGGGGGTCGTCGCTCGGCCCAGCATGGGAGGAGATCGGGATCGGGAGCCTCCCGCTCCGATCCGATCGCAACGGCGGCGGCGCCCGACAGGGGGCCGGCGGGAGATGGCCGGAGGGGTGGTCGGGCGCGGTGGCGGCGGCGGTGCCGGCCGGCGGCGGGGACGAGGCGGGGCCGGCGGGAGATGGTCGGCCGAAGGTGGTGCGGTGCGCCCGGCGGCGGCGAGGCGGGCGCCGGCGGCGGGGAAGGCGATGCTTCGGGCGGCGAAGGCACGCGGGCTCGCGCGGGCCGGCCTCGGGCCCCGCGGGCCGCGGCGGCGCGGTGGAACCGGCTGCCCGGGGCGGACACGTGGCAGCGTGCGGTTGGTCGGGCGGCGGCGGGCGGACGCGTCCGGTCCGTCCGGACGTGTCCGGCGGCGGTGGAGGAGGTGGGACTAGGGTTTCGTCCGAAAAATGGGCGTGGGGGACGTTTTTATAGGCCCAAGGAGCTAGGAGACTCCAAATGGAGTGCGGTTTTCGGCCACCGGATCAGATTTTGATGGCCTAGATGATAGGAGTGGCTAGGAGTGGTTGGTGGGCTGTTGGAGGGGTGTTTTGGGCCTCAAAGTGGAGGCACTTTGAGCCCACACGGATAACTGTTGGAGGAGCAAACGGACTCGAAACGCGACGAGATTTGACAGGCGGGTTACACATACCAAAACAACAACACACGACAAGTCTCGCGCCAAACCGGTAACGTTACACGGCCAAACACCAAAGTAGGCCTACGGGATGTCACGGACACGTGAGGGAGCTCCGGAACGCGAAACGGACAACGGGAAGGAACGCGTGGAACCGGATGCAACCGACAACACAAATGCAATGCAATGCACAAGTCTACATGATATGAATGAACGCCACGCACGCACACAACAAAAGACGAAAACCCGAAAGACAAGGAACCCGGAATGGAAATAGATGAAGCCGGAGATATATTATATACCCAAAAGGGAAAGTATTACATCTGGGGCATTACATTCTGTAAGTCATGTTACTAGACCATGATGAACCTACGAACTATGAGGAAGTGATGATGAGCCCAGATTCCGCAAGATGGCTTGAGACCATGAAATTTTAGATGGGATCCATGTATTTGAACAAAGTATGGACTTTGGTTGACTTGCCCGATGATCGGTAAGCCATTGAAAATAAATGGATCTTCAAGAGGAAGACCGACGCGGACGGTAATGTTACTGTCAACAAAGCTCGACTTGTTGTGAAAGGTTTTCGACAAGTTCAAGGAGTTGACAACGATGAGAGTTTCTCACCCGTAGCGATGCTTAAGTCTGTCTGAATCATGTTAGTGATTCCGCATTTTATGATTATGAAATCTGGTAAATGGATGTCTGATACGTGCATTTTGCATCATGCTTTTATGTTGATGTTTATTGCACTATGGGTTGTTACTACACGTTATGTCACAATACTTATGCCTTTTCTCTCTTATTTTACAAGGTTTACATGAAGTAGGGAGAATGCCGTTAGCTGGAATTCTGGGATGGAAAAGGAGCAAACATTGGAGACCTATTATGCACAACTCAAAAAGCTCCGAAGCTCCCGAAACACCGTTTCAAAAAATATAAAAAATATCTGGCGAAAGAGATCTGCCAGGAGGGCCACCACCTGTCCACGAGGGTGGGGGCGCGCCCCCTGCCTCGTGGGCCAGCCGGTGACCCCCCGATGCCCATCTTCTCCTATATGAGGTGTTTTGACCTGGAAAAAATCAGAAGGAGGCTTTCGAGAGCAGACGCCACCGTCTCGAGGCGGAACCTTGGCGGAACCAATCTAGGGCTCCGGCGGAGCTGTTCTGCCTGGGATACTTCTCTTCCGGAGGGGGAAATCGTCACCGCCGTCATCACCAACAACTCTCCCATCTTGGGGAGGGTTATATTCATCAACATCTTCACCAGCACCATCTCCTCTCAAACCCTAGTTCATCTCTTGTATCCAATCTTTGTATCCAAACCTCAGATTGGTACCTGTAGGTTGCTGGTAGTGTTGATTACTCCTTGTAGTTGATGCTAGTTGGTTTACTTGGTGGAAGATCATATGTTCAGATCCATTATGCATATTAATACCCCTCTGATCATGAACAATATTATGTCTTGCGAGTAGTTACTTTTGTTCCTGAGGACATGGGAGAAGTCTTGCTATAAGTTCATGTGAATTTGGTATTCGTTCGATATTTTGATGAGATGTATATTGTATCTCCTCTAGTGGTGTCATGTGAACGTCGACTACATGACACTTCACCATTGTTTGGGCCTAGAGGAAGGCATTGGGAAGTAATAAGTAGATGATGGGTTGCTAGAGTGACAGAAGCTTAAACCCTAGTTTATGCGTTGCTTCGTAAGGGGCTGATTTGGATCCACTTGTTTCATGCTATGGTTAGGTTTACCTTAATAATTCTTTTGTAGTTGCGGATGCTTGCAATAGAGGTTAATCATAAGTGGGATGCTTGTACAAGTAAGGGCAGCACCCAAGCACCAGTCCACCCACATACCAAATTATCAAAGTAACGAACGTGAATCATATGAACGTGATGAAAACTAGCTTGACGATAATTCCCATGTGTCCTCGGGAGCGCTTTCCTTCATATAAGAGTTTGTCTAGGCTTGTCCTTTGCTACAAAAAAGATTGTGCCATCTTGCTGCACCTTATTTACTTTTACTATTTGTCACTTTCTACCAATTACCTTATCACAAAACTATCTATTACCGATAATTTCAGTGCTTGCAGAAAATACCTTATTGAAAACTACCTATCATTTCCTTCTGGTCCTCGTTGGGTTCGACACTCTTACTTATCGAAAGGACTATGATAGATCCCCTACACTTGTGTGTCATCAATGTCAAAACTGCATTCCTTAATGGATACCTCAAAGTGGAGTTGTATATGATGCAACCAGAAGGTTTTGTCGATCCTAAAGGTGCTAACAAAGTGTGCAAGCTCCAGCGATCCATCTATGGACTGGTGCAAGCATCTCGGAGTTGGAATATACGCATTGATGAGGTGATCAAAGCATATGGTTTTATACAGACTTTTGGAGAAGCATGTATTTACAAGAAAGTGAGTGGGAGCTCTATAGCATTTCTAATATTATATGTAGATGACATGTTGTTGATTGGAAATGATATAGAATTTCTGGATGGCATAAAAGGATACTTGAATAAGAATTTTTCAATGAAAAACCTCGGTGAAGCTGCTTATATATTAGGCATCAATATCTATAGAGATAGATCAAGACGCTTAATTGTACTTTCACAAAGCACATACCTTGATAAAGTTTTGAAGAAGTTCAAAATGGATCAGTCAAAGAAAGGGTTCTTACATGTGTTACAAGGTGTGAAGTTGAGTAAGACTCAATGGCCGACTACTTCAGAAGATAGAGAGAAAATGGAAGTCATTCCCTATGCCTCAGCCATAGGATCTATCATGTATGCAATGATGTGTACCAGACCTGATGTGTGCCTTGCTATAAGTTTAGCAGGGAGGTACCAAAGTAATCTAGGAGTGGATCACTGGACAGCGGTCAAGAACATCCGGAAGTACCTAAAAAGAACAAAGGATATGTTTCTCGTTTATGGAGGTGACAAAGAGCTCGTCGTAAACGGCTACGTCGATTCAAGCTTTGACACTGATCCGGATGACTCTAAGTCACAAACCGGATATATATTTTTATTGAACGGTGGAGCTATTAGTTGGTGCAGTTCCAAGCAGAGCGTCGTGGCGGGATCTACGTGTGAAGCGGAGTACATAGCTGCTTCGGAAGCAGCAAATGAAGGAGTCTGGATGAAGGAGTTCATATCCAATCTAGGTGTAATACCTATTGCATTGGGTCCAATGAAAATCTTTTGTGACAACACTGGAGCAATAGCCTTGGCGAAGGAATCCAGGTTTCACAAGAGAACCAAGCACATCAAGAGACGCTTCAATTCCATCTGCGATCAAGTCAAGGAGGGAGACATAGAAATTTGCAAGATACATACGGATCTGAATGTCGCAGACCCGTTGACTAAGCCTCTTCCACGAGCAAAACATGATCAGCACCAAGACTCCATGGGTGTTAGAATCATTACTATGTAATCTGGATTATTGACTCTAGTTCAAGTGGGAGACTGAAGGAAATATGCCCTAGAGGCAATAATAAAGTTGTTATTTGTATTTCCTTATATCATGATAAATGCTTATTATTCATGCTAGAATTGTATTAACCGTAGATGAGTCTCGGTCATGTCTACATGGTTCTCGAACCCGTAGGGTCCGCACGCTTAACGTTCGATGACGATTGGTATTATGAGTTTTGATGTAGCGAAGGTAGTTTGGAGTCCCAGATGAGATCACGGACATGACGAGGAGTCTCGGAATGTCCGAGACATAAATATTGATATATTGGACGGCTATATCGGACACCGGAAGTGTTCCGGGTGATTTCGGTGAAAACCAGAGTGCCAGAGGGGTTACAGGAACCCCCCGAGGGAGTATTGGGCCATAGTGGGCCATGAGGGAAAGTGAGAGGCAGCCCATAGGGGCTGGCCGCTCCCCCTCCCTAGGAATCCTAGTTGGACTAGGAGTGGGGGGAGGCGCCCCTCTCCTTCTTTCTTCTCTTCTCCGTCCTTTCCCACTCCTAGTAGGAGTAGGAAAGAGGAGTCCTACTCCTACTAGGAGTAGGATTGCTCCTCTCCTTGGCGCGCCCTAGGGCCGGCCGGCCCTCCCCCTTGCTCCTTTATATACAGGGGCAGGGGCACCCTAGAACACACAAGCAGCATTGTTTTAGCCGTGTGCGGTGCCCCCCTCCACAGAAACACACCTCGATCATACTGTTGCAGTGCTTAGGCGAAGCCCTGCGCCCGGTAGCTTCATCATTTCTGTCACCACGTCGTCGTGCTGACGAAACTCTCCTGTGAAGCTCAATTGGATCAAGAGCTCGTGGGACGTCATTGAGCTGAACGTGTGCTGAACGCGGAGGTGTCGTACATTCGGTGCTTGGATCGGTTGGATCGCGAAGACGTTCGACTACATCAACCGCGTCACTAGACGCTTCCACTTTCGGTCTACGAGGGTACGTAGACACACTCTCCCCTCTCGTTGCTATGCTTCTAGTAGATAGGTCCTGCGTGATTGTAGGACATTTTGTGAAATACTATGTACCCAACATTTATATCATTTTTTGGTACTAACCTATTGACATAGTGCCAAGTGCCAGTTGATGTTTTCTGCATGTTTTTTTACATCGCGGGAAATCAGTATCAAACAGAGTCCAAACGCAGCGAAAAATTTTCAGGATTTTTTTGGACCAGAAGACATCCAGTGGGCCGAAGAAGCACCTAGGGGTGCTCCGAGGGGAGCACAACCCACCAGGGCGCGCCTCGCCGGGTTGTGCCCACCTCAG
>LR738709.1:589000014-589025539 GCA_902687465.1 Secale cereale | reverse complement strand
CGCACCGCCTCTTTGCTCTATAAATACCCCAATATTCCAGAAACCCTAGAGGAGTCAACGAAAATCAATTCCAGACACAGCAGAGTCCAGAACCACCAGATCCAATCTAGACACCATCACGGAGGGGTTCACCACTTCCATTGGTGCCTCTCCGATGATGCGTGAGTAGTTCCTTGTAGACCTACGGGTCCGTAGTTAGTAGCTAGATGGATTCCTCTTTCTCTTTTGATTATCAATACAATGGTCCCTTGGAGATCCATATGATGTAACTCTTTTTGCGGTGTGTTTGTTGGGATCCGATGAACTTTGAGTTTATGATCAGATCTATCTTTTTATCCATGAAAGTTATTTGAGTCTTCTTTGATCTCTTATATGCATGATTTCTTATAGCCTCGTATTTCTTCTCCGATATTTGGGTTTTGTTTCGCCAACTTGATCTATTTATCTTGCAATGGGAAAAGGTGCTTTGTAGTGGTTTCGATCTTATTGTGCTTGATCCCAGTGACAGAAGGGGAACCGACACATATGTATCGCTGCTACTAAGGATAAAATGATGGGGTCGATTTGTACATAAATAGATCTTGTCTACATCATATCATCGTTCTAATTACATTACTCCGTTTTTCCATGAACTTAATACACTAGATGCATGCTAGATAGCGGTCGATGTGTGGAGTAATAGTAGTAGATGCAGGCAGGAGTCGGTCTACTAATCTTGGACGTGATGCCTATATAAAGATCATTTCCTGGATATTGTCATGATTATTTGAAGTTCTATCAATTGCCCAACAGTAATTGTTTACCCACCGTTTGCTATTTTTCTCGAGAGAAGCCACAAGTGAAATCTACGGCCCCCAGGTCTCTTATTTATATTATTTGCCTTTGTGGTCTATTTTCCTTTGCTTTTATTTTCAGATCTATTAAACCAAAAACCCAAAAATACCTTTCTGCAATTTATCTTATTTGGCGTTTGATCTATCAATATTTACAACTCTATCACGTCCGTTACCCGAAAGGGATTGACAACCCCTTTTACACGTCGGGTTGCTAGTATTTGTTATTTGTGTGCAGGTGTCGTTCACGTTGTGTTGCTTGGTTCTCCTACTGGTTCGATAACCTTGGTCTTATGACTGAGGGAAATACATATTGATGCTATACTGCATCATCCCTTCCTCTTTGAGGAAATACCGACGTAGTTCTAGCAGACATCACCCTTTCCTTCTCCAATTTGGCCAGCCCATATGGGGGCGCACCAGCCCCTTTTTGGCTGGTGTGTTTCCCCTCTTGGCCCATAAGGCCCATATATTTTGCCTGGGATACCTGGAACTCCTTCCGGTGACCCGATAAGTACGCGGTACCCCCCGGAACACTTCTGGTATCCGAATACCATCCTCCTATATATCAATCTTTACCTCTCGACCACTTTGAGACCCCTCGTCATGTACGTGCATACAGGACTCTGAACAACATTCGGTCATCAAATCACATAACTCATATAATACAATATCATCATCGAACGTTAAGCATGCGGACCCTATGGGTTCGAGAACTATGTAGACATGACCGAGACGACTCTCCGATCAATAACCAATAGCGGAACCTGGATGCTCATATTGTCTCCTACATATTCTATGAAGATCTTTATCAGTCGAACCATTATGACAACATACGTTATTCCCTTTATCATCGGTATGTTACTTGCCCAAGATTCGATCGTCGGTATCTTCATACCTAGTTCAATGTCGTTACCGGAAAGTATCTTTACTCGTTCTGTAATACATCATCATGTGACTAACTCATTAGTCATTTGCTTGCAAGGCTTATTATGATGTGTATTACCGAGAGGGCCCAGAGATACCTCTCTGATACTCGGAGCGATAAATCCTAATCTCGATTCATGCCAACCCAACAAGATACCTTCGGAGATACCTATAGAGCATCTTTATAATCACCCAGTTATGTTGTGACGTTTCATAGCACACAAGGCAATCCTCCGGTATCAGGGAGTTGAATGATCTCATATCGCGAGCTATTGATGTACAACATAGATATGCAAATACTATCAGGACTAAGTTCATGATAAATTAAAGTTCAATTATTCATATTACTAAAGAACTCCCACTTAGATAGACATCCCTCAAGTCATCTAAATGATACATGATCCAAATCAACTAAAACCATGTCCGATCATCACGTGAGATGGAGTAGTCTTCAATGGTGAACATCTCTATGTTGATCGTATCTACTATATGATTCACGTTTGACCTTTCGGTCTCTAGTGTTCTGAGACCATGTCTGTACATGCTAGGCTTGTCAAGTTTAACCCGAGTATTCCGCTTGTGCAAAACTGTCTTGCACCCGTTGTATGTGAACGTAGAGCTTATCACACCCGATCATCACGCGGTGTCTCAGCACGAATAAATTTCTCAACGGTGCATGATTCGTCTCCAACATATCTACTTTTCATAACACTTTTCCTCTTGTTTTGGCCTCTAATTTGCATCATTTTAATGAAACTAACCCCGGACTGACGCTGTTTTCAGGAGAACTACCATGGTGTTGTTTTTGTGCAGAAATAAAAGTTCTCGGAATGGAATGAAAGTTTGCGAGGAATTTTTATACAATAAAAGAAAAATACCGAAGCCAAGAACCACCGAAGGGGGGCACCTGGGTGGGCACAACCCACCAGGGAGCCCCCCTCCCCCTCTTGGCGCGCCCAGGTGGGTTGTACCCACCTGGTGGCCCCGCAGACGTCCACCCTGATACTATAAATTCTCATTTGCGGAGAAAAAATAAGGGAGAAACAATTATTGCGATCTACGAGACGGAGCCGCCGCCACCTCCTGTTCTTCATCGGGAGGCCAAATCTGGAGTCTGTTTGGGGCTCCGGAGAGGGGGATCTTCATTCTTCATCAATGTTGCCTAAGGAAGTTTTCATTTTCTTTGGACGAAAAATTCATTTTCCATTATTTCGAGTGCGAGAAATGAGTTTTTTGTGAAGGACCTCCCAAATAATTGTTGCAAAATTGGACCAAATCAATTTTCTAAAATACTTGGACATATTTAATGCACAATTGACAAATTGGTTGGGTGTAAAAAGTTTGGATCCACCTCTCGTGAAAAAGACAAATTTCCGCCGATTCAGCTGGAAGCGGGTCAAATTTGAACTGCAGCTGCCTTCTGGTTTGCTCTTTATTTTTTACAAAAATCATTTCTAGGTACATAAGTATCTATTTAATCAGAGAAACACCAAAAAAATACCAAGATTCAACCACTAGCTAGGAATTGTCATTCCCGCCGTTTTGACCGCATTTTGAAACGGGCATAAAAAATTCAAACAAATCAAAGAAAATCGAAAACCTTCGCATTATGTCATTATATATGACCAAGTTTCCAGGAAAAATAATAAACTTTTAATACAGCAATTCTTTTAAAAAATTGTTCTCAGAAATGAGCTATCATGCGTGAAGATTCATGGCTTTCAAGCCAAATGATCAATCCTATGGCCACATTCATGGCATAGTTTGTTCAAATGATCTCATATTGTGCACAAGGGTGCATCTTGGAATGGCAAAAAATATTGCCTAAGGAAGTTTTCATTTTCTTTGGACGAAAAATTCATTTTCCATTTTTCGAGTGCCCAAAAGGAGGTTTTTTTGTGAAGGACCTCCCAAATAATTGTTGCAAAATTGGACCAAATAATTTTTATAAAATACTAGGACATATTTAATGCACAATTGACAAAATGGCTGGGTGTAAAAAGTTTTGATCCACCTCTCATGAAAAAGACAAATATCCGATGATTCAGTTGGAAGCGGGTCAAATTTGAACTGCAGCTGCCTTGTAGTTTGCTCTTTATTTTTTACAAAAATCATTTCTAGGTACATAAGTATCTATTTAATCAGAGAAACACCAAAAAAATACCAAGATTCAACCACTAGCTAGGAACGGTCATTCCCGCCGTTTTGACCGCATTTTGAAACGGGCATAAAAAATTCAAAAAAATCAAAAAATTGGAAAACCTTCGCATTGTGTCATTATATATGACCAAGTTACCAGGAAAAATAATAAACTTGTAATATGGCAATTATTTTAAAAAATGTTCTCAGAAATGAGCTATCATGCATGAAGATTCATAGCTTTCAAGCCAAATGATCAATCCTATGGCCACATTCATGGCATAGTTTGTTCAAATGATCTCATATTGTGCACAAGGGTGCATCTTGGAATGGCAAACAATATTTCCTAAGGAAGTTTTCATTTTCTTTGGACGAAAAATTCATTTTCCATTTTTTGAGTGCCCAAAAGGAGGTTTTTTTGTGAAGGACCTACCATATATTTATTGCCAATTTGTACCAAATAATTTTTATAAAATACTAGGACATATTTAATTCACAATTGACAAAATGGTTGGGTTTCCAAAGTTTTTATCCACCTCTGGTGAAAAAGACAAATTTTGGCCGATTTAGTTGAAAGTGGGTCAAATTTGAACTGCAGCTACCTTGTAGTTTGCTCTTTATTTTATACAAAAATCATTGCTAGGTACATAAGTATCTATTTAATCAGAGAAACACCAAAAAATACCAAGATTCAACCACTAGCTAGGAACGGTCATTCCCGCCGTTTTGACCGCATTTTGAAACGGGCATAAAAAATTCAAAAAAATCAAAAAAAAATCGAAAACCTTCGCATTGTGTCATTATATATGACCAAGTTTCCAGGAAAAATAATAAACTTGTAATACAACAATTCTTTTAAACAATTGTTCTCAGAAATGAGCTATCATGCGTGAAGATTCTTGGCTTTCAAGCCAAATGATCAATCATATGGCCACATTCATGGCATAGTTTGTTCAAATGATCTCATATTGTGCACAAGGGTGCATCTTGGAACGGAAAACAATATTGCCGAAGGAAGTTTTCATTTTCTTTGGACGAAAAATTCATTTTCCATTTTTCGAGTGCCCAAAAGTAGGTTTGTTTGTGAAGGACCTACCATATATTTATTGCCAATTTTTACCAAATCATTTTTATAAAATACTAGGACATATTTAGTGCACACTTGACGAAATGGTTGGGTTTCCAAAGTTTTTATCCACCTATGGTGAAAAAGACAAATTTTGGCCGATTCAGCTGAAAGTGGGTCAAATTTGAACTGCAGCTACCTTGTAGTTTGCTCTTTATTTTTTACAAAAATCATTTCTAGGTACATAAGTATCTATTTAATTAGAGAAACACCAAAAAATACCAAGATTCAACCACTAGCTGGGAACGGTAATTCCCGCATGAAAAATGGATCATGAATTAACAATGCAGGTAAACTAGACCTACAGAGCATTAACGATGGGCTCATCACTCTCATCCCAAAAAATGGATCACCGTCAACTATTAATGACTACCGCCCGATTACACTCCTTAATTGTTGCCTCAAGCTCATCACCAAGCTCCTGGCCAACCGATTGCAAAAAGTCATTCTCCGAATTATTCACCGCAACCAATACGGCTTCATTCGGGGTAGATCTATACAAGACTGCCTCGCATGGACGTTTCAATATATACATCAATGTCAAGCTTCCAAACGACCGATCGTGTTACTAAAACTGGACTTTGCCAAAGCTTTCGATGCCATTGAGCATGAACCAATGATCAATATTATGAAACATATGGGGTTCAATGAAACATGGCTTTCCTGGATCAAATCCATATTCTCCTCGGGGAGGTCATCTATATTGCTTAATGGAGTGCTGGGCAGACAGTTCCATTGCCGTCGAGGTGTTCGCCAGGGTGACCCTCTCTCACCCCTCATCTTCGTTCTCGCTGCTGATCTCCTACAATCTGCGATCAATGAGGCATTTCGAGACGGCCTAATCCAGCTCCCCTTCCCAAGTAATGGCCAAATGGACTACCCGATTGTACAATATGCCGATGACATAATCATGCTCATGCCGGCCTGCCCCCGACAAGCTCTTATCATCAAAGGCATCCTTACCAGATATGCCCAATCGATCGGCCTCAAGATCAACTTCAATAAATCAACGCTCATTCCCATCAACTTGGATCAGGATCTTACCACACGACTTGCATCCATCTTCGAGTGCCCGTTCGGCACTATGCCCTTCACATACCTCGGCCTCCCTCTGGGCACGTCTCGTCCCACCATACAAGACTTCATGCCGCTGGTTTGCTCTGTCGAGAGGAGTATTTCCCCCACGCTCTCCCTCATGTCGCAGGCTAGAAAATTAACCCTGCTGAACTCCATGGTCACATCACTACTCATTTATGCGATGTGCACCCTCCATTTTCCACCTAAACTCATTGACATGCTTGATAAAATAAGAAGGAGATGCCTATGGATCAAGAAAACAGAGCAAGGTGATAAATGCAACTCTCTTGCAGCCTGGGACCTAGTATGCAAACCCAAAAGCAAAGGTGGACTGGGAGTACTCAACCTACGTGTCCAAAATGAAGCTTTACTGCTAAAATTTCTACACAAATTCTATAACAAGATGGTCATCCCCTGGGTTCGCCTGACATGGGACTCTTACTACCAAGGGAGGATACCACACGCCACTGACCCAATTGGATCCTTCTGGTGGCGCGACATCCTCAAACTCTCTCCAAAATTTAGGGGAATCTCAAGCATTAATATTGTCTGTGGCACCACGGCCTTGTTTTGGAAAGATCTCTGGGGAGAACAAACCCTGCAAGATTCACACCCCCGTGCATTTTCGTACTCTCTGGACGAGGATATCTCCATAAAGGATTTCTTGAGCATCACGTCACTGCGAGAAGTGTTTCACCTACCGCTGTCACCACAAGCACTGGATGAGATCAGACAAATACAAACGACGGCTACTGAACTCCAACCGTCAACTGCGACTTCGGATGTGTGGCATTATGTCTGGGGTAAAACAATCTTCAAGTCAACTGACTATTACAAATTCTTCTTCAAGGACCTTCATTCACACCAAGTTTTTGATTGGATCTGGAAATCTAAATGCACCATGAAACTTAAGGTGTTCGCTTGGCTCCTCTTCCACGATCGACTCAACACGCGTAACATGCTGAAAAGAAGGCACTACAACATAGGGGATGATCACAACTGCCTGCTCTGCGATCAGAACGTGGAAGAAACCGTCGAACATATGGTTTTCACCTGCGTTTTTAGCAAAAGATTCTTGGAGAAAATTGATATGAGATGGGACCCCTTCACTAATAGGCTGCAAGCTATTCAAGGTCAAAGGAACAATCACCTGACACCTTTATTCATGGAGAAATTCACTGTAGCTGCTTGGAGTATCTGGAAGGAGAGGAATAATCATCACTTCAGAGCCATACGGCCTTCCTTCCAATCTTGGCTTGACAGATTCAAGAGAGACTTTGGACTCCTACAACATAGGGTCAAAGAGGCGCATAAGCCTCTAGTGCTTGATTTTGTAACCTCTCTCTAATACAAAGCCCCTTCCCTAGTCTTCCTTCCCATCTGCCACAAAGTGGCTGGGCATCACCCCATGTAAATATCCATTTGTACAGTGCTCTATTTTGTTTAATGCATTAATACAGTAGGAGTCTCTCCTACTGTTCACAGTCAAAAAAAAACGGCCATTCCCACCGTTTTGACCGCATTTTGAAACGAGAATAAAAAATTCAAAAAAAAATCAAAAAATTGGAACACCTTTGCATTGTGTCATTATATATGACCAAGTTACCAGGAAAAATAATAAATTTGTAATACGGGAATTCTTTTAAAAAAAGTGTTCTCAGAAATGAGCTATCATGCGTGAAGATTCATGGCTTTCAAGCCAAATGATCAGTCCTATGGCCACATTCATGGCATAGTTTGTTCAAATGATCTCATATTGTGCACAAGGGTGCATCTTGGAATGGCAAACAATATTGCCTAAGGAAATTTTCATTTTCTTTGGACGAAAAATTCATTTTCCATTTTTTGAGTGCCCAAAAGGAGGTTTTTTTGTGAAGGACCTCCCAAATAATTGTTGCAAAATTGGACCAAATCAATTTTCTAAAATACTAGGACATATTTAATGCACAATTGACAAAATGGTTGGGTGTAACAAGTTTTGATCCACCTCTCGTGAAAAAGACAAATTTCCGTCGATTCAGCTGGAAGCGGGTCATGAACTGCAGCTGCCTCATAGTTTGCTATTTATTTTTTCCAAAAATCATTTCTAGTTACATAAGTACCTATTTAATCATAAATACATGGTTTGGTGGCGATACGTCGAGGTTTGGGCGGTGGTCGAGGGCCCCAACTCTAGAGCGCGTAAACTCGCATGCTCGTCGCGTGGTCACCGCGTGATTGTGGCGTTGCCATGTGTTCTGGGAGGCCTAGGCATGTCTAGTGGGTTGGGCACTCCCCAGGTAGGTGCTAGGAAGAAAATTACAACATAAGATTCTCACGAGGAGACCGATCGATGCTCAAACATGAATTACTAGCCAAATGTTTGATTAGCGGTACGGGAAATGCACATGGCTAATGGGCGTGAGTTTTGGTTCAGGATGATCAGTTACTAAGAAGACCGTCTTCACAATTTTTCAGCTCAAAAGGAGGAGTCTAGGTGGTACTTGCTTTGCAAAGTACCACACTGGACATAAATACGAATGTTGAAGCTGGGCTCAAAATAATGAATGGATTGAGCTGGCATTTGGTGGAGGATAGTTATTTGGGCATAGGAAAGCACTGTAGAAAATGGATACCATTTGGACATGCCAAAGTGGTACTTCCTTCACAAAGTGTTTTTTGCACAGAATAGGAAAATGAATATTTTTGAATTATTTTTGAACTAGTCAAGGAAGGTTTTTTTGCATATTTGACGAAGATATGACCCAAATAATTTATGAGATTTTTGGGGGATTTTTGGGAATGACAGAAATATAGGTTGCTTCACAACCTAGGGCAAAAACTGCCACATGGACATGACACATAGGCAAAACTGATGAGGTGGTGCCTAGTCGTAGCGACCCACCACAATTTACAAGGTTATGACCATCTATATTGGTCATGATCAGCTAGAAATAAGGCAGCGGATCAGTGCTATCTGCTTTATGACCATTTTGTGTAAGGAAATTATGACCTTTCTAACCAAAATGGTCGTTATAGTTTAGGGTTTGGAGCCCCCCGAACAGCTTTTGACCAATTGGTCTGAAATGGTCATAGATCTATGACCAATTTTTCCAGGGTCACTGACAGAAGGTCACTAGTTGACATATTTCTTGTAGTGTGAGGTTCATGAAGATATTCAACTAAACAATGGAAAGGAACCAGATAATGATGTTGAGATAGAACCACCAGTTGATCTTGATAACCCACAGCCTAAGAATAAAAGATATGATAAAAGAGACTTTGATGCTAGGAAACACTGTAAAGAAAGAGAACCATGGGTTCAAAAACCTATGCCTTTTCCACCCAGGCCAACTAAAAAGAAAGATGATGAAGAATTTGAACGCTTTGCTGAAATGTTGAGGCCAGTCTTTTTGTGTACTCGCTTGACTGATATCTTGAAAATGCCTCCTTATGCAAAGTACATGAAAGACATCATCACCAATAAGAGGAAAATACCGGAAGCTGAAATCTCCACCATGCTTGCTAATTATACCTTTAAGGATGGAGTACCTAAATAACTTGGAGACCCAGGAATACCAACTATACCTTACTCCATCAAAAAGAATTATGTGAAAACTGCTTTATGTGATTTAGGAGTTGGTGTTAGTGTTATGCCTTTCTCTTTATATAAAAGACTAGATTTGAATAAACTCTCACCTACTGAAATATCTTTGCAAATGACTGACAAATCAACTACCATACCTATCGGTATCTGTGAGGATGTGCCCGTTGTTGTTGCTAATGTACTATTTTGTCTGACTTTGTTATACTTGAGATGCCCGAGGACGACAACATGTCGATTATCCTTGGTAGACCCTTGTTGAATACTGTAGGGGCTGTTATTGATTGCAACAAAAGCAAGGTCACTTTTCATATCAATGGTAATGAGCATACGGTGCACTTTCCGAAGAAACAATTCCAAGTGAATGGTATTAATGTTATTCAAAAATCTCCGACAATCACTATTGCAAGTTTTCAAATACATCTACCTACTGTTAAAAAGAAATATGAAATGCTTATTGTTGGGGACATTCATATCCCCGTTGGGGTAACTTAGTGATTTACGAAAGTTCTTTAGTTTCATGCTAATCGAAAGTGGTTGTTAATAAGACTTGATCAACTTTATTAATAAATCATTTTTGAGAGGAATGAAGTTGATGAATTTAGTGAGCACTATCTTGTGACCCTACCTTTTGTTTTCTATTTTTATTAGTTAGATAAAATAAAAATGCCATATGTTGTCTGTTTTCTAAGTTTCCCGTGCAATAAAAAATGAACCAAAAATAAAAGTTCTCAAAATGCTCTGAAAATTAAACAAGATTTTTTTTCTAAATATTTAAGATTTTCTTGTGCAAATAATATCAGAGGGAGGTGCACCAGGTGGGCACAACCCACCTGGGCGTGCTAGGACCCCCATGCTCGCCCTGGTGGGTTCTGGTCCCCACGTGGGCCCTCTCACTTATCTCTTTATACCACACCATCACCTACCTCCAGAAAAAATTCACCATTGCTCTCTCTCTTGTGTTCTTGCTCTCAAACCCGCGGATTTCGATCTCTTTGCTCGAAGCTCCGTTTCCGAAACCGTTTCGGGGGATTGTTGCTTGGTATGTGACTCCTCCGTTTGTCCAATTAGTTTTTGTTTTAGTAGTCTATATTTTGAATAATTAGCTACTCTTGGTGCTACTGTAGATGAGCTTGCATGTTGAATCCTTAGAGTTCTAAGTAGTTTGAATGCTTGCTATGGCCTCTAAGCATCCCTATGAGTAGTTGCTATCATTCTTGTAAAGTTTTGTTGAGAAAAAATCTGTGGACTAAAAATTTCAGAATTTTGTTCGTAGGAAAAACATGAGTATCTTTAGGAATTTTGAGTCCAAGAAGAACTCCAAAGGAGTGATTGGGGAGTCATCTGATAGTCATCTCCACATCCGGAGATTGGCGGAGATACGGCCATGCGAATGGCCGCATACCCCGTTCATGGAAGATGCTGGAATCCTTCAAGAGTTTGCACAATCTGCTGCTAATGCCGGCCTCACCGATTTCATTGCGGCTGAATATGAACAGTATCATCTCCTCACAAACACCTTTATGCAAAGTTTTAATTTTCTTCCTAGGAATAATCCCCCCGAGGTGCAATTTAATTTATATGTTGAACCCCATCAGATACCGCTTACTGAATTTTGTGAAATATGCTTGCTTCCTACTGACGGTAGTTTAGCAGAGCCTAGACCCATAGAGTTTGAAAGCTTTTGTCGTACTCTGACATTGGTGATGAGAGAGGAGTGTCGGGTATCACTGTCGCTGGCTTGCATTTTCCTGTCGTTCCTTTGTTTGCTCTTTTCATTACAAAATGCTTACTTGTTGGTGCACTCAGTTCACCAGACCTTGTTGTTTTATGTCGTGCACTAGAGGGAGACAACACTTATAGCTTGGGGGCTATTGTGGCACGTCGCCTCCACAATAATAAGTCCAACGGTAAAATACATGGAGGGATTTACGCCGCTCATTTGGCTGCTCGCTTTAATGTTCATATACGCCTGCATGATTTTCCTTTACCCAAGGTTTACCTAGATCGTGCTGCCATGGATCACCACCAGTTTACTGTTGTCTTATCCTAGCATTCCTATTCCTTATAGCTGGTTTTTAGCGTGACAACTGATATTATTCCCCTGCCTACACCTGCTTTGTTTGATCCTATTGCGAGTGGAGGATATAGGATTATGCCCACGGATATCATCGCTTATCGGAACAACCAGGCTGCAGCAGAGGAGGAGCCTCAGCAGTGGGATGCCTGGATGCTTGCTCCTCAGTACCCCGACTACTATCCGGGATACTGACTGCTTATCAAGTTAGGCCAAAAGCCTAAGCTTGGGGGAGTACATGTTTCTCACCGACTTTACATTCATGTTCACACATTTCAGTTGTCGGTGTTCACACTTTTTCATTGTACTATCCATGCTTAATGTATTTTCTAGCTTTCTTCTTGTGTGTTTGAAAAACCTTAGAAAAACAAAAAAATGTCTAGCTGAAGTTAGTTTACTCTCTATGCTTGTTAGTTGTAATATTAAGAAGAAAACGCAAAAAGATTTCCTTGTTCTTCTTTTGCTTGTTGGGCGTTTTCCCGTGTAAGTAGTTTTTCTCGTTTTTTTCTTTCCTCTTTCATTTGCCTGTTCTAGAAAACCAAAAACTCCAAAAATATTTCAGTATGTTTCTCTGAATTTCATTTCTTTTTATTTTTGAGTCATACCAAGGAGAAGACCACGGTGAAAACGTTGAGTGGCTCTCATCTGCCTAATTGTTGATTTAATAAAGAGCCCATTTTATCTTGTCTTCTCCTATTGAATAAAATGTTTGTAGATTCCAGCTTAGTCCATGGCACTCTTGCACTATTATTGTTTTCACATCATTCGGTCGTGCAAGTGAAAGGCAATAATGACGATATTTGATGAACTGGTCGGGGCAAAGAGAAACTGGTATGAACTCGACTTGTTCTGTTTTTGTAAATATGTTTAACCTAGTACCCATGATTCAGCCCATTATGATTAAACATGTTTGCAATGACAATTAGCGATTATACTTTCACATGCCATGCATAAGTAGCTAGGAGTTGATAATGATTTATCTTGGATATCAACATTGCGTTAAAATGATTGCGGTGTAGTATGATGATATGGTATCCTCCTCTGAATGTTCGAGTGGCTTGACTTGGCACATGTTCATACATGTAGTTGAATCAAAACCAACATAGCCTCTATGATATTTATGTTCATGGTGTCCATATCCTACTCATGCTGGTGTCTAATGCTTATTATGCATAATCTATGTTCATGACCGTTGTTGCTCTCTAGCTGGCTGCTTCCCAACCTATTTGCTAGCCTTCGCCTGTACTAAGCGGGAATACTGCTTGTGCATCAAATTCAAAAACCCAAGTTATTCCAAATGAGTCCATCATATCTACCTATATGCGGTATTACCCTGCCGTCCTAACTAAATTTGCATTTGCCATCTCTAAAAATTTCAAATAAATATCATTTTTGTGTGCCTGGATTGTTCATGGAACGACAAGAGGTGGTCGGTATCTTCCATGCTAAGCGGGTTATTCTCAGGTCGAGTGTTTATTCACTCGCCATCACACGAGAAAAGCGCGGTAATAGGGATTCCCTGTCCCAAATTGCAAAAATAAAAAGAGCTTATAAATAAACAAACAAAAATTCCCAATGGAGTCCAAACCTTTACTTTTCTGCTTGGGAACCGCCACCAACGTGTTTAGCATGGGAGATATTGATAGCTGATAGTCGTGAAGTAAATGAGAAGGGTGCATGTTTCAAAATATCATTTACCTCTGTTTTTAAATCTTGAGCTCTGGCACCTCTGCAAATCACTACTTCCCTCTGCGAAGGGACTATCTATTTACTTTTATGTTGTGTCATCACCTTCTAAAATAAGCGCCAGAACTGAGAGCACTGCTGTCATGCCTATGCATTGTGTGTAATGAATGTTGGGTGTTAGCATGACTGGATCTTTTCTACCATGAATCACAATGTTTAGTCGCTGCTTGAACTTTGGAGGTGCTCTGCATTTATGTTTTGTGGTCTCAGAAAGGGCTAGCGAGATACCATTATTGTCATATTATATCATGGTTGTTTTGATAACATGTTGTTGTTTGAGATGCCTTATTATCGCTCACTAGCTGATTATGTCATTGATATGAGTTAATATAATTTCTAAGATTATTGGTTAGTCATGATCTTTGCTGAAAACCTGGATGTTTTTAAACTTATTTATGAAACAAGAGCAAAAGAGTTCGTAAAAGTTTTTCTCACTTTCAGTTTATCAACTAATTGCTTGAGGACAAGAAAAGGTTTAAGCTTGGGGGAGTTGATACGTCTCCAACATATCTTCTTTTCCTAACACTTTTCCTCTTGTTTTGGACTCTAATTTGCATGATTTGAATGAAACTAACCCCGGACTGACGTTGTTTTCAGCAGAACTACCATGGTGTAGTTTTTGTGCAGAAATAAAAGTTCTCGGAATGGATCAATGGAATGAAACTTTGCAAGGAATTTTTATACAATAAAAGAAAAATACTTGAGCCAAGAACCACCGGAGGGGGCACCTGGGTCGGCACAACCCACTAGGGAGCCCCCCCCCCCCTCCTAGCGCGCCCAGGTGGGTTGTACCCACCTGGTGCCCCGCAGACGTCAACCCTGATATTATAAATTCACATTTGCGGAGAAAAAATAAGGGAGAAAGAATTAGCGCGATCTATGAGACGGAGTTGCCGCCACCTCCTGTTCTTCATCGGGGGGCTAGATCTGGAGTCCGTTTGGGGCTCCCGAGAGGGGGATCTTCGTTCTTCGTCATCACCAACCCTTCTCCATCGCCAATTCCATGATGCTCCCCACCGGGAGTGAGTAATTCCTTCGTAGGCTCGCTGGTCGGTGAGGAGTTGGATGAGATTCATCATGTAATCTAGTTAGTTTTGTTAGGGCCGATCCCTAGTATCCACTATGTTCTGAGATTGATATTGCTATGACTTTGCCATGCTTAGTGCTTGTTACTTTGGCCTCGGGTGCCATGATTTCAGATCCGAACCGTTTATGTAATCACCATTATATTCATGTTCTAGATCTGATCTTGCAAGTTATAGTCACCTACTACGTGTTATGATCCAACAACCCCGGAGTGACAGTAGCCGAGACCACTCCCGGTGATGACCATAGTTTGAGGAGTTCATGTATTCACCATGTGTTAATGCTTTGTTCCGGTTCTCTATTAAAAGCTGCCACGGGAGGGTAGGACAAAAGATGTCATGCAAGTTCATTCCATAAGCACGTATGACTATTTACGGAATACATGCCTACATTATATTTATGAACTGGAGCTAGTGTCGTATCGCCCTAGGTTATGACTGTCACATGATGAATATCATCCAACAAATTACCGATCCAATGCCTACAAATTTATCCTATATTGTTCTTGCTAAGTTACTACTGCTATCGTTACTACTGCACTTGCTACAAAACTATTGCTATCACTGTTACCGTTACTATTGCTGCTACCACTACTATCAAAACTATCATATTACTATGCTATTGATCACTTTGTTGCAGATAATTAATCTCCAGGTGTGGTTGAATTGACAACTCGGCTGCTAATACTTACAAATATTCTTTGGATCCCTTGTGTCGAATCAATAAATTTGGGTTGAATACTCTACCCTCGAAAACTGTTGCGATCCCCTATAGTTGTGGGTTACCAGTGCATACTCAGTGAGAACACTTATACCTTGAAATTTTAGGAAGGGACCATCATATAATGCTACCGCCGTACTAAGAAAAATAAGATGCATAAAAAGATAAACGTCACATGCAATCAAAACATGTGACATGATATGGCCATCATCATCTTGTGCTTTTGATCTCCATCTTGAAACCATCGTCGTGATCTTCGTCGTCACCGGCTTGACACCTTTATCTCCATCGTAGCGTCGTGGTCGTCTCGCTAACTATTGCTTCTACGACTATTGCTAACTCGTAGCGATAAAGTAAAGCAATTACATGGCGCTTGCATTTCATACAATAAAGAGACAACCATAAGGCTCCTGTCGGTTGCCGATAATTTACAAAACATGATCATCTCATACAAAAACGTATAACTCATCATGTCTTGACCATATCACATCACAACATGCCCTGCAAAAACAAGTTAAACGTCCTCTACTTTGTTGTTGCAAGTTTTAAGTGGCTGCTACGGGCTTCTAGCAAGAACCATTCTTACCTACGGCACAAAACCACAATGGTGTTTCGTCAAGTTTGCTGTTTTAACATTCAACAAGGACCGGCCGCAGTCAAATTTGATTCAACTAAAGTAGGCGAAACAGACACCCGCCAGCCCCTTTATGCTTGCATGTCTGTCGGTGGAACCGGTCTCATGAACGCGGTCATGTAAGGTTGGTCCGGGCCGCTTCATCTCACAATACCGCCGAATCAAAATAAGACATTGGTGGTAAGCAGTTTGACTATCACCGCCCACAACTCTTTGTGTTCTACTCGTGCATATAATCTACCATAGACCTGGCTCATGATGCCACTGTTGGGAAACGTAGCATGCAATTTCAAAAGTTTCCTACGCTCATGCAAGATATATCTAGGAGATGCATAGAAATGAGAGGGGGGGAGTGTGTCTACATACCCTCGTAGACCGAAAGCGGAAGCGTTTTACAACGCGGTTGATGTAGTCGAACTTCTTCGCGCTTCAACCGATCAAGTACCAAACGCACGGCACCTCCGCGTTCTGCACACGTTCAGCTCGATGACGTCCCTCGTTCCTTTGATCCAGCAAGGTGTCAAGGAAGTATATGAGTTCCGTCAGCACGACGGCATGGTAACGGTCATGGTGAAGTGATCCGCGTAGGGCTTCGCCTAAGCATTACGAGAATATGACCGAAGGCGTAAACTGTGGAGGGGGGCACCGCACGCGGCTAACAATTGTTGGTGTGTGTTTTAGGCGCCCCCTCCTCATGTATATATAGGTTGGAGGGGATGAGGGGCAGCCAAGGAGGCGCCCCAAGTAGGAGGAATCCTACTTGGGGTCCTATCCAATCTTGCCAAAACCCCCCTCTCATGTTCCTATTCGAAGTAGGAAGGAAAAAGGAAGAAAGGGGGAATCGTATTCCCTTTTTCCTTTTCTCCTTCCCCTTTCCTTCTCCAATTTGGGCAGCCCATATGGGGGGGTGCACCAGCCCCTTTGTGGCTGATGTTTTTCCCCTCTTGGCCCATAAGGTCCATATCTTTTGTCGGGGGTGCCCGAAACTCCTTCCGGTGACCCAATAAGTACCCGGTACCCCCCGGAACACTTCCGGTGTGCGAATACTATTGTGCTATATATAAATATTTACCTCTCGACCACTTTGAGACTCCTCGTCATGTCCGTGATCTCATCCGGGACTCCGGATAACATTCGGTCACCAAATCACATAACTCATATAATACAATACGTCATCAAATGTTAAGCGTGCAGACCCTACGGGTTCGAGAACTATGTAGACATGACCGAGATGACTCTCCGAATAATAACCAGTAGCGGAACCTGGATGCTCATATTGCCTCCTACATATTCTACGAAGATCTTTATCGGTCGAACCGTTATGACAACATACGTTATTCCCTTTGTCATCGGTATGTTACTTGCCCGAGATTCGATCGTCGGTATCTTCATACCTAGTTCAATCTCGTTACCGGCAAGTCTCTTTACCCGTTCCGTAATACATCATCACGTGACTAACTCATTAGTCATTTGCTTGCAAGGCTTATTAGATGTGTATTACCGAGAGGGCCAGAGATACCTCTCTGATACTCGGAGAGACAAATCCTAATCTCGATCATGCCAACCCAGCTAGATACCTTCGGAGATACTTGTAGAGCATCTTTATAATCACCTAGTTACGTTGTGATGTTTGATAGCACATAATGCAATCCTCCGGTATCCGGGAGTTGCATGATCTAATAGTCGGAGGAATATGTATTTGACATGAAGAAAGCAATAGCAGTAAAACTGAACGATCATTATGCTAAGCTAATGGATGGGTCTTGTCCATCACATCACTCTCCTAATGATGTCATCCCGTTCATCAAATGACAACACATGTCTATGGTTGGGAAACTTAACCATCTTTGATTAACGAGCTAGTCTAGTAGAGGCTTACTAGGGACACGGTGTTTTGTCTATGTATCCACACATGTACTCAAGTTTTCGATTAATATAATTCTAGCATGAATAAGAAACATTTATCGTGATATAAGTAAATGTAAAATAACAACTTTATTATTTCATGTAGGGCATATTTCCTTCATATATAGGGTTGGTTGTGATCGAAATAGTTATTCTATTCTAGTTCCAGGATTAGAATAGTGACACTCTATCTGCGCGCGTGTGTGTGCGCGCGCGCGCGCGTGCGTGCGTGCGTGCGTGCGTGTGTTATTCTTCTGTAGACCGAGCAAATGTAATCGTTTGTGTTATTATTGGTCTTTGCACACATTTCTGATTACGGACATGTTTGCCATGTATCTTACACATCTTGTTCAGTTCAACTGTTTCTGTTGTCTTGGCTCATCGCAAACAGTTCATCCGAGTGAACTGTATGCCCTCCATCGCACACACCTTTATCTGGCCGACCGTTTCTATTGTGTTGCCTAATCACACACAGTTCATCATAGTGAACTGTATGTCATATATCGCACACACCCTCATCTGGCTGCCTGTTTCTGTTGTTCTTCCTCGTTGTAAACAGTTTTCTGGATTAACCGTTTGCCACGCATCGCACACGCAATTCTAATCTGAATCGTGTTTGATGTGATCGCAAATGTTTTTTATTTTTTTTATGGTCTTATTACATCGCCGTTTGCGATTAATGCATCACACACAGTTTCGTCGAAGTGTCTCTGATTGGACTGTCGCGTTTGGACCAACCTGCAGTAGTGTCGGGTGCACAGGACACCGGGTGCAAGATGTTTTCTTTGTAAGTTTCATGCAAAATATAGTGTGTGACGCCCCATTTTTAGATGAAAAATATGAGCGATCATATGCTAGGTCCGCCCCTGCTCTCGAGTTGTGCGTGAGAATGGTTTCATACTTAAACCATACTTGAACCATACCCGTACATGTATCTCTCAAAACTATACTTAAACCATACCCGTTTAATGCCATTTTCAACCCAACCAAAACTAAATCCTCTATTTGTTCCACCCAAACCAATTTAAACCCAATACATAATCGTGGGTTTAAACCCAATACATGACTATGGGTTTGCTTCAATGTATATATGATTGCATAAATCGACATGCTAAGAAGCAAATGACATAGAAAGGCATAAGTGCATCTACAACAGTTTGGGAACAAAGTTATCGTTGAGATATGGTCAACACACAACAAGAGTCAAAAAAACAATGCCCACACTGAAAAGCTCACTCACAAGTGTATTAAACCAATTGCTTAGCTAAAGCACAAGCAAACATATATGATTTGCATGTGGTGTTTTCCCATACTGTACTCCAGGCTGGAGTACAGTGCATCCTATTATATGACTGCGTGATACCCAGTATTGCAAACGAAAATTCACGTCCAAAACGAGCAGACGGGTGATGGATGGACACACGCGCGGCCTAAAAACGCGGGCGAGTTCGTTACGAAGCAACGGCCATAGCTTGCCCGCGCGTGGAATGGCAGCTATCCATGCCACGGAAGAGAGCGTCGCAGCACCACCACCGCCTATGCTTGGCACGGGTAGGACTAGGACTCCATCCAAGAAGCGGCAGCGCGCGGCAATGGCGTACCGGAGGAAGCAGGGCATCCAGCGGTCCAACACCTTCGTGGAGGACCACCGCCAGCCGACGCCGGGCGACTCCGCGTCGCCCGCCACCGCGTCCCCGCGCGCCACCCGCTTCGCCGACGACAGCAGCCGGCCCGACCGGTCCCTGGCCGCGCAGACCCTGCTCGCCTCCGCCGCGCGCGGGGACATGCAGGCGCTCGCCGACCGCTTCACCGCATCCTCCTCGTCCCCGCGCGCCGCCCGGCCGAGCGACCCCGCCATGTCGTCGTCCCTGCGCGTGTCCCCGCGCGCCGCCCGGCCGAACGACGCCGCCGCGTCGTCGCCCCTGCGCGTGTCCCCGCGCGCCGGCCGGCCGAATGACCCCATCACGTCGTCGTCCCCGCGGTCGTCCCCGCGCGCCGGCCGGCAGAACGACCTATTCGCGCAGGTCCGCCCCCCTCTCCCCTGTCTCCTCCGTCGTCGTTGCCGAATCCGATGCCTGAGCAACCATCTGTTCTGAGACAACGCAGGATCCTGTGACCATGCTATGCACACCCACGTCGAGCGGCACGACCGATGATTCCAAGCGCTCGCCATTGAAGAAGGACGAGGCGAAGCAAGGGCTGTGGGGGCTTCTGGCGCAGCAAGCCAAGGCCATGCTCGACGAAAATGCCCCCGCAGAGGACGCCCGGAACCAGCCTCTGGCCACGTCAGCCGGCAGTCCGGTAAGGATCGGTCGCCTGCTCCATGGAAATATGCAATGCCGCCTTCAGATTTTGCTTCAGTTACCATGTCATCCACTCCATTTAAGCTCGATTTGCCTCCCAACATCTCTCACCTCAGCAAGCTCAATCACGGTGGTCCTACGACCGGGTCCGGAAGTCGGAGAGCCCGACGTTCCAGAACGGATCGGAAGGGCCGAAGTTCGACATGGGAGGGCACATCAAGAATGCCTTGGAGGCAAGTCCTGTTGGTTAAATTCCAGCGTGACAGAGATCGTCGACTTGTCAGGGCATGAGAGATTGATGGACGGGGACGGTTTTGCAGGAGGGCCTGCACGCGGCGACGATGGCGGAGAGCAGGACGCCGGCGGTGGTGGGGAGGAAGCTGCAGATCAGGAGGAAGACGTGCAGCGTGGACATGCGGAGCGCCCACCTGAACCTGGGCACCCCCGACGTCATGTCGCCGATGATGACCGACTTCGAGTCGCCCCAGATCAAAGCTTCTCGCGACGTAAGGTGCCTCCTCTTTTGCGTGCGTGTGTGACGGGATGCGTCCTCCCCGGCGTGTCGGCGGAATAAGAGCAGCTTCCGGCGTGGATCAGGTGGCGAACGTGATGGCGGCCAAGGTGAAGCTGCTGCAGCGGGAGCTCAAGACGGTGAACGCCGACCTGGCCTTTTCCAAGGAGCGGTGCGCGCAGCTGGAGGAGGAGAACCGCCTGCTCCGGGCCGGTAACCACGACCACGCCGCCAACGAGGACCTGGTATACATACATGTTGTGGTTGGCCACTCCCTCCTCCTCCTCTTTGCGCCGGCCATTCGTGCTCCTCAGAGACATGGTTGCTTGCTGCGCAGATACGGCGGCAGCTGGAGACGCTGCTGGCGGAGAAGGCGCGGCTGGCCACCGAGAACACGGTGTACGCCAGGGAGAACCGGTTCCTGCGCGAGATCGTCGACCTCAACCAGCTAACCGTGGTCGGCCTCCAAGAGGACATCATCGAGGAAGAAGACGACGACGAAGAAGAAGAATACGAGGAGGAGGAGGAGGATGAGGAAGAGGAAGAGGCCGAGCACGACAGACCGGCCAACCCCGGCACTGCCCCTCCCCAGCCCCCCTCACATCACACCGACAATGTGCCTGTTGCTGCTGCCCCACAGTCGCCCTCTCGCCGCACCGACAATGTGCCCGCTCCTGCACCCCAGTCGCCCTCCCGTCGCACCGAAAATGCGCCGGTTGCTGCTGCCCCACAGTCGCCCTGTCGCCGCACCGACAATGCACCATCTCCCTGCACCGACAATGCGCCGGAGTTGGGGAGCACAGACAACAGCAGCAACGCTGCCGGGTCGCCCATGCACCGGAGTCCAAAGGAGGATGAAGGTTCACAGCAGGTAAACCCCATTCGAGATGATAGCTCGCCGGAGAAGGCCTCCCAGCAGGAGCTACGCCAAGACTGACGGGCGGCATTTGGTGTTTGCTGAAACAATGATGTATGTACACGCACGCACGTAGGGAAGGCCTTTTCGTCTCATTTGTTGCCCTTTTGCCCAGTGTAATTACCAGTTCGCCTGTTCAAGGTGAGAACTAATATGAGCATCATATCCGTGGATCTGTGATTCTTAGTTCCTGATGTAATATCAACTCTAGCAGAAACACATAAAACTTCAACTACAGAATTTGGTTGCTCCATTCAGAACCACAACATTCTTGCACAAGCTACTGCCACACTTGAGGCCAGTTTAAGGCAGCTGAGATAACTGCGGAATTCTAGTAAAACGTTGCCCCTACAATTAGAAAAGGACGCTTTCGATTAACGTTCACATCCATAAAGAAAAATGACTGACCCAATGTTAGAAGCTCCCACACCAGGTGGGGTCTTGGGAAGGATTATACGAGGCAAGCCTTACACAACGTTAGAAGCTCCCGCACTAGATGGGGTCTAGGAAAGGATTATACAAGGCAAGCCTTACCCCGGTGCAATTCAAAGAGGCCGCGCCGAACCACGGACCTCTTGGCACAAGTGGGGAGTACTTCACGACTGCGCCAGGCCTGTCCTTCAAACGCTCACATCCATACAGGAGAAAATTTGTTTTTGAAGAGCCACAACTCAGCTCTGGTCAGAACAACTGTACTAGCCAATTTCGATCTCATGAACAGGTAGATTAAGTATATCCATATAAAAATCCATAATAGATACAACAAACATCACACATTGTTCACGAACAATCAAGGAGGGAAAGGGTAAATAATTTGCAAGAGGACCATATTTTGTTTGATTAACTTTAGGTACACATTATTCATCCAACGTTGGGAAACCAAAAACAAAAACAGAAGCCCCAGTTTCCCAGTGATACAAGGAAACTATACTGCAGTATTTCTGAGCTTCTGAAAGAGCTTCGTCAACATCCAAGAAAGATCAGTTGCTGATCAATATCCTACAAAAACAAGAGTTACTCTTTTAGTGGCTAATCATAAAACTCGCAAGAATCTGCAGTGAGCATCATCCAAACAAAAGGAGAAAGAAAAATGCATCCTGATGCATAACAAAAAGGAACAAAGACACTAATTTTCAGGGTAAGTGCTAGCTAAAGATAAGCTACTTCATAACTACAAGTGACATGCATTGCAGTTCCTTTTTTTAGACAATAACTGAACTGGCATTACCTGGATTTCACAAAGCCGAAAACAGATGACAAAACATAAACATCATGAAAACAAAGATAATGGTTCTTGCTTCTAAATAGCCAAGTGTAGAACATTCCATTGGACATAGTTTTGTTCCAGATTAGAAACCATCAAAAAGAAGAAGAAAAATCACCAATACAATGGGAAAACACAAGTGTTACTAAATAAGAACTTGATTCATATTTTATACTTTCTGGAGATGAAAGTGAAAGGTAGTACGGAAGATCATAGGACATTTATGGATAAGAACACCTGGATTCAGCAAATATGAATATCGTAGGAGACTACAATGAGAGAAATTAACTAAAATCTGAGTCACAGCCCCACAGACATAAAAGGGAGACTTAATGTCAGTTAATAACAACTATTGAATTCAATCAAACAGAGTAATTCGGCAACACAAAACTTGTGTTGAGCAGTGTGATGTCAATAGCAGTTGTTGGTAGGAAGGCAACAGGAAAAGGAAGGCAAAATTGTTTCAGATGAATCCAACTACATTTTTAAGAATATTGCTCAAACAATGCCAATGTGAAGTGGTAAACAGTTAAAACAAAGAATTATCATGAATGTTAATGTTATTCATGAAGTGATCGGAAGCACGGGGAGGATAATACTATTGAGGAAGAAAAGAATGGACCGCGCAATCACAAGATAATTTAGGGAAATAGGGAACAATGTAACATGAAGATCACATTGCAAGTCTGCTAGAGGGTGTAAAAACAATCATGGTTTCCATTCTGGGGCCAGCCTACAGGTATTCACAGGAGACTGGAGAGAGTCTACTTAGATAAATGTAGTTCCTAGATCAACATTCTTCAAATGACTAGACAAAGCAAGCTGTGAAACAGTAGTCAGTTTTTCTTTTCCACCGCGACGACTGGAGAACATGACCAGAGGGAGCGCTGCGCCAAACCGGAGTATCACTTCTCCCACCTCAAAGACCCAATCAGATGGCATTTACCTCATTGCGGAAGAGCTGAGTGTGCTCTACCATTTTCTAAACTAGCCTTGCATTCAAATACTACAAAAATCCAAGTTGTGCCATTCTTTGATAGCGAAAATGGGGCTACCATAGAGTAAAAACCAAATCAGAAATTCAGTACAAGTCTAGCACACTGCAACCCAATTCAGTCAAAGCATAACAGCCAAACATGGCAATCAAGCATCACGAAGTCTCCAGTGATCTGCAACGCACTACCAATCAAACAGGACAATCCATCTACCGAGAAACGCGCAAATTCCCACCAGACACTCCCAATTTGTAACCCCGCACAAAAACACCTCGTATCCAATCCAACAACAGAAAGGGATCTATTCTAACCTAACAGCGGTCCAAACCCTAGAACCTCATCACAGAGCCAGGCCCCCAGAAGCCCAAGAGGGAGCGGCGGCATGGGATCAGATCCGCACCTAGTTGGCGGCCGGCTTGTCGACGAGCTTCTTGTCACGGCGCTCCATGGCGACGTCCCACATGTCGTTCCCGATGTGCTTCGGCTGCATCCAACAAACCACACGCCCGCCTCAGCGCCAGAGAGAGAGAGAGAGATTCGGATCGGGAGAGGGAGAGGGAGAAATGGGTACCCTGCCGTGCGCGGCCTTGTGGATGTAGTACTGGCCGTTGCCCATGATGCAGAGGAAGCCGCCGATGATGCCCAGCGGCAGCATGGCCTCCAGCCAGTGGAGCCGGAACCGCGCCATCGGGAGCCGGACGGGGAGACGACGGACGGATCGGGGACGGCGACGACGAGCAGATTCGCGAGCTATCCAGCGGTTGCGGTTGCGGTTGGGGAACTGGGAGCGGCTCTGGACTTGGTCTGTGAGTGGAGAACGTTGGGCTGGTTGCATGGGCCGGGCCTTCCGGCTTCCGCGGTCCAGAAATTGGATCCTTGACCGTGTTTTTTTTTCTTTATATGAATGGGTCAGGGTTTTCTTAAGTTGAAAATGGGTTCGGGCTAATGGCGTCATAGAGGAAAATATGAATGTGTTTTCCGTTAAAAATCTACTCCCTCCGTTCTTAAATATAAGTATTTTTAGACATTTCAAATGAACTATAACATACGAATGTATGTAGGCATATTTTAGAGTGCAGATTCACTCATTTTGCTCCGTATGTAATTATTTGTTGGAATATCTAGAAAGACAAATATTTGGGAACGGAGGGAGTACATATTTTCATAATTTCACACTAAAAATCATGCAAACAATCATATATAAGTACATTTTGTGTATAATGTTGATGGTCATTCCAAAGAATGTCAACTGGAGTTGGGCGGTCCGATGGTCGTGCTCGTCAGCTCATGGAATCCCGGAAGGGTTGCAGGTTGGAACTTGGAACCACTCCACTACTCCAGCGTTCTTTTTACACACAACGGGATCATGGGAAAAGGAGGAGGAGGCCGGGGGATACTGTGGGTGACAAGGGCTCCTGGATCCGTGCCGAAAGCCCCCAAAATATTGCTGCTTTGCACGAAGCGAGAGCATGGAAAGCTAGACCGGCCGAGATTTTTTTTTTTTTTTTTGAGAAGAACTCACCAAGCTTTTTATTCCAAAGCAATGTTCATAGGTACAACTGTTGGGTCATGAGGAATTCCCAACCACACATGTCTACCTAATTGCAGGTTACAAGAGAACTTGGCGAGTTTATGAGCCTCAAAGTTAAAGTTTCTGCGCTCATGAATGAAATTACAAAGCTG
>LR738709.1:588934403-588985928 GCA_902687465.1 Secale cereale | reverse complement strand
AGTGAGTTTCCTTCTTTGACTTTCTTTCTATGTGGTTCTTCTCCCCCCCCCACCCACCCCCATACTACCAGCATCTCCTCTCTCTTTGTTTGTTTATCTCATCAGTTAGGGTTTGTGTCGAGATGCAGGGAGGGGGATTTGAAGTAGTTAAGATTCAACATGGTGGCTTGATTGTGTGTGTAGAGGGTTTAGTATAATGATAGGGATTCCGTTTTCTGAGCGGGAGTTGATTTTGATTTAGGGCTTTTGCTAGATTTAGTAGTTTCATTTTCAAGTTTGTTTATATCAAAGGGAGTGTGTACCAGTGTTCTTAAGTTGCTTGTGGGTGGTAGTAAATGGGGTTCAACCATTTTTTTGGTTGGTTGAATTTTAGGGTTAGGGTTAGGTTAGGGAAATGGAGTTGTCTTAATATGTAGATCAGTTTTATGGGTGACCATTTTTAGATTCTGTCTTGATATGTCTGTACATGGAGTTTTGCATTTTAGTCGTAGGGCAGTTAGTTTGTCAGCCAAACTTCAGTTTGATCGGGGAAATAAGACATGTTCATTTATCCGTAAAAGTTCAGTTTAAGCCGTTGTCAATGCTCATTTAGTTGGTGTCAAAGTTTAGTTTGATCGTCCGTTTCAAAAAGAAAGTTCAATTGTTGTGAGTGCTCATTTAGTTGGTGTCCAAAGTTCCTTGCAATACATAATGTGTTTGGTCAGGTTATGTGTGAGAATTTGGCCTTTGATTTTTTTTATTTTTTACACATGTCGTCGAACAATAGCAACTACTATGTCGGCATATGTAGTTCATCCTTATGGGCAAGCATTTAAATTATATCTTGTTATGTTTGTACATGGAGTTTTTCATTCTTGGTATTTGTTTGTTACCTTGTATGTCTGAATATAATTTACTAGTTACTAGTTTCGACAGTTCCGTTAGTGAGGGTGTTTAGATTTTCTCATCTACATCCTTGTAGTTACTTTTTTGCATGGTAATACATGTCTCATTCATATCATAAGGATCATAGTACAAGTCACGTGCATACCGATCTGGCTAGATTGAACAAATAGCAGAACGCTAGTCTTTGCACAAAGGAACAACGGCCAAGAAGTAAAATTGCAAACAAGACTGAAGAAACCTCTGAGCTAGACACCAACATACGTCACCTGTCTCTGGCACCACCACAATGATGGATCACCTCCACACCCGAGCTCGGCGCGACTCCATCGCTGATAAACAACTTTGCGGACCTCCAAGGTGGCTCGCTGATGACCCACAAGTATAGGGGATCAATTGTAGCTCTTTTCGATAAGTAAGAGTGTCGAACCCAACGAGGAGCAGAAAGAAATGACAAGTGTTCTTCAGTAAGGTAATGTCTGCAAGTGCTGAAATTATAAGTAGTAGAGTAGTTTGATAGCAAGATAATTTTGTAACGAGCAAGTAACGACAGTAGTAGCAAAAGTGCAGCAAGATAGCCCAATCCTTTTGAGGCAAAGGACAGGCCAAGACGGTCTCTTATAATAAGCAAGGCGTTCTTGAGGGTACACGGGAATTTCATCTAGTCACTTTCATCATGTTGGTTCAATTCGTGTTCGCTACTTTGATAATTTGATATGTGGGTGGATCGGTGCTTAGGTGCTATTCTTACTTGAACAAATCTCCTACTTTTGATTAACCCTCCCGCAAGCATCCGCAACTACGAGAAAAGTATTAAGAATAAATTATAACCATAGCATTAAACTTTTGGATCCAATCGGTCCCTTACGGAATAGCGCATAAACTGGGGTTTAAGCTTCTGCCACTCTCGCAACCCACCATCTAATTACTACTCCACAATGCATTCCCTTAGGCCCAAATATGGTGAAGTGTCATGTACTCGACGTTCACATGACACCACTAAGGGAATCACAACATACATACTATCAAAATATCGAACACATATCAAATTCACATGATTACTTGCAACATGATTTCTCCCGTGACCTCAAGAACAAAGGTAACTACTCACAAATGATGAATATGTTCAAGATCAGAGGAGTATTAAATAGCATAATGAATCTGAACATATAATCTTCCACCAAATAAACCATATAGTAATCAACTACAAGATGTAATCAACACTACTAGTCACCCACAAGCACCAATCTATAGTTCCGGTAACAAGATTGAACACAAGAAATGAACTAGGGTTTGAGATGAGATGGTTCTATTGATGATGTTGATGATGATAGCCCTCCCCGAGATGGGAGAGTTGTTGGTGATTATGATGGCGACGATTTCCCCCTCTGGGAGGGAAGTTCCCCCGGCGGAATCGCTCCGCCGGAGGGCAAAAGTGCTCTTGCCCAAGTTCCACCTCGAGACGGCAGCGCTCCGTCCCGAAAGTTTTCTCCTTATTTTTTCTAGGTCAGAACGGCTTATATACCAGAAGATGAGCACCGGAGATGGGCCTGGGTGAGCACAACCCACCAGGGCGCACCTAGGGGGCCTGGCGCGCCCAGGTGGGTTGTGCCCCACCTGGTGAGCCCCCTGTGGTGGTTATCAGCTCCAGTATTTATTTATATTCCATAAAAAATCTCCGTGAAGTTTGAGCTTGTTTGGAGTTGTGCAGAATAGGTGGCATGCCGTAGCTTTTTCAGGTCCAGATTTCCAACTGTCAGAATTCTCCCCCTTGGTGCATTCCTTGCAAATTATGTGAGAAAATGCATTAGAATTACTCCAAAAAGCATTATTATGCATAATAACAACATAAATAACAGCAAGAAAACAAGATGCAAAATGGACGTATCAACTCCCCCAAGCTTAGACCTCGCTCGTCCTCAAGCGAAAGCCGAAAACGAAAAACATGTCCACATGCTTTGAGAGAGAGGTGTCGATAAAAACAAAATATGTACATAGAAGCATCATGTTTATTATTATAACAACAACAAATTTAAACATAAGACTTTTATCAAAGGACTTGTATCATAGACTTCTCGTGAGCAAGTAACAGTTCATCAGATAGTTGAAGTATAAAGCATAAACTCTATTAGAAAGCAACAAACTATGTTCTCAGTCAACTTTGGAACTACAATTCATCATCTTTTCAGGAAGGGTCGCGTATCAGAGCCTTTAGGCAAGTCCACATACTCAACCATCCTATATTCTTCGATGATTGCTAACACTCACCGCATACACATGAGCAAAACGTTTCAACCGAACACATAGAAAGATAGGGGCTTATGGTTTTGCCTCCCAGCGTACTCACCTCAAGGGTGATGTCATCAATAATAACTCATGTCACCCATATTCAACTGGACATATGTGCCTAGATCTTTCCTCACCACATGATGCTTGCCAAAGGATAAAATAAAAAGGAATAGAGAGAAAACTTTGACTCTTTGCATAAAAGTAAAAGATAGGCCCTTCGCAGAGGGAAGCAGAGGTTGCCATGCGCTTATTTGTTTGTATGCTCAATCCCTTATTGCAAAAGAACATCACGTTGCATTGCCCCTTGTGATAGCAACCTTTATTATGCAGTCTGTCGCTTTTATTCTTCACCATCACAAGTTCGTGCAATGCTCAATTTTCTCTTACACTAAATGATCTCACACTTTTAGAAGCAAATTTTATTGCCTTACTACACCGATGACAACTTACTTGAAGAATATTACTCAATCCATAGGTAGGTATGGTGGACTCTAGAAAAAGGTTCGGGTTTAAGGGTTTTTGTATGCACAAGTAGTATCTCTACTTAGTGCGGAATTTTTGGCTAGAAAAGATATTGAGCAAGCACCACATGTTAAAGGATCCACGACAATATGATTTCTATGTGAATACGAACAAACATAAATCATTAAGTTGTCTTCCTTGTCCAACGTCAACAATTTTGGCATATAATATTTTGATGGGGGCTCACAATCACAAAAGATTTTAAGGATAGTATATTTATATGTGAATCTTCTCTTCCCTTATTAATTCTTGCATGAGTTGCATCAGTGACCAATGCTATGTTTGTAAACCTCTAATAAATTTTTCTACTTATACTTTTCATTATGTGGTGCTATCACCTACCATAAGATTAGCATATGATCTTCTTAATTTATTTCCTTTCTTTTATTCATTTAATTATAACCTTTCTTTTCATTGCAATAGGAAGGTAAAGAAAGAAAAAACTCAAAACTAAACTTTATTATATATCTCACACACGATTACAAAGATAAAAACTTTCATTTATTTTAAAGCAAAAGATCGAACTAGGATAAGTAAATGCAAAAGGATAGTGGGGATGATACGATACCGGGTCACCTCCCCCAAGCTTGGCAGAGGCCAAGGGGAGTGCCCATACTCGATACTAAATTTTCTTTTGGTGATGAAGTAGATGGTGGTGGCGTAGAAGTAGGTGCGATCTTGTCCTCGGGTTTCCATGACAGAGGTCCACCATCGAAAGAGGAAGAATGAGTCGCACGGGTCCTGCAACTGGCAGCCAAACTCATACCTTTGAACCTTGCCTCGTATTCAAAGACTTGGTTCTGAAGATCATAAATTTGGCTTTGAAGGTAGTGGATTTGCTCGTTGAGGGTGAAGATGATATCCTTTATGGACTTGCCATCCACCTTGAGATCACGGGAAAAGTCCATTATCATGAGGTGATTGGCTTTGAGTCCACGCTCCACCATCTTCTTGCATCGGAAGACTTCTTGCTCCATAACCTCAAGCCTGGCTTCCACGGTTTCCGTCCCCTCGGGTCCTTGCTCGTCGCGGATGTGCAGCAACCCCTCATGCATCTGAATGACCTGAGGGTGATGCACCACCTCCCGCAGATATGGTTGATGACGTTCTTGAAGAACTTGTCCTTGGAGGAGCTTGGGGTATCCATGATAGATGGGATCCGCCAGAAAACAGAAGATTTTTCCGCAATACGGTGGTCAATAGGTTTGGGGGGTATATAAAGAATTTTTATCTTGGGAAACAAGCAAACTGTAGAAAAACGGAATCCGGTAGGTGCCCGAGCTGGGCACAACCCTGGTGTCTTGTGCCCACCAGGGTACGCTTCCCAGTAGCTTCTTATTTTCCTATTTTTGTAAATATTCAAAAACTGATAAAAAATATTTTTGCGGATTTTTTGGAGTCCGTTTACTTACCGTATCACGTACCTCCTTATTTTCATGATTCTGGAGTGTCCCGGGAGGATTATTTTTTGTGTTCTTCCGGTATTAAAGTTTGGATAATATTGCTTTCAACGTTAATGGGCGTACCTAAGATATAATGCTTTATTCGTTGCCCATTATAAACCTTTGGGTTAGTACCTTCAGCATTACTTATTTTGATGGCCCCAGACCGATAAACCTCCTCGATAACATAGGGGCCTTCCCATTTAGAGAGGAGTTTGTCAGCAAAGAACCTGAAACGAGGGTTGTATAGAAGAACATATTCTCCGACTTTGAACTCACGCTTTTGGATTCTTTTATCATGCCATCTTTTATTTTTTTCTTTAAATAACTTGGCATTTTCATAAGCTTGGGTTCTCCATTCATCTAATGAGCTAATATCAAATAACCTCTTTTGACCAAGAAGTTTGAAATCATAGTTAAGTTCCTTGATTGCCCAAAAAGCTTTATGTTCTAACTCAAGAGGCAAATGACAAGCTTTACCATAAACCATTTTATAAGGAGACATACCCATAGGATTTTTATAAGTTGTTCTATAAGCCCAAAGTGCATCATATAATTTCTTAGACCAAATTTTCCTGGACCTATTGACAGTCTTTTGCAAAATTAATTTGATTTCTCTATTACTAAGCTCAACTTGACCACTAGACTAAGGACGATAAGGTGATGCAATTCTATGGTTAACATCATATTTAGCAAGCATTTTACGGAAAGCGCCATGAATAAAGTGTGAACCACCATCAGTCATTAAATATCTGGGGACTCCAAACCTTGGGAAGATAACTTCCTTAACCATTTCAATAAAGGTGTTGTGATCAACACTACTGGTTGGGATAGCTTCTACCCATTTAGTAACATAATCAACAACAACCAAAATATGTGTATACCCATTAGAGGAAGGGAAAGTCCCATGTAATAAAAGCCCCTAACATCAAATGGTTCAACAACAAGTGAATAATTCATAGGCATTTCTTGACGCTTACAAATATTACATATCCTTGGACATTCATCACAAGATGAGACAAACTTACGAGCATCTTTGAAGAGAGTAGGCCAATAAAATCCAGACCGCAATACCTTGTGAGCATTTCTATCTCCAGCATGATGTCCTCCATATGCTTCGGAGTGACATTTCCAAAGGATTTGTCCCTGTTCATGCTCAGGTACACAACGTCTAATAATACCATCTACTCATTCTTTATAAAGATGTGGGTCATCCCAAAAGTAATGTCTTAAATCATAAAAGAACCTTTTCTCTTGTTGGTAAGTAAAACTAGGTGGTAGATATTTAGCAACAATGTAATTAGCATAGTAAGCATACCAAGGAGTATTATTAGTAATATTTATTGCAGCTAAGTGCTCATTAGGAAAACTATCATCAATAGGTAGTGGGTCATCAAGCACAGTTTTAAGTCTAGACAAGTTATTAGCTACGGGGTTCTCAGCTCCTTTTCTATCACTGATATGCAAGTCAAATTCTGGTAACAAGAATAAGTCTAGGTTTAGCATCTTTATTTTCCATAAGATATTTAATAGCAGCATGGTTAGTGTGAACAGTTACTTTTGAATCAACAATGTAAGATCTAAATTTTTCACAAGCAAACACAACTGCTAAGAATTCTTTTTTAGTGGTAGCATAATTCTTTTGAGCACTATCTAGAGTTTCACTAGCATAATGAATAACATTTAGTCTTTTATCAATTCTTTGTCTTAGAATAGCACCAATGGCATAATCACTAGCATCAAACATAATTCAAAAGGCAAGGTCCAATCAGGTGGTTGAACTATAGGTGCAGAAATTAAGGCTTTCTTAAGTGTTTCAAAGGCTTCAAAGCAGTCATCATCAAAACCAAAATGAACATCCTTTTGTAAAATGTTAGTGAGAGACCTAGAAATTGTAGAAAAGTCTTTGATAAATCTCCTATATAAACCAGCATGACCTAAGAAACTACGAATACCTTTGATATCCTTAGGACATGTCATTTTCTCAATTGCATCAACCTTAGCTTTGTCCACTTCAATACCTTTTTTAGAAATCTTATGGCCCAAGACAATACCTTCATTAACCATAAAGTGGCATTTCTCCCAATTCAAGACAAGACTTGTTTGTTCACATCTCTGCAAAACTCGATCAAGATTGCTTAAACAATCATCAAAGGACTTCCCATAAACAAAGAAATCATCCATGAAAACCTCTACAATCTTTTCACAAAAGCCAAAGAATATAACAGTCATACATCTTTGAAAGGTAGCACGTGCATTGCATAAACCAAAAGGCATACGTCTATAAGCATAAGTTCCAAAGGGACAAGTAAAAGTAGTCTTTTCTTGATCAGGTTGAGAAACATGTATTTGTGAAAAACCAGAGTATCCATGAAGGAAGCAAAAGTCTGTGTGCTTTGATAATATTTCTAGCATTTTATCAATAAAAGGTAGAGGGTAATGATCTTTTTTAGTTGCTTTATTTAATTTCCTAAAATAAATTACCATTCTATATCATGTAACAATTCTTTGTGGAACAAGTTCATTCTTATCATTAGGAACAACAGTAATACCTCCTTTATTAGGAACACAATGAACGGGACTTACCCATCTACTATCAGTTATAGGATAGATTATACCTGCTTCCAGAAGTTTTAATATTTCCGTTCTTACCACTTCTTTCGTTTTTGGATTTAACCGACGTTGATGATCGACAACGGGTTTAGCATCAGGTTCCATATTAATCTTATGCTGACATAGAGTGGGACTGATGCCCTTTAAGTCATCAAGGGTATATCCAATAGCAGCTCGGTGCTACCTTAGAACTTTCAATAATCTTTCTTCTTCTTGTTCTGAAAGGTTAGCACTAAAAATAATAAGATATATCTTCTTTTCATCAAGATAAGCATATTTCAAAGTGTCAGGTAATTATTTAAATTCAAACACAAGATCACCTTTAGGTGGAGGAGTACCTCCTAGAGTTTCAATAGGTAGATTGTGTTTAAGCAAAGGATGTTGTTCAGAGAAAATATCATCTATTTCATGCCTTTCATGCATATGTAAATCATTTTCACGGTCTAGCAAATATTGTTCTAGAGGATCACTAGGAGGCACAGCTGTAACATCCCAAATTTTCAATTTGGAATGTTATACATAGGTCATATGCATATCGTGTTTTATTTGCTTTTCGTTTCGCGATCCTCGAAATTCTAAGCAACTCAAGGACCCACGGAGAGAGTTGGGGATTTCATCGGTTTCACATTTGAATTTTCTCAAATATTGGGACGAGGATCATTTGGTTTAATTATTTTTCTCTCCGAAAATATTTCATATTAAAATATATGAGAGGAGATAATATGACTTCTCCGAACCAAATGGAATATTGGAAGAAAATATTAAAATCAAATAAATAATTTTATTTGGTTTTTCTGCTATTTTATTTGCATTATAAAAATATGCATATTTTAAAAATTGCATTTTAGGGCCTAGAAAATGTTCATCATGTTCTAAATATTTTATTTAGACGGTGAAAATTTGTTTTGGCATTTTTCGATTTTTATTTATTTTTCTAAGATTTTTTCCCGGTGAAATGAGTTTTTTTAAAGTTCAGATCGACTGGGTTGAAGCCCAGCCGGCCCAACGCCGTGACGCCGCCTTCCCGACTCCGGGCGGGAGTCCGCCGCCCGCATGGCCGTTGCCTTCCCGACTCCGGGCGGTAGTCCGCCGCCTTCACGGCCGCCGTCGTGGCCAACTCGACCAACGCTGCCGCCTTGTCCCCTCCCCAAGCAAGCCCCCCGACATCTTTAAATAACGCCGCCAGCCCCCCCCGCCTCCACCTCGCCCCGCCGCCGCACCGTGCACCACCGCCGCCGCCGCTCGAGCCGCCGCTGTCGCCGCCCGAAGCCGCCCCGCCGCCGGAGCCTCACCTCGCCGGAGCCACCGCCGTTGCCGGATCCGCCGCTGCCGTATCCGCCGCCATTTTTTGGGTTTTTAGGTAAAACCGCGGTTTTCCAAAAAAACCTAGATCGGTTTGTTTTTTAGTTAGATCGGTTCGGTTTTCTCGGTTTAGTTACTTAGCGGACGTTCGTCCGTTCGTTCGTTTTAACGAATGCTTTTCAACTTTTAGTTACGGACAATGAACGTTCGTTCGTTAGCCTATTCGTCTCGTTTAATTTTTCAGGGTTTTTCCGCGATTATTTTCGATCGCGATTTCTACCCTGATCTTCTTTTTAGTTTAACTTTCCGCTCGTTAGTCAGAATCAGGTGAAACAAGCGCCTAGATCTTCGTCTCGAAGCCCTCTTTCTTTTTAACCAACTTGAACGAGATTTTGGTACTTTAAAATTTTGACTTTAGTACAATTTAGTAAACGGATCTTGTTTCTTTCGTGGTTTGAGTTTCGTTGCTCCGTTTGATTTGATTCTTTTTGCAAACCGGAGTTCTTCAGTTGAACTTTCTGGTTAGATCTTCTTATTTGAGTTTTACCCGTGCATCTTTGCTTGATTGCTTATGTATGCTATTGTTTGCTCGCGATAGAATTCCTGGAGTGCGAAGCGTGCTACTACGAGTCCCTAGGTTTTGCGAATCGTCAGCAAGGCAAGTAACACATTGATCATACCCCTTTATTACCCAGTTTTTATGCATTAGTTTCAACCCTCACACATTGCATGAGTAGGATCTCTTAACATGTGGGTCTAGGAAGTAGATGATGAGGTAGAACCTATTACCTGTTTTATTATCAAACCCTTGTGAGTTACTTCTACGTTATGCTTAGGTTGCCATGCTATGCTCGTAGACGTGGATTGGGTTTGAGAGTATCCATGCCTGATGTGAGATTGTTAATTAATGGTACAACTTAAGGTGGCAATATTAATACACATCTGGGTGGATTGGTTGCAGGGCACCTGGAGAATCCAGTGTTGTCCTAGGAAATCCTGGAGGACCCGTGTGATTATCCTATGGAATGCCACCCAGGCTCAAAGGGATCATAAGACTATTCATGCTAGAAACTTCTGTGTGCAGCCACAATGCCATTATGGGCTCTAGCATAGTTGAGTATGTTGTGTGAGTGAAGACCCACAAGTGTAGGGGATCTAACATAGTCCTTTCGATAAGTAAGAGTGTCGAACCCAACGAGGAGCGGAAGGAAATGATAGGCAATTTTCAGTAAGATATTTTCTGCAAGCACTGAAATTATAGGTAACAGATAGTTTTGTGATAAGATAATTGGTAGCAAGTGACAAAAGGTAAAACTAAATAAGGTGCAGCAAGGTGGCCCAATCCTTTTTGTACCAAAGGACAAGCCTGGACAAACTCTTATGCAAGGTAAAGCGCTCCCGAGGACATATGGGAATTATCGTCAAGCTAGTTTTCATCACGATCGTCTGATTCGCGTTCGGTACTTTGATAATTTGGTTGTGGGTGGACGGGTGCTTGGGTGCTGCCCTTACTTGGACAAGCCTCCCACTTATGATTAACCTCTAATGTAAGCATCCGTAACTACAAAATAAGTATTAAGGTAAACCTAACCATAGCCTGAAACATATGGATCCAAATCAGCCCCTTACGAAGCAACACATAAACTAGGGTTTAAGCTTCTGTCACTCTAGCAACCCATCATCTACTTATTACTTCCCAATGCCTTCCTCTAGGCCCAAATAATGGTGAAGTGTCATGTAGTCGACGTTCACATGACACCACCAGAGGAGAGACAACATACATCTCATCAAAATATCGAACGAAGACCAAACTCACATGACTATGATAGCAAGACTTCTCCCATGTCCTCAGGAACAAAAGTAACTACTCACAAGACATAATATTGTTCATGATCAGAGGGGTATTAATATGCATAATGGATCTGAACATATGATCTTCCACCAAATAAACCAACTAGCATCAACTACAAGGAGTAATCAACACTACTAGCGACCCACATGTACCAATCTGAGGTTTGGGTACAAAGATTGGATACAAGAGATGAACTAGGGTTTGAGAGGAGATGGTGCTGGTGAAGATGTTGATGAAGATAGCTCTCCCCAAGATGGGAGAGTTGTTGGTGATGACGGCGGTGACGATTTCACCCTCCCGTAGGGAAGTATCCCCGGCAGAAGAGCTCTGCCGGAGCCCTAGATTTGTTTCCGCCTCGGTTCCGCCTCGAGACGGCGGCGTCTGGTCCCGAAAGCCTCCTCCTGATTTTTTCCAGGTCAAAACACTTCATATAGGAGAAGATGGGCACCTAGGTCCCACCGGCTGGCCCTCGAGGCAGGGGGCGCGCCCCCACCCTCGAGGCCAGCCAGTGGCCCCTCTCGTGGATTTCTTCCGCCAGATATTTTTTATATTTTCCAAAAAATGTTATGTGGAGTTTCGGGGCTTTTGGAGTTGTGCAGAATAGGTTTCCATAGTTTTCTTATTTTCCAGCCCAGAATTCCAGCTGCCGGCATTCCCCCTTCTTCATGTAAACCTTGCAAAATAAGAGGGAAAAGGCATAAGTATTGTGACAAAACATGTATGAACAACCCATAATGCAATAAATATCAACTTATAAGCATGATGCAAAATGGACGTATCAACTCCCCCAAGCTTAGACCTCGCTTGTCCTCAAGAGAAAGACGATATCGAAAAATATGTCCACATGTTTAGAGATAGAGGTGTCGATAAAAACAGAATACGGACATGAGGGCATCATGATCATTCTCATAACAACAACTTATATAAATATATTCATATGATCATTATGTTAAAGTAACAATTCATCCACAATATCAAGTATGCATCGTAAACTTCATTGGAAACTAACAAACTTTGGTCTCGGTCATTGAAGCAATTGCAATTTATCGTAACATCGGAAAGAGTCAACGTAAGAGCTTTTCAGCAAGCCTACATACTCAACTATCATATAGTCTTTCGCAATTGCTCACACTCACGCAATACTTATGTTTATGGAGTTTTAATCGGACACAGAGAAAGATAGGGGCTTATGGTGTTGCCTCCCAACCTTTTACCTCAAGGGTAATGTCAACAGTAATAGAACATGAAAACTGACATCCAAGTGGGTATATATGACACGATCTTTCCAACACAATGTGCTTGCCAAAGGATAAAATGAAAAAGGAAAGACGGATCTCACCTTGACACTTATAAGACAAGAATAAAAGATAGGCCCTTCGCAGAGGGAAGCAGAGGTTGTCATGTGTTTTCATGGTGAGATGCACAAAGTCTTAGCATAGAAGAACTTCGCTTTATATTGCCACTTGTGATAAGGACCTTTATTATGCAGTCCGTCGCTTTTATTACTTCCATATCACAAGATCATATAAAGCTAATTTCTCCCACACTAATAAATCATACATATTTTAGCAGATTTGCAACATGACAACTTACTTGGAAGGATCTTTCTCAATCTGTAGGTAGGTATGGTGGACTCTCATGGCAAAACTGGGTTTAAGGATATATGGAAGCACAAGTAGTATCTCTACTTAGTGCGAGGAAGTTTGGCTAGCATGAGGGAGAAAGGCAAGCTCAACATGTTGGAAGATCCATGACAATATACTTTATTTCGGATATAAGAAGACATAACCCATTATATTGTCTTCCTTGTCCAACATCAACTCTTTAGCATGTCATACTTTAATGAGTGCTCACAATCATAAAAGATGTCCAAGATAGTATATTTGTATGTGAAGCCTCTCTTCTTTTATTACTTCTTATTAATTGCAACGATGACCAAAACTATGTTTGTCACCTCCCAACAACTTTTATTTATCATACTCTTGTATGTGAGGTCATTACTTCCCATAAGATCGATATGATCTCTTTGATACTTTTTTGTTTTCTTTCTTTTTATCATGACCCAAGTGAGGAAATCAAGCCCTTGACTCAACACTAATTCTTTATTATATAGCTCACGGACTCGATTACAAAGGATAAAGCTCACAAAGCAGAAGCTCACAACTGGATTATGCTAACTTTATTCTAATAGATCAACATACTACCAAAAGGATCGAAATAAGTAAAACAGCAAAGATAGGAGTGAAGGTTATACGATACAGGGGTCACTCCCCCAAACTTGGCAGTTGCCAAGGGGAGTGCCCATACCCATATGATAATGTCTCCTTCTTCGGGGTTGGTGATGATGGCTTCTTCCTCAGCTTACGCTTAAGGACAGAATTTTGCTCCTTTAGATCATTGATCTCTTGCTCAAGATTTAATATCCTCTTGCATAATGCCTGCTTGTTTTCCTGCAAGAGATTAAAAGGGATAAATTCGATCTTAGGTTTCTTTACTCTGTTTGGGAGGCTTGACTTTTTGAACTCCACGTGCATGTCTCTAGGTTGAGGTAGTGGGACTTCGTCTTCGTCTGAGCTAGTCCAATCCTTCCTCTTTGCATCATGGTCTTCTTCTTCCTCCGTGGTCCAACCATAATGCTCCAAGTCACCGTAGACCTTAGGGTCAGCAAGGGAATCAGCCACATAGCTTTCTCCCTCTGAATCCTGGGACGACATGTTGCCTTTATCTGCGACAGAGGCAGCTCGAAACGAAAACAAAGGACTTTTGCGTGATACAAAGGTCAAAACCTACGGGAGTATATATAATGAATTTTCCCGAACAAAAGGAGTAACCCACAAGAAAACGAAGTCCAGGGGACACACGGGGTGCCCTCGAGGCAGGGGGCGCGCCCCTACCCTTGAGGCCACTTCGTGTCTCTTCCGGACTGCGGTTTATTTTTCTATTTTTCTAAATATTCCAAAACGGAGAAAAATTGCCTTTAGAACTGTTTTGGAGTCGGTTTACTTACCGTATCACGTACCTCTTCCTTTTCGGAGGCTGAATCGTTCTGGAAAGTGTCCCTTATGTATTCCTCCGGGGTTATGGTTTCAATAATATTAGTTTCAACGATTATAGGATTACCTGAGATATAATGTTTGATCCTTTGACCATTCACCACCTTCGGATTTGTGCCTTCGAAGTTGTTGATCTTTATGGCACCGGAACGATAGACCTCCTTGATAACGTAAGGTCCTTCCCACTTGGAGAGAAGTTTTCCTGCAAAAAATCTTAAATGTGAGTTGAATAGCAAAACATAATCACCTACGCTGAACTCACGCTTTTGTATCCTTTTGTCATGCCATCTTTTAACTTTTTCTTTAAATAACTTGACATTCTCGTAGGCCCGGGTTCTCCATTCATCGAGACAGCTAATATCAAATAGCCTCTTTACACCGGAAAGTTTGAAATCATAATTGAGCTCTTTGATAGCCCAATATGCCTTATGTTCTAGCTCAAGAGGTAAGTGACAAGTTTTTCCATATACCATCTTATATGGAGACATACCCATAGGATTTTTGTATGCAGTTCTATAGGCCCATAATGCATCATCTAGTTTCTGGGACCAATTCTTTCTAGACCTATTAACTGTCTTTTGCAAGATTAATTTCAACTCCCTATTACTTAGTTCTACTTGACCGCTAGTCTGTGGATGATAAGGTGATGCAATTCTATGGTTGACATCATACTTAGCAAGCATCTTACGGAAAGCACCATGAATAAAGTGTGAACCACCATCAGTCATTAGATATCTAAGGACTCCAAACCTCGGAAATATAACTTCTTTAAGCATCTTAATAGAGGTGTTATGATCAACACTACTAGTTGGAATAGCTTCTATCCACTTAGTAACGTAATCAACAGCAACTAGGATATGTGTGTACCCATTAGAGGAAGGAAAAGGTCCCATATAATCATAGCTCCAAACATCAAATGGTTCAATAATAAGTGAATAATTCATAGGCATTTCTTGACGTCTACTAATATTACCAATTCTTTGACATTCATCACATGATAAGACAAACTTACGGGCATCCTTGAAGAGAGTAGGCTAATAAAAACCGGATTGCAATACCTTGTGTGCTGTTCTGTCTCCCGCATGGTGTCCTCCGTAAGCTTCGGAGTGGCACTTGCGTAGGATATGTTCCTGTTCATGCTCAGGTACACAACGTCTAATAATACCATCTACTCCTTCTTTATAAAGATGTGGGTCATCCCAAAAGTAATGTCTCAAATCATAGAAGAATTTTTTTTGCTGATATGTGAAGCTAGGAGGTATAAACTTAGCAACAATGTAATTAGCATAATCAGCATACCATGGAGCAGTACAAGAAGTATTTATGACAGCTAGTTGTTCATCAGGAAAGCTATCATCAATAGGTTGTGGGTCATCAAGTATATTCTCTAACCTAGACAAGTTATCTGCTACGGGGTTCTAAGCTCCCTTTCTATCAATAATATGCAAGTCAAATTCTTGCAGCAAGAGAACCCATCTAATAAGTTTAGGTTTAACATCTTTCTTTTCCATAAGGTATTTGATAGCAGCATGATCAATGTGAATAGTTACTTTAGAATCAACGATATAGGGTCTGAACTTATCACAAGCAAACACAACTGCTAAAAATTATTTCTCAGTGGTAGCATAATTTCTTTGGGCACTATCTAGAGTTTTACTAGCATACTGGATAACATTCAATTTCTTATCAACTCTTTGCCCTAGAACAGCTCCTACAGCATAATCACTAGCATCACACATAATCTCAAAGGGTATGTTCCAGTCAGGAGGCTGGACAATAGATGCAGAGATCAATGCTTTCTTAAGTATTTCAAATGCTTCTAGACAATCATCATCAAAGACAAAAGGAATATCTTTCTGTAAAAGATTAGTCAGAGGCCTGGAGATTTTGGAGAAATCTTTAATGAACCTCCTATAAAACCCGACATGACCAAGGAAACTTCGTATACCTGTGATATCCTTAGGGCATGGCATCTTTTCAATAGCATCAACCTTAGCTTTGTCAACTTCAATACCTCTTTCAGAAATTTTATGTCCCAAGACAATGCCTTCATTAACCATAAAGTGGCACTTCTCCCAATTCAAGACAAGGTTAGTGTCTTCACATCTCTGCAAAACCCGATCAAGGTTGCTTAAGCAATCATCAAAAGAAGTTCCGTAAACGGAGAAATCATCCATGAACACTTCAACAATCTTTTCACAAAAATCAGAGAATATAGCCATCATGCATCTTTGAAAGGTAGCAGGTGCATTACATAAACCAAAAGGCATACACCTATAAGCAAAGGTACCGAAAGGACAAGTGAAGGTGGTTTTTTCTTGATCCCCCTTTGAAACAGGTATTTGAGAGAAACCAGAATAACCATCTAGAAAGCAGAAATGAGTATGTTTGGATAACCTTTCTAACATTTGATCAATAAATGGCAAGGGGTAATGATCTTTCTTAGTAGCTTTATTTAACTTATGGAAATCAATTACCACCCTATAACATGTAACTATTCTTTGCGGGATCAATTCATCTTTATCATTAGGGACAACGGTCATACCTCCTTTCTTAGGAGCACAATGGACATGACTTACCCACTGGCTATCAGCAATGGGATAGATAATACCTGCCTCTAGGAGCTTTAGAATTTCTTTCCTTACCACTTCTTTCATCTTAGGATTTAACCATCGTTGATGATCGATAACTGGTTTAGCATTTTCTTCCAATTTTATCTTGTGTTGGCATATAGTGAGACTAATGCCCTTAAGATCATCCAGAGTATATCCAATAGCAGCTCGGTGCTTCTTCAGAGTTTTCAATAATCTTTCTTCCTCATGCTCTGAAAGGTTAGCACTAATAATAACATGACATATCTTCTTTTCATCAAGATAAACATACTTAAGATTATCAGGTAAAGGTTTAAGTTCAAACACGGGATCACCCTTGGGTGGCGGAGGATCCCCTAGGATTTCAACAGGCAAGTTCTTTTTCAATACGGGTCCCTGTGTAAGGAATATTTCATCTATCTCCCTTCTCTCATTCATATGCATACCATTTTCATGGTCTAGCAAGTATTGTTCTAAAGGATCATTAGGTGGCAAGACAATAGAAGCAAGACCAATAAGTTCATCCTTACTGGGTGGTGCCTTTTCAAGGGGTTGTCTACGGAATTTAGCAAAGTTAAAATCATGAGACGTGTCCCCTAATCCGACAGTGACAATGTCTTTCACACAGTCTATCTTGGCATTAACAGTATTCAAGAAGGTTCTACCAAATATAATGGGACAGAATGCATCTTGTGGGGAACTAAGAACAAGAAAGTCAGCAGGGTATTTAACCTTCCCACATAAGACTTCAATATCTCTAACAATCCCAATTGGTGAAATAGTATCTCTATTAGCAAGTTTAATAGTAACATCAATCCCTTCTAACTCAACAGGTGCAATATCATGCATAATTTCGTTATACAAATCAAGAGGGATAATACTCGCACTAGCACCTACGTCACATAAACCATGATAGCAATGATCTCCTATCTTAACAGAGATAACGGGCAAGCCTATGATAGGTTTATGTTTATTCCTAGCATTTGGTTTGGCTATTCTAGCAGACTCTTCTTGGAGATAAATAACATGTCCATCTAAATCTTCTACCAAGAGATCTTTAACCATAGCAACATTAGGTTCAACTTTAATTTGCTCAGAGGGTGTAGGTGTTCTAGTATTACTCTTACGGACTACAGTTAAAGCTTGAGCATGATCCTTTATCCAAACAGGGAAAGGTGGTTTCTCAATATAAGCGGCAGGAATAACGGGATCAACATTATAAGTGATAGTCTTTTCTTCAACTTTAATAGGTTCAACTTCTTTTACTTCAATAGGGGGATGGTATTTAAACCACTTCTCCTTGGGGAGATCAACATGATTAGCAAAGGATTCACAGAAAGAAGCTACTATCTCAGAGTCAAGTCCATATTTAGTGCTAAACTCACGGAAAACATCGGTATCCATAAAAGCTTTAACACAATCAAACTTAGGGGTCATACATGACTCCTTACCGTCGTCGAGATCCCAATCTTCGGAGTTGCGTTTAATTCTTTCCAATAAATCCCATTTGAATTCAATAGTCTTCATCATAAAAGAGCCAGAACAAGAGTTATCGAGCATGGTGCGATTATCATGAGAAAGCCGAGCATAAAAATTTTGAATGATCATTTCTCTTGAGAGCTCATGATTGGGGCATGAATATAACATTGATTTAAGCCTCCCCCAAGCTTGAGCGATGCCTTCTCCTTCGCGAGGCTAGAAATTATAAATATAATTACGATCACGATGAACCTGGTGCATAGGGTAGAACTTGTGATGAAATTCCAACTTCAGACGATTATAGTTCCAAGATCCCATATCATCGCATAGCCTAAACCATGTCAATGCATCTCCCTTCAAAGATAAAGGGAATACCTTCTTCTTGATAACATCCTCGGGCATACCTGCAAGCTTAAACAATCCACAAACTTCATCCACATAGATTAGGTGTAAATCGGGGTGAAGTGTTTCGTCTCCTGTATAAGGATTTTCAAGCAGTTTCTTTATCATACCCGAAGGAATCTCAAAGCAAACATTTTCAATAGGTGCAGTAGGTTGTGGATCAACTCTTTTCTCTTCTGCTCGGGGTGAAGATACCCCAAACAAGCCCCTTAAAGGATTTTGAGCCTTAGTAACAAGTGACAATAAATTTCAGCACACTATATAAATTTTTCCTTACTAAATTCCACTTACCAAAGGCGCTTCAATCCCCGGCAACGACGCCAGAAAAGAGTCTTGATGACCCACAAGTGTAGGGGATCTATCGTATTCCTTTCGATAAGTAAGAGTGTCAAACCCAACGAGGAGCAGAAGGAAATGATAGGCAGTTTTCAGTAAGGTATTTTCTGCAAGCACTGAAATTATAGGTAACAGATAGTTTTGTGATACGATAATTGGTAGCAAGTGACAAAAGGTAAAAGTAAATAAGGTGCAGCAAGGTGGCCCAATCCTTTTTATAGCAAAGGACAAGCCTGGACAAACTCTTATGCAAGGTAAAGCGCTCCCGAGGACATATGGGAATTATCGTCAAGCTAGTTTTCATGACGATCGTCTGATTCGCGTTCGGTACTTTGATAATTTGGTATGTGGGTGGACCGGTGCTTGGGTGCTACCCTTACTTGGACAAGCCTCCCACTTATGATCAACCTCTAATGCAAGCATCCGCAACTACAAAAGAAGTATTAAGGTAAACCTAACCATAGCCTGAACCATATGGATCCAAATCAGCCCCTTACGAAGCAACGCATAAACTAGGGTTTAAGCTTCTGTCACTCTAGCAACCCATCATCTACTTATTACTTCCCAATGCCTTCCTCTAGGCCCAAATAATGGTGAAGTGTCATGTACTCGACGTTCACATGACACCACTAGAGGAGAGACACCATACATCTCATCAAAATATCGAACGAAGACCAAACTCACATGACTACTGATAGCAAGACTTCTCCCATGTCCTCAGGAACAAAAGTATCTACTCACAAGACATAATATTGTTCATGATTAGAGGGGTATTAATATGCATAATGGATCTAAACATATGATCTTCCACCAAATAAACGAACTAGCATCAACTACAAGGAGTAATCAACACTACTAGCAACCCACAGGTACCAATCTGAGGTTTGGGTACAAAGATTGGATACAAGAGATGAACTTGGGTTTGAGAGGAGATGGTGCTGGTGAAGATGTTGATGAAGATAGCTCGCCCCAAGATGGGAGCATTGTTGGTGATGACGGCGGTGATGATTTCCCCCTCCCGGAGGGAAGTATCCCCGGCAGAAGAGCTCTGCCGGAGCCCTAGATTGGTTTCCGCCTCGGTTCCGCCTCGAGACGGCGGCGTCTGGTCCCGAAAGCCTCCTCCTGATTTTTTCCAGGTCAAAACGCTTCATATAGGAGAAGATGGGCACCTGGGGCCCACTGGCTGGCCCTCGAGGCAGGGGGGCGCGCCCTGGGAAGGGGGGCGCGCCCCCCACCCTCGAGGCCAGCCAGTGGCCCCTCTCGTGGATTTCTTCCGCCAGATATTTTTTATATTTTCCAAAAAAATGTTCTGTGGAGTTTCGGGGCTTTTGGAGTTGTGCAGAATAGGTTTCCATAGTTTGCTCCTTTTCCAGTCCAGAATTCCAGCTGCCGGCATTCCCCCTTCTTCATGTAAACCTTGCAAAATAAGAGGGAAAAGGCATAAGTATTGTGACAAAACATGTATGAACAGCCCATAATGCAATAAATATCAACTTAAAAGCATGATGCAAAATGGACGTATCAGTGAGCTCTTTCAGTGGTAGACTAGCAGATGTAGGAGAAAGTAGGTCTACAGGTCCACCCGGGGTAAAGAGTAAATGCTTCTGAAAGACCGTGTCTTGGTCATCTGTATCTCAAACATCATGCATTGCGAGAAATCCAACGGAGGAGATCGAGTCTTTGGGGAAAAGTGCGCAAACCTCTGTAGAGTGTACAAACTAACCATGATTAGCCGTGTCCCCGGTTATGGACATCTTGAGTATCTGGTACTTGAATTATTGGATTGATCTCATCACTATTAAATTAATTTGTTGGGTTTTCAACTACCATGATAGTTAAAATAAAATTTATTCCTTTGTTGTAGGAAAAAATTGGCTTTATGCATAAAGTTTATAACCTTAGAGCCTCCACCAGCCATATATGCATGTAGTGATAGCATTTATCTGTTACTTTCTCTACTGTGTTATCTTGCCAGCATATTCTATGTGCTGACCCGTTTCGGGCTGCAACATGTCATGTTGCAGACTTTCCAGAAGAAGAGTAAGGTGCGCTAGGTCGTTTGTCATGCACTCAGCTATGCTGTTGGAGTTGATGGACTCACTTTATCTTCCAAGCCTTCCGGTGTTATCGTGTTAGATGGCCTTATGCCATACATTTTGTAAAAGTCCTCTTTTGAGACATTCGATGTAATAAGTGTGTGATTGCCACTCTGTTATAAGTCCTTCAAGTACTGTGTGTGTCAGCATTACCGATCTAGGGATGACACAAAGCACAGAGACTTCGGTCCATTTGGATCATGGTCGCTACAAGATGGTATCGGAGAACACGCTGAATGTAGGACACGACCACTAAGATGAGCCATAGGTCACTCTTCTCTACTCATTTCTGTCTCCTCTCCATTTTCTACTCTTTAGGATGGTGGACTCAAGGAACAAGTTTACCCAGCCGGATGAAGACACACCTTTTGGACGACACTTGAAGGAAGTCACTAGGTACCTGAGCATCGGAATACCAAGCTTCATCGGGACCTACACCGCCACTTTACTAGAAGAGGAGCGATGGATTATTCACGTTCAAATTCCTGGTAGGACATTCATGCCAGTCACTGATCCCATAGAGTTTTCCTTTGATGCACCAACCTAGAGCCTAGGTAAGAGTATGGCCACCCACATTGCTATGGGACGAATTGGAGAAGTCTACAAACAGGAGCTGAAGGACACTATCTACCAGATATGTGGGCGCCGAGATGAGCAATGGGATATGATCAGCATCCGGAAGGACAGGTCCATTGCAGCTTTCATCCAGGAGTTAAACCAGCACATTCGTCGACAGGAGCACCAGATGTGCGCAGGCATGATAGACTTGAAGAAGGAGTTAACCAGGAACACGGAGCTAGAAGAGGAACTCAAGTCTTCACGTGACGGATATGAGGAGGAAATCACAATACTTGTGGAGAAGAATGACGACCTCACAAGGAAGCTAGGAGTATTCATGGGAGACCCCGCGCTAGTAGGAGAAGACGACGAACCCACGAAGATTCGTTCTGAGGACTACATCATCATCGACGACACCGACTCCGACCCTGATGATAGTGATGATGACTATGAAGACGGAGCTGGAGCAGATATCATGCAATCTTCCACCGATCAAAATTTTTAGATGACTGATACGTCTCCAACGTATCTACTTTTCCAAACACTTTTGCCCTTGTTTTGGACTCTAAATTGCATGATTTGAATGGAACTAACCCGTACTGACGCTATTTTCAGCAGAATTGCCATGGTGTTGTTTTTGTGCAGAAATAAAAAGTTCTCGGAATGACCTGAAAATCCACGAAGAATTATTTTAGAAAATATAAAAAATATATGCGGAAAGATCCAGACCAGGGGCCCACACCCTGTCCACGAGGGTGGGGGGCGCGCCCCCTCCCCCTGGGCGCGCCCCCTGCCTTGTGGGCCCCCTGACGCTCCACCGACGTATCCCAAGACCCCATATATTCACTTTCGGGGAGAAAAAAATCAGAGAGGAAGAATTATCGCATTTTACGATACGGAGCCGCTGCCAAGCCCTAATCTCTCTCGGGAGGGCTGATCTAGAGTCCGTTTGGGGCTTCGGAGAGTGGAGATCGTCGCCATCATCATCATCAACCTTCCTCCATCACCAATTCCATGATGCTCACTGCCGTGCGTGAGTAATACCATCGTAGGCATGCTAGACGGTGATGGGTTGGATGGTATCTATCATGTAATCGAGTTAGTTTTGTTAGGGTCTGATCCCTAGTATCCACTATGTTCTGAGATTGATGTTGCTATGACTTTGCTATGCTTAATACTTGTCACTAGGGCCCGAGTGCCATGATTTCAGATCTGAACCTATTATATTTTCATGAATATATGTGTGTTCTTAATCCTATCTTGCAAGTCTATAGTCACCTACTATGTGTTATTATCCGGCAACTCAGAAGTGACAATAATCGGGACCACTCCCGGTGATGACCGTAGTTTGAGGAGTTCATGTATTCACCATGTGTTAATGCTTTGGTCTGGTACTCCATTAAAAGGAGGCCTTAATATCCCTTAGTTTCCAATAAGACCCCGCTGCCACGGGAGGGTAGGACAAAAGATGTCATGCACGTTCTTTTCCATAAGCATGTATGACTATATTCGGAATACATGCCTACATTACATTGATGAACTGGAGCTAGTTCTGTGTCACCCTAGGTTATAACTTTTACATGATGAATTGCATCCGATATAATTTCCCATCGCCGATCCAATGCCTACGAGCTTTTCACATATTGCTAGTTGCTTATTTACTATTCCGCTACTACTGTTACAAAAACTACAAAAACACTACCGTTACTTTTATTGCTGTTACCACTATTACCATATTACTTTGCTACTAAACTATCTTGCTGCAGATACTAAGTTTCCAAGTGTGGTTGAATTGACAACTGAGCTGCTAATACTTAAGAGTATTCTTTGGCTCCCCTTGTGTCGAATCTATAAATTTGGGTTGAATACTTTACCCTCGAAAACTGTTGCGATCCCCTACACTTGTGGGTTATCAAGACTATTTTCTGGCGCCATTGCCAGGGAGCATAGCTATATTCTTTAAGTCACTTGGGATTTATATTTGTTGATCACTATGAAGAATTTCAAGGACTCAAAAAACCAAGATCTTACCCTCAACTATGAGGGGAGGTAAGGAACTGCCATCTAGCTCTGCACTTGATTCACCATCTATTATGGCTAAATTTACGACACCTACTCCTGCTATTGAATCTGATATATCGTATGTTCTTGATGATGCCACTTCTGCTATGTATGATGAAACTACTTCTATGCTTGATAATACTGTGCCATTAGGTGAATTTCTAGATGAACAAATTGCAAGGGTTAGGGAGAATGCAAATATTGAAACTGATAATATTTATGAAAGTGATGATGAAGCTTCTCCCCCTTGATATAAATTGCCTATTGTTCCTGAGGGTTATATTATGGATGAAGAAACTGCTAGAGACTTTCTTGCTTGCAACGATAGACATGATCTTAAGAAATTATTAGTTAAGCTGAAAGAAAATTCTTTGAATGCTAGAATGAAACATGACCCTGCTTTCGCTACTTCACCTATCTGTGTTACTAATAAGGATTATGAATTCTCTGTTGATCCTGAGTTAATTACTTTGGTTGAATCTGATCCTTTCCATGGTTATGAATCTGAAACTGTTGTGGCACGTCTTACTAAGTTGAATGATATAGCCACCCTGTTTACCAATGATGAAAAGATTCGCTACTACTATATCCTTAAGTTGTTTCCTTTCTCGTAAAAGGGTGATGCTAAGAGATGGTTTAGTTCTCTTGATCCTGGGTGTGTGCGTAGTCCCCAGGATATGATGTATTACTTCTCTGCTAAATATTTTCCCGCTCATAAGAAACAAGCTGCCTTACGGAAATATATAACTTTGTGCAAATTGAAGAAGAGAGTCTCCCACAAGCTTGGGGGAGGCTTCTCCAATTACTTAATGCTTTTCCTGATCATCCTCTTGAGAGGAACGATATACTTGATGTCTTTTATAATGGACTAACCGATGCTTCCAGAGACCACTTGGATAGTTGTGCTGGTTGTGTTTTTAGGAAAAGAACAGTTGATCAAGCTGAATTACTATTGAATAATATGCTGGCCAATGAAAATAATTGGACACTTCCCGAACCAGCCCCTAAGCCCCTAAGGTGTTCTATTTCTCAGTCCTGAAGATATGCAAGAGGCAAAGAAATCTATGAAAGAAAAGGGTATTAAAGCTGAAGATGTTAAGAATTTACCACCTATTGAAGAAATACATGGTCTTGATAACCCGACGCAGGTAGTAAAAGTAAATTCTCTTTATAGATTTGATGAAGGTGATATTCCTCGTTATAAGTCTGCTAGCCAATGCTTAGATGAGTTTGACAATTTCATTGTGAAACAAGAAACTTCAATGCTTATATTGGTTGACAATTGCAACATAGTGCTTATATGATTCAACGCTTGAGTGATTATCTGTCTAGAGTTCAAGGTGAATTGAAACTCATTAGTAAACATGCTTCCATGGTTACCACTCAAGTAGAGCAAGTACTTAAGGCTCAGAATGATTTGCTCAATGAATTAAATAGTAAGAATAATGACTATGCTGTTAGAGTTGCAACTAGAGGTGCTAAAATGACTCAGGAACCTCTGTATCGTGAAGGCCATCCTAAGAGAATTGAGCAAGATTCTCAGAGAGCTAATTTAGATGCACCTAGTTCTTCTAAGAAGAAGAAAAAGAAAGTTGATAGGACTTTGCATGCTTCTAGTGAACCTATAGCTGACACACCTGAGAATCCCAATGATATATCTGTTTCTGATGCTGAGACACAATCTGGTAATGAACATGAACCTAGTGATAATATTAATGATGATGTTCATGATGATGCTCAACCTAGCAATGATAATGATGTAGAAATTGAACCTGCTATTGATCTTGATAACCCACAATCAAAGAATCAACGTTATGATAAGAGAGACTTTGTTGCTAGCAAGCACGGTAGGGAAAGAGAACTATGGGTTCAGAAACCCATGCCTTTTCCTCCAAAACCATCCAAGAAAAAGGATGATGAGGATTTTGAGCGCTTTGCTAAAATGATTAGACCTATCTTTTTGCATATGCGTTTGACTGATGTGCTTAAAACAAATCCTTATGCTAAGTATATGAAAGATATTATTACCAATAAAAGAAAGATACCTGAAGTAGAAATTTCCACCATGCTTGCCAATTACACTTTTAAGGGTGGAATACCTACGAAACTAGGAGATCCAGGAGTACCCACTATACCTTGTTCCATTAAGAGAAAGTATGTTAAAACTGCTTTATGTGATCTTGGAGCCGGTGTTAGTGTTATGCCTCTCTCTTTATATCGTAGATTTGACTTGAGTAAGTTGAAACCTACTGAAATATCTTTGCAAATGGCTGATAAATCAACTGCTATACCTGTCGGTATTTGTGAGGATGTGCCTATTATAGTTGCAAATGTTACTATTTTAACGGACTTTGTTATACTTGATATTCTCGAGGACGATAGTATGTCTATTATCATTGGTAGATCCTTTTTGAATACTGCAAGGGCTGTTACTGATTGCAATAAAGGGAATGTCACTTTTCATGTCAATGGTAACGAGCATACGGTACACTTTCGGAGGAAACAACCTCAGGTCCACAGTATCAATTATATTGGAAAAATTTCAACTATTACTATTGGAGGTTTTGAATTCCCTCTTCCTACTGTCAAGAAGACTTATGAAATTCTTATTGCTGGGGACATACATATCCCCATTGAGGTAACCTAGTGTTATTCGAAAATTCTCTGGTTTCATGTTATTCGAAAATAGTTTATTAACAAGACCTGATCAAACTTGTTAATGGATTCCTTTTGATGAGCATGAGATAGGTGAATCTAGATAGCACAACCTTTTGTATCCCCCTTTTACTTTATGTTAATTAGGATAAATAAAGAAAAAATAGTATTTTCTGTCTGTTTCCAGACTTATCCGTGCAATAAAAAATACCCCAAAAATAAAAGTTCTCCAAATGCCCTGAAAATTAAATATGCTTTTTTCTAGAATATTTGAGAATATATGGCACAGAAAACACCGCGAGGGGAGCCAGCACCTGGCCACGAGGGTCTAGGGCGCGTCCCCCCCTATAGGGCGCGCCCCTACCTCGTGGGCCCCATGTGCCCCCTCCACTTATTCTTGCACCCATTCTCTTCTTCTTCCTCCCAAAAAATCACCAACCAGCTCAAGCACGAGTTCTAGCTCATCTTGCTGCCATTTTGATCTCCTTGCTCAAAGCACCATTCACCAAACTGTTTGGGGAGATTGTTCCTTAGTATGTGACTCCTCCATTGGTCCAATTAGTTTTTGTTCTAGTGCTTTATTTATTGCAATTTTTTGCTGCTGTGGTGACCTTTTTCTTGAGCTTGCATGTCAAATTTCTTTGGTCCAAAGTAGTTCTAATGCATGATATAGTCTCTAGGCACTTGTAGGAGTTGTTGTTATCAATCTTGTTGAGTTTGGTTAACTTTTATTTTGAGTTACTAAAAATTTCAGAAATTTTCAGAGGAGGAAAATGATAAAGAGATTGTTGAGGGGCTCCTCCAGTAAGAGTTCAGAGGAGAAGAAGAAGGAAGAAAATAAGAAGCCCAAATATAATCTCCCTCGCATGGCGGAAGTTCGGCCGTGTGGATGGCCTTGTAATGAGTTCATGAGAGCCGCCGGGATTTACGAAGACTTTTATTGGTTGGCAAATAATGCAGGCCTCACCGACTTCCTCCATGACCAGCGTGATTAGTATCTCTTACTCACTAATATTTTCACGCAAAATTTTCATTTTCATGCTAAGAAAACACCACCTACACTGGAGTTTCGTTTATATGATGAGTTTAAGGAGATATCACTCTTAGAATTTTGTGAAGTATGCAAGATACCCTTTGAATGTAGACTTGATGAACAACGTCATGAAGACGTTGAAGGGTTTATTGACATGATAGCTGTAGGGGAGACTAGACAAGTCTCACGGGCAAGAATGACTAGTATACATTTCCCTGTTCTGCGCTACTTCGCTTTATTCGCTAGTAGATGTTTAATTGGTCGCGAGAACAGTGGGAATCTTAGTGCCCCTGATATTGTCATTTTATGCCATGCTTTGTTTCAAGACATAACTTTTATCTTGGGTGCTGTCGTTGCTAAACGACTGAGTTTGAACCGCTCAAAGGGCCCCGTCTTTGGAGGCATCTTTGCTTCTCGCCTTGGTGAACATTTTAGAATACCTATTAGGCATCATGAGAATTAAGAAAAATTTCTTGCCCATGATTATCAAGATTATAAGAGTATAATAGCACATGATTTTATAATTAAAGACAAAGAGATGTTGCTTAATTATAAATTAAGGTTTGATGAAAAATATTGTGAGATTGTTACCTTGCCCGCACCATCTCTGTTTGATCTGTCTACAGGCATATATCTTGTTACGTCAGATGCTTTCTACAAGCACCAGAGCCAGGCACGAGCTTCAGAGCCTGAGCCGGAGCCACCACTCGATCCTTACCGTCAGTCTGTTTATGGGTGGGAGCTGGATGACCTTGCCAACAAATGGCACCCAGAGGACACATCTCAGTACACTCGAGGGAGTGGCTTCGATCCTTGGCCATAGTCCAACTTAGGCCAAAACCCTAAGCTTAGGGGAGTACGTGTTTCTCACCGACTTTACCTTCATGCTCACACACTTATTCTAGTTGTCGGTGCTCACACTCTTTCATTGTACCATCCATGCTTAGTTTCAATTCTTTTTCTTAGTCTTTTTCTCGTGTGTTAGAAAAACCTTAAGAAAAACAAAAAATATAAGTCGTAGCTTTTAGCTAGTTACTTTCCTTGCTTGTAGTAGTAGTAATAAAAAGAAAACCCAAATAGATTTATCGTTCTTCTTTTGCTTGTTGGGAGCTTTTCCATGTAAATAGTTTCTTTTCTTTTCTTTGGGGGTTAAGAGTAGAAGACCATGATTGAAAATTCTTAGTGGCTCTCATATGCTTTGTTGTTGATTTAACCTTGAGCCATATTACCTTGTCTTCTCTCTTGTATTAAATGCTTGCAGATTCCAGCTTAGTCCAATGCACGTACACTATTATTATTATCCACACCGTTCGGTCGTGCTAGTGAAAGGCAATAAGGATGATATATGATGAACTAATTGAGATGAGAAAATCTGGTATGAACTCGACCTCTCTTGTTTTGTAAATATGATAGTTCATCGTTCCTGATTCAGCTTGTTATGAATGAAACATGCTTGCAATGACAATTAGAGATCATAGCTGCTTATGCCATGCTTAATTAGCTGAGAGTTTATAATGGTCTATCTTGCGTGCCAACATGATATTAAAATGGTTGTGATGTGGTATGATGGGGTGGTATCCTCCTTTGAATGATTCAAGTGGTCTGATTGGCACATGTTCACGCATGTAGTTGAAACAAATCAACATAGCCTCCACGATATTTATGTTCATGGTGATTTATATCCTACTCATGCTTGCATTCATTGTTGATTAATTTTAATGCATGTTCATGACCATTGTCGCTCTCTAGCTGGTCGCTTCCCAGTCTCTTTTTAGCCTTCACCTGTACTAAGCGGGAATACTGCTTGTGCATCCACTTCCATAAACTCCAAATTTATTCCAATGAGTCCACCATACCTTCCTATATGCGGTATTTACCTGCCGTTCCAAGTAAATTTGTATGTGACAAACTCTAAACCTTCAAATGAAATTCTGTTTTGTATGATCGAACATCTCATGTATCAACTAGGGCTGTCTATATCTTCCATGCTAGGTGGGTTATTCTCACGATGAGTGGACTTCGCTCATCATTCATGAGAAAATGGTTGATAACCGGGATGCCCAGTCCCATGCTCAAAATCATAATAATTAAACAAAACTCCCCCAGGGTTGTTGTTGGTTTGGACGGTACCCGTTGTTTCGGACCAGCCGTGGAGTGTGCTTGTTGGTGGTTGGGGGAGTATAAACTTTACCATTCTGTTTGAGAACCTCCTATAATGTGCGTAGCATGGAAGATATCGAGAATCTTGGTTGTTATGTTGACAATGAAAGTATACCGCTCAAAATGTTATTCATCTCTATTTAAAAATCGAGCTCTGGCACCTCTACAAATCCCTGCTTCCCTCTGCGAAGGGCCTATCTATTTACTTTCATGCTGAGTCATCATCCTCTTATAAAAGGGCACCAGTAGGACATCACCTCTGTCATTTGCAGGTATTACTATTAAATTACATCGAGTATGATAATGACTGGATCTCTTTTACCATGAATTACAATGTCTAGTCAGTCCTTGATCTTTAAAGGTGCTCTGCATTTATGTTTTGCGGTCTCAGAAAGGGCTAGCGAGATACCATCTTGTTATATCATATCATGATTGTTTTGAGAAAGTGTTGGCATCCGAGGTTGATTATTATTTCTCGCTAGTTGATTATGCCATTTATATGAGTAGACTTGAGACCTAAAAGTTATTGTGAATGTGGTTAGTTCATGATTATTGCTGAAAACCTGAATGTTGGCTTACATATTTGCAACAACAAGAGCAAACAGAGTTTGTCAAAACAAGAGCAAGCTCGTCAAGATGCGGTCGACCTTTTGGAAGAGGAAAGAGAGATGGCCCTGATCCGGTCGACCATCTATCAACAGGACCTGCGTCGATTCCACGCTCACAACGTGAGAAGTCGAGCGTTCCAGGAAAGGAGACCTGGTCCTCCGAGTGCATCAGAAACGTCCGCACAAGCTCGCCCCAGCCTGGGAAGGCCCGTTCATCATCACAAAGGTGCTGCGCAACGGAGCTTACCACCTCTACAATGTAGCCCAGAAGAAAGATGAACCTCATTCGTGGAATGCGGACCTACTCCGCCGTTTTTTCACTTGAAACACTCGACGGTCGAGTTGTAATAAAGATTTCCCAATTTGTTTCAAAAACAAGGTAGCAATGACCCCCTAACGTTTGGTGTCCTCTAAATCCCCCAGTGGGTGCTTAGCTGCGATCCTCCGAGCTACGCTACAAGTACAAAGCGGCTCGGTCCTCCGAACTCCGCCACAAGTACTACGTAGCTTGGAATCGCCTAAGTTATAAACATTCTACTGATGGCTTCTCGCCCCTCGTTGGTTACCCCAAGTGGAAGGTTGAGATGTAGCGTAGGGGCAAATTTCCCTTGGCAAAGATACCAAGGATCGAATCCCGTGAGACTCCGAGGGTCGACAAGTAGGTGTCAACGGCGCCAGAATCTTAGCGGTTGACGGGACCTGCACACAGATACAGATAACTTTGCTCCCAACGAGTACAGAGAGGTTGTCAATCCCTCCGGCCTTGTTGTTTCCAAAGGATCAAACACAAGAGATAATAATGATAGCTATGACTGCAACTAGGAAATAAAAACAGGAAGTAGATTGAAGGTGTGATCAGCGGTGGTAATATGGACCGGGGTCCCATGATGTTCACAAGTGATGTCTCTCTCCCAAAAGACGATAAAACAGCAAAGCGAGGTAAACAAATTACAGCTGGGCAATTGACAGGATTATGCGCGCAAACCAATGCTAACTATGCTGCAAAGAAAGGTAGAGGCTCAAAAGCATGGGCGGTACGCCAAGGCAAGTAGACCGAAATCCATCTGCATCTACTACTAATCATCCACCTTGAGATATCTATCCAGAACATCTCGCTGGTATTAAGTTGCGAATCCCACCCAAAGTGTAAACGCAAAGCAACAGACAACTGCATTAAAAGAACTTTGCGTAAAGTAAACAATCCTTGCACCCGCAAGTACAATCACCGTTGTTTTCTCCCTTGTGGCAACAACACATCCCCTAGACTCATGTTTCTGTCACTCAAGCTAGTCATCGGGGGGCATGAACCCACAATCAAGCATAACGCTCCCTCTTGGAGTTACTACCTACTACTTGGCCAAAGCAATAAACAGCAACGGAGAACATGCAAGAATTACTCAAGAACAAAGATATAAAAGAGGTGAATCAAATATATTACTCAAACACAATCTGAACATAGTCTCATAATCCATCTGATCCCAGCAAACTCAGCAAAGCAACAACAGAAAGATTACATATGTGCCTCGATCATGTAGGGCAGCTCACGAGGTCTAAACCATGAAGAGCAAAGAAGGGAGGAGAACATCACATAGCTACTGATCACGGACCCATGGTCCAAGGTGGACTACTCACGACTCATCCGGGAAGCGTCCATGGTGGTGGAGAAGCTCCCGGTGGTGGTTCTCCCCTCCTGCAGGGTGCCGGGAAGAGTTCTCCTGATGCTTCCGATCTTGGAAGCGCTGCGGCGGCGGAACAGAGGCGAGATCGCGAAAAAGGGTTCTGTCCTCGAGGGTTTCGGGACGAGAGGGATATATATGCGAAGGGGGGCAGCCAGAGGCGGAGCAGGGGCCCAGGCGCCTCCCTGGCGCGGCCACGGGTGGGGCCGCGCCAAGTGGCTGCCTGGGCCTCCCCTGGCTCCCCTCTGGCCCATCTTTGGTTCTTCGCGAATCTTCCTATACGCTGATTTTTCCTATATTTTTCCTGGAATTTTTGGAGCACTTTTAATATGGGGGAAACCTGGAATAGAAAAACAGCAGAAAACAGGAACTGGCACTGTGGTGCACTGAGTTAATAGGTTAGTCCAAATATGATCAAAAGTGTATGGAAGTGCATCAATATCATAGCAATACCACACAAAAGAAGCATGGAGCAAGCAGAAATTATAGATACGTTTTGGACGTATCAACATCCCCAAGCTTAATTCCTGCTCGTCCTCGAGTAGGTAAATGATAACAAGCATAATTTCTGTGGTGACATGCTACCAACCATATAAGAACTTTTTAAGTAAAGCAATCAAGGCATGTAATTCAATTCAAGTCATAACAAGCAAGAGTCTATATTAGCATTGTAACAAGCAACATAAGAACATAAAGGTGCAAGAGCTCTGATACGTCCAAAACGTATCTATAATTTCTGCTTGCTCCATGCCACTTTTGGGTGATATTGCTATGATATTCATACACTTCCATACACTTTTGATAATATTTGGACTAACTTACTAATCCAGTGCACCCCAGTGCCAGTTTCTGTTTTCGGCTGTTTTTGTATTTCAGGTTTTCACGTTACGAGAACTGCCAGGAAAAATCCTGAAAAATTATATAAAAAAATCAGCGTTTCGGAAACTACCGTGCGTCCGAAGGACAGCCGGGGGGGGGGGGCACCAGGGCTCCAGGCGCCCTGGCGGCGCGCCCCCCCTGGGCCGCGCCGGGGGGGCGCCTGGGCCCCCCGAAGCTTCCCCGATGCCCCCTTTGGCATATATTTAAAGCGTCCTTCGAAACCCTCAGAACAGGAACTCTTTTCGCGATCCCATCTCTGTTCCGCCGCCGTCGCCACTTCCAAGATCGGGAGCACCAGGAGAACTCTTCCCGACACCCTGCCGGAGGGGAGGATCACCACCGGGAGCTTCTCCACCACCATGGACGCCTCCCGGATGACTCGTGAGTAGTCTCCCTTGGACCATGAGTCCATGACCAGTAGCTATGTGATGTTCTCCTCCCGTTCTTGTGCTTCACTAATTAGTCCTCGTGAGCTGCCCTACATGATCGAGGCACATATGTAATCCTTATGCTGTTGATATGTTGAGTTTGCTGGGATCCGATGGATTATGAGATTATGTTCAGATTGATCTTGAGTAATATATTTGATCTACCTCTTTTATATTTATGTTCATAAGTAATTCTTGCATGTTCTCCGTTGTTATTTATTGCTGTGGCCAAGTAGTAGGTAGTGACTCCAAGAGGGAACGTTATGCTCGATTGTGGGCTCATGCCCCTCGATGACTAGCTTGAGTGACAGAAACATGAGTCTAGGGGATGTGCTGTTGCCACAAGGGGGAAAACAATGGTGCTTGTGCCCGCGGGTGCAAGGATTGTTTACTTTACGGAAAGTTCTTTTAATGTAGTTGTCTGTTGCATTGAGTTTACACTATGGGTGTGTCGGGGGAAACTGTCCACCACGAGCACCTATGGGACCGGAGCCCCTTGTTCGTGCGGTAAGGGAGCGGAGGGAGCACGAAGAGCAGATCGTGGTGAGCACGCGGGCAGTTTACCCAGGTTCGGGCCGCGATGGACGCGTAAAACCCTACTCCTGCTTGGTTTGTATTGAGTTGGAGAACTCGGGAGCTTGAAGAACTAGCTACACCGAGCGTATGAGCGATCTAGGTTCCGAACCCCCTCTACGTTGTGCATGGGCCTCCTTTTATAGCGCAAGGGGTCACCGACATGTGTCAACGTAGGAGAAAGGGTAAAAATGTAAAAGAGGTGGTAGTTGTAACAGTGCGGGAATAGTGGAGCTACAGTGTATGAACAGTGGTCGCTACCTACTTTGACAGTGGGGGACAAGAGCATTTAATGCCCGTCGCCGTCGACCCCAAAAGCGCCCGCCCTTGCGTCTCCGTTTGCCACGGCGATGGCGTCACCACCGTGGAGTGCCACCGTGTCCCCCAGGCTGCACAGCCATCCGCCACGCGTCCCTGGAGTGGCCCCAGGGCGACGCGTGGTTCGATGAGCTGGAGCGCGGGCACACAACGCAACCTTCCCTGGCAAGTACCTTGCCGGGGTCTTGACCTTGCCGGGCCCGAGAGCTTGTCGGGCTCTAAAGCTTGTCGCTCCCCGGGCCCCTGCCGGGGCGCATGTAGCGCCGAGGCATGTCTTCTGTAATGTAATCTCTGGTCTTCCTGGCAAGCTCCTCTTGCCAGGGCCTTGATCTAGTGAGGTAATCTTGAGCCTGGGACGGCCTTCCCGGCAAGCTCCACTTGCCGGGGTCTCGATCTTCTGTCTTGTATACTTTGTTTTTGAATGGTTTTATATGGAGCAGGAAGGTCTCCGGCAAGCACGTGGTAGGCCTTGCCGCGGGAAGCTGCTACTGCCCGTGCACAAGTTGGGGTACTGAGGTACCCCTACCTTAGTACACCGACAGGAGCCCCCGGGCCTGGGCCACACACGGTGCCGAGCGCTGTTGGGCCAGGCCCAAAATAGTGCACGGGCACGCGTGGCCCACGGCACGCCGAATCCACTTCCGTATCCGCCGCGTCCCTCCGTAACGGCACACGTCGATTGCGGCGTCGTGGGATGGGACGTGGCCACGTTCTTTTAATGGAAAGAGCGAAACGTCCCCCACTTCCCCATAAAAGCAGAGGAAGCAAGAGCGGTTCCCCTCCTACGCCTTCATTGCTTCTTCTTCCATCTTCAGAGATCCCCTTTGCGCTCCGCCTCCACACCTCCTCCGCCGCCTTCCGCATCTGCGGCGCCGCCGGACTCTTCGTCCCCCTTCCCTCGCCGCCTCCGCCATGGCCCCGAAGACCGAGAAGGCGAAGGCGGAGAAGACCAAGAAGGAGAAATCGGAGCAAGCGGCGAGGCTCACCTTGTTGCGGAAGCGGAACGTCGTCTTCTCGCCGAGGCTTAGCGCGCGGGAGCTCTGGAACAAGTATTACTTGTTCTGGGCCAAGGAGACCAAGGCGCACCCTCGGACCAGAGCCTACCCCGCCGCCGCCAAGGACAACTACCCGGGCGGGTACTTCTTCTTCGCAGCTTTCTTCCATTGCGGCCTTTGTCCCCCTTTTTCCGATTTCTTCTGCGACATCATGCACACCTACGGCCTCCACCTTCTTGACTTCACCCCCAACGCCATCCTCACGATGGCGGTTTTCGCACACATGTGCGAAAACTATATTGGGATATATCCGAACATAGCATTGTTTAGGCACTTCTTTACCCCTAGAGCAGAGGCCGGCGCCCTCCTCTCCGGAGGAATATCTTGGGTCTTCCGCTTGAACAAGAAGGAGTCCTACTTGCCGGGGGAGCTCCGCGGCAAGTGGGAGGAGTGGCGTGCGGACTGGTGTTGGATAGTTGAGGACGAGCCGCAACCCTTCACTGCGCCGCGCACAACACCTATCGTGCGCGGCAGGGACTGGAGCGAGCTGGATTCGGACGACATCAAGCTCAACGTCGCCCTCGTCCGGATCCTTCGTCTTCGAGTAGCAAAGTTATCTGTCGGAGAAGTAGGCACAGATTTCCTCCGCCGCCGCATTGCCCCTCTACAGGACAGGAAGAGGCCGGCATGGGAGTACGGCAACGCGGCGGATATAATGAGGCTGCGCCCCGGGCTAAACTTCAACTTCACGGCGCTCGAGCTGAAAGGGATGGTCCGGGAACTCTTTAAACATGACCCGGCCCACCCAGAGTGGTTCAGGGCTCCCCGGGGAGTGGTGCCTCTCTGCAACAGCACAGCCCGGGATCCTCTTCGCGCCATGATGCCCGCGTGTGACTCGCACGGCGTGGACCGCACATGGATTCCGCCCAAGTCATCAGACATCATCAACTTCTTCGACAACCTTGTGGAGGTGGCGAAGAACAAGGATGAAATCAAGGGGCTCACACGGGACACCACTGACCAAGAGATTGCCTATATAGCTTCTCGGGTTGAAGAGGCCGCTGCAGCCGCAGCGGCAGGAGAATTTGGCTATACACCTGATGAGGCAGAGGCTGCGGATGTGTCCTGCCAAGCGGAGGAGGCGGAGATCCGCAGACTGCTGCAGCTTCCTCCCGACGCGCTCGTCGGGGTCCCCTCTTTGAGGCACTCCAGGATCCCCGGAATCGTGACCGAGGCCGCGGCAAGAGGCGGCGCCGCCGCAGGAAGCGGAGGCGCCGGAGGGGGCGGAGGCGCCGGAAAGAGCACGGCCGCGGGGCAAGGCGCTGGGTCCAGCAAGCCTGCCGGGGAGGAGGAGGAGGAGGAGGACGTCGGGGCCGCCGAGGACTCCGACGGGTCTCTGGGGCTCTACGCCGACGACGTCTCCTCGTCATCGGAGACCTCCCCGCCCCGGGCGAGTCCTAAGCGGTCTCCGCCGAAACGTCTCCGCAAGGCGACGACGGGGACGAGGGCGCAGGCGCCCCGACAACAACCAACCCGCCGGGCAGCGCGGGCTTCCCGGGGGAGTCAAGCTGCGACGGGGGCGCCCGGCGCACCAACCACGGCGGGGGCGACCCGCACACAGGCCACGGCGGAGGCGACCCGCACGACAGCGCCAAGCGGAGGAGGGTCTTCGCAGAGCGGAGCGGCTGCTCCGCCTGCTCCCCGGGCCTCGGCGTCCACAGGGGCCGGGTCCTCGCAGCCCCCAGCCCCGGGGACTGCCAAGCGCCCGAGGGAGTCTTCGCCTCCTGCTCCTCGCGCGGACGCGCCTCAGGTGGCGTTTGACTTCTCCGCCCTGAGCGACGACGACGACGAGGAGGAACAGGAGTAAGAACTTGATGTCTTGCATCTTCTTTAACATTATCTTGATTCTTGTTGATGCTGATCTTGCTTTTGTTTCGATCTCAGGACCCTGGCCCAGCGAGTGGCGAAGAAGGCCAAGGTGCCCGTGGTCGAGGTCGCGGACGACTCGCCCGTCGCGGCGACTGGAGACGCGCCAGAGACGAGCCTGCCGGACCCGAGCGCTGCTCCGAGGAGCAGCCCCCAGTGCAGCCCCCAGCGTAAGTCTGGGTTTCATACTTCCGCTTGCTGGGTGCACTTGAGGATTCTGTCTTGTGCTAATATCTTGATGTTTTTGTATTGTCTTGATTGTTTTGTGCAGAGGTGGAGCCGCAGCCACAGGAGCATCCGGAGACTACTCCCGAAGAGCCTCAGGCCCAGCCGTCCCCGCCAAGGACGAGCTCTCCGGTGAGGGAGAGTGCTCTGCCAAGGGCGGGTACTCCGCCAAGGGCGAGTACCCCGCCAAGGGCGAGCAGCCCGCCGAGGACGGCCACTCCGCCAAGGCAGAGCTCCCCGGCGAGGGAGCCCGCCGTCGACGAAGTCCGCCAAGGTATGCTTTGTAATTTTGTCTTCTTGGATTCATCTCTTTTTGGATATTTGCTTGAACTTCTTCTTCTTTTTCTTCTTCTTCTAGATCCTCCTCCCCCGGAACAGATGGAGACGGAAACCATCGTCGTGGAGGAGGACGCGCAGGGCGACGGCGGCAACGCCCCTGTCGCTAAGGACACGGCGGGAGCCGCCGAGCCGGCTGCGGAGGAGACTGCTCCGACCGCAGACGCAGCGGCCGGGGAGGGGGACGGCGACCGCACTGCCGGCCCGGAGGCGGCAGGAGCATCAAGTGCTGCACCGGCCGCCGACCTCTCCGCCGAAAAGGAGCAGTCGGGCTACTATCTTGAAGCTCCCAACGGCGTCTTCATCCAGGTGCCGTGGGGTTCTTCATCGCGAGCCCCCGCGGAGGGCGAGGCCTTTGATGGAGAGGTCCTCGCCTCCGCGGGTCTGAAGATCGTCGAGGCGCCCGGCGGAAGCGACGGGCCCGAGGAGGAGAAGCTGCTTCATCAGCTCCTGGCCCTTTACCGGGCCAGGCAGGCGAAGCTAGCGTCTCGGGAGGCCCTCGCCGCCAAGGCCGCCGTCGAGATGGAGAAGCGCGCGGCGGAGCTCCGCGCCGCCAACCAGGCCGCCCTCCGCGACGTGGCGGAGGAGCGCAAGAGGCTCGCCGGGGAGTACCAGGAGTGGCTCCTGGAGAAAGCCGAAGCCGAAGAGCAGCAGCGACTCGCCGGGGAGGAGCTGTCCCGGCGAGAAGGAGAGCTCACCCAACGGAAGGTCAACCTCGACTCCCACGAGGAGGACCTTGCCGCTCGGGAGCAGGCCCTTGGCGGAGAGCTGAAGGAGGCGAAAGCCGCCGCGGCTGCCACGGAGACCGCCAAGGAGGAGCTCGCGGCCAAGGTCACGCAACTGGAGGAGTCACTGAAGGCGAGCGTGGAGAGGGTCACCGCGCTCAACGCAGAGCGCGAGAAGGACGCCCACACCAACTCCGAACTCCAGGTGCGCCTCTCCAAGCAGGGCGGCGAGCTGAAGGCCGCCAAGGACTCCATTGAGGATCTGGAGCTGAAGGTTTCCACGTTGAAGGACTCGCTCGACGCCGTCCGGGACCGGGAAACCAAGCTGAAGGAAGAGCTCCGCAGGGAGCGAGGCTTGGTGGAGAGCGCCAACACTGCAGCCGAGAACTTCCGCCGGACCGTCGAGGTGTGGACCGACGACTTGGTGTCCTCTGCATCCACTATCGACCAGGAGCTGCTGGCGCTGAAGGTTGAGCATCTCATCTACTCTCCGGATCCAAACCTCCCTCACAGCGCCAAGCTTAGCCTCTTCTTCAGAGGGATCGCGCCGGCTCTTGCAGATCTTCGGAAGAAACTCCCCGCGCAACTGTCCGAGGAGTCGCGCCAGCTCTGCGCGGGGACCTTGGAGCGCGTCCTGACGAAGATTGTATACCGCAACCCCGGTATAAACCTCACTAACGTTCTCCGCAGCTTGCCAGCCGACGCGAATACGGAGGCACTGAAGGCGCAGGTCGCCCACATCATCGCCAAAGTGAACAAGATCTCCAGGATTGAGGGCGACCGCGTAGATTAGGCCTCCTTTTTCTTTATCTCTTTTGTTGCTGCATAGTGTGCTATGAACTCATTAGTTACTGTGACAAGTTATCCCTTGTAATATATTTATCTTATTTTGATCAATCAGTGCAATGTTATCTTCCTTGTCTTGGTCATTTACTTTGTATGTTTTTCACCCTACGCTCCCGGGGAGCTTGCCGGCAAGGGGTCTTTGCCGCGAGCGCTGAGTGCTGGACTCTGAGCAGCCTGCTGGCCAAAGCCTTACCGGCAAGCAACCTTGCCGCAGCTAGTCGCAACGCACTTAGCTTGCTGAGCGAACTCGAAAACGAAGTACGGGCGCGACACTTGTCACAGCTCACTTAAATCGTTGAGCGTACTCGAAGACAAGACAAGGGTGCGGCTAGCTACGGGTAGGTTCCTCCGCGCACAGGTTTTCCATACAAAGCGTGATTGTTCAAGGAAGACAACTTAAAAATTAAAAATTTGAATTGCTCAAATTCTAGTAACTTAGCTTTCATATATTGCTTGCTTCTCGGTAAGGCTTCTCTTTCTTGAACAGCACTAGGTTCCTCCTCCATCTCCTTCCCCCCCCGGCAAACTTGTGCGCGAGGAACATTCCTTCTGCTTAAGAGGCAAAGAAAAAGAAGAGGGAAACAGGTATATGGCCTTTCGGCGTGCTAATGCTTACCGGGTATGTATGTTGCACAAGTTGCCAAATAACACATGCAAATAGCAAAGAAAAGCATGCAAAAGGCAAATAGCACAAAACATGAAAACTTTACTTATGCACGGGGTCTGCGCCCGGCTTTGTACAAAGGGTTACATGCAACAGTGGCAAAGCTTGTACAAAAGGTGGTTGCCGGAGCGGATCACGGCAACCGCGCCTTATGGGTGAAACTTGCGAAGATGCTCTATGTTCCAAGAGTTGCTCACCGGTAAGCCTTCTTCGGTCTCAAGGCGGACATCACCGGGCCTTGTGACTTGTCTCACCCGATAAGGGCCTTCCCACTTCTGCGTCAACTTGTTGGAATTCTTGGCGGACTGAACACGCCGAAGAACAAGGTCGCCTTCCTCGAGACTCCTGGCCTTGACCTTGCGGATATGATAGCGGCGCAAGGCTTGCTGGTATCGAGCAGCTCGTACAGCAGCCTGGAGACGTTCCTCCTCGAGGAGCAATGTGTCATCTTGTCGCAGTTGCTCTTGCTCGAGCTCATCATAAGCGAGCACTCGAGGAGATCCGTATACGAGTTCCGTGGGGAGAACTGCCTCTGCTCCATAGACTAGAGCAAAGGGTGTCTGTCCGGTGGCTCGACTTGGTGTCGTTCTGATTGACCAAAGAGCCGCCGGTAGCTCCTCTATCCAGTTTTTTCCGCACTTGTGCAGCCTGTCAAAGGTCCTTGTCTTGAGTCCGCGCAGCACTTCAGCATTGGCCCTCTCCGCTTGACCGTTGCTCCTCGGGTGAGCAACAGAAGCGAAACAGACCTTGGCGCCAAGGTCTCGGACGTACTGCATGAAGGTGCGACTAGTAAATTGTGTACCGTTGTCGGTGATGATCCTGTTAGGGATTCCGAAACAGCAAACAATCGACCTGAAGAACCTGACCGCTGACTGTGCTGTCACCTTTCTCACTGGTTCCACTTCTGGCCACTTTGTGAACTTGTCGATTGCAACGTACAAGTACTCAAAGCCCCCGACGGCTCGGGGGAAGGGGCCGAGGATATCGAGCCCCCAGACCGAGAAGGGCCAGGACAAAGGAATTGTTTGGAGAGCTTGAGCTGGCTGATGAATTTGTTTTGCATGGAACTGGCACGCTTCACAATTGGTTACTAGTGCAGTTGCATCTTGGAGGGCTTCTTGCCAAAAGAACCCTTGCCGGAAAGCTTTCCCGGCAAGCGCCCTTGCGCCAATGTGGTGGCCACATATGCCTCCATGTATTTCTGCCAACAGCTTCTGTCCATCTTCCCTGGAGATGCACTTCAATCTGACACCATTGAGTCTTCTTCTGTACAGCTCATTGTCCACGAACTAGTACATACTTGACTGCCTGGTTATCTTCTCTATTTCTTCTGGGTCGTCGGGAAGTTCTCCAGTTTGCAGAAAACGGACGATCTGCTACGCCCATGCCGGAGCCCGAGGCTCAACGGCAAGGACTTAGGGCATGAGGGCCGCTGCGGAGACCTCAGCTTCTGTGGCAAGAACCTCTGGTTCCGCCGGAGCTAATGGTCCCCCGGCAAGCTCGCCGGGGCGAGGCTTGTCGGGAACACTTGCTTCAACTGCACAGATCCTTGGATCTGCAGGAGCAGACTGTTCCTCAGCGTTCTGATTGCTGATCTTGGGGACCTTGGCGGCGGTTTCAGGAAGATCCGCCGGCAAGTAGTCACCGGAGACCAACTTTCTTTTCTTGGACTGCCCAATTGATGGTGTAACGGATGGTTGAGTCAGCTTGAGCAAGAAGGTCCCTGGTTCCACAGGTAACTTCATCGAAGCACACTTTGAAAGGCCATCTGCAATGTCATTGTGAGCTCTCGGGACGTGTTCCATTTGCAGACCTTCAAAGTGCTCTTCAAGCTTCCTCACTTCATCTACATAAGCTTCCATCAAAGGGCTCTGGTAACTCTTGTTGACTTGTCGGACCACCAATTGAGAATCTCCCCGCACAATCAGCTTTCTGATCCCAAGTTCGGCCGCAATCCTGAGGCCGGCGAGCAAACCTTCATATTCAGCAGTGTTGTTCGTCGCTTGCTCCCTGGGAAAGTGCATCTGGATCACGTACTTGAGGTGCTCTCCGGTGGGCGCGATGAGTACCACACCGGCGCCGGCGCCTTGCAGCGAGAAGGCACCATCAAAGTACATTACCCATTCACTTGTTGCTTCTTGTACGGGTGCACTTGTTTCTGGAATTTCCTCATCGGGCGTTGGGGTCCACTCAGCTATGAATTCTGCCAAAGCTCGGCTCTGTATGGTGGAGGTACTTTCAAACTTGAGTCCAAAGCTTGACAGCTCCAGTGCCCACTCAACGATCCTGCCTGTTGCTTCTGGATTGTGCAATATCCTCTTCAGCGGAAAGCGAGTGACCACTGTTATCTCATGTGCCTGGAAGTAATGGCGCAGCTTTCTCGAGGCCATGAGGAGGCCGAAAAGCAACTTTTGCACCCCGGAGTATCTTGATCTAGCCCCCTGCAAGAGGGAGCTCACAAAATACACCGGGCGCTGCACCATCTTCTTCCGTACTTCTTCCTGTTCCTGCGCAGAGTTGTCCTTGTCGGGGCCAGAGCTTGTCGGAGCAGCCCCCTGCTTGTCGCTGGATTCGCTCGCCGGTGGTGTAGACTCCTCGTCGGCCTCCCTCTCCGCTACTAACGCAGCACTAACCACCTGGTTGGTTGCCGCTAGGTATAGCAGCAACTTTTCCTGTGGTCTAGGTGCGACAAGTATTGGAGTGGAGGATAGGTACCGTTTCAAGTCCCGCAGCGCTGCCTCCGCTTCCGGAGTCCACTTCATGGGACCTGCCTTCTTCAAGATTTTGAAGAAAGGTAGGGCGCGTTTTGCGGACTTCGAAATGAACCTACTGAGGGCAGCTACACAACCTGCAAGCCTTCTGACATCCTTGACGCGCTTCGGGGCCTCGATCTGCTCAATGGCTTTAATCTTGTCGGGGTTAGCTTCAATCCCCCTCTGTGACACGAAGAACCCGAGAAGCTTGCCGGAGGGGACTCCAAAGACGCACTTCTCGGGGTTCAACTTGAGCTGTATCTTGCGCAGGTTCTGAAACGTCTCTTCCAAATCTTGGACCAAGGTATCCTTGCTCTTGCTCTTCACCACGATGTCATCCATGTAAGCCTCTACATTTCTGTGGATCTGTGGCTCGAAAGCAGTGTGCACTACCCTTGCAAATGTTGATCCTGCATTCTTCAGTCCAAATGGCATGCGTATGAAGCAATAAGTGCCACATGGAGTGATAAATGCAGTCTTCTCTTCATCCTCTTTGGCCATAAAGATCTGGTGGTAGCCTGAATATGCATCAAGAAAAGAGAGTAGTTCACATCCGGCGGTGGAGTCAACGATCTGGTCAATGCGTGGCAAAGGGAATGGATCCTTGGGACATGATTTATTCACATCGGTGAAGTCTATACACAGTCTCCACTTCCCATTGGCCTTGCGCACGACGACTGGGTTTGCTAACCACGTCGGATGGATCACACCTCTAACTAGGCCTGCTGCTTCTAGCTTCTTGATCTCTTCGTTGATGAATTCTTGGCGCTCCACGGCTTGCTTCCTCACCTTCTGCTTGATGGGCCGCGCATGAGGACAAACATCAAGCTTGTGCTCAATTACCTTCCTGGGAACACCGGGGATGTCAGATGGTTGCCATGCAAACACATCGACATTCGCCCGCAGGAAGGAAACGAGCGCGCTTTCCTATTTGCTGTCAAGTGTGGCACTGATGGTGAAGGTACCACCAGTGCCGTCCTCCTTGGTGGACACCTTCTTGGTTGCCGAAGGAGCGGCCATCCCCTTCTTATGCTTGCCGGTGGAGCTCGATGGAACGTCCTCGACGGCAGCGCAGCACTCCGAAGAGGTGCGGTTGCCGGAGTGGGCCCCAGAGCACTTGCCGGACTTGGTCTTCGTCTTCTTCCCCCCGGGAGCTTCAGCGGCAAGTGTGTCCTTTTCTGCTGCAGCTGCCGCGTCCCGGTAGATCTTGTCGGCGCAGACAAGCGCATCCTTCTTGTCGCCATGGACGGTGATGACGCTTATCGGCCCCGGCATCTTGAGTACGTTGTAGGCGTGGTGGGAAGCTGCCATGAACTTGGCGAGGGCGGGACGGCCGAGTATCCCATTGTATGGCAACGGGATATCGGCGACGTCGAACGTGATGCGCTCAGTTATGAAGTTGAGCTCCCCGCCAAAGGTTACCGGCAGAGTTATCTTCCCCTTGGGCTTGCTCCTTCCCGGGTTGATTCCTTGGAAAGAACCGGTCTCTTCGAGCTCGCCATCTGGGATTTGGAGTTTCTTGATTACAGCAGAGGAGATCAAGTTCAGCCCGGCCCCGCAGTCAACCAACATTTTAGTGACCTTGAGGTTGCGGATGGTGGGTGAGACCAGCATCGGCAAGCACCCGACCGCAGTGGTACGGTCAGGGTGATCCTCAAGATCAAAAATGATGGGCGTGCTGGACCATTTGAGGAGCCTGCGCGACTCCACGGGCGGCTCTGCTGCATTCACCTCGCGCACCCACTGCTTGAGCTGGCGGTGGGAGGTGTGCAGAGAGGCGCCACCGTCGACGCACAGGACCTCCGTGGCCTTCTGGAACTCCTGCTCGCTGTTATCCTCATCCTCCATGTCTTCGTCGTCGTCTTCTTCATCCTTGTCGTGGCCCCGGGGAGGTCGGTCACCTTGCCGCTGCTTTGCCTTGCCGCGGCGTCCTCCCCGGCCATTGAATGGCCGCTTCTTGCTTGGTTCTCCTCCGCCACCTTGGGCCTTCTCCTTGTCGCGCCTCTCGTACTCAGCTTTCTGCTGCTCGACGAGGTACTCGACGCGTTTGCAGTTGGAGAGGTCGTGGCCCTTGGTGCGGTGGATCTTGCAGTATTGCTTGTCGGAGCCGTCCTGCTTGTCGGCTGCCGCCACAGGGGCAGGCTCCTTGCCGGAGCCGCCAGCCTGTGTTTGCTTGGCGGGAGCCTCCTTGCCGGACTTCTCGACGGCAAGCACTTCTTTCTTGTTCTTCCTCCTGTTGTTCCGCCGCCGGCTCTTCTTTGCCGGGGCGGCGTCGTCGCTGTCGCTTCCTCCCGCGCCAGCATCCTCCCCGGGGAGTCTCCTCCCCTCTTCTGCGCGTGCGCACTTATCAGCCAGAGCATAGAGCTCGCTGACATCCCGTATCTTGGTCATGGCCATTTCTTCACGCATGCGGCGGTTACGCACGTTCTGGTGGAACGCGCTGATAACTGCGGCAGGGTGGACGTCGGGGATGTTGTGCTGCACTCAACTGAAGCGTTGGATGTACTTACGCAGGGATTCTCCTTCCTTCTGGGCCAGAATGTGGAGATCACTCTCCTGGCCGTGGGGTTTGTGGCCGCCCGTGAAGGCGCCAACAAACTGGTGGCAAAGATCTGCCCAAGAAGAAATGGAGCCTTCCGGAAAGTGCATAAGCCACGAACGAACGTTCGGCTTAAGCACGAGCGGGAAGTAATTTGCCAAAATCTTCTCGTCGCGCCCCCCGGCAGCCTGCACCGCGATGGTGTAAATGCTGAGGAATTCCGAGGGGTGCGTCTTGCCGTCGTACTTTTCCGGTACATCGGGCTTGAAGTTCTTCATGCTGGGCCACTGGACACGCCGCAGCTCGCGGGTAAACGCAGGGCAACCTGCCGCGTACGGCAAGTCGCCTGGTTCACCGGGCGCGCGCGTGTCGACAGCGGCTCCAGCTCGCTGATCTGATTGTCGCCGAGCTTCTCGGTGGCGCTCGATTGTTGTTCGAGCGTCTTCTTGTCGCCGGTCGTCAAGGACTTGGCGCTGGTCCCGACGAGCCCGCGGGTCCGACGACGCCGTGGAGCCGTCGTCGGCGTTGTTCCGGCGGGGCGGCGTCTTCTGCTTCTGCGGCGGGGAGTGCACGGTGGTTGCACCCCCGGCGGTCTTGTCGCCGTCGGCCTTCGTCTTCTCAACTTGCCGCGGCCGCGAGGTCGCCGGCTGCTGTGGAGAGTCGTTGTTGGCGAAGGCGATCAGGCTCTGGATGGTGGCCCTCCAGTCTTCGGCCTTGTCTGCCGCTGGAGGGAAGTCGAGGAGCAGTTGCGCCCTTGCGAGCGCTTCTGCTGGAGTGGAGGGGAGCGGGGGCGAGCGGTGCGAGGAGCGGGATATGCTCGGACTCCTAACAGCGTTAGAAGGAGCAGGGTCCCGCCCCGGCGACCGCGCCTTGCTCGTGCCAGGACGGTGGCCCGGAGCGTCCCGCGAGCCTCCGGTTTGCCCTTGGCCCAGCAAGCGGATGCCACCTCCGGTGGTATGGCGCTGCTGGGTTGCTGTTTGCTGAGATGGACGTGGCGCGTCCACGGAGACCGAGGCTCGGTCGTCCGTCTTGTCCTTGGATTTGGTGGCGCCGCGCGTGTGCTCGCCGGCGACTATCCTTCCGACGGCGTCTCCCCCGCCCACCGTTGGTTCCGGTGGCGGCGGATGAGATGCAGACGGGCCTGCGACCTCCGAAGCCTTCTTCTTCGGGGCCATGTCGCTGTTGCTGATGAGGTTGCTGATGAAACTGGAGAGGTTGATGAAGAATGCGCCCGCGTGAACGCCGGATCAGGTTCGCACAACCTCGAACAACCCCCTACCTGGCGCGCCAAAGATGTCGGGGGAAACTGTCCACCACGAGCACCTATGGGACCGGAGCCCCTTGTTCGTGCGGTAAGGGAGCGGAGGGAGCACGAAGAGCAGATCGTGGTGAGCACGCGGGCAGTTTACCCAGGTTCGGGCCGCGATGGACGCGTAAAACCCTACTCCTGCTTGGTTTGTATTGAGTTGGAGAACTCGGGAGCTTGAAGAACTAGCTACACCGAGCGTATGAGCGATCTAGGTTCCGAACCCCCTCTACGTTGTGCATGGGCCTCCTTTTATAGCGCAAGGGGTCACCGACAGGTGTCAACGTAGGAGAAAGGGTAAAAATGTAAAAGAGGTGGTAGTTGTAACAGTGCGGGAATAGTGGAGCTACAGTGTATGAACAGTGGTCGCTACCTACTTTGACAGTGGGGGACAAGAGCATTTAATGCCCGTCGCCGTCGACCCCAAAAGCGCCCGCCCTTGCGTCTCCGTTTGCCACGGCGATGGCGTCACCACCGTGGAGTGCCACCGTGTCCCCCAGGCTGCACAGCCATCCGCCACGCGTCCCTGGAGTGGCCCCAGGGCGACGCGTGGTTCGATGAGCTGGAGCGCGGGCACACAGCGCAACCTTCCCCGGCAAGTACCTTGCCGGGGTCTTGACCTTGCCGGGCCCGGGAGCTTGTCGGGCTCTGAAGCTTGTCGCTCCCCGGGCCCCTGCCGGGGCGCATGTAGCGCCGAGGCATGTCTTCTGTAATGTAATCTCTGGTCTTCCTGGCAAGCTCCTCTTGCCAGGGCCTTGATCTAGTGAGGTAATCTTGAGCCTGGGACGGCCTTCCCGGCAAGCTCCACTTGCCGGGGTCTCGATCTTCTGTCTTGTATACTTTGTTTTTGAATGGTTTTATATGGAGCAGGAAGGTCTCCGGCAAGCACGTGGTAGGCCTTGCCGCGGGAAGCTGCTACTGCCCGTGCACAAGTTGGGGTACTGAGGTACCCCTACCTTAGTACACCGACAGGGTGGGACTCGCAACTTAATACCAGCGAGATGTTCTAAATAGATATCTCAAGGTGGATGATTAGTAGTAGATATTGATGGATTTCGGTCTACTTACTTTGGCGTACCGCCCATGCTTTGAACCTCAACCTTTCTTGCAATGTAGTCAGCATTGGTTTGCGTTTGTGGTCCTATCAATTGCCCAGCTGTAATTTGTTTACCTCACATAGCTGTTTTATCGTCTTTTGGGAGAGAGACATCACTAGTGAACATCATGAGACTCCGGTCCATATTACCATCATTGATCACATCCACTATTTACTTTTCGTTATTATTTACTATTGCAAACACTATCTATCACTACTATCATTGCTTTTAATCCTTTGTGAACTACAAGGCCGGAGGGATTGACAACCTCTCTGTACTCGTTGGGAGCAAAGTTATTTGTATCTGTGCGCAGGTCCACGTTGATTGCTACTATCTGGCGCCATAGCAGTTGACACCTACTTGTTGAACCTAGGAGTCTCTGGGGATTCGATCCTTGGCATCTTTGCTAAGGGAAAACACTTCCACAACACTACATCTTACACCTTCCACTTGGGGTAACCAACGAGGGGTTCGAGGCCCATCAAGGAGTATTTTCTGGCGCCGTCGCCGGGGACTCCACTCTTCAGGATAGGGGAGTTGCATGCTATCTTTTACCTTTGCTTTTTAGTCTTGTTAGTTTACCTTTCATTTTTTTTTGCTATAGTACCTTTTATCGAAAATCACAAAAATAGTTATCTCATTCTTTAGTTGTCATTATGTTGAGCCCTTTTGTCTTTGACGAGGCAGAAGTTCTTACCTTTAAACAAAGAGGTGGGGAAAGTTTGAAAGATGCTTGGTATAGAATTAACGATTCACAAAAAAGAGCCACCAAGAAGCAACCTACTACTATCTTACTTAGAAATTTTTATGTTGGAATTACTTCTTGGAATAGGTTTATTCTAGATACTGCTATCAATGGGAATTTCCTAGAGGCCCCAGTTTGGGAGTCTCTTAGTATTATCGAAAATCTTGTTGGGATTCTCCCTGTTGTTAGCATTCGAGAGGACATCACCCTAGCTCACATTATGAAAAAACTTGAAAGGATAGAGCTAGAGATGCCAAGCATTAATAAGATGAATGAGTTGGATCGTAAGATACAAGGGAATTTGAATAGACTTGATAGCTCCATGCATAAATTTTTTAAAATTTTGGAGACCGTCAAATTCCATGACTTGAACTCTTCTAGGATAGACAAGATTGAGGAAATATTTGATACCCTAGGAACTAACTTCTCCTCGATCAAAACCAAAAAGGTAGAAACTCCGGCAAAGAGGGGGCCTAAGTTCGTTCACGTTCCAAAGGCTCCCCGTTCTAAAAGTAATCCATCTATTGCCAAAGGGGTTGAAACTATAAAGACTTTGGAAGAAACACCTCTCTGTGATGAATTTATAAATGAATCTTCCCTTGACTTTTATCCTTTTGGTCTTCTACCTAGAAGTATCTCTATGAGGCCTTTATTTGAGAGTCCTCTTAAGACTAGTTGTATTATTGAAGAGCTTTTTGATGATCTTGATGATGGTTCAATTGACACAACTTGATCTATGCATTATGCCTAGCTTAAATGCATAAAAGAAAGCGCTTTTGGGAGGCAGCCCACATGAATAAATTTTTTGCTTTTATTGTGTCTTGATGTTGTTTACTGCTGTAGCATCATTATTGTATCTTTGCTTTTCATATTTGTGCCAAGTATAGCCTCTGATTGCTAGAAAGTTCAAAAGTTGTGAGGTGCTGTCCAGGAAACGAATTATGTCCTTGGATAGAAAAATTCGTATAAAATCACCAGATCATCTTTTTGGTCTGAATTTTTTCGACAGCGTTCTCTATATAATTTTCTTTTGTGCGTCTGTTCTGAGTTTTTTGATTTGAGTTGCAGAAGTGCCCCGAACAGATCAATTACTACCTGCTGTTCTGTTTTTCACAGATTCTGTCCTGTTTTGCCTTTCCTTCATTTTGCAAATCAAGAGCTTGCTTTTTCTTTGCAAAAACCTTTTGGCAATCTTGAGAAACAGTAGAACTTCAAGAATATATTTATTTACAGCAAGGTGCAATTATTTTATTAAGGGTACTAACCTCGCTAATCAGATTATGATGAGTTATGTATGAAGGGAGTTTTCAAGTGTGCGAGGGAAGATGATAAAAAGATTCAGGAGTGTCAAGCGCCCAAGCTTGGGGATGCCCCCGTGCACCCCCAAGAAATATTCAAGGAGACTCAAGTGTCTAAGGTTGCGGACGCCCCCGTGCATCCCCTTCTCCATCAACATTATCAGTTCGTCTTTCGTTCCACTATATTTTAATCACTTCATGTGTTATGTGTTATGCTTGGAGCGTCTTGCTTTTAGTTTCCTTTGTAGTTTTTCATAACGAGTCAGAACTCAGCGTTCTTTATGTGGGAGAGAAACACGCTCCACCTTTACCTAGAACATAACATACAATATTCATGTCTATCTTTGCTATGTGTGTTCTTTGTCTTTTAATAGCTACTATCATGCTCTGCTCTTAGTATTCATGCTTATCTTTTCAAAGAGCTTTTGTTTAGTTGGCTGCTTGAACTCTCTTTAACTATCATGCTCACCTTATTAAGAGAGTTTGCTTCCGTTGCATTGGTTAATGTGTCTATGATAAAGATGCTACGTGCATAATGATGCTTAGTAGTTCAGGTTTTCTTATGGTTAATCTCAAATAGCTGGGGGGTTCCCAATGTGTTATTGGAGTACCAACTTGATTTGTTTGCCTATGATGTGGTATGGTTTAGTAATATCTTCCTTCGAGAATTTATTTTGATTGACTTGGCGTATGCTCACGCATATTTAAGACTGTAAAGAAAGTCTGTCAAGCCTTGATGATCTTTTATTTCTGAGTAGCGATATAACTTCCATGCCTGATTCAATATTGCTTTGTCGCTCTGCATGATTATGACCGTCATTGCTCTCTTAGTTGGTTGCTCCCAGTCTTTTGCTAACCTCCACCTGTACTAAGCAGACTAACCTTGCAATACATAGCTCATGGGAAAGTAGCCTAAAAACTATTGTGGTAAAGAATATGTTGCCTATGTATCTTATTTCTTATAAGTTGCTTGCTGAGCGGTAACCATGTTTCTGGGGACGCCATCAACTATTACACTATTGTTGAATATCATGTGAGTTGCTATGCATGTTCGTCTTGTCTGAAGTAAGGGTGATTTGCCGTGGGTTGAATGAGTATGCATATTGTTAGAGAAGAACATTGGGCCGCCAACCAAAGCCATGTATCATGGTGGAAGTTTTGGCTTGGACATTAATCCTCAATCTCTTATGAGAATATGCTTATGCATTGAAGAGGAGTCCATCATCTATTTTCTATGTTGTCCCGGTATGGATGTCCTCAAGTTGAGATCTATCAAAAACGAGAAATCAAATGCGATTTATCTCCTTGGACCTTTGTACAGGTGGCATAGAGGTACCCCTTTGTGACACTTGGTTGAAACATATGTAATGCAATGATAACCCATGGAAATCCGAGCTAATTAGGACAAGGTGCGAGCACTATTGGTATACGATGCATGAGGCTTGCAACTTATAGGATGTCTTATGCATGACACATATGAAGTACTACTACCGTTGACAAAATTGCTTCCATGTTTTCAAAATAAAAAGCTCTAGCACATAACCATTCTTTTACTTTTATGTTCAAGCACCAACTACTGAGAGCATGATTGTCATTCTGAGTGTAATGAGCATTGTCCCAAAGTAGCATTGTCTTTTGCATGATTGTGATATCATGTATTCTGAAATCATTGTATCTAGTCATCACTTAAACCTTGAAGGTGCCCCTGCATTTATGTTTTGCATCACTAAAGGGGGCAAGCTAGATATCACTTTATCATATTTGCACATCATGTTCATTGCAAATCTTTTTGATGTTTCAGTTTCATGTTGTAAAACTTTCGGTCATTTGTGATTTTCTCATGAGGCAACTTAATTACTACATATTCATTGTCTCAGTAAGCTTTTGTCATATGACTATGAAAAAGTCCTATATGGTTAATAGCATGTCAGCACAGAAATTATTCTTGTTATCATTTACCTACTCGAGGACGAGCATGAATTAAGCTTGGGGATGTTGATACGTCCAAAACGTATCTATAATTTCTTCTTGCTCCATGCCACTTTTGGGTGATATTGCTATGATATTCATACACTTCCATACACTTTTGATCATATTTGGACTAACTTACTAATCCAGTGCACCCCAGTGCCAGTTTCTGTTTTCGGCTGTTTTTGTATTTCAGGTTTTCACGTTACGAGAACTGCCAGGAAAAATCCAGAAAAATTATATAAAAAATCAGCGTTTCGGAAACTACCGTGCGTCCGAAGGACAGCCGGGGGG
>LR738709.1:588886260-588925631 GCA_902687465.1 Secale cereale | reverse complement strand
ACGCCACAAGTACAAAGCGGTTCGGTCCTCCGAACTCCGCCACAAGTACAACGTAGCTTGGAATCGCCTAAGTTATAAACATTCTACTCCGAGTGAAGAGCGACCCTCTCACTCGGGGGCTTAGCTGCGACCCCGTGACTCGCCTAAGTTACAACTATCTACTCCGAGTGAAGAGCAACCCTCTCACTCAGGGGCTTAGTTGCGGTCCTCCAAGCTACGCCACAAGTACAAAGCGGTTCGGTCCTCCGAACTCCGCCACAAGTACAACGTAGCTTGGAATCGCCTAAGTTATAAACATTCTACTCCGAGTGAAGAGCGACCCTCTCACTCGGGGGCGAACTTAGTCAAAGATGTCGACTCAAAGATTCTGATAGTCAGAAGAAGAGCGACGAACCAAAAGATCAAAATCAAATAAAATCCCTGCAAGGTTCTGGCAAGAGTACTTGGGCCACAGACCCACCAGAGTTTAACGAGTACAAATCCACGCGGCATTCCGCGGCAAATAAGTTTAGTGTATCAAAGTCATGGCTCGGGAGGAGGCGGGCTTGCAGGCGCAACAAATTCGTCCAAATCAATCCCATCGGCGATACGAGTGGCAGCCTCCAGGAAGGTCTCCATGAAGGACTGGAATTGGAGCTCCTTCGTGTTTGCGACCTTCAGCGCAGCAAGTTTCCTCTCCTTCACCTCCCTGCATTGCACGCGGACCAAAGACAGCGCCACGTCTGCTCCTCCCCGGGCAGCCGACTTCTTCCATTCCTGCACTCGGTCGGGGATCTCGTTGAGTCGAGTCATCAAGGACTCGAGGTCATTCTCCTGCACGGTTCCCCTCCAGAGCGCAGCGTCGATTCGGGCCATCACCGCCTTTAGTCGCCCCAGGTAATCAGTGGCCGCAGTAAGGCGGGACTCCAGCCTCAGTATGTTCATGGAAACCTCGTCCTTCACAATGGAGTTGGTGGGGTCCAAGCCAGGCTCGACCCGGCCAGTCTCCTCTTCGAAGTTATGACAGAACTCTGCACCAAGAACAAGCAAGTCGAGTCAGCAGATAGGATACGGGTCGACCAGTCCAATTTCAACCAATCCAAAGGGGACATACCTTCGAGCACGAGGTACCATTTTTTGGTGATGTCGCCCAGATACGCCTCAAGGTCGAGCCTCTTCCGAAAGAGAGCCTCGTACTTGTCGTTCAAATCGGCCTTGGACTTTTTCAGCTGAGTCACCTCCTGGTTGGCCGCGTCGAGTGAGCCTCTCAGTCGGATAATCTCCGCCTCGAGCGCGCCCACAGAAGCCAGCTTCTTTGCCGCCAGCTCCGACTTCTCCTCAGCCGCCTGCTGCGCCGCCGCCAGGTCAAGATCCTTTTGCTCCAAAGCTGCCCTCAGTTGACCTACCAAAGCCGCAACTAGACAGATGAACATGAAGGAACACTCTAGCGAAAAGTCAGTCGACAGAAGACAGAAGTAAGTTACCAGCCGCATCGTCTTGCGCCTTCTTCAGGTGGTCCCGAGCCAACTGCAAGTCAAGATTAAGCTAGATCTGCTTCTGCTCAAGATCTCCAAACTTGGCCCCGAACTCGCAAGATTTCTGCATCAACAGAACAAAGCAAGATTATAAGACTACAGTCGAGTCAGATCACTCAACCGCAGCCTCGGGGACTACACCCAGTGGGTGCACTGAGCATGCCCCCACTGGTTTCACTCGGCCAAGATCAGTCCGGCGCGAGCTCAAAAAAAACCAACAACATAAAAGTTCTATAGTAAGACCATGGCCGACCGCCAGCAGTCGACCACGGTCTCGGGGACTACACCCAGTGGGTGCACAGAGCGTGCCCCCACTGGTTTCACTCGGCCAAGATCAGTCCTGGCGCGAGCTCAAAGAAGACAGGAAAAGAAGAACACCAAGTGGGTGTGATACCACACAAAACAAAACAAGCAGATTTCTCTCGAAGTCAAAAGGTACTCCAACAAAGACAACATACCTGGACATTGGCCCGAAGAGCAGAGCTGGCGTCGTAAGCGGCCATGCTGGCCTCATACGCCGCCTTCATCCGCCCCATCATCACCTCCGCCCGGCGAACGGCCTCTTGCGCCGCCCCCACAGGGTCCTCCGGGAGGCGGTAGGTGGAGAAGAGGACAGACGAAGCAGCAGGCGTCGAGCCGGCCGCAGGCGCGGGCGCTGGATCGACAGCACGAACCGGCGCTGAGTGGACGGCCGGAGTGGACGCTGGGTCGACAACTAGGGCGGGCGCAGGGTCGACGTTCGGCGTAGACGGTGGGTCGATGACGTGCGTGGTCGACTTAGGGACGGCGAAAGAGACCGCGGTTCGGGCCGCGTCCTCCTGTCGCTAGGCCCCCGAGCCAGAAGGCGCCTTCCGGCCCTTCTTCCTTGCGCGCCGGCGGTCCTCCCCCAACTGTTCCTCGTCTTCGTCGTCGTCCGGCAGCTCTATAACGAGGCGCGGCGCTTCGGATCAAGCATAGAGCCAAGTCAGTCGACCATCACCCACGAAAGAAAAGAAGGATAAAGACAAGTCTCATAGGGCTCATACCTGCACGAGATGTCGCAGCATCCGCGATCTCCTCGTCATCTCGACCCCGATCGATGTCCATCAAGGTCGTGGAAGCGGCGGCTCTGAAAGATTCAATCAAGAAATGAGTCGACCAAAACTACAGTCGATCCCCAAGAAACAGAGAAAAGCAAGCCCAAGTGACACTTACGTGGAGGCGATGGGTACGTCCACCTTAATCCTTGGCAGGGCCTTCCGGGGCTTGCTGGTGGTGACTTTGGGCTGCTTGGGCGTCTTCTCAGCTGGCTCGGGGGTGGTCGTGCGGGTACGCTTGGGTGTCCTGGACCCCGAGGGACCCACATGAGGTCGAGCGGCCCCTGGGTCGTTCTTCTCCTTGGATCGGCGCTCGACACGGGGAGGTGACTCGACCTCCTCCCCGCTGCTGTACTGCTCGCTCTCCTCGGTCTCCCCCTCCGCCTTCCATTCGGCAGCGTCGCCCGTACCCTCCTCGACCTCCTGGCCCGAGTCCCCGTTGGGCAGCGAGTACATCTCTGTATATATCCGCGAAGAAAAGAAGTTCACCAAATACCAGTCGGAACCATCAATAAAGACCACAAATCAATCGACGGACACGACACTCGGAAGCGGAAGGCTAACCTTGTCTGGCAGGTGGTCGGCGTCGAATGGGATGATCCTCCCCGACCCCCTGGGGTTGTCCTTGTTCCCGGTGATGCTCTTCAAGCACCGCACTACGTACTCCGGGTGGGCCGCCTCCGGGTGGACTCGTGACGAGTCGTCAGTACCGGAGTACAGCCACATCGGGTGGTCCCGGGCTTGGAGCGGCTGAATCCTCCGCGTGATGTACACCTCGAACAAGTCCATCCCTGTGACCCCCTCGCGGACTAGCTGGATGACCCTCTCCATCAGCATGTCTACCTCGGCCCTCTCTGCCTTGCTCACTACCATCGAAGGAGGTGGGCTGGCTCGACCTAGGGTAAATGGAGGAAGGCCAGTCGACTGACCCGGAGTCGGACTGTCCTTGTAATAGAACCAGGTCGACTGCCAGCCCCGAATCGACTCTGGAAGGTTCATGGGAGGGAAGGCGCTCCTATTCCTAAGCTGAATCCCGAGCCCTCCGCACGCCTGGAGGACGTGCGTCTTGCCGTCATTCGGGTTCACTCTCTTGACGGTCTGGGAGCGGCAGGTGAAGATGTGCTTGAACAATCCCCAGTGCGGTCGGCAACCGAGGAAGTTCTCGCACATGGAAATGAAAGCGGAGAGGAAGGCGATGGAGTTGGGTGTAAAATAATGCAGCCGGGCACTGAAGAAAATCAGAAACGCGCGGAAGAAAGGGTGCGGGGGAGTAGAGAAACCTCGGTCGACGTGGGTGGCGTGGAGTACACACTCACCTCCTGCGGCCGGGGCTCGAGCTCTCCTCCCGGCGCTCGCCAGGAGCCGCCGGCGATCAGCCCCTCCTCCTCCAGCTCCTCCAGATCCTCCACCACAACGGTGGACCGGATCCAATCCCCCTGGATCCATCCAGCGGGGAGTCCGGACCTCGACGACGACCCGACCCGGCCGGCTCGCCGCCCCTTCCCCGACGCCGCCTTCTTGGAGCGCTCCATGGCCGCAGTCTTGTCCTTAACCATGGCTCACGAGATGGCAGTTGCTGCGGAGAGAAGCAGGAAGGAGTGGGGGCGCGGCGGAGAAGCAAGAACTCTGCGGAGAAGACAAGGCGAACGGGAGAAAGCTAGACGCACAGTGCCCCCCGCGGCGGACTCAGCGCGCCTTTATAACAGCTCGGTCGAGTGGCTGACCGGTGGCCCCAGGCGATCTTATCCGATCCCGTAACAGGCGCAGGCGCGATACGTGGCGAAAAAGGAGGCGTGGGAATCGAGGCGTTCGAACTGCACCCCTCCGATTGATGCGGCACGCCCTGTCCCGCGCGCTTCCCCAAATTTCGAAAGCCCCGTCGGATCTGGCGGACAGAAGGCAACCGATTCCGTCGAAAACGGCATGCACTCATGGCGCCCGACGCCTAGCGCAAAACCCGGTCGACGCAAGACATCCAGTCGACGCAAAAGCAACTAATTCATCAATGGCTTCGGAATCGATCGAGGCGACCAAGGCACAACTGAGGGGGCCCGCCCAAGTCACGAGCTCCATAACAATATGCCCCAAGGACGTCGAATCAAGACCAGAGCTTCCCTCAGCATCCCCTTGCTCGAGCCCTAATCCATTCGGGGGCTACTGACGAGGTTACGGACCTAGGGTAGGGTCATAGGCCAGACCAAAGTGCCCCACCCAAGGTCACTACCCTAGGAGATTGAAAGACAGGGCCCATGACAGTAGAGACAGTCGACTGAGGCGGTCCAAGGAGACACTTCACTCGACTGACTCATGTACGCAGGACGACTCAACTCCACTCGACTGGATCATGCACTCGACCTCCGAAGATCAAGCGCCTCTTGGAACAGCAACGGTCCTATATTTACTCACTGTAGTAAACCCCTTAATTACCCTTTACTGCAGGCGCTATCAGTAATGCCTGCCTTAATGCACCTTTAAGCCCTTGGTAACGTGGAGCATGGCTGGGGTCCTGGCATACTATATAAGCCACCCCCCTCCTCCAGAACAAGGGTTCACACCTCTGTAACTCATACATACGCACATCAGTCGACCAAGCCTCCGGGCATCAAGACGTAGGGCTTTTACTTCCTCCGAGAAGGGCCTGAACTCGCTAAACACTCTGTGTACAACTTCGCCATAGCTAGAACATTGCCTCTCCATTTGTACCCCCTACCCTTACTGTCAGACTTAGAACCACGACAGTAGGTTTGTACCATCCCAAATTTTCAGTTTGGAATGTTATACATAGGTCATATGCATATCATGTTTTATTTGCTTTTTGTTTCGCGATCCTCAAAATTCTAAGCAACTCAAGGACCCACGGAGAGAGTTGGGGATTTCACCGGTTTCATATTTGAATTTTCTCAAATATTGGGACGAGGATCATTTGGTTTAATTATTTTTCTCTCCGAAAATATTTCATATTAAAATATATGAGAGGAGATAATATGACTTCTCCAAACTATATGGAATACTGGAAGAAAAATATTAAAATCAAGTAAATAATTTTATTTGGTTTTTCTGCTATTTTATTTGCATTAGAAAAATATGCATATTCTAAAAGTTACATTTTAGGGCCAAGAAAATGTTCATCATGTTTTAAATATTTTATTTAGACGGTGAAAATTTGTTTTGGCATTTTTAGATTTTTCTATTTTCTAAGATTTTTTTCGGCGAAATCAGTTTTAAAAAAATTCGGACCGACTGGGCCGAAGCCCAGCTGGCCCAGCACCGCGACGCCACCTTCCCGACTCCGCGCGGGAGTCCGCCGCCCGCACGACCGCCGTCGTGGCTGACTCAGCCACCGCCGCCGCCTTGCCCCCTCCCCAAGCAAGCCCCCCGGCCTCTTTAAATAGCGCCGCCAGCCCCCCTCGCCTCCACCTCACGCCGCCGCCGCCCTGCCGCCGGAGCCGCCGCCGTTTTTTTGTTTTTAGGTAAAACCGCGGGTTTCTAAAAAAACCTAGATCGGTTTGTTTTTTTAGTTAGATCGGTTCGATTTTCTCGGTTTAGTTACTTTGCGGATGTTCGTCCGTTCGTTCGTTTTAACGAACGCTTTTCGACTTTTAGTTACAGACAGTGAACGTTCGTTCATTTGCATGTTCGTCTCGTTTTCTTTTTCAGGGTTTTTCCGCGATTATTTTCGATCGCGATTTCTGCCATGATCTTTTTTTTAGTTTAACTTTTCGCTCATTAGTCGGAATTAGGTGAAACAAGCGCATAGATCTTCGTCTCGAAGCCCTCTTTCTGTTTAAACAACATGAACGAGATTTTGGTACTTTAAAAATATGACTTTAGTACAATTTAGTAAACGGATCTTGTTTCTTTCGTGGTTTGAGTTTCCTTGCTCCGTTTGATTTGATTCTTTTTGCAAACCAGAGTTCTTCAGTTGAACTTTCTGGTTAGATCTTCTTATTTGAGTTTTACCCGTGTATCTTTGCTTGATTGCTTATGTATGCTATTGTTTGCTTGCGACATAATTCCTGGAGTGCGAAGCGTGCTACTACGAGTCCCTAGGTTTTGCGAATCGTCAGCAAGGCAAGTAACACATTGAGCATACCCCTTTATTACCCAGTTTTTATGCATTAGTTTCAACCCTCACACATTGCATGAGTAGGATCTCTTAACATGTGGGTCTAGGAAGTAGATGATGAGGTAGAACCTATTACCTGTTTTATTATCAAACCCTTGGGAGTTACTTCTACGTTATGCTTAGGTTGCCATGCTATGCTCGTAGACATGGATTGGGTTTGAGAGTATCCATGATTGATGTGAGATTGGTAATTAATGGTACAACTTAAGGTGGCAACATTAATACACATCTGGGTGGATTGATTGTAGGGCACCTGGAGAATGCAGTGTTGTCCTTGGAAATCCTGGAGGACCCGTGTGATTATCCTATGGAATGCCACACAGGCTCAAAGGGATCATAAAACTATTCATGCTAGAAACTTCCGTGTGCAGCCACAATGCCATTATGGGCTCTGGCATAGTTGAGTATGTTGTGTGAGCTATTTAAGTGGTGGACTATCAGATGTAGGGGAAAGTAGGTGTACGGGTCCACCTGGGGTAAAGAGTAAATGCTACTGAAAGACTGTGTCTTGGTCATCTGTATCTCAAACATCATGCAGTGCGAGAAATCCAACGGAGGAGATCTAGTCTTGTGGGGAAAAGTGCGCAAACCTCTGCAGAGTGTACAAACTAATCATGATTAGCCGTGTCCCCGGTTATGGACATCTTGAGTATCTGGTACTTGAATTATTGGATTGATCTCGTCACTCTAAAATTAATTTGTTGGGTTAATACTGATGGCTTTAATTGGGGTTGAGTTGGAGGAACCTTCTCAGTGATGTTTCAACTACCATGATAGTTAAAATAAAATTTATTCCTTTGTTGTAGGGAAAAATTGGCTTTATGCAAAAACTTTATAACCTTAGAGCCTCCACTAGCCAAATATGCATGTAGTGATAGCATTTATCTGTTACTTGCTCTAAAGTGTTATCTTGCCAGCATATTCCATATGCTGGCCCGTTTCGGGCTGCAACATGCCATGTTGTAGACTTTCAGAAGAAGAGTAAGGTGCGCTAGGTCGTTTGTCATGCACTCAGCTATGCCGTTGGAGTTGATGGACTCACTTTATCGTCCAAGCCTTTCGTTGTTATCGTGTTAGATGTCCTTATGTCATACATTTTGTAATAAGTTCTCTTTTGAGACATTCGATGTAATAAGTGTGTGATTGCCACTCTGTTATAAATCCTTCAAGTACTGTGTGTGTCACCATTACCGATCCAGGGATGACACAGAGCACAGAGACTTCGATCCATTCGGATCGTGGTCGCTACAACAGCAATAGAAGCAAGACCAATAATTTCATCTTTACTAGGCAATTCATTTTCATGAAGCTTTCAATTAAATTTGGAAAAATTAAATTCATGAGACTCATCACCAAAAATAACACCAACAGTTTGTTTCTTACAATCTATTCTAGCATTAACGGTGTTCAAGAAAGGTCTACCAAAGATAATCGGACAGAAGTCGTCCTGTGGGAAACCAAGAACATGAAAATCAGTAGGGTATTTTATTTTACCACACAAGACTTCAACATCTCTAACAATCCCAATTGGTGATAAAGTATCTCTATTAGGAGGTTTAATAGTGACATCAATCTCTTCTATCTTTGCGAGTGCTATGTCATTCATAATTTCTTGGTATAAAGAGTAGGGAATAGCACTCACGCTAGCACCTATGTCACATAAACCATGATAGCAGTGATCTCCTATTTTGAATGAGACAACAGGCATGCCAACAACAGGTCTGTGTTTATCCTTTTTATCAGGCTTGGCAATTCTAACAGCTTCTTCATTAAAGCAAATAACTTGCCCATCTACATTTTCGTCTAAGAGATCTTTGATCATAGCAATATTAGTTTCTACTTTAATTTGTTCATCTGGTTTAGGTGTTCTGATATAACTTTTGTTAACCACAGTTGAAACTTTAGCATGTTCCTTTATCCTAACAGGAAAATGGGGTTTCTCAATATAAGCAGTAGGAACAACTGGATTAACATTATAAAGTATAGTTTCTTCTTTAACTAGTACCGGTTCTTTAATTTCTTCTTTAATAGGTGGGCGATGTTCAAACCACTTCTCTTTAGGGAGATCAACATGAGTAGCAAAAGATTCACAAAAGGAGGCTACTATCTCAGAGTCAAGTCCATATTTAGTGCTAAACTTTGAAAAAGCATCGGTATTAATAAAAGATTTAACACAATCATACTTAAGCTTAATACCTAACTCTTTACCTTCGTGGAGTTCCCAATCTTCAGAGTTGCGTTTAACTCTTTCCAAAAGATAATTCAATAGTTTTCTTCATAAAAGAACCAGCACGAGAAGTATCAAGCATGGATTGATCATCACGAGAAAGCCGGGCATAAACATTCTGAATAATAATTTCTCTTGAGAGCTCATGATTGGGGCATGAATATAATATTGATTTAAGCCTCCCCCAAGCTTGAGCGATACTTTCTCCTTCACGAGGCCAAAAGTTATATATGTAATTCAGATTACGATGAACTAGATGCATAGGATATTTTTTATGTGAAACTCCATTTTCAATCCGTTCTAGTTCCAAGATCCAATATCATCGCAGAGCCTATACCATGGTAATGCTTTTCCCTTCAAAGATAAAGGAAAAACCTTCTTCATAACTTGATCCCCGGGTAAACCTGCAAGCTTAAAGAATCCACAAATTTGTTCCACATATATCAAGTGCATATCAGGATGTTCGGTTCCATCTCCTGCACAAGGATTAGCTAGCAGTTGTTCTATCATACCCGAAGGGATTTCATATTCAATATTTTCAGTAGGTGCAGCGGGTTGAGGGGTAGCTTTGTGGTTCCGGTTGAGGTGCAGATACCCCGAACAAATCCCTCAAAGGATTGTTCTCCGTAGTAACAAGTGATAATAAATTTCAGCACACTATATGAATGTTTCCTTACCAATTTCCACTTACCAGAAGCGCTTCACTCCCAAGCAACGGCGCTAGAAAATAGCCTTGATGACCCACAAGTATAGGGGATCAATTGTAGCTCTTTTTGATAAGTAAGAGTGTTGAACCCAACGAGGAGTAGAAGGAAATGACACGTGTTCTTCAGTAAGGTAATGTGTGCAAGTGTTGAAATTGTAAGTAGCAGAATAGTTTGATAGCAAGATAATTTTGTAACGAGCAAGTAACGATAGTAGTAGTAAAAGTGCAGCAAGATAGCCCAATCCTTTTGAGGCAAAGGATAGGCCAAGACGGTCTCTTATAATAAGCAAGGCGTTCTTGAGGGTACATGGGAATTTCATCTAGTCACTTTCATCATGTTGGTTCAATTCGTGTTCGTTACTTTGATAATTTGATATGTGGGTGGATCGGTGCTTAGGTGCTGTTCTTACTTCAACAAACCTCCAACTTATGATTAACCCTCACGCAAGCATCCGCAACTACGAGAGAAGTATTAAGAATAAATTCTAACTATAGCATTAAACTTTTGGATCCAATCGGTCCCTTACAGAATAGCGCATAAACTGGGGTTTAAGCTTCTGTCACTCTCGCAACCCACCATCTAATTACTACTCCACAATGCATTCCCTTAGACCCAAATATGGCGAAGTGTCATGTAGTCGACGTTCACATGACAACACTTAGGGAATCACAACCTACATACTATCATAATATTGAGGACATATCAAATTCACATGATTACTTGCAACATGATTTCTCCCGTGACCTCAAGAACAAAGGTAACTACTCGCAAATGATGAACATGTTCAAGATCAGAGGAGTATTAAATAGCATAATGGATCTAAACATATAATCTTCCACCAAATAAGACATATAGTAATCAACTACAAGATGTAATCAACACTACTAGTCACCCACAAGCACCAATCTATAGTTCCGGCAACAAGATTGAACACAAGAGATGAACTAGGGTTTGAGATGAGATGGTGTTGTTGAAGATGTTGATGAAGATAGCCCTCCCCAAGATGGGAGAGTTGTTGGTGATGATGATGACGATGATTTCCCCCTCTGGGAGGGAAGTTCCCCCGGCGAAATCGCTCCACCGGAGGGAAAAAGTGCTCCTGCCCAAGTTCCGCCTCGATACGGCGGCGCTCCGTCCCGAAAGTCTTCTCCTTATTTTCTCTAGGTCAGAAGGGCTTATATACCAGAAGATGGGCACCAAAGATGGGCCTGGGTGAGCACAACCCACCAGGGCGCGCCTGGGCGGCCTGGCGCGCCTAGGTGGGTTGTGCCCACCTGGTGGCCCCCCTCTGGTGGTTATCAGATCCAGTATTTTTATTATATTCCATAAAAAACTCCGTGAGGTTTGAGCTTGTTTGGAGTTGTGCAGAATAGGTGGCCTTTTCAGGTCCAAATTTTGAGCTGCCGGAATTCTCGTGCATTCCTTGCAAATTATGAGAGAAAAGGCATTAGAATTACTCCAAAAAGCATTATTATGCATAATAACAACATAAATAACAGCAAGAAAACATGATGCAAAATGGACGTATCACTCGCCAAAGGCGAAACCATTATCGTTGAACGAATCAGACCGGGGCAACATCCCGGACACACCATCGAATTCCAGATCTGGCATACCCACATGATTAAGATGTCCGAGGAGGAAACCATACACGCCATCCACATACCACGAACCCAGCACACGATCCACTATCTTCCAGATGTCATTGATGCACACCACAATCTGCATCCGCTCCTGGACTATCTAACAAGCTCTGCGCCGGCGCAAGAGTGAGCATCGTCGCAACGTCAGAGCCCGGGGACACAGGTCCACCGCGAGGATGCCATCGCCGCCACACCATCCTTGCTTGAACGGACTGGATTCCAGATCCATCCCCAACCATAGGACCAATCGCCTCTCCGGAATAGGATCTGAATAAATTTTATTCAGCGCAACCATCGCCGCCACCAAAGCTAAGACGATGAACAACCTAAGAAACTAAGCTACTTTGGCCTAAAACTATACACATGCATGGATCCGGCGACCCCCCTCACCACCGATGACTGAGGTCGTCGGTGTAGGGGAGCCGCCGGAGGACGGCCACAGAGGAACTTCCTGGCAGCGGCGCAGGTGAGACCACCTCTTTCTTCGCTAGGAAGCAAGAATGATACTTGTTTCTAGCTCTTGGGATCTTGATCTAGGTAGCTCTTACTCTAACTTGACCCTGGCTTTTGTAGCTACTTTTTGTTTCATCTGATTGGTCTCAATGTATTCATTATCATTGTATTTTTACATACTTTTCTATATTTTACATGTCTTGCGGTTTTGTTGTCTTGCAAGAACTATTGCATGATATTTTTGTCTTTTTTATTTTTTTGCTGCTGATGAAATTTCAGTTGATCCCCTATGTAATTGTTGTAAAGTCGCATTTTCAATGTAAATTTCAATGCCTTTGATTATGTTGTGTTCGCAAGTGTTTAGTCCATAACATGCTTTTCTAGGTAACTCACGGTTACAAGGTTGCAGCCCTATACCACCAAAAAGAAGCAACACATTTTAGTACTTGTGAACTACATTTTAGCACACCCTTGTTGCATTGCCAGTGAAGATCATTTCTATGTTTATGCATCATTTAGACCCTATGCAATACACTAGCATTTAGTTCTCTTATGTTTTTTTAGATCTACATGTAACACTGTAATTCTGGTATTATGCATTTGAGATAATAGGTGATGCTTTTGATATGTGGTACTTCCGAATCCCTTTTTTTATAAGTGAAGGCATGTTGTGTTGTTGCTGTTGGGGAATGTTGCATGGGAAACAAAAAAATTACTGCGCTCACCAAGATCAATCTAGGAGATGCACATCTACGATGGGAGAGTTGGATCCACATACCCTTATAGATCGCAAAGTGGAAGCGTTACTACAACATGGTTGATGGAGTCGTACTCGCGGCGATTCAAATCGCGAAAGATCCAATCTAGCGCCGAACGGATGGCGCCTTCGCGTTCAACACATGTACAACTCCTACCTCCTGAGCATGCGTTGGTTTTCCCTTGAAGAGGAAAAGGTGATGCAGCAAATTAGCGTAAGTATTTCCCTCAGTTTTTGAGAACCAAGGTATCAATCCAGTAGGAGACTACACGCAAGTCGCCTAGTACCTGCACAAACAATCAAGATCCTTGCAACCAACGCCATAAAGGGGTTGTCAATCCCTGCACGGCCACTTGCAAAAGTGAGATCTGATAAATATAATAAGATAAGTATTTTTGGTATTTTTGTTGTATAGATTGGAAAATAAAGATTGCAAAGTAAATAGTAAACTATAATTGTAGATCAGAAACTTATATGATGTAAAGTAGACCCGGGGGCCATAGGTTTCACTAGTGGCTTCTCTCATGATAATAGATATTACGGTGGGTGAACAAATTACTGCTGAGCAATTGATAGAAAACCACATAGTTATGAGAATATCTAGGCATGATCATGAACATAGGCATCACGTCCGTGTCAAGTAGACCGAAACGATTCTGCATCTACTACTCTTACTCCACACACCGACCGCTATCCAACATGCATCTAGAGTATTAAGTTCATAAGAACAGAGTAACGCCTTAAGCAAGATGACATAATGTAGAGGGGTAAACTCAAGCAATATGATATAAACCCCATCTTTTTATCCTCGATGGCAACAATAAAATACGTGTCGGTTCCCTTTCTGTCACTGGGATCGAGCACCGCAAGATTGAACCCAAAGCTAAGCACTTCTCCCATTGCAAGAAAGATCAATCTAGTAGGCCAAACTAAACGGATAATTTGAAGAGACTTGCAAAGATATTAGATCATGCATATAAGAATTCAGAGAAGAATCAAATATTGTTCATATATAATCTTGATCATAAACCCACAATTCATTGGATCTCGACAAACACACCGCAAAAAGAATTACATCGAATAGATCTCCAAGAACATCGAGGAGAACTTTGTATTGAGAACCAAAGAGAGAGAAGAAGCCATCTAGCTAATAACTATGGACCCGAAGGTCTGTGGTAAACTACTCACACATCATCGGAGAGCCTATGTTGTTTATGTAGAAGCCCTCCGTGATCGATTCCCCCTCCGGCGGAGCGCCGGAAAAGGCCCCAAGATGGGATCTCATGGGTACAGAAGGTTGCGGTAGTGGAAAAGTGGTTTCGTGGCTCTCCTGGATGTTTTTAGGGTATAAGGGTATATATAGGCGAAAGAAGTACGTCGGTGGATCTACGAGGGCCCCACGAGGGTGGGGGCGCGCCCTCCTACCTCGTGGCCACCTTGTTGCTTCCTTGACTTCCACTCCAAGTCTCCTGGATTGTGTTTGTTGCAAAAAAGATTCTCGCGAAGATTTCGTTCTATTTGGACTCCGTTTGATATTCCTTTTGTGTGAAACACTGAAATAGGCAAGAAAACAACAACTGGCACTGGGCCTCCGGTTAATAGGTTAGTCCCAAGAATAATATAAAAGAGCATATTAAAGCCCATTAAACATCCAAAACAGATAATATAATAGCATGGAACAATCAAAAAATTATAGATACGTTGGAGACGTATTTTCGTGGTTTTGTCACACTAGATGTCCTAGCATAAGGACTTAGTCGTGGAGCCATCGCGACGGGTTAGCTTAAAGGGGTTAAAGCGGACAAAGGACACATGGAATTTTATACTAGTTCGGCCCCTTGCGGTGAAGGTAAAGGCCTATGATACGTCCATTTTGCATCATGCTTTTATGTTGATATTTATTGCACTATGGGCTGTTATTACACGTTATGTCACAATACTTATGCCTTTTCTCTCTTATTTTACAAGGTTTTCATGAAGAGGGAGAATACCGACAGCTGGAATTCTGGGCTGGAAAAAAAGCAAACTCTAGAAACCTATTCTGCACAACTCAAAAAGCCCCAGAAATTCACCGGACACATTTTCAGAAAATATAAAAAATATCTGGCGAAAGAAGATCACCAGGGGGGCCACCACCTGTCCACGAGGGTGGGGGCGTCCCCCCTCTCTGGGCGCGCCCCTGCCTCGTGGGCCCCCCGATGGCCCCCCGATGCCCATCTTCTCCTATATGAGGTGTTTTGACCTGGAAAAAATCATAAGGAGGCTTTTGGGACCACACCCGCCGTCTCGAGGCGGAACCTTGGCGGAAACCAATCTAGGGCTCCGGCAGAGCTGTTCTACCGGGGATACTTCCCTCTGGGATGGGGAAATCGTCACCACCGTCATCACCAATAACTCTCCCATCTTGGGGAGGGCTATCTTCATCAACATCTTCACCAGCACCATCTCCTCTCAAACCCTAGTTCATCTCTTGTATCCAATCTTTGTACCCAAACCTCAGATTGGTACATGTGGGTTGCTAGTAGTGTTGATTACTCCTTGTAGTTGATGCTAGTTGGTTTATTTGGTGGAAGATCATACTTTCAGATCCATTATGCATATTAATACCCCTATGATCATGAACAATATTATGTCTTGTGAGTAGTTACTTTTGTTCCTGGGGACATGGGAGAAGTCTTGCTATTAGTAGTCATGTTATTTTTTGTATTCGTCGATATTTTGATGAGATGTATGTTGTCTCTCCTCTAGTGGTGTGATGTGAACGTCGACTACATGACACTTCACCATTATTTGGGCCTAGAGGAAGGCATTGGGAAGTAATAAGTAGATGATGGGTTGCTAGAGTGACAGAAGCTTAAACCCTAGTTTATGCGTTGCTTCGTAAGGGGCTGATTTGGGTCCACTTGTTTCATGCTATGGTTAGGTTTACCTTAATACTTCTTTTGTAGTTGTGGATGCTTGCAATAGAGGTTCATCATAAGTGGGAGGCTTGTCCAAGTAAGGACAGCACCCAAGCACCGGTCCACCCACATACCAAATTATCAAAGTATCGAACGCGAATCAGATGATCGTGATGAAAACTAGCTTGACGATAATTCCCATGTGTCCTCGGGAGCGCTTTCCTTCGTATAAGAGTTTGTCCAGGCTTGTCCTTTGCTACAAAAAGGATTGGGCCATCTTGCTGCACCTTATTTACTTTTACCTTTTGTCACTTGCTACCAATTACCTTATCACAAAACTATCTGTTACCTATAATTTCAGTGCTTGCAGAAAATACCTTACTGAAAACTGCCTATCATTTCCTTCTGCTCCTCGTTGGGTTCGACACTCTTACTTATCATAAGGACTATGATAGATCCCCTACACTTGTGGGTCATCCAGACTCTTTTCTGGCGCCGTTGCCGGGGAGTGAAGCGCCTTTGGTAAGGAAAAATTTATATAGTGTGCTGAAATTTATTGCCACTTATTACTATGGCTCATAATCCTTTGAGGGGCTTGTTTGGCGTATCTTCACCCCGACCAGAAGAGCAAAGAGTTTCTCCTCAAACTACTGCACCTACTGAAAATGTTTGCTTTGAAATTCCTTTGGGTATGATAGAGAAACTGCTAGATAATCCCTTTACGGGAGACGGAACATTGCATCCCGATTTACACCTAATCTATGTGGATGAAGTTTGTGGATTATTTAAGCTTGCAGGTATGCCCGAGGATGTTATCAATAAGAAGGTCTTCCCTTTATCTTTGAAGGGAGATGCATTGACATGGTTTAGGATATGTGATGATATTGGATCATGGAACTATAATCGTCTGAAGTTGGAATTTCATCAGAAGTTCTACCCTATGCACTAGGTTCATCGTGACCGTAATTATATCTATAATTTTTGGCCTCGCGAAGGAGAAAGCACCGCTCAAGCTTGAGGGAGGCTTAAGTCAATGTTATATTCATGCCCCAATCATGAGCTTTCAAGAGAGATGATCATTCAAAAATTTTATGCTCGGCTTTCTCTTAATAATCGCTCCATGCTCGATACTTCTTGTTCTGGCTCTTTTATGATGAAGACTATTAAATTCAAATGGGATTTATTGGAAAGAATTAAACGCAACTCTGAAGATTGGGATCTCGACGAAGGTAAGGAATCAGGTATGACCCCTAAGTTTTATTGTGTTAAGGCTTTTATGGATACCGATGTTTTCCGTGAGTTTAGCACTAAATATGGACTTGACTATGAGATAGTAGCTTCTTTCTGTGAATCATTCGCTACTCATGTTGATCTTCCCAAGGAGAAGTGGTACCATCCTCCCATTGTAGTAAAAGTAGTTGAACCTGTTAAAGTTGAAGAAAAGACTATCACTTATAATGTTGATCCTATTGTTCCTACTGCTAATATTGAGAAACCACCTTTCCCTGTTAGAATAAAGGATCATGCTAAAGCTTCAACTGTAGTTTGTAGGAGTAATACTAGGACACCTACACCCTCTGAGCAAATTAAAGTTGAACCTAGTGTTGCTATTCTTAAAGATCTCTTGGTAGAAGATTTAGATGAACATGGTATTTACCTCCAAGAGGAATATGCTAGAATAGCCAAACCCGATGCTAGGAATAAGCATAGACCTATTGTAGGCTTGCCTGTTATCTGTGTTAAAATAGGAGATCATTGCTATCATGGTTTATGTGATGTGGGAGCTAGTGCGAGTATTATCTCTCATACCTTGTATCAAGAAATTATGCATGACATTGCACCTATTGAGTTAGATGGGATTGATGTCGATATTTAGCTTGCTAATAGAGACACCATTTCACCAATTGGGATTGTTAGAGATGTTGAAGTTTTGTGTGGTAAAGTTAAATACCCTACTGATTTCCTTCTTCTTAGTTCCCCACAAGATGACTTTTGTCCCATTATATTTGGTACACCGTTCTTAAATACTGTTAATGCTAAGATAGATTGCGTGAAAGATATTGTTACGGCTGGTTTAGGGGATATGTCTCATGATTTTAACTTTGCTAAATTTCATAGACAACCCCTTGATAAAGAATTACCTACTAAGGATGAAATTATTGGTCTTGCTTCTATTGCTGTGCCTCCTAATGATCCTTTAGAACAATATTTGCTAGATCATGAAAATGATATGCATATGAATGAGAGAAGGGAAATAGATGAAATATTCTTTAATCAGTGACCCATATTGAAAAACAACTTGCCTGTTGAAATCCTAGGGGACCCTCCTCCACCTAAGGGTGATCCCGTGTTTGAACTTAAACCTTTACCTGATAATCTTAAGTATGTTTATCTTGATGAAAAGAGGATATATCTTGTTATTATTAGTGCTAGCCTTTCAGAGCAAGAAGAGGAAAAATTATTTAAAACTCTGAAGCAGCACCGTGCTGCTATTGGATATACTCTGGATGATCTTAAGGGCATTAGTCCCACTTTATGCCAACACAAGATAAAATTATAAGAAAACGCTAAACCGGTTATTGATCATCAACGACGGTTAAATCCTAAGATGAAAGAAGTGGTAAGGAAGGAAATTCTAAAGCTTCTAGAGGCAGGTATTATCTATCCAGTTGCTGATAGCCAGTGGGTAAGTCATGTCCATTGTGTCCCTAAGAAGGGAGGTATGACTGTTGTTCCTAAAGATAAATATGAATTGATCCCACAAAGAATTGTCACAAGTTATAGGATGGTAATTGATTTTCATAAATTAAATAAAACTACTAAGAAAGATCATTACCCCTTACCTTCAATTGATCAAATGCTAGAGAGGTTATCCAAACATACTCATTTTTGCTTTCTAGATGGTTATTCCGGTTTCTCTCAAATACCTGTGTCAAAAGGGGATCAAGAGAAGACCACTTTTACTTGTCCTTTCGGTACCTTTGCTTATAGACATATGCCTTTTGGTTTATGTAATGCACCTACTACCTTTCAAAGATGCATGATGGCTATATTCTCTGATTTTTGTGAAAAGATTGTTGAGGTTTTCATGGATAATTTCTCCGTTTACGGAACCTCTTTTGATGATTGCTTAAGCAACCTTGATCGAGTTTTGCAGAGATGTGAAGACACTAATCTTCTCTTGAATTGGGAAAAGTGTCACTTTATGGTTAATGAAGGCATTGTCTTGGGACATAAAATTTCTGAAAGGGGTATTGAAGTTGACAAGGCCAAAGTTGATGCTATTGAAAAGATGTCGTTCCCCAAGGACATCAAAGGTATATGAAGTTTCCTTGGTCATGCCGGGTTTTATAGGAGGTTCATAAAGGACTTCTCCAAAATCTCCAGGCCTCTGACTAATCTCTTACAAAAAGATATTCCTTTTGTCTTTGATGATGACTGTCTAGAAGCATTTGAAATACTTAAGAAAACATTGATCTCTGCACCTATTGTCCAGCCTCCTGACTAGAATTTACCTTTTGAGATTATGTGCGATGGTAGTGATTATGCTGTACGTGCTGTTTTAGGGAAAATAGTTGATAAGAAATTGAATGTTATCCAATATGCTAGTAAAACTCTAGACAGTGCCCAGAAAAATTATGCTACTACTGAGAAAGAAATTTTAGCAGTTGTATTTGCTTGTGATAAGTTTAGACCATATATTGTTGATTCTAAAGTAACTATTCACACTAATCATGCTGCTATCAAATACCTTATGGAAAAGGAAGATGCTAAACCTAGACTTATTAGATGGGTTCTCTTGCTGCAAGAGTTTGACCTGCATATTATTGATAGAAAGGGAGTTGAGAACCCCGTTGCAGATAACTTGTCTAGGTTAGAGAATATACTTGATGACCCACAACCTATTGATGATAGCTTTCCTGATGAACAATTAGCTGTCATAAATACTTCTCTTACTGCTCCATGGTATGCTGATTATGCTAATTATATTGTTGCTAAGTTTATACCTCCTAGCTTCACATACCAGCAAAAGAAAAAGTTCTTCTATGATTTGAGACATTACTTCTAGGATGACCCACATCTTTATAAAGAATGAGTAGATGGTATTATTAGACATTATGTACCTGAGCATGAAAAGGAACAGATCCTATGCAAGTGCCACTCCGAAGCTTATGGGGGACACCATGCTGGAGATAGAACTGCACGTAACGTATTGCAATTTGGTTTTTATTGGCCTACTCTCTTCAAGGATGCTCGTAAGTTTGTCTTATCTTGTGATGAATGTCAAAGAATTGGTAATATCAGTAGACGTCAAGAAATGCCTATGAATTATTCACTTGTTATTGAACCATTTGATGTTTGGGGCTTTAATTATATGGGACCGTTTCCTGCCTCTAATGGGTACACACATATTTTAGTTGTTGTTGATTATGTTACTAAGTGGGTAGAAGCTATTCCAACTAGTAGTGCTGATCATAACACTTCTATTAAAATGCTTAAAGAAGTTATTTTTCCGAGGTTTGGAGTCCCTAGATATCTAATGACTGATGGTGGTTCACGCTTTATTCGTGGTGCTTTCCGTAAAATGCTTGCAAAGTATGATGTAAATCATGGAATTGCATCCTCTTATCACCCACAGACTAGTGGTCAAGTAGAACTAAGTAATAGAGAGTTGAAATTAATTTTGCAAAATACAGTTAATAGGTCTAGAAAGAATTGGTCCAAGAAACTTAATGATGCATTATGGGCCTATAGAACTGCATACAAAAATCCTATGGGCATGTCTTTATACAAGATGATTTATGGAAAAGCTTGTCACTTACCTCTTGAGCTAGAACATAAAGCATATTGAGCTATTAAAGGGCTCAATTATGATTTCAAACTTGACGGTGAGAAGAGGTTATTTGATATTAGCTCTCTTGATGAATGGAGAACCCGGGCCTATGAGAATGCCAAGCTGTTTAAAGAAAAAAGTTAAAAGATGGCATGACAAAAGGATACAAAAGCGTGAGTTTAATGTAGGTGATTATGTATTGCTATACAACTCTCGTTTAAGATTTTTTGCAGGAAAACTTCTCTCTAAGTGAGAAGGACCTTACGTTATCGAGGAGGTCTATCGTTTCGGTGCCATAAAAATCAACAATTTCGAAGGCACAAATCCGAAGGTGGTGAACGGTCAAAGGATCAAACATTATATCTTAGGTAATCCTATAAATGTTGAAACCAATGTTATTGAAACCGTAACCCTGGAGGAATACATAAGGGACACTTTCCAGAATGATCCAGACTCCGAAAAGGAAGAGGTATGTGGTACGGTAAGTAAACCGACTCCAAAACAATTATAAAGGCATTTTTTCACCGTTTTGAAATATTTAGAAAAATAGAAAAATAAGTGGCAGTCCGTAAGAGACACGGGGCGTCCACGAGGGTGGAGGGTGCGCCCCCTACCTCGTGGGCACTTCGTGTGCCTCCCGGACTCCAATTTCTTGTATGTTACTCCTTTTGGTCGGTAAAAATTCATTATATATACTCCCGAAGGTTTTGACCTCTGCATCACACAAAAATCCTCTGTTTTCGTTTCGAGCTGTTGTTTTTGACAGATCTAGATCATCATGGCGTCGTCCAACACCCCCATGGACAAGTTCTTCGAGAAGGTCATCAACCCCTACCTTGCGGAGGTGATGCATCACCCTCAAACCATGGAGTTGCATGAGGGGGTGCTGCACATCCGTGATGTTGAGGGGCCAAGGAGAACCGGAAGCACGGAGACAAGACTCGAAGCAATGGAGCAAAAAGTTTTCAAGTGCCAAGGTATGGTGGAACGAGGTCTCAACGCCAACCACATGGTGATCTCGGAGCTCGCCAATAACCTCAAGCTGGACTCAAGGATCTTTGGGGAAGCTATCTCCAATCTTCAAGAGAAGATCGAACACCTCCAAGCCCAGATCTATGACCTGCAAAACGAAAACTATGAGTATGAATATATATTCAAGAAGATGAGTTTGGCTGCAGATTTGAGTATCCCGGAGACTCTATCATCCTTCTACGATGGTGATCCCATGCCTTGGAAGGTGGAAAACAAGCCTACATCATCAACGACTCCATCATCACCACCCCCGAAGAAGGAGACATAATCATATCAGTATGGGCACTCCCCTTGGCAACTGCCAAGCTTGGGAGAGTGACCCCGGTATCGTATCACCATCACTCCTATCTTTACCGTTTTCCTTAGTTTGATCCTTTTGGTAGTATCTTGATCTAGTAGAATAAAGTTAGCATGATCTAGTTGTGAGCTTTGGCCTTATGATCTTTACCCTTTGTAATCGAGTCCGTGAGCTTTATAATAAAGATTAGTGTTGAGTCAAGGGCTTGATTTCCTCACTTTGGTCATGATAGAGTAAAATAAAACATAAAAAAATATCAAAGAGATCATATTGATCTTATGGGAAGTAATGACTTCACATATAAAGAGTATGATGAATAAAAGTTGTTGGGAGTTGACAAACATAGTTTTGGTCATCGTTGCAATTAATAGGAAGTAATAAAGAAAGAGAGGCTTCACATACAAATATACTATCTTCGACATCTTTTATGATTGCGAGCACTCATTAAAATATGACATGCTAAAGAGTTGTTGTTGGACAAGGAAGACAACATAATGGGTTATGTTTTCTTTTATCCTAAATAAAGTATATTGTCACGGATCATCCAACATGTTGAGCTTGCCTTTCCCCCTCACGCTAGCCAAAACTCCTCACACCAAGTAGAGATACTACTTGTGCTTCCATACATCCTTAAACCCAGTTTTGCCATGAGAGTCCACCATACCTACCTATGGATTGAGAAAGATCCTTCCAAGTAAGTTGTCATGTTGCAAACTTGCTAAAATATGTATGATTTATTAGTGTGGAGGAAATAAGCTTTATACGATCTTGTGATATGGAAGTAATAAAAGCGATGGACTGCATAATAAAGGTCGTTATCACAAGTGGCAATATAAAGTGACGTTCTTTTGCTCTAAGACTTTGTGCATCCAACCATAAAAACACATGACAACCTATACTTCCCTCTGCGAAGGGCCTATCTATTATTCTTGCCTTATAAGAGTCAAGGTGAAAATCACCTTTCCTTTTTACATTTTATCCTTTGGCAAGCACATTGTGTTGGAAAGAGCCCGACATATATACCCACTTGGATGTAAGTTTTCATGGTCTATTACTGTTGACATTACCCTTGAGGTAAAAGGTTGGGAGGCAACACCATAAGCCCCTATCTTTCTCTGTGTCCGATTAAAACTCCATAAACATAAGTATTATGTGAGTGTGAGCAATTGTGAAAGACTATATGATAGTTGAGTATGTAGGCTTGCTGAAAAGCTCTTATATTGACTCTTTCCGATGTTACGATAAATTGCAATTGCTTCAATGACCGAGATGATAGTTTGATAGTTTTCAATGAAGTTTACGGCTCATGCTCGATATTGTGAATGAATTGTTACTTTAGCATAAGAATCATATGACAATATATATACGTTACTGTTATGAGAATGATCATGATGCCCTCATGTCTGTATTTTATTATTATCGACACCTCTATCTCTAAACATGTGGACATATTTTTCGATATCGGCTTTCGCTTGAGGACAAGCGAGGTCTAAGCTTGGGGGAGTTGATACGTCCATTTTGCATCATGCTTTTATGTTGATATTTATTGCACCATGGGCTGTTATTACACGTTATGTCACAATACTTATGCCTTTTCTCTCTTATTTTACAAGGTTTTCATGAAGAGGGAGAATACCGCTAGCTGGAATTCTGGGCTGGAAAAGAAGCAAACTCTGGAAACCTATTCTGCACAACTCAAAAAGCCCCGAAACTTCACCGGACACCGTTTCAGAAAATATAAAAAATATTTGGCGAAAGAAGATCACCAGGGGGCCCACCCTCGTGGACAGGTGGTGCCCCCCTCTCTGGGCGCGCCCCCTGCCTCGTGGGCCTCCCGATGCCCATCTTCACCTATGTGAGGTGTTTTGACCTGGAAAAAATCAGAAGGAGGCTTTCGGGACCACACGCCGCCGTCTTGAGGAGGAACCTTGGCGGAAACCAATCTAGGGCTCCGGTAGAGCTGTTCTACCGGGGATACTTCCCTCCGGGAGGGGGAAATCGTTACCGCCGTCATCACCAACAACTCTCCCTTCTTGGGGAGGGCTATCTTCATCAACATCTTCACCAGCACCATCTCCTCTCAAACCCTAGTTCATCTCTTGTATCCAATCTTTGTACCCAAACCTCAGATTGGTACCTGTGGGTTGCTAGTAGTGTTGATTACTCCTTGTAGTTGATGCTAGTTAGTTTATTTGCTGGAAGATCATATGTTCAGATCCATTATGCATATTAATACCCCTCTGATCATGAACAATATTATGTCTTGTGAGTAGTTACTTTTGTTCCTGAGGACATGGGAGAAGTCTTGCTATTTGTAGTCATGTGAATTTGGTATTCATTCGATATTTTGAGGAGATGTATGTTGTCTCTCCTCTAGTGGTGTGATGTGAACGTCGACTACATGCCACTTCACCATTATTTGGGCCTAGAGGAAGGCATTGGGAAGTAATAAGTAGATGATGGGTTGCTAGAGTGACCTAAGCTTAAACCCTAGTTTATGTGTTGCTTCGTAAGGGGCTGATTTGGATCCACTTGTTTCATGCTATGGTTAGGTTTACCTTAATACTTCTTTTGTAGTTGTGGATGCTTATAATAGAGGTTAATCATAAGTGGGAGGCTTGTCCAAGTAAGGATAACACCCAAGCACCGGTCCACCCACATACCAAATTATCAAAGTACCGAACACGAATCAGATGATCGTGATGAAAAATAGCTTGACGATAATTCCCATGTGTCCTCGGGAGCGCTTTCCATCATACAAGAGTTTGTCTAGGCTTGTCCTTTGCTACAAAAAGGATTGGACCATCTTGCTGCACCTTATTTACTTTTACCCTTTGTCACTTGCTACCAATTACCTTATCACAAAACTATCTGTTACCTGTAATTTCAGTGCTTGTAGAAAATACCTTACTGAAAACTGCCTATCATTTTCTTCTGCTCCTCATTGGGTTCGACACTCTTACTTATAGAAAGGACTACGATAGATCCCCTACACTTGTGGGTCATCTGCCTACTCTAGTTGTTGTGGTATTGGTAGGGTTTTGACGACCAGGGAGCGAATCCGCTTTGCTTGTGTCTCGAGCTGTTGTTTCTTGTCCTTGAACCCCCGCGGGTCATCCCTTTATATACACAGGATGACACCCGGCCAGTTTACAGAATCCCGAGACTGGCTCAGAAACATGTCCGACTCGGTTTCTACCTTTCCTATCTTACAACACAAGTTACACACCATATGACGGTTTATGTCTACGGGCCCTAATCCGCCTTTGGGCCCCGGGCCTTTTAGTTTCTATAGTAACATGCCATACTCCTTATCTTCATGGGCTTCAATAGGGGTAATTCCGAACAGGTATTACCCAGCCCCTCCTGGGCGGTTTATACCTAATAGTTATATCCCCAACATTAGGCCCCAGATTGATTTGAACCTGTTCATGTCAATATTTAAGACTTAGGAAAATTTCTTCTTCAGCGCCTTCGAATTATCTTGTAAACCGCCATGACGTCATCTTCCAGGATCATAATAAACCGCCATGACATCACCTGTGCATTAAAAATCCGTATATATTTAGCTTTTATTAATGAGCCTCCGAAGACCGAGGCGACAGCTTTGTCCCATATCCATTTTTTGGGTTCCTTGATTCCCGCGCATGTCGCTTATCTCTTCAGCATATAAATAGGGCCAAGGGTTCCTTTCTTTTCTCCCCTTGCCTCTTCGCCTTTCTTCTTCCTAGCGCCTCCTCAGTGCCCGAGCACCGCCGCCGCCGTCGACCTTCGTGTCCGTCCCAACAAAGGTCGCTGCATCAACCTGTTTTGACCAGAGTTCTGCCGGCGTGCCTCCGCGTCCAATAGCCCTGGTAAGTCTTTTCCTTGCTCCTCCGTAGATCCCATTATGACCTTCTGTGAGTTCATCGAAGCTCTCATGTTGTTCTTCCCTATTCAGATCCATGACCTAAATGGCGATCTTAGATCTGATGTTTTCCTGCGCGGTTGCAACGATGATCCCCCTTTCTTGTCATTAGCGCACCCTTTCTTTAGAGTAATCCCATCTAGGTCTGATGAACTATTTTAGTACCTGTTTAACTTAGGTCCGAATATACTTGAGTTTATTGATACGTTGTAGATCTGTAGTTATCATGCTGATATGTGAAACTTGTTTTTCCATCTTCTAGTTATTTCAGATATGTACCTTTCATGCTCACATAGGCGGAAAATCATAATCCGGTAGGTAGCATTAGTCCCCACTTAAACCGCCATTTCGGTTATCTTCATAACGCTTCCAATGTCTGACTTCGGTTTAATAATGTGTATTTGCTTCAACACCTTCTCATGCTGACCTTGCGACGCTTTATACTTGTTTAGTCACGATTCATAAACCGACATCTTGTCTGTAATTTTAGCTTTCCATTTGAAATGGCCAAGCAATTTTATTCCTGTAACTGGGTTCCGTCCCGGGTTACCGAGGAAGAACTGAATGGGTTAGTCGAGATCGACGCTTTAGCAAAAAAAGGATGTCATCCACTGGAGAGTCCCTGGTCCGGAAAATCCTCCTGAACCCAAAGATGGAGAAGTAATTGTGTTTGTTGATCACCTGGCCCGAGGGTTTAGCCCTCTCGGATCAAAATTCTTCCGTGATGTGCTTGCTAGCTTCCAACTCCATCCTCGAGATATTGGACCAAATTCGGTGTCCAATATTTGCAACTTCCAAGTATTTTGCGAGGCTTATCTGCAAGAGGAGCCCACAGTTGAACTATTTAGGGATTTCTTCCACTTGAACCGTCGTACAGAGTTTACATATGGTCCAAATACTGAACTTGGCGAGATGTCAATCTAGAAAAGGAAAGATGCCAGCTTCCCTCATGCCAAGCATCATAGTCATCCCAAGGACTGGAATCAGACTTGGTTTTATTGCCAAGATACCTCTCCAACTGATGAGAATCCTCTGCCGGGTTATTGTCCTCACCGGCTTTCCAATACCCATCCATTTCCCCAATGGCTTAGCGCCAAGGAGCGATCCAAGTATGCACCACAGCTTTCAAAGCTTCGGGCTTTTACTGCAAAAGGCTTAACGGGTGTCGACTTTGTTCGTTGCTGGATCTCCTGCAGCATTCTGCTGCTAAGCCGACGCACCGGTTTAATGTGCGAGTATATAGGGGACTCGAAAGATCCTTAGCGGCATACTAAGGCTCAGTTGATAGAAAATGAAGTTACTGAGTCTGTTAAGAGGATATTGGATGAACCGGTGGTTATCTATAGCAAAACTGGGTTGACTCCCTTATGTTTATCCAATAAACCGCCAGCTGTAAGGATCCTATAACTTGTTTCTTTATTTTAATCCTTTTAATTATCCTCCCTAAAATTCATCAATCTCTTACAGGGTGATGATCCGTTCTGGAAGAAGAAAGCGCAGGATAAACCGGCTAAGGTATCTTGCCCCAAAACTAAGGTTATCAAGAAGCCTGCCAAGAAGAAAACCGCTGAGTCCTCCGAACTGAATATTGATGATGATCTGGATAAACCGGAATCAGAGGTAGAATTTGACTCTCTTGGCTCCCTTTTCATACACCTCATTGACAATGATTATTATCAGGATAACATTGAAGGCAGCCAAGCTAATGATGTAGAGGTAATTACCCTTTCCTCCGGTTCAGATCCTCTGCCAACACAGAAAATCCGTCAAGCAAACCAGGAAGTAAGATTTTCTCACCCCCTAGCTCACTTGGACCCAAACTTTCTTTTGAAGAAACAACAATACGAAGCTCGCCGCACAACCCGACACAGCGGCCAAGCGATTACTTCCACTGGTTTACCAAACACTCCGATCCGGAAATGTCGATCAGAGGTCTTATATATTCATGATGTTTCTTATCCCAAAGCGGGTCATTTCCGACAGCCTCTTAATCTGTCTGATTCGAACTATCAGGAAACTCCTCATTCATCATCTGGCGAGTCAACGGCCACACAACTTCCAGCCCTCAAGACGGTTCCTGGGTGAGTTTTAATTTACTGCTAACTCTTTATGTTTATCCAATGTACTAACTTTTCAGTTTATCTTTCTCAGTGGCAGGCCTAGACCCAGCAAAAAGGCCAAATTAAGTAAATCGGCTGATGGTAATGTGGTCCCTGAACCGGAAAGAACTCTAGAGCCGGCAGAAGCAAATACTGACGCCATGCTTGATGATCCGCCAGCACCGGATCATGATTTTCTCGTTGAACAAGAAATTGAACCAACGGGCCGTGTTGATAAACCAATCAGCCCAGTCCGAGCCAATGAAAAACCGGCAAGCCCAGTTAAGGCTGCTGATGATACAACAAAAGATGTTATGATCACCGGTTCTGGCCACACCACTTCTGGCGATCCTGTCGTTTTGTCAAAGCATAGCGGCAAAGAGGAAATTTCTGCTATGGACAAAGGCAAATATAATGCCGATTTATCAAGTTGTGCCCACCTCAGCGCCCAGGACCTTCACTCTGGATTCTTTAACCATCTGTACACAAGCCGCGACTATGAAGCCGGTTTAGTGAGATTGATGAAAGAATGATATGAGGTAAATGTTGCTTAACTTCTGCAATACTGTTTCTCCCTTTGTCAAATTTCTTATATCAACTCCAGTGTAGCCCCCAAGGGCCGTTTTATCTTTTCAAGATGAACCAGGACTTTTAGAATATCAAACTTGCAATTTTCGCCTGTGTATCCCACTTGGCAACCCGACCAGTTGCTTCTCTGTTTTGGATTATATCTCCTAAAGGCGTAGAGCTAACCACAGTGATGGGATGACCTTGAAAAATATTGCTTAAGCTTCCGGCTTGCCATGAACACTCCATATACCAGTTTCTGCCAGTGCGGATACCTTTGTTTGGATTCAATAAGCACCTCGCTGATATAGTAAACCGGCTGTTGAACCGGATATTCCTTCCCAGCCTCCTTGGCGCTCCACTACAATGGCCACACTGACGGCCCGGGCATTAGTAGCCACGTACAACAACAGTGGCTCATTATCGACCGGAGCAGCAAGGACAGGTGGCTCTACCAACTGTTTCTTCAAGTCCTCAAACGCCATATTAGCATCATCACTCCAGACAAAATTGTGTGTCTTTTTCATCATCTGGTAAAGAGGGATAGCTTTTTCTCCCAATCGGCTGATAAACCGGCTTAGTGCTGCAATACGGCCCGCCACACGTTGAACGTCATTGATACATGCCAGTTTAGCCAGGGAGGTAATAGCTTTGATCTTCTCCAGATTAGCTTCAATGCCCCTGTTAGACACCAGAAACCCCAAGAGCTTGCCTGCCGGTACACCAAAAACACACTTGGCCGGATTAAGCATCATCTTATAGACCTGGAGATTATCAAAAGTTTCCTTTAAATCATCTATTAACGTCTCCTCCTTTCTGGATTTCACCACAATATCATCCACATATGCATGAACATTATGCCCAATTTGTTTATGAAGACAATTCTGCACACATCGCTGCTAAGTCGCCTGGGCACTCTTGAGCCCAAAGGGAATAGACACATAGCAGAAGGCTCCAAAGGTACTTATAAAAGTTGTATTCTCCTGGTCCTTAACTTCCATCTTGATCTGATAATAGCCGGAATATGCATCCAGAAAACTCAAACGCTCACAACCCGCCGTAGCATCAATGATTTGATCAATACGAGAGAGAGTAAAGGGATCAGCTGGACAAGCCTTGTTCAAATCTGTGTAGTCCACACACATACGCCAAGTGCTGTTCTTCTGAAGTACCAGCACCGGATTAGCCAACCATTCAGGAAGAAATACCTCAACGATAAACCCAGCCACCAAGAGCCTGGCTACCTCTTCACCAATGGCCTTGCGTATTTCTTCATTGAAGCGGAGGAGAAACTGCTTGACCAGTTTAAACTTGGGATCAACATTAAGAGTGCGCTCAGCGAGTCCTCTCGGTACACCTGGCATGTCAGAAGGTTTCCAGGCAAAGCTGTCCCGGTTCTTACGGATGAACTCGATGAGCGCACTTTCCTATTTCGGATCCAAGTTAGCGATGCTGCTAAACTGTTGGATGAATCGCCAGGAACAAAATCAACCAGCTTAGTCTCATCAGCTGATTTAAACTTCAAGGCCAAATCATGCTCTGAAGTTGGATTTTTCATAGGGGTCATATCCGCCGGATCAACATTGTCTTTGTAGAACTTCAACTCCTCTGTTGCACAAACCGACTCAGCATAGGGCGCATCACCTTCTTCACATTCCAAAGCGATCGTACGGCTCCCATGTACCGTGATGCTCCCCTTATGACCCGGCATTTTGAGCTGCAGATAAACATAATAGGGCCTAACCATGAACTTAGCATAAACCGGTCGTCCAAACAGGGCATGATACGGGCTCTTGATATTTACCACTTCAAAGGTCAAGGTCTCTGATCTTGAGTCATGCACATCTCCAAAGGTAACCTCGAGATCTATCTTACCCACTGGATATGCCAATTTACCAGGCACTACACCATGGAAGACAGTGTTTGACGGTCTAAGCTTTTTATCTGTTAACCCCATGCGACGGAAGGTTTCATAATAAAGAATGTTGATGTTGCACCCTCCGTCCATGAGCACCTTGGTGAACTTATACCCCCAACCTGAGGTGCTACCACCAATGCCAGCTGGCCCGGATTATCAACCCGGGGCGGATGATCCTCACGACTCCACACAATGGGCTGTTCCGACCAGCGTAAATAACGAGGCACCGCCGGTTCAACGGAGTGCACTGCCCTTTTATAAACCTTCTAAATGTGCTTGCACGGTGAAGACATGATACTGCTCACTATTCAACTGCTTCGGGTTATTCTGGTAACCCGACTATTGCTGCAGATGATTCCCCTGATGATTATAACCACCTTGGCTGCCTTGACTACCCTGATTGCCGTGCCCGCTCTGACTGCTATGTCTGCTCTGATTGCCTTGAAATCCTGAGCCAGAAGCACCACCGCCATAACCGGGCCCATGACAACCAGGCCCTGAACCGCCGGACGGTCCATGATCATATTGGAAACGATCCAAATTTTTGAACTCCCGCATAATAAAGCAATCCTTCCAGAGGTGCATAGCTGGCCTTTCCTTCATCTCGTGCCTCGGGCAAGGCTGATTTAACTGGAGCTCAAGATTGATACTTGATCCTCCGCTCCGCGGGGGCGGCCTACCCTTACGACGCTGACCATCATTCTGCGTATTGGTATTAGCCGCAAAATCTAAATTGTTATCCGCTTTATGCTTACCGCTGTTTCCATGGCCCGCCGGGTTATGCTGCTGCCCCTTGCCATTTTTCTTTCCCTTTTCCGGCTTTTCATCCTCAGACTCAGGATCCTTGGTACTGTCAGAATCGGCATACTTAACCACAGCTGCCATGAGCGTGCCCATGTCCTCGCAGTGACGCTTGAGCCATCCCAACTTCAACTTCAGAGGCATGAACCGGCAATTACCTTCCAATGTTAAAATTGTTGTATCAGCATTGATGTGGTCTGATGAATGCAAGATCTTTGAAACCCGGCGCACCCAATGGCTTGTCGATTCATTCTATCCTTGGACACGGGCAGCTAAGTCCACAATTGACATGGGCTGTTTGCACGTATCTTTGAAATTCTGGATAAACCGGGCCCTCAACTTGGCCCACGACCCAATGGAGTTAGCTGGCAAACCTTTTAACCAAGTACGAGTTGTTCCTTCCAACATCATGGTGAAGTATTTAGCACACGCCGCATCGTCCACGTCCAGCATCTCCATCGCCATCTCATAGCTTTCAACCCATGACTCGAGGGATAAATCGGTAGTGTAATTGGGCACCTTTCGAGGACCTTTGAAATCATTGGGAAGACGCACATTACGTAAAGCGGGGTGAGACACGGCACTCCCAAAGAGCTAGAAGTAACTCTTGATTCCACCGAGGTGGTTGGACGAACCGGGGTAAGTTGACGGGTCGTGTACTGCGCCGCTAACTCGGCTTCTCGACGTTGTCTACCCTGATCCACCACATCCTGAGCATTAGCACCACCACCGGCCGGGTTATGCCCCCGAGGCAGGTTACAGTTCCGCGCACTTCTTGACACAACCGGTTCATCTCTATGCGTGCTGTAACTCCGGCTTGGGCGGGGGTTGGAACGAATCCTCTCGCGACTGTACGAATAAGCCTGCTGCTGAGTCAAAGCTGTCTGAAGGAGCTCCCTAGCCCGTCGCGTCTCCACCGCTATAGGGGACTCACCTTCGACGGGGAGGGCCGCCAATCGTGAAGCGGCTGCGACTATGTTATCCAAGGGGTTGGAGTAATGACCCGGAGGTGTCGGTACATGTTGTGACAGGATGATCTGACGAGGCAGTTCCGTTGCGTGTGGCTGGACCGATGCCCCCGTTCCAGGCGCTTCTGCCCGGTTTACCACTGGTTGATTGCAGGTTCCTGCTCCTGGCGTGCTAAAGAGATTCCTTGCCTCGTAAACCGGAGGCAGGAGAGACTCGTACCTTCTCATCATTACATCATTTGATGCGTTCTGATCCCACATGAGCCGATAAGCCTGAGCATCCAACTCGGCCTGCTTCGCAGCCATCCTGGTGTTTTCAGCTGCCAGATCTATCTTAGCTTGATCTATATGTTCCTTTACTTTAGCAACTTATGCATCATGCCGCTCCTGATCCGCCGGGCTAACTTTAGCAGTCAAGATCGCTGTCAGAGTGTCGAATAAACCGGACAACACCTAAGCTAGTGGCTGCGCAGGGCCTCCTGCCCCAGCTGTTGCCGCCGCCGCTAAACCGGATGTCAACGCTGCTGCGGTCGAAGAGTGTTGCACAGACTATGATCCGGCCATGGAGACTGCAAGTCGGCTCGAAGGATCGAGGGGGTCCGGAATACTGTCGCCATTGGAACAGCCCCCAAACCGGCCATCCTGCAGTAGGTAGAAAGACTCGGTCTCTCCGGTAGATGACTCGTCACCAGAGTAAACAACGGTCTCACTACCAGATTCTGATCTATCTTCAGTTTCTGCTTCGTGGACGACTCCCACAAAGACACGCTTCATGGCAGGCCGAACTCGGGCAGGTCTCGCATGATGAGCCGTTTCGACGATGTTGTTGCAGATGCCTAGCTTAGGGCCCAGTTCGCCGATCTTGCCAATGAAAATTTGAATGCCGCCGAAGGGGACCCGGTACCCGTACTCAATCGAGTCGGCCTCGGGGCCCCAGCCTGCGTCGTCGATGTAGATCTTGCCGCGACGACTCTCAGTCATCCGGCCCACTACGTAGCCCTTGAGCCCTTCGAAGCTACCCTCTAAGAACTCGAAACCATCGTGCAATAGCTCCACGGTAGGCGCCAACTGTCGTGGTTTTGTCACGGCAGATGTCCTAGCATAAGGACTTAGTCGTTGAGCCATCGCGACGGGTTAGCTTAAAGGGGTTAAAGCAGGCAAAGGACACAGGGAATTTTATACTAGTTCGGCCCCTTGCGGTGAAGGTAAAAGCCTACTCTAGTTGTTGTGGCATTGCTAGGGTTTCGATGACCAGGGAGCGAATCCGCTTTGCCTGTGTCTCGAGTTGTTGTTTCTTGTCCTTGCACCGCCGCCGGGTCGTCCCTTTATATACAGAGGATGACGCCCGGCCGGCTTACAGAATCCCGAGACCGGCTCATAAACGTGTCCAACTCGGTTTCTACCTTTCCCATCTTACAACACAAGTTACACACCATATGGCGGTTTATGTCTACGGGCCCTAATCCGCCTTTGGGCCCTGGGCCTTTTAGTTTCTATAGTAACACGCCATACTCCTTGTCTTCACGGGCTTCAATAGGGGTAATTCAGTACATGTATAACCCGGCCCCTCCTGGGCGGTTTATACCTAATAGTTATATCCCCAACACGTATCAAGCATCCCCAAGCTTAATTCCTGCTCATCCTCAAGTAGGTAAATGATAAAAACAGAATTTTTGATGTGGAATGCTACCTAACATAGTTTTCAATGTAATTTTCTTTATTTGTGGCATGAATGTTTAGACCTGAAAGATTCAAGACAAAGGTTTAATATTGACATAAAAATAATAATACTTCAAGCATACTAACAAAGTAAACATGTCTTCTCAAAATAGCATGGCCAAATAAAGCTATCCTACAAAATCATATAGTCTGGCTATGCTCTATCTTCATCACACAAAATATTTAAATCATGCACAACCCCGGTTTCAGCCAAGCAATTGTTTCATACTTTAGTATTCTCAAACTTTTTCAACTTTCACGGAAGACATGAGCGTGAGCCATGGATATAGCACTATAGGTGGAATAGAGTGGTGGTTGTGGAGAAGACAAAAAGGAGGAAGATGGTCTCACATCAACTAGGCGTATCGATGGGCTATGGAGATGCCCATCAATAGATATCAATGTGAGTGAGTAGGGATTACCATGCAACGGATGCACTAGAGCTATAAATGTATGAAAGCTCAACTAAACAAACTAAGTGGGTGTGCATCCAACTTGCTTGATCACGAAGACCTAGGGCATTTTGAGGAAGCCCATCATTGGAATATACAAGCCAAGTTCTATAATGAAAATCCCCACTAGTATATGAAAGTGACAAAACAAGAGACTCTCTATCATGAAGATCCTGGTGCTACTTTGAATCGGAAGTGTGGAAAAAGGATAGTGGCATTTCCCCTTCTCTCTTTTTCTCTCATATTGTTTTTTGTTTTGGGCCCTCTTTTTTTATGGCCTCTTTTTTTTCGTCCGGAGTCTCATCCCGACTTGTGGGGGAATCATAGTCTCCATCATCCTTTCCTCACTGGGACAATGCTCTAATAATGAAGATCATCACACTTTTATTTACTTACAACTCAAGAATTACAACTCGATGCTAGAAGAAATTATGACTATATGTGAATGCCTCAGGTAGTGTACCGGGATGTGCAATGAATCAAGAGTGGCATGTATGAAAAATTATGAAGGATGGCTTTGCAACAAATACAATGTGAACTACATGATCATGCAAGGCAACATGACAATGATGGAGCGTGTCATAATAAACGGAACGGTGGAAAGTTGCATGGCAATATATCTCGGAATGGCTACGGAAATACCATAATAGGTAGGTATGGTGGCCGTTTTGAGGAGGGTATATGGTGGGTGTATGGTACCGACGAAAGTTGCGCGATACTAGAGAGGCTAGCAATGGTGGAAGGGTGAGAGTGCGTATAATCCATGGACCGAACATTAGTCATAAAGAACTCATATACTTTTTGCAAAAATCTACAAGTTATCAAAACCAAGCACTACGTGCATGCTCCTAGGGGAAGGGTTGGTAGGAGTTAACCATCGCACGATCCCGACCTCCACACAAAGGAAGGCAATCAATAAATTAATCATGCTCCAACTTCATCACATAACGGTTCACCATACGTGCATGCTACTGGAATCACAAACTTTAACACAAGTATTCCTCAAATTCACAATTACTCCACTAGCATGACTCTAATATCACCATCTTCATATCTCAAAACAATCATCAAGTATCAAACTTCTCATAGTATTCAATGCACTTTATATGAAAGTTTTTATTATACCCATCTTGGATGCCCATCATATTAGGACTAGTTCTATAGCCAAAGAAAATTACCATGCTGTTCTAAAGGACTCTCGAAACAATGTAAGTGAAGCATGATAGATCAATAATTTCTATAAAATAAAACCACCACTGTGCTCTAAAAGATATAAGTGAAGCACTAGAGCAAAATTTATCTAGCTCAAAAGATATAAGTGAAGCACATAGAGTATACTAATAAATTCCGATTCATGTGTGTCTCTCTCAAAAGGTGTGTACATCAAGGATGATTGTGGTAAACTAAAAAGCAAAGACTCAAATCATACAAGACGCTCCAAGCAAAACACATATCATGTGGTGATTAAAGTCTCAAGTAAAGTTACCGATAGACGAAGACGAAAGAGGGGATGCCTTCCCGGGGCATCCCCAAGCTTATGCTCTTGGTTGTCCTTGAATATTACCTTGGGGTGCCTTCGGCATCCCCAAGCTTAGGATCTTTCCACTCCTTATTCCATAGTCCATCGAATCTTTACCCAAAACTTGAAAACTTGACAACACAAAACTCAACAGAAAACTCGTAAGCTCCGTTAGTATAAGAAAATAAAATTACCACTTAGGTACTGTTTTGAACTCATTCTAAATTCATATTGGTGTTATATCTACTGTATTCCAACTTCTCTATGGTTCATACCCTCCGATACTACTCATAGATTCATCAAAGTAAGCAAACAACATAATGGAAACAGAATCTATCAAAACAGAATAGTGTGTAGCAATATGTAACTTCCGAATACTTCTGTAACTCAAAAAATTCTGAAATAAATTGGTGAGCGTGAGGAATTTGTCTATTAATCTTCTTCAAAAATAATCAATTCAAAAGCACTTTTCTGTAAAAAAAATGGTAGCTAATCTCCTGAGCGCAAAGTTTCTGTTTTTTACAGGAAGATCGCAAAGACTTTCACCCAAGTCTTCCCAAAGGTTCTACTTGTCACTTTATTGAAACAAAAGCTATAAAACATGATTACTACAGTAGCTTAATCATGTGAACACACAAAAACAGTAGGGGTAAATCTTGGGTTGACTCCCAACAAGCTCTTTTCTTTAATGCCTTTTAGCTAGGCATGATGATTTCAATGATGCTCACATGAAAGTAAAGAATGAAACACAAAGGGAGCATCATGAATTGCATGACAAGCACATTTAAGTCTAATCCACTTCCTATGCATAGGGATTTTGTGAGCAAACAAATTATGGGAACAACAATCAACTAGCATAGGAAGGCAAAACAAGCATGACTTCAAGATTTTCAACATAAAGAGAGGAAACTTGATATTATTGCAATACCTACAAGCATAAGTTCCTCTCTCATTATAATTTTCAGTGGTATCATGAATGAATTCAACAATATAACCATCACATAAAGCTTTGTTTTCATGATCCCCAAGCATATAAATTTTTTTACTCTCCACATAAGCAAATTTCTTCTCATCATAAGTAGGGTAATCATAATCATGACAAGTTTTATAAATATAATCATCACTACTTTTTATAGCATAAGTGTCATCACAATAATCATCATAAGTAGCAACTTTGTTCTCATCATAATCATTGAAACCTCTTCCAAGATAGTGGAATCATTACTAAATAAAGTAATGACCTCTCCAAATCCACTTTCATCAATATAATCGTCATAAATAGGAGGCATGCTATCATCATAACAAATTTGGACATCAAAACTTGGGGGACTAAAAATATCATCTTCATCAAACATAGAATCCCCAAGCTTGTGGCTTTGCATATCATTAGCATTATGGATATTCAAAGAATTCATACTAAAAACATTGCAATCATGCTCATCATTTAAATATTTAGTGCCAAACATTTTATTGCATTCTTCTTCTAACACTTGAGCACAATTTTCCTTTCCATCATTTTCACGAAAGACATTAAAAAGATGAAGCATATGAGGCAACCTCAATTCCATTTTTTTGTAGTTTTCTTTTATAAACTAAACTAGTGCTAAAACAAGAAACTAAAGGATTCGATTGTAAGATCTAAAGATATACCTTCAAGCACTCACCTCCCCGGCTACAGCACCTGAAAAGAGCTTCATTGACGGGATGTGAGTGCCGCTTACTTAGCCTCCCCGACAACAGCTCCAGAAAAGAGCTTGATGTCTACTCCCTCCGTCCCAAAATAAGTGACTCAAAAGTGACTCAACTTTGTACTAAAGTTAGTACAAAGTTGAGTCATTTTTGAGTCACTTATTTTGGGACGGAGGGAGTACTACGCAACCTTCTTCTTGTAGACGTTGTTGGGCCTCCAAGTGCAGAGTTTTGTAGGACAGTAGCAAATTTCCCTCAAGTGGATGGCCTAAGGTTTATCAATCCGTGGGAGGTGTAGGATGAAGATGGTCTCTCTCAAACAACCCTGCAACCAAATAACAAAGAGTCTCTTGTGTCCCCAACACACCCAATACAATAGCAAATTGTATAGGTGCATTAGTTCAGCGAAGAGATGGTGATACAAGTGCAATATGGATGGTAGATATAGGTTTTTGTAATCTTAAAATATAAAAACAGCAAGGTAACTAATGATAAAGGTGAGCACAAACGGTATTGCAATGCTTCGAAGCAAGGCCTACGGTTCAACCTTTCACTAGTGCAAGTTCTCTCAACAATCATAACATAATTAGATCATATAAAAATCCCTCAATATGCAACAAAGAGTCACTCCAAAGTCACTAATAGCGGAGAACAAACGAAGAGATTATTGTAGGGTACGAAACCACCTCAAAGTTGTTCTTTCTGATCGATCTATTCAAGAGTTCGTAGTAAAATAACACAAAGCTATTCTCTCCGTTTGATCTATCCTAGAGTTCGTACTAGAATAACACCCTAATACACACATCAACCAAAACCCTACTGTCACCTAGATACTCCATTGTCACCTCAAGTATCCATGGGCATGATTATACGATATGCATCACACAATCTCAGATTCATCTATTCAACCAACACAAAGAACTTCAAAGAGTGCCCCAAAGTTTCTATCGGAGAGTCAACACGAAAACGTGTGCCAACCCCTATGCATAGATTCCCAAGGTCACGGAACCCACAAGTTGATCACCAAAACATACATCAAGTGAATCAATAGAATACCCCATTGTCACCATGGGTATCCCACGCAAGACATACATCAAGTGTTCTCAAATCCTTAGAGACTCAATCCTATAAGATAACTTCAAAGGGAAAACTCAATCCATTACAAGAAGGTAGAGGGGGAGAAACATCATAAGATCCAACTATAATAGCAAAGCTTGCGATACATCAAGATCGTGCCATATCAAGAACACGAGAGAGAGAGAGAGAGAGAGAGAGAGAGAGAGAGAGAGATCAAACACATAGCTACTGGTACATACCCTCAGCCCTGAGGGTGAACTACTCCCTCCTCGTCATGGAGAGCGCCGGGATGATGAAGATGGCCACCGGTGATGGATCCCCCCTCCGACAGGGTGCCGGAACAGGGCCCCAATTTGTTTTTGGTGGCTACAGAGGCTTGCGGTGGCGAAACTCCCGATCTAGGTTTCTTTCCGGGGGTTTCTGTATTTATAGGAATTTTTGGCGTCGGTCTCACGTCAGGGGGGTCTCCGAGTCGTCCACGAGATAGGGGGGCGAGCCCGGGGGGTAGGGTGCGCCATCCACCCTCGTGGATGGCTCGAGACTCTTCTGGCCCAACTCTTTTAGTCCGGGGGCTTCTTTTGGTCCATAAAAAATCCACAAAAATTGGCAGGTCAATTGGACTTCGTTAGATATTCCTTTTCTGTAAAACTCAAAAACAAGGAAAAACAGAAACTAGCACTGGTCTCTAGGTTAATAGGTTAGTCCCAAAAATCATATAAAATAGCATATAAATGCATATAAAACATCCAAGATGGATAATATAATAGCATGGAACAATCTAAATTATAGATACGTTGGAGACGTATCAGAGGGCTGCGCTAGGGGCAAGGGGATTGGTGTGTCCAGGCCCCCCCTCTCCCCCACTATATATAGGAGGCAAGGGGGAGGGCTAGGGGCGCAGCCTTGGCCCCTCCTCCAAGGAGGGGTGCGGCCAGGGAGGAGTCCTCCCTCCCCAAGGAACCTAGAGGGTGCCTTCCCCTTTTAGGACTCTTCCTCCTCCTCCCCTTTTGGCGCATGGGCCTCTTGGGGCTAGTGCCCTTGGCTCATTTAGTCCAAGGCGCACACCCCTACATCCCATGTGCCCCCCC
>LR738709.1:588784343-588877925 GCA_902687465.1 Secale cereale | reverse complement strand
GGGGGGGGGGTCCGGTAACCCCCTCCGGCACTCCGGTTAAATCCGAAACTTTTCCGGAATACTTTCGGTGTCCGAATATAGTCATCCAATATATCAATCTTTACGTCTCGGACATTCCGAGACTCCTCGTTATGTCCGTGATCTCATCTGGGACTCCTAACTACCTTCGGTACATCAATACTCATAAACTCATAATACCGATCGTCATCAAACGTTAAGCGTGCGGACCCTACGTGTTCGAGAACTATGTAGACATGACTAAGACTCATCTCCAGTAAAGAACCAATAGTGGAACCTGGATGCTCATATTGGCTCCTACATATTCTACGAAGATCTTTATCGGTCAAACCGCATAACAACATACGTTGTTTCTTTTGTCATCGGTATGTTACTTGCCCGAGATTCGATCGTCGGTATCTCAATACCTAGTTCAATCTCGTTACTGGCAAGTCTCTTTACTCATTCTGTAATACATCATCCTGTGACTAACTCATTAGTCATTTGCTTGCAAGGCTTATTATGATGTGTATTACCGAGAGGGCCCAGAGGTACCTCTCCGACACTCGGAGTGACAAATCCTATTCTTGATCTATGTCAAAACCACGAACACCTTCGGAGACACCTGTAGAGCATCTTTATAATCACCCAGTTACGTTGTGACGTTTGATAGCACACAAGGTGTTCCTCCGGTATTCGGGAGTTGCATAATCTCATAGTCATAGGAACATGTATAAGTCATGAAGAAAGCTATAGCAGTAAAACTAAACGATCATAATGCTAAGCTAACGGATGGGTCTTGTCTATGGCTAGGAAAAATAACCATCTTTGATCAATGAGCTAGTCTAGTAGAGGCATACTAGGGACATACTGTTTTGTCTATGTATTCACACATGTACCAAGTTTTCGGTTAATACAATTCTAGCATTAATAAAAGACATTTATCATGATATAAGGAAATACAAATAACATCTTTATTATTGCCTCTAGGGCATATATTCTTCAGTCTCCCACTTGAACTAGAGTCAATAATCTAGATTACAAAGTATTGATCCTAACACACATGGAGTCTTGGTGCTGATCATGTTTTGCCCGTGGAAGAGGCTTAGTCAACGGGTCTGCAACATTCAGATCCGTATGTATCTCGCAAATTTCTTCTCCCTCCTTGACTAGATCGCGGATGGAATTGAAGCGTCTTTTGATGTGCTTTGTTCTCTTGTGAAAACTGGATTCCTTCGCCAAGGCTATTGCTCCAGTTTTGTCACAAAAGATTTTCATTGGACCCGATGCACTAGGTATCACACCTAGATCGGATATGAACTCCTTCATCCAGACTCCTTCATTTGCTGCTTCTGAAGCAGCTATGTATTCCGCTTCACACGTAGATCCCGCCACGACGCTCTGCTTGGAATTGCACCAACTTACAGCTCCACCGTTTAATAAAAATACATATCCGGTTTGTGACTTCGAGTCATCCGGATCGGTGTCAAAGCTTGCATCGACGTAACCGTTCACGATGAGCTCTTTGTCACCTTCATATATGAGAAACATATCCTTTGTACCTTTTAGGTACTTCAGGATGTTCTTGACCGCTGTCCAGTGATCCACTCCTGGATTACTTTGGTACCTCCCTGCTAGACTTATAGCAAGGCACACATCAGGTCTGGTACACAACATTGCATACATGATAGATCCTATGGCCGAGGCATAGGGAATGACTTTCATTTTCTCTCTATCTTGTGCAGTGGTCGGGCATTGAGTCCTACTCAACTTCACACCTTGTAACACATGCAAGAACCCTTTCTTTGACTGATCCATTTTGAACTTCTTCAAAACTTTACCAAGGTATGTGCTTTGTGAAAGTCCAATTAAGCGTCTTGATCTATCTCTATAGATCTTGATGCCTAATATGTAAGCAGCTTCACCGAGGTCTTTCATTGAAATATTCTTATTCAAGTATCCTTTTATGCTATCCAGAAATTCTATATCATTTCCAATCAATAATATGTCATCCACATATAATATCACAAATGCTACAGAGCTCCCACTCACTTTCTTGTAAATACAGGCTTCTCCAAAAGTCTGTATAAAACCATATGCTTTGATCACCTCATCAAAGCATATATTCCAACTCCGAGATGCTTGCACCAGTCCATAGATGGATCGCTGGAGCTTGCACACTTTGTTAGCACCTTTGGGATCGACAAAACCTTCTGGTTGCATCATATACAACTCTTCTTTGAGATATCCATTCAGGAATGCAGTTTTGACATCCATTTGCCAGATTTCATAATCATAAAATGCGGCAATTGCTAAAATGATTTGGACAGACTTAAGCATCGCTACGGGTGAGAAAGTCTCATCATAGTCAACTCCTTGAACTTGTCGAAAACCTTTCGCAAGAAGTCGAGCTTTGTAAACAGTAACATTACCGTCAGCATCGGTCTTCTTCTTGAAGATCCATTTATTTTCGATGGCTTGCCGATAATCGGGCAAGTCAACCAAAGTCCATACTTTGTTCTCATACATGGATCCCATCTCAGATTTCATGGCCTCAAGTCATTTTGCGGAATCTGGGCTCATCATCGCTTCCTCATAGTTCGTAGGTTCATCATGGTCTAGTAACATGACTTCCAGAACTGGGTTGTCGTACTACTCTGGTGCAGAACGTACTCTGGTTGATCTACGAAGTTCAGCAGAAACTTGATCTGAAGTTTCATGATCGTCATCATTAGTTTCCTCACTAAGTGGTGTAGGAATAACTAGAACTAGTTTCTGTGACGTACTACTTTCCAATTCAGGAGAAGGTACAATTACCTCATCAAGTTCCACTTTCCTCTCACTCACTTCTTTCAAGAGAAACACCTTCTCTAGAAAGGATCCATTCTTAGCAACGAATATCTTGCCCTCAGATCTGTGATAGAAGGTGTACCCAACAGTCTCTTTTGGGTATCCTATGAAGACACATTTCTCCGACTTGGGTTCGAGCTTATCAGGTTGAAGATTTTTCACATAAGCAACGCAGCCCCAAACTTTAAGAAGCCACAACTTTGGTTTCTTGCCAAACCACAGTTCATAAGGCGTCGTCTCAACGGATTTAGATGGTGCCCTATTTAACGTGAACGCAGCTGTCTCTAAAGTCAAACCCCAAAACGATAGTGGTAAATCGGTAAGAGACATCATAGACCGCACCATATCTAATAAAGTACGGTTACGACGTTCGGACACACCATTACGCTGTGGTGTTCCGGGTGGCGTGAGTTGTGAAACTATTCCACATTGTTTCAAATGAAGACTAAACTCGTAACTCAAATATTCACCTCCAAGATCAGATCGTAGCAACTTTATTTTCTTGTTATGATGATTCTCTACTTCACTCTGAAATTCTTTGAACTTTTCAAATGTTTTAGACTTGTGTTTCATCAAGTAGATATACCCATATCTGCTCAAATCATCAGTGAAGGTCAGAAAATAACGATGCCCGCCGCGAGATTCAACACTCATCGGTCCACATACATCAGTATGTATGATTTCCAACAAATCTGTTGCTTGCTCCATTGTTCCAGAGAACGGAGTTTTAGTCATCTTGCCCATGAGGCATGGTTCGCAAGCACCAAGTGATTCATAATCAAGTGATTCCAAAAGTCCATCACTATGGAGTTTCTTCATGCGCTTTACACCAATATGACCTAAACGTCAGTGCCACAAATAAGTTGCACTAGCATTATTAACCTTGCATCTTTTGGCTTCAATATTACGAATATGTGTATCACTACAATCGAGATCCAACAAGAATAGACCACTCTTCAAGGGTGCATGACCCTAAAAGATATTATTCATAAAAATAGAACAACCATTATTCTCATATTTAAATGAATAAACGTCTTGCAACAAACAAGATCCAGATATAATGTTCATGCTTAACGCTGGCACCAAATAAAAATTATTCAGGTCTAAAACTAATCCCGAAGGTAGATGTAGAGGTAGCGTGCCAACGGCGATCACATCGACTTTGGAACCATTTCCCACGCGCATCATCACCTCATCCTTAGCCAATCTTCGTTTAATTTGTAGTCCCTGTTTCGAGTTACAAATATTAGCAACCGAACCGGTATCAAATACCCAGGTACTACTACGAGTATTAGTAAGGTACACATCAATAACATGTATATCACATATACCTTTGTTCACCTTGCCATCCTTCTTATCCGCTAAATACTTGGGGCAGTTCCGTTTCCAGTGTCCAGTCCCTTTGCAGTAGAAGCACTCAGTTTCAGGCTTGGCTCCAGACTTGGGTTTCTTCGCGGGAGTAGCAACTATCTTGCTATTCTTCTTGAAGTTTCCCTTCTTTCCCTTGCCCTTTTTCTTGAAACTAGTGGTCTTGTTAACCATCAACACTTGATGCTCCTTTTTGATTTCTACCTCCGCAGCCTTGAGCATAGCAAAGAGCTCGGGAATTGTCTTTTGCATCCCTTGCATATTATAGTTCATCACGAAGCCTTTATAGCTTGGTGGCAGTGATTGAAGAACTCTATCAATAACACTATCCTCATCAACTTTGCAACCAAGTTGAGTCATATGATTGTAGTACCCAGACATTCTGAGCAAGTGTTCACTGATAGAACTATTCTCCTCCATCTTGAAGCTATAGAACTGATTGGAAATCTCATATTTCTCAATCCGGGCATTTGCTTGAAATATTAACTTCAACTCCTGGAACATCTCATATGCTCCATGATGTTCAAAACATCGTTGAAGTCACGCTTCTAAGCCGTAAAGCATGGCACACTGAACTATCGTGCGGTCATCAGACCACGTCTGCCAGACGTTCAAAGCGTCTACATTAGCGGGAGGGGGCTTGTCACCTAGCGGTGCTTCAATGACATAATTCTTCTGTGCAGCAATGTGGATAATCCTCAAGTTACGGACCCAGTCCGTGTAATTGCTACCATCATCTTTCAACTTAGCTTTCTCTAGGAATGCATTAAAATTCAAAGGAACGGTAGCACGGGCCATTGATCTACAACAACATAGATATGCAAAAAGACTATCAGGACTAAGTTCACTATAAATTAAAGTTCAATTAATCATATTACTTAAAGAACTCCCACTTAGATAGACATCCCTCTGGTCATCTAAATGATCACGTGATTCAAATCAACTAAACCATGTCCGATCATCACGTGAGATGGAGTAGTTTTCAATGGTGAACATCTTATGTTTATCATATCTACTATATGATTCACGCTCGACCTTTCGGTCTCCAGTGTTCCGAGGCCATATCTGCATATGCTAGGCTCGTCAAGTTTAACCCGAGTATTCTGCGTGTGCAAAACTGGCTTACACCCGTTGTATGTGAACGTAGAGCTTATCACACCCGATCATCACGTGGTGTCTCGGCACGACGAACTTTCGCAACGGTGCATACTCAGGGAGAACACTTATACCTTGAAATTTTGTAAGGGATCATCTTATAATGCTATCGCCGTACTAAGCAAAATAAGAAGCACAATAAGATAAACATCACATGCAATAGAAATATATGACATGATATGGCCATCATCTCGTGCTTTTGATCTCCATCTCCAAAGCACCGTCATGATCACCTTCGTCACTGGCACGACACCTTGATCTCCATCGTAGCATCGTTGTCGTCTCGCCAACTATTGCTTCCACGACTATCGCTACCGCTTAGTGATAAAGTAAAGCAATTACATGGCGACTGTATTTCATACAATAAAGCGACAACCATATGGCTCCTGCCAGTTGCCGATAACTTTACAAAACATGATCATCTCATACAATAATGTATAACTCATCATGTCTGGACCATATCACATCACAACATGCCCTGCAAAACCAAGTTAAACGTCCTCTACTTTGTTGTTGCAAGTTTTACGTGGCTGCTACGGGCTTAGCAAGAACCATTCTTACCTACGCATACAAAAACCACAATGATTTTTCATCAAGTATGTGTTGTTTTAACCTTCACAAGGACCGGGCGTAGCCACACTCGATTCAGCTAAAGTGAGAGAGACAGACACCCGCCAGTCACCTTTAAGCAACGAATGCTCATAACGGTGAAACCAGTCTCGCGTAAGCATACGCGTAATGTCGGTCCGGGCCGCTTCATCTCACAATACCGCCGAACCAAAGTATGAAATGATGGTAAGTAGTATGACTAGTATCGTCCACAACTCACTTGTGTTCTACTCGTGCATATCATCTACGCATAGACCTAGCTCTGATGCCACTTTTGGGGAACGTAGTATTTCAAAATTTTCCTATGATCACGCAAGATCTATCTACCAGATGCATAGCAACGAGAAGGGAGAGTGTGTCTACGTACCCTCGTACACCAAAAACGGAAGTCTAGTGACACGGTTGATGTAGTCGAACTTCTTCACGTTTCAACCGTCAAGCACCGAACATACGGCACCTCCACGTTCAGCACACGTTCAGCTTGATGACGTCCCACGAGCTCTTGATCCAGTTGAGCTTCACGGGAGAGTTTCGTCAGCACGACAGCGTGGTGACGGATATGATGAAGTTACCGGCGCAGGGCTTTGCCTAAGCACTGCAACGGTATGACCGAGGTGTGTTTCTGTGGAGGGGGGGCACCGCACACGGCTAGAACAATGTTTCTTCTGTGTGTTTGGGTGCCCCCTGCCCCCGTATATAAAGGAGCAAGGGGGAAGGTGCGGCTGGCCTTCTAGGGCGCGCCAGGAGTAGGATTCCTGCTCCTAGTAGGAATAGGAATCCCCTTTCCTGTTCCTACTAGGAGTAGGAAAGGAAGGGGGAGAGAAGAAGGAAGAAGAGGGGTGCCTCCCCCCTTTCCTAGTCCAACTAGGAACCCTAGGGGGAGGGTGCAGCCAGCCCTATGGGCTGCCACTCTCTTCCCCTCAATGGCCCACTATGGCCCATACTCCCTAGGGGGGGGGGGGTTCCGGTAACCCCCTCCGGCACTCCGGTTAAATCCGAAACTTTTCCGGAGTACTTCCGGTGTCCGAATATAGTCGTCCCATATATCAATCTTTACGTCTCAGACATTCCGAGACTCCTTGTCATGTCCGTGATCTCATACGGGACTCCGAACTACCTTCGGTACATCAATACTCATAAACTCATAATACCGATCGTCATCAAACGTTAAGCGTGCGGACCCTACGGGTTCGAGAACTATGTAGACATGACCGAGACTCATCTCCGGTCAATAACCAATAGCGGAACATGGATGCTCATATTGGCTCCTACATATTCTACGAAGATCTTTATCGGTCAAACCGCATAACAACATACGTTGTTCCTTTTGTCATCGGTATGTTACTTGCCCGAGATTCGATCGTCGGTATCTCAATACCTAGTTCAATCTCATTACCGGAAAGTCTCTTTACTTGTTCCGTAATACATCATCCCGTGGGTAACTCATTAGTCATTTGCTTACAAGGCTTATTATGATGTGTATTACCAAGAGGGCCCAGAGATACCTCTTCGACACTCGGAGTGACAAATCATATTCTTAATCTATGCCAACACCACGAACACCTTCGGAGACACCTGTAGAGCATCTTTATAATCACCCAGTTACGTTGTGACGTTTGATAGCACACAAGGTGTTCCTCCGGTATTCGGGAGTTGCATAATCTCCTAGTCATAGGAACATGTATAAGTCATGAAGAAAGCTATAGCAGTAAAACTAAACGATCATAGTGCTAAGCTAACGGATGGGTCTTGTCCATCACATCATTCTTCTAATGATGTGATCCCGTTGATCAAATGACAACTCATGTCTATGGCTAGGAAACATAACCATCTTTGATCAATGAGCTAGTCTAGTAGAGGCATACTAGGGACATACTGTTTTGTCTATGTATTCACACATGTACCAAGTTTCCGGTTAATACAATTCTAGCATGAATAAAAGACATTTATAATGATATAAGGAAATACAAATAACATCTTTATTATTGCCTCTAGGGCATATTTCCTTCACTAACCTGGTATGTAGTCAGTAACCTGGATAGTAGTCGGCGTACTGAGGAGCAGGCATCCACTCATCCCACTGTTGAGGCTCCTCCTCTCGTGCAGCCTGAGCATTCCGATAGGCAATGATATCCGCAGGCATAATCCTGTATCCACCCCTTGTGATGGGATCAAACAAAGCAGGTGCAGGCAGTGGAATGATATCACGAGTAGTCACGCTAAAAACTAGATTGTAAGGAATATGAATGTTAGGATAATCGACAGCAGTAAACTGGTGGTGATCCATAGCAACACGATCTAGGTAGACCTTGGGTAAAGGAAAATCATGTAGGCGTATCTGAACGTTAAAACGAGTCGCCAAACGAGTAGCGTAAATACCTCCATGCATTTTACCCTTAGATTTATTAATGTGGAGGCGGCGCGCCACACTAGCTCCCAAGCTATAAGTATTTTCGCCCTCTAGGGCACGACGCAAAACAGCAAGGTCATGTGAACTAAGTGCACCCACCTTCTCTCTAGCCAGCAAGCATTTTGTAATGAAAAAGGAAAAATAATGAACAACAGGAAAATGCAAGCCATCAGGAGTGATACCTGACACCCCTCTCTCATCACCCACTGTAAGAGTGCAGTAAAAGCTTTCAAACTCCGCGGGCCTGGGCTCTGCCAAACTACCATTAGTAGGAAGCAAGCATATTTTGCAAAATTAAGTAAGCGGTATCTAATAGGGTTCAGCATATAATTTAAACTGCACCTCGGGTGGATTATTTCTAGGGAGAAAATTAAAACTTTGCACAAAGTTCTTTGTGAGATGATATTGTTCAAATTCAGCCGTGATGAAGTCGGTGAGACCGACATTAGCAGCATATTATGCAAACTCTTGAAGGATTCCAGCATCTTCCATGAACGGAGTATGCGACCACTCGCATGGCCATATTTCCGCCAATCTCCGAACGTGAAGATTACTATCAGATGACTCCCCAATCACTCCTTTGGAGTTCTTCTTGGAAGCAAACTTCCTAAAGATACTCATGTTTTTCCTAGAACAAAATTCTGAAAATTTTAGTGCACAAAAATTTTCTCAACAAAAACTTTATAAAATTGATAGCAGCTACTCATAGGGATACATAAAGGCTATATCAAGCATTCAAACGACTTAGAACTCTAAGAATTCAACATGCGGACTCATCTACAGCAGCACCAAGAGTAGCTAATTACTCAAAATATAAACCACTAAAACAAAAACTAACTGGACAAACGGAGGAATCACATACCAAGCAACAATCCCCCGGAACAGTTTTGGAAACGGATCTTCGAGCAAAGAGATCGAAATCCGCGGGTTTGAGAGCAATAACACGAGAGAGAGAGAGAGAGAGAGAGAGAGAGAGAGAGAGAGTAATGGAGAATTTTTTCTAGAGGTAGGTGATGAGGTGGTATAAAAAATTCAGTGAGAGGGCTCATGTAGGGACCACAACCCACCAAGGCATGCCCAGGTGGGTTGTGCCCACCTGGTGCATCCCCCTCTGGTATTATTTGCACCAGAAATTCTTAAATATTCGGAAAAAAATCGTGTTAAATTTTCAGGGCATTCTGAGAACTTCTATTTTTGGGCCATATTTTATTGTACGGAAAATTCAGAAAATAGATATAACAAGGCATTTTATTTTATTTAGCTAATAAAAACAGAAAACTAAGGATAGGAACTAAAGATAGTGCTTACTAAATTCATCAACTTCATACCGCTAAAAAATGATTCATTAATAAGGTTGATCAAGTATTATTAACAACCACTTTCGGTTAGCATGAAACTGAAGAACTTTCATAAATCACTAAGTTACCTCAACGGGGATATGAAAGTCCCCAACAATAAGCATTTCATATTTCTTTTCAACAGTAGGTAAAGGTATCTGAAAACTTCCAATAGTGATTGTCGGAGATTTTTTAATAACATGAATACCATTCACTTGGAATTGTTTCTTCGGAAAGTGCACCGTATGCTCATTACCATTGATATGAAAAGTTACCTTGCTTTTATTGCAATCAATAACAGACCCTGCAGTATTCAAGAAGGGTCTACCAAGGATAATCGACATGTTGTTGTCCTCGGACATCTCAAGTATAACAAAGTCAGTCAAAATAGTAACATTAGCAACAACAACGGGCACATGCTCACAGATACCGATGGGGATAGTAGTTGATTTATCAGCAATTTGCAAAGATATTTCAGTAGGTGTGAGTTTATTCAAATCAAGTCTTTTATATAAGGAGAAAGGCATAACACTAACACCAGCTCCTAAATCACATAAAGTAGTTTTCACATAATTCCTTTTGATGGAGCAAGGTATAGTTGGTATTCCTGGGTCTCCAAGTTTTTTAGCTACTCCATCCGTAAAAGTATAATTAGCAAGCATGGTGAAAATTTCAGCTTCTGGTATTTTTCACTTATTGGTCCACATAATTGAAAAAACATCATCAAATGCATCCACATTTTCGGTCATTTTTAACAAAACTCCATTAAACTTATAAGCTCCATATGCTAGAACTTCATCTCTAGATGGCAAGTAATTACTCATCACACTTAGAGATTTATCTCCACTCATTCGGGATATATTTTGGTTAAGCATCAGCAAACATAAGTCTCGAAGTCTTTGAAACCCCCCGTGGTCCTATGAGTCAAAGAAGGAAAATGAACTACGAATGGAAAATGACATCTTCACTTTGTCTTCACTCTTCTTTGTTGCAGTAATTTTCTCTTGGACGCCACACGTAGCGATTGCTTGAACTCAACAATTTTTTGGGGGTCATCTTTGACACGCAATTTGCTTAATACCTTTAGCATACTTTTCTGCTTCCTAGACAATTATCACCTGAGTTTATAGCAAACTCCTCTTTACTCCAAGGAATGTATCTCTATGTGTGCACTAGCAAACACATATTAGTCCCTTACTGTTTCTGACAAACAATTTACATAACACTCAATGCACTAGATTGCACCAACACTCCTTGTTCGTGAGGGGTGATGGTGTCCATGACTAGGGGATACTCACCACGCCCTGGACTATTGGTGGGCTTTCCAAGGACTCACCAATATCATCCTCTTTGTAGTATACCTCTTCCAAGCCGCTCTATATGACCTCGTTAGGTTCTCGATATTAGTGACTAGGTGGGTGGCGGGTGGGTCAAAAAATCCAACATCCCCTAGGGACCTTTAGATCCGACCATAGATGGATGTCTGGTTGTCTGAAATTGTGAGTCTCTGTATCCGATAGCATCCCGTTCAGAATGGCCTTGTTGATGTCCTCTCGAGCATGTGCATCAGTGCTAGGGAAAGTTCCGCCGGATGCGATCTCACATGGGCCTGGGGTATTCCGGTGGGGCCAAGTCTGTGACATGGTTCCAGAGATTTTTTTTTGCCGGGCCTGGGATAGTGGCATGATCCATTGTGAAGTTCTTGTCCACACCCTAGGCCTGATCTAACATCGATGCAGCGACGGGCGTATCTTGTAGTTCCTCAATCTGGTCTGATACCCGGCTCCAGAAGATTGGCTCGCCAGGGGAATTCGTTGTGTACTCCAAGTTGCCAAATCTCATAGTCTGTCTAGGAGCAATGTTCTCGACTTGGCCGAGTTGACCGGTCGAGTCGTCGAAGAGCATGATGCTGCCAAAAATCAAGATCTGGCCTGGCACAAAGGTTAGACCAGAATCGAACTTCTCACCAAAGTTGATTCTCATCGAACGATAGCGACTATCAGCGGGGACCTATATGGGCCACCAATGACAAAGTCGACTCCGGGGAATCACGGATAGGGGGTCCCGAGCTGGTGGCCTAAGTGCGATGGTAACAAGAGATGCATGCTTTACCCAGGTTCGGGCTCTCTCAAGAGATAATACCGTACATCCTACTTTCGATTGTATTGACTATGGATGGAGTGTAGAGTACGATTGTTTCTACCACGAGATTGTCTACTGCTTAATTGTGAAGTGAGTCTCTATGTGCCCTTCCCTTAGTTTATATAGGCAACCAGGGGGTCAAGGGTTACAACTATGTCAGCTACTTATCGGGCAAATCGTGTTGTAGTCGATGTTTGAGTCCTTGGATTATGCACCAAGTCTTCAAAAATCTTCCTTGACACACCGTGGGCTTCTTTGGTGCACCCCATTAGTTAGCCACCATAGGGGTCCTCGGCCGCCCACCTGGCCACAGGAAGACGCGGTGAATATCCCCTAGCCGAGGACACCATCAAAGGGGATTTAGCCAGTGGTAGAGATGGGTTGAAAGGGCATCAACAGTTGGGATGGGGGTAAGGACCAACAAGCCCCCCTAATAACATCATTGATTTGCTCATAATATGCATGTGGACAATACATATTTTTAAACTCTTACTCTAACCGCTCCTGCCTCTGACTAATTTTACATTCTTAAGAAGATGGTCACAATTCTCTCAACATGCAAAGTGTCCACCTCAACGTCCCCAATAAGGCTATGCATTTAATTCTTCTCTCCCACTAAGCCATGCAAAATTTGCCACATAAGTGAACTTATAAATTACAATTATGTTTACATTACTCTATGCATGTAACACCGCCACATCATACATGCATGTTAGCCATCCTTCATATTTTGTTTGACATGATAACTTTTATAGTAATTCAAAAAAAAATTCTATTTTTTTGTGACTTTCTTTTGTTGATTTTCAAGCTTATATTTTCTTTTCATTAGATTTAGTTATTTTTAGCAACTATTTACGCATTTTTTAACAAAGTTACAACAACAACGTGCAGGGTATCATCTAGTTTATGCAATCTGCAACAGCTACCGACGCCTTCTGTCCACCAATAGGATGCAACGTTGCAGCAAAACTGTCCGTGTGTCGTTGCAGAGAACCTTCCATTGACAAAGATGAGAACTTAATTTGGCAAGGACACAATTCTTTTTTCACTTGCGCCCCGGAAAACAAAAGTCATTCCTCAATTTTCACATGCTCCATATGGAAGCCGCCACCACAGGATCAAACACATTTCCCTTCTTATATAAATGCCAGAAAGCATAGGAAGTTTGAAATCCTATTAATCTAAAAAAAAATCAGAGACAAAAGCCCAAACATGTTGAGCAACAACAGAGTAAACAGACACGCGGGATGCCTCTAAAACTTTCACCTTTTCATGTACGTAGTACTACTAGCTAATATAGTTTTCTCGGGGAATGACGCTTGCTTTTCAACAAATATGCACTAAGCTTTATTCTGTCGGGTGATTGTGCACCATTTTTTGTCGCCAGCAGTAGGTAAGTACCATCAGCTATACAATGAAACAAGGATGTAGTACAAACACTCCTTGTCAAGTGTCAAAGTCATGACTCGAGGAGAAACGCCGTCCACCTTAAATGAAACCCCTATTCATTCCCACCATCCAAGGCCGAAGTCGAGATGCACACGCAGCATCGATCGAGACCGCCGGGGACATGATTGCACGTGCCATATAAAAGCAGCACAATTTAGGGCACGTAAGAGTTTTCTAGCCTAATCAAGCGGCCCCGCGTGTTCCATGTGATGATTCAACGCTTGCAATTACGGGATCCGGAACTTGATTAGTACTTTGTTTCGACGGCAGGACCTAGAATTATTGATGGACGGGCCTCGATGTGTTCGAGGTGAGGCGCCCGGCACTATCGACGACGCCCACACGAGAGAGAGGGAGATGGATTATTTGGCAGGAGAGTGGGGACGGCGTGTCGCCATGTCCACGACGGAGCAAAGCGCTGGACCATCATGCATGCATGCATGCGCCATGGCGATAGACGATGGTCTAGCAGATCTCCTCCGAGACGACACGAACGGCCAGGGATCTCGATCGGCCGGCTCTGGCTAGCTCGGTGGTCGCAGGCGCTCCCATGCTCCACCAGCTTTGATGCATTTGCATATAGGGTGGCTGTTTGTGGTACGTGGGAGTTGGTCGTTTTCCTGTGTTTGTGATGGCGATTGCTACCTCCAAATGCCACCGACTGATTGCTACTCAGATGCTCGGGGAGTGATGGTGCCGGCCATGTGCTGCGCCATGGACCAGCTTCCATGCATCAGACAGACAGACCGCATAGTTACTTGCAGTAACATGCACGGGGACATGCAGGTACGCCGCACCAGTAACTGGACTGTGGCCCAGCATTTCCCCGTATAGCAAAAGGGCAATGCGGGGTATAAATCTCTCACAAATGGCAGCGAGCCAGGAATTGTGAATCGGGGAGATCGAATAAGTCAGAGCATTACGGCCGGACTTTGCAAATCCGGTCTTTCAAACGTCCGCAAACGCGTCGTCCGGACACTTTCGCGTACACTGACCGAGCACTTCTCAAATCGCGTCGACCACATCCGTATTTCTCACACCCGAACTCCTATATCCATACTAAATCATACAACGTCGATCAAACTACGTAGATCAGCTTACCGGGCATAGAATCAGACATAAGATAGCACAATAGTTCATCAAAAGATCCACCAAAGTTCACATAAACGACAAACAACTTTATACTACATCTAAAACTTGAAATGAAATTGAACTTCACCACTTTCGGCCCGGCCCTTTCCCCTTCTGGTCGCCGACGGCTGGTGGAGGATCGTCCGATTCGTTGGATGAGGAGCCGTGGTCGTCAGACGAGGATGAGACGATGACGAGGACCTTGAGGCGCTGGACGGCCCGGTCCTGCTAGCGCCTGAGCTTGGCCAACCGAGCCGCCTCCGTCGGCTTCTCCATCACCTCCCGCTCGGACTGCTCGATGGCAAGCCGGAAAGCCTTTGCGTTCTTCCGGCGGAGCCGCCGAGCATCTGTCTCCGCCGTCGTAAGCGATCGGCGGTAGACCCACGCGAGGAGCTGCTCGTCCTTGTCGGGCTTCGCCGGTAACCCACGAGGAGGAGCAGCAGCAGGCGGGGCCATGGGATGGCGTAGGGGAGGCGCGGATTCCGTAGGCCGCCTGTCGGAGCTGCCCATGGGATGGGAGGGGCCATCGCCGGTGTCCGAGATGCACCGACGGGGAAGCTGCGGCGAGGCTGCAGATCCGGAGCTGCCCTGGTCTCCACCTTGGACCGCTCCAAGGCGATGCGGCGGGCAAGCTCATACTCCTAATCCAGCTCGTCGTCGGAGCGGCTTCCGGAGCTCGACATTGCGCTGGATTCAATCGAACCTGGTGCGGTGAGAGGAGTGATGGAAATATGCCCTAGTAGCAATAATAAAATGGTTATTATTATATTTCCTTAATCATGATAAAGGTTTATTATTAATGCTATAATTGTATTGACCGGAAACTTAAATACATGTGCGAATATATAAACAAATACCATGTCCCTAGTGAGCCTCTACTAGACTAGCTCGTTGATCAAAGATGGTTAAGATTTCCTAACCATGAACATGAGTTGTCATTTGATAACGAGATCACATCATTAGGAGAATGATGTGATGGACAAGCCCCATCTGTTAGCTTAGCATTTGATCGTATAGTTTATTGCTATTGCTTTCTTGTATGTCAAATACATGTTCCTTAGACCATGACATCATGCAACTCCCGGATACCGGAGGAATGCCTTGTGTGCTATCAAACATCACAACGTAACTGGGTGATCATTAAGATGCTCTACATGTATCTACTAAGGTGTTTGTTGAGTTGACATGGATCGAGATTGGGATTTGTCACTCTGAGTATCGGAGAGGTATCTCTGGACCCTCTCGGTAATACACATCATAATAAGCCTTGCAAGCAAATGACTAATGAGTTAGTCTCGGGATGATGTATTACGGGACGAGTAAAGAGACTTGCCAGTAACGAGATTGAACTAGGTATAGAGATACCGACGATTGAATCTCGGGCAAGTAACATATCGACGAACAAAGGGAATTGCGTATGTTGTCATAACGGTTCGACCAATAAAGATCTTCGTAGAATATGTAGGAGCCAATATGGGCATCCAGGTTCCGCTATTGGTTATTGACCGAAGAGGTGTCTCGGTCATGTCTACATAGTTCTCGAACCCGCAGGGTCCGCACGCTTAACGTTCGTTGGCGATATAATATTATATGAGTTATGTGATTTGGTGACCGAATGTTGTTCGGAGTCCCGGATAAGATCACGGGCATGACGAGGAGTCTCTAAATGGTATATATGTAAAGATTGATATATAGAACGATGGTATTCGGACACCGGAAGTGTTCCAAAGGATATCGGGTACTTATCGGGTCACCGGAAGGTGTTTCGGGTACCCCCCGACAAAAGTTATGGGCCTTACGAGCCAAGAGAGGGAACACACCAGCCACAAGGGGCTGGTGAGCCCCCCATAGCAGGCCTACCTAGGAGGAGAAGGAAAGAGGGGAAGGGAAAAGAAAGTGTGGATTAGGATTCCCGCTTCCTTCCCTCCCCCCCTCAGTTATATATGGGGGTGCGGCTTGGGAGGGACTCCAAGTAGGATTCCTCCTACTTGGGTGTCTCCTATGGCTGCTCTTCCCTCCCTTCCAGCTATATATATGTGAGGAGGGGGCGCCACACAAGATACAACATTGTCTTAGCCGTGTGCGGCGCCCCCGTCCACCGTTTACTCCCCCGGTCATATTTTTATAGTGGTTAGAAAAAACCCTGCGAAGATCACTTCACCATCACCGTCACCGTGTTGTCGTGCTGACGGAACTCATCTACTACCTCGATGTCTTGCTGGATCAAGAAGGCGAGGGACGTCACCGAGCTGAACGTGTGCAGAACGTGGAGGTGTCGTGTGTTCGGTACTTGATCGGTTGAAGCGCGAAGAAGTTCGACTACATCAACCACGTTATGAAACGCTTCTGCTTATGGTCTACGAGGGTACGTAGACATACTCTCCCCTTTGTTGCTATGCATCTCCATGGTAGATCTTTGCGTGTGCGTAGATTTTTTCTCGTTTTCCATGTAATGTTTCACAACAAGCAGAGGGCAGAGCGAGAGAGGAGAGTGAGTGAGTTAGGGTTTCGGAGTGATGAACCCGATGGTTTTTTTGTGGGACATCCGTGGGGGCGGTGGTGGTCCGGGCTTGTCAGGCGGATGCGTCCGGGCGTGCCAGGGCCACCCCATATCCGCCCCATATTTGGGCTGGATGTGGGGGGTGCCGGTCGGTCCAGGTGTTTGAGACCCGTTTGAGACGTTCGTCCTGGTCAGAAAAGCGTGACCGGCCAGTAAACGGGCGGCCCGCCCGGTCGTTTGAGGAGGGTTTGAGATGCCCGGCTATGGATGCTCTTAGCCATTCAACATAATTCATCAATATGATAGCCCACACCATGTTAATCTATATGATAGTTTTCCTGAAAAAAGAGATGAGAAATAGGAAATCCGAATAAACCAAGTTTTTCTTTCATAATTAAACTTCTTATTTGCCAACTAAGTTGCTTCCCTGTCTATGTGTGTATAGTGTGAGGGAGTTACCTTGCTTCTTCTCTCTTTCCTTCTCTCCTCTCACCACCTTATATGCACATATCGTTACTACATACTCCATCCATTCCATAGTGTACCGCATATATATTTGCTGAAATTTCAGACTTAACAAACTTAGACCAAATTTATAGTGAAAACTTTGACCATGTCGGAAAAATAATTGATATACACTACATTATGGATAAAACTTAACAAACTTCGTACTTTTATCTGCTTTCTTCTTTCCTCTCACCTGATTTGGACAAACAATTACTATGTTTGCATTGTTCTAATCCAAAAACATATGGGAAATCAACTTAGTACAATTCTAACACCCAATGATGGTTGCAGTTCAAAGGGTTTACTTTTTTAATCTATGGAACAAATACTATTTAGGGGCTTTCAATGCTTGATCACGACATCGGTCCATGATTTGATTGTGCACACTTTGAGAGAACAATTTTCTAATGTCTTTTCTCTTGATTTGGTTTGCTAGGTTGTATACTTTTTGCATGCATTCTTAAAACCATCTTCTTTTTACCTAGGATGGAAAACCAACCTACAACGATTAATATGATGTTAGGGGTTTAGTGTCAATGATTTGGTTATAATTGCGTTAAAACCAGGTACTAATCCCCATTCTAAAATTGACACATGCTTATCCTTGTTTTCTAAAGAATATCTTAGACTAATTATGTTGATGCCATCAATCGTATAAGCGCATCTTTTTCTATTCGGTAAACGTGACCGAATGTCCAAGAGCATTGTCACGATTACATAATTTGCATAAAGATTGAATGTTTGCTATAAAGGTCCGAGCTAGTCTTTTACGAAACTAACTAAGCGGCATATCTAGCATAGGAATAGTTATTTATTTAGTATCAATGATGAAAATAAACCAAGGATTATTGTTTTGATTTCCTCTCGTATTATTTAGTGTCAATCATTATTTTCAGTGCCAATGAAGAAAATCTAGTATATGTGTAGGGTCATCGGGAGTCCATGGGAAAGGGGTGAATACAGCTAACGTCTCAATTGCAACGATGAGCTCAGTATTTTTATCCCTTATAGTCATCAACCAAATTCATGTAAGTGTGCGCCTTCGAGAGCATTCTCTTTCACTTACAAAATCCCGAAGTTGGCTCGAAGACCAAAAAGACTAGTTAAGCATCATTGGCTTGGTCAAACTACCAAAACATTTTGGCATTTTCATTTTCTAAATCAGGAAGCACATAAGAAGCATAACATCACGTAAGGAGCAAAAAAAATTCAGAGAAGAAACAAAAGAACCAAAGAATGGAGCAAAAAGACAAGGAAAAAAAATCCTTTTGTGTTTTTCATAATATAGGAGAAGAAAAAATAAGTAAAACAATTAGTATTGTTTTGTTCCTTTCCTAAAATTTCAAAGAAAAACAAAAAGGAAAAGGAAAAATGTGGAATCCAAGAAATATTTTGTTGCTTTCTCAAACAAAAACTAACTAGACCAAATGAAAAAGCAAAATATATTTTTTGCCAATTTTGAGAAACAAGAAGCAGATTAAAATCACAAGACAAGGTAATAAAAACTTTTTTTTCTTGAAAGGAAATAAGAGGTAGACTGATGTCTACTACGCAACCTTTTTCTTGTAGACGTTGTTGGGCCTCCAAGTGCAGAGGTTTGTAGGACAGTAGCAAATTTCCCTCAAGTGGATGACCTAAGGTTTATCAATCCGTGGAAGGCGTAGGATGAAGATGATCTCTCTCAAACAACCCTGCAACCAAATAGCAAAGATTCTCTTGTGTCCCCAACACACCCAATACAATGGCAAATTGTATATGTGCACTAGTTCGGCGAAGAGATGGTGATACAAGTGCAATATGGATGGTAGATATAGGTTTTTGTAATCTAGAAATATAAAAACAACAAGGTAACTAATGATAAAAGTGAGCACAAACGGTATTGCAATGCTTCGAAACAAGGCCTAGGGTTCATACTTTCACTAGTGCAAGTTATCTTAACAATAATAACATAATTAGATCATATAACAATCCCTAAACATGCAACAAAGAGTCACTCCAAAGTCACTAATAGCAAAGAACAAACGAAGAGATTATTGTAGGGTACGAAACCACCTCAAAGTTATCCTTTCCGATCAATCCATTGGGTTATTCCTATAAGTGTCACAAACAGCCCTAGAGTTCGCAGTAAAATAACACCTTAAGACACACATTAACCAAAACCCTAATGTCACCTAGATACTCCAATATCACCTCAAGTATCCACGGGTATGATTATACGATATGCATCACACAATCTCAGATTCATCTGTTCAACCAACACAAAGAACTTCAAAGAGTGCCCCAAAGTTTCTACCGGAGTGCCAACCCCTATGCATAAGTTCACAAGGTCACTGAACCCGCAAGTTGATCACCAAAACATATATCAAGTAGATCACGTGAATATTCCATTGTCACCACAGATAAGCACATGCAAGATATACATCAAGTGTTCTCAAATCCTTAAAGACTCAATCCGATAAGATAACTTCAAAGGGAAAACTCAATCCATTACAAGAAGGTAGAGGGGGAGAAACATCATAAGATCCAACTATAATAGCAAAGCTCGTGATACATCAAGATCGTGCCATATCAAGAACACGAGAGAGAGAGATCAAACACATAGCTACTGGTACATACCCTCAGCTCCGAGGATGAACTACTCCCTCGTCGTCATGGGGAGCGCCGGGATGATGAAGATGGCCACCGGTAATGGATCCCCCCTCCGACAGGGTACTGGAACAAGGTCCCGATTAGTTTTTGGTGGCTATAGAGGCTTGCGGCGGCGGAACTCCCGATCTAGGTTTCTTTTGGGGGGTTTCTGTATTTATAGGAATTTTTGGCGTCGGGAACAAGTCAGGGGGGTCTCCGAGTCATCCACGAGGCAGGGGGCGCGCCCAGGGGGGTAGGGCGCGCCCTCCACTCTTGTGGATGGCTCGGGACTCTTCTGGCCCAATTCTTTTACTTCGGGGGCTTCTTTTGGTCCATAAAAAGTCCAAAAAAATTGGCAGGTCAATTGGACTCCGTTTAGTATTCCTTTTCTGTAAAACTCAAAAACAAGGAAAAAAACAGAAACTGGCACTGGGCTCTAGGTTAATAGGTTAGTCCCAAAAATCATATAAAATAGCATATAAATGCATATAAAACATCCAAGATGGATAATATAATAGCATGGAACAATAAAAAATTATAGATACGTTGGAGACGTATCATTGACAAGGAGAAAATAAAAACAAAATAAGAAACAATCCAGACAACAAATAAAAGGCAAATGAAAACCAAGTGAAGATCCAAAGAGAAGCAAATGAAAGATCGATAGAAGAACATGTAAATCCAGTAGCATCTTGCTCAATAGATATGAGTGGAGCACAAAGAGCAGTAATTTCATATTTACACTAAATGATACATGTGAAGTTCATATTGTAAATACTTGTACCACTAAAAATCATCCTAAACCAGAATGATGTCTATTTATTCTTCAATGGGAAGAAAAGAAAATGGATGCTCCAAGAATTTACACATAATATGAAGATAAAAAGGCGTACAAGAAAATCATACTGGATAGTTTAGGAAGAGTAGGGATGGTTGGCATCCCTAACTTAAAGCTTGAGACCTCCTTGCAAAATTACAGGGATGCGGGGAAATCCGTAAGCTTATGCCCACCCGGTCGGAGGGGGCATATTTTGGTAGAAATAACCTTCCGGAAAGAATAGTAGGTTTCCACCCCGAAGCGACGACGAAAAAATCCCCCAAAAATTCTTGACATGGTTTTCCCCGGGAAAGAGCCAAATACTATAGAAAGGTCACGTGGAGTGGCCCGTGGGCCCAGGCACCTTAGCAACTGATGGCTCTGGGTACATGTCCATGGTTTCTTTTGGTCCAAAAGTTACTTCCATACTTTTATTTTATTTATCCTCGCTTCTGGAAACTGATTTTCCTCATGATTTTTTATATTCCTTCATGGGGCAGCTATTTCGTTAGTCCTTCCGATGATTCTCTGCAATGTAGATGAACTCAAAGTGAAAGTGATGCAATGGTGATCAAATATGCATGAAAGTAGAGTATTTATCTTATGAAATTGTGATGCAAAATGTACGTATCAACCATTGTCAAGTCCTACGACATTATCGCGCACCGAACACGTACCGAGACAAATCGTAATTATTTATATGTTATTGGAACACATGGCCATCAAATATCCAACTATACATCTATTGTGAAACCAAAGCTATATTAGGACACTTCTGAGATGGCTATGTAGCGTGGCACTAACATGACACGAGCTATTATCTACTTTAGCAACATGAGACCACCATATTTTTGCTATGTGATGTGACACAAAGCCATTAAAATATAGTAAAATAATGCTAACATGGTACCACTATCATTTCTAATACATCTCCTCCCGTTAGACATGAGGAATGCAACCTACTGGTTAGTCTCCACCAATATTTTAACCACCTCAAAACTAGTGTCAAGTCATCAACATATCATCACCCTATGCAATAATAGTGTCATTTATAGATAAAAATAAAAGATTTAGCTATCACCTGGAAAGTAATTATACACTTGTCAGAGAATAGTGGAGCATGAAGAAGTTTGCTACAAGCTCATCGTATCTAGACTATCCAGTGTGACCTCAGTATGCCACTAGTTACAACCGACTCGCGATATGAATGGATGATGTTGTGATATCTTGAGTATGTGGTGTGTTGAAACATGTATTTCGTCATTATGTATTGTCAACCCTAGGTTGAATGTGACCCCCAAAACAGATCTGGCCATGTGACGCTAGAGCTATCGTTCGAATATACAGAGATATTGGGGAATGTAGTGTGACACAAAACATGTCTCTAGCTATCGTAGATTTTCGTAATATGAGATCATCACATCATGACTATCTAATGTGACCCAAACTCTGTTTGTAGTACTCGCCACCCGCACAAACAAGTGAAACCAAAATTTAAAATTATTTTCTATATTAACCTCCAAATCTTTCTAACAGTAACTCACCAAGTTTTCAGCTAATCGACAAATAGGCCACACAATCACATTATGTGTTCTTTTTGGCGGAGACCACCATGTACATATTCTAAAGACATGGTAATAAGAGTTTTTTCTGAATAAGACTAGGCAGTGCCACGAAGCTGTAATTTCACATCTAGCAAAACAGAGGATCGCTACTTAATACTAGTTCGCTACAAGAAACATGATAGAATTGTGAAATCTTGAATCCATTTTACAATGTTCATAGTATCAAGGGATGCCTTTCTACATATGGGCACTTAAACATTCCTAAATAGTCGATCGCCACTATTTCTATTATCTTGGCCTGCACACATGCCACATCATTATTAAAGGCCACCATAACATGCATGCAAAAGTTTTCTATTAGTAGTTGATCCCACTACATCTATTTATCTCAACACTCACACATCTCAACTCATCACATGCCACCACATCAAAGACCCAGTCAACATGCATGATTTTTTACCCATTATATTATGCTACTTATATTCAATAAATATTTTCAACTATACAATAATAAAATAGAATATGTAGTATGTATTTTTAGGTTTATTGTTAATCCAAATATTCATGTGTTCATATAACAAAATTTATTGTAACAAATCGCAACAAATTCCCACAACATCGCGTGCGGTACATCTACTCCCTCTGTAAAGAAATATAAGACCATTTAGATCCAAACGGACTTATATTTCTTTACAGAGGAAGTAGTTATTTATACGGACTGTACATTGTGACAAAGATACATCATCCTCAAGTCATATGAGATTATCTATCTATAGCAAAAGTGTATACATATACCTTTCGGAGAATAGTGGAGCACGATGAAGTTTACAGAAGCACGTCATATCTAAACTATCCAGTGTGACCTAAATGTGTCCTAGTTATGACCTACCCTAGCGGTACGACACTATCCTATCTTGAGGACGTGGTGTGTTGAAACATGTATGTCACTATTACACACCGTCAACTCTAGGGTGCATGTGACCATAGTTACGACCTACCCTAGCGATACGGCACTATCCTATCTCGAGGACGTGGTGTGCTGAAACATGTATGTCGCTATTACACATCGTCAACTCTAGCGTGCATGTGACCCTAGTTACGACCTACCCTAGTGATACGACACTATCCTATCTTGAGGACGTGGTGTGCTGAAACATGTATGTCGTTATTACACATCGTCAACTCTACAGTGCATGTGACCCCCAAAAGAGATCCGACCCTCTGACGCTAAAGCTTCCGTTCGGATAGAGTCAGATATCGGCAACGCAACGCGACACAAACCACGCCTGCAACTATCGTCGGTTCTCATAAAACAAAATCACAACTATCTATTCTGACACAAACTTTGTTTGTAGTGCTCACCAACCGCTCAAACCCAGGGCCGCCGAATTCTAAAACCACTGGCTATATTACCACCAGAGAGCTTTCCAACAGTAACTCGACGTGTACGCCAAGTTACCAACAAATCGACAATATGGTAAACAATCACATTACATGCCCTCTTTGTCAGCAAAGATTGAACCTTGTTTTAATCCAATATTTATCAAAAAAAAACATTTATATTTTGTAAAGACAAGGTAATAAAGCCGGTCATAGCAGGGAGGTGGTAATTTTGCATGAAGCAAAACAGAGGGGCACTGCATAATGGTTTGCTATAATAAGCCCAATGCCATCACAAAATCATGAAGCACATTAATTCACAGCAAAGCTTCATGTGCACAACATCAAGACATGCCCCTTGCTTGGCAGCAAATGGTAGGGATTTATTCACAGATATGGACCTGGTGGACTGGTAGTCCTCTTCTGGTGGTGGTGGTAAAAGAGAGAAAAAAAATGCAGAGGCCGGTAAGGGCAAGTAGTAGGCCGGTGCGTATCTCGCGGGGTGTCAGGTCAGCCGCCCAGGGCCTGGGTTGGTTGGTTAGTTAGAGCATCTCTAGTAGAACCCTCAAATCCTTAAATATAAAACCAGTTTTGAGGGTTGAGAATTGCCCAATTTTGACACTTTTAATGGTTGAAAAACAGGGGCAAAGAGTAGAACCCTCAAACCCAACCCGTATAACCGAATATTCGGTTATACGGGTTGGGTTTGAGGGTTCTACTCTTTGCCCCAACCCCAACCCTTAAACCTGTCATTTGGCATTGCATAATTTTCACTAGAAAAACACAATAAACCTCCAAACAAACACGGAAATAAAGAGCTTCTTCGCGACCAAGCTCGAGGGGAAGAGCTTCTTGGACCAGATGAAGCTGAACTAGCAGCTGAGTGCTACGGCTACCTGTCACATGGACCTGACAGTTAAACTCTGTTGTTGTCGGTCACGAATATCGGGTGCTTCTGTGGTGTCTGTCATCGTTTCAGTTCCTATCCAGTGTGAAAATAAAGGAATAATGGAGGTTGATCCCCAGAATTGAAGAAGAAAACAAGTAAATTCTATGGCTGTAGCTGGACTGATTTTCTGAATATTATAAGTTATTGGATGATGCGTCGTTACCATCTTCTGTCTATATATGCCGAAAGACATGAGCTAGCTTGAACAGAAGACTGAAGTATCGAGGGAACCAGTACCATCTCAATTCTCAAGACCGGCCAGAGGAGATGGAATCTCTCCCCGTCCCGAGTGTGCAGGCCATGGTGGCGGCCACCGGCGGAGACGATGTGCCGGCAAGGTATCTCCGGCCAGAGGAAGCAGCAGACGTGGTCACCGGTGCTGGCGAGGATCAGATCCCTATCATCGACCACCGGAGGCTGCTGCTCGAGCTGGACCATGGTGGCGAGGAGTCTGCACGCCTCCACAGCGCCTGCCAGGACTGGGGCTTCTTCCAGGTGGCCGGCGGAGGCGCGGGGGCGCGGGGGCGGGGGCGGCGGAGGCGCGGGGGCTGGGGCCGGGGAGGGCGCGGGGCCGGGGGCGGGGGCGGGGGCCGGCGCGGGGGCGGGCGCGGCGGCGGCGGCCGGGGCGGGGGCGGCGGCCGGCGCGCCGGCCGGCGGAGGCGAGGTGGCGGCGGGGAGCTCCATGGGGGCGCGGTTGCGAGCGGGAGGAGGTTCCCGCGCTGGATCGGAAATGAAGTGCGGGTTGGGAGGAGTTTCTCCTCCCAACCCTCACTTCTACAGGCTGAAATCTAGTTTGAGGGTTGGACCTCTAATTTTTTTTACAGTTTTAAGGGTTTAAGGGTTCTAGTCTATGTGGTTTTTCGGACGAAACCTGTAAAAAAGCGGTTATTTCAAAGGGTTTGGGGGTTTGAGGGTTCTGCTAGAGATGCTCTTATAAACCCTAGCGTAGCGGCGGCGGGGCAAGAGAGATGAGAGGAGGGGCGCCCGTGGGACGTGGTGCGCGGCGCAGGGTTTTGCCGAGATTTTCCTAAAAAAGGGGCATCGCCACCGTACCGAGAAAAGAAAAGGGGAATACGAGGCGAAAAAACACACAAACTCCTCCTCCTCATCGCCTCTCCTCGCCCCTCTGCCCTCCCTCATCTTCCTCCCGTTCGGTTGGGTCGGCTCCTCCCTCCCTCCCCTCACGATTGGTGCCCGGGCGCCGCCATCGCCATGGACGGCCTGCACGGCGCCGACGCCTGCTTCTCCCCCGGGAGGGCCATGTCGCCGCAGGTCCGGCCCCCCGCCGGCCCGCCGGAAGTAGGCAGGTACGGACGGACGGCGGCTGAGATTGGGTCTCGCCTTCTTCTTCTTCTCTGGTTATTATTAAGAAAGAAAGATTGGTTCTTTTGCTGGGTGGGCGGCCTCGCTGAATTGGTTGCCTCTGTTTTTCCGTGCCCGCCGGATTGGATGCGCCGCAGCCACTACTTGACGCAGCTGTTGCAGGAGCACCAGAAGCTCGTCCCGTTCACGCAGGTGCTACCAATCTGCAGCAAGCTGATCAGCAACGGTGAGAGCCTCGATCCGCTTCCTGCCCGCCGCCGCCCCGCCTAGCATTATTGGCCTAGATTGGAATTCGTCCTTGCTGATTCGCCGTCGCCTGATTGCTTATGTTTCTCTCCTGTTGATGCAAACCTGCTCTGCTTCACTCTGTTTTGGCCTCAACCCTCGAGGCGCAGGCCTTTTCGTGTGTGTGTGTCGTAGGTCTTGAAAGCATGTACTTAGTGTGTAGCTTGATTCATACGATTCTTCCGTGGCAGCAAGTTTTTCATCGAGTACGTTTTCGTGCTAATCCCGCGAGCTGATGTTTGCTGCTCTACTCATGCTGACAGAGATAGTGCGGGTGTCCTCCTTGCTTAAGCACCACCATGGTGGGGACTTTGAGAGGTTGCCGCAGATGGCGAGTCCAAACCAGATGCATCATCATCAGTCGCCCCCAATGCCTAATTTCTGCGGAAATGGTTTTGGCCCGTGGAACCACGGGGCGCATCCAGAGGTAATTGCGTTAGTTTATCTGACATGACATGAGGGTGGCATATTCAGTCATCCATCATATCTGATCGCATCAGCTGGTAATTAATCTATAAAAAGAAAAAGAAGGATACACAAGATCCTCTCTTGGTGATGTGAAGGTTGCATCCTACTTTCTGCATCTTTATTTCATACTCCCTCTGTAAACTAATATAAGAGCGTTTAGATCACTATTTTAGTATTCTAAACGCTCTTATATTAGTTTACGGAGGGAGTACTTGTGTATCATTCCATTTAATGATAGTATGGGCGCGATAAGTTGCATCCTCACCATCACATTCGATCGCATGGTATTCTTAGGAACATAGTCGTAGTCTCACCCTTAAGCCTATCTCTCTTCATTGCATACTTGCCATGGAGACAGAGCTCCGAGGCGTAAGCTGAGTTGATTCAGAATTGCTACCTGAATTTTCTGTTTCGATATGATATTATCATCTTCTTGTTTGCGCTCAGCTCAGTTTCTAACAAAGTTGCAGTGCACTGAAAACATATAAGGTTCCTTTTATTCTGTTCCGCCTTCTCCCTCTGCTATAAATGCTTGCTGAAAACTGGCAAGTCTTTATCTTAAAACGCACCAGGTGGATAATTAGGTGTAAATATTTTTGTGCTGATTGATGTGGCGAAACTTACAAGCAAGATATATTCTTGATATTCTCATTAACGCAGTGTCCGTAAATAAATTAGCAGATATCCCTATAACAAGTCAAATATTGCGTCGGAGTCTTTTTCAAACTGAAGTTTTATAAATTCTGGATATATAGATTTTCTATGGAAGACTGTAAACTGGAAATCAAGCTGATTTTTTCATTGATTGCTCCTGTTTTAGAATTCATATCGTGCTCTTCCACAAAGAGGCAATCCATATTATTGTGTCTTGAACTCTTGATCTAATGAGGGCTAGCTTCTATCTTATGCATGTTTTATTCCTTAATCAGACTTGAAATACGCAAACTCAGTTGATTTGTTTTGAACAAAAAGACAATTGGTGCTTAAGATTATTGTATTGAACTAAATCCTTATTTGTTTGGGAAGCATTAAGAAACTGGGTTGACTTCAACATAATCGAATTTGAATCTTTTGTTATGTTTGTACTACCTATTCGCAACCGGTTACACCACACTCTCAATCTTTGTATGTTTATTATGTTCTAAGATGTGCATGTGCAAAACCTTGCAATTCTGTTGTTGATCAGAGGGTAGGTTTTCCTCAAGGACCTGTGGGTTGGCAAGGAGCACCACAAAGCCCCTCTTCATACATTGTCAAGAAGATTTTACGGTTGGAGATACCAACAGATACTTACCCTAATGTACGTATTCTTTTCATACTTGCAATGTTTATTACAGTAGTATATGGAATCATTATTTACTCTGCTTGCCATACTTGTTCAGTTCAATTTTATTGGCCGTCTTCTTGGGCCAAGGGGAAACTCGTTGAAGAGGATTGAAGCCTCTACGGGTTGTCGTGTTTTTATCAGAGGGAAGGGCTCAATTAAAGATCCTGGGAAGGTAAACATAATTCTTGTATGGAACCTCACTCTGGAACCTGTCAAATATATACATATATTGCTGTGTATGCAACTATACATATCTGAAATTCACTACATCGCTAGAGTAAAATTATAATTTCATAGTAGGCAACTTGCAGTTATGTACTGATCTTCTTAGTGTGTTCAGCAAGCCTGCAATTCTCATCTGTCATTGTTTTCATTTCTTGAAGGAGGAACAGCTGAAGGGAAGACCTGGTTACGAACACTTGGATGATCCCCTGCATATCTTGATTGAAGCAGAGTTACCTGCCAATGTCATTGATGCAAGACTCTCAAAAGCACAAGAGATCCTAGAAGAGTTGTTGAAACCAGTGGTACGCGTGCGTGTCTCAACTATCTTTTATTGCTTTTCTATCAATATTCATTATAATGTATTCTGTAGCCATTTATTTTTAACACAATGTAACAAGTTGAAACATTTTAATACGAGTCCTCCAGAGGTTAGCATTTGCTGCAATGAAGTAATGAACTGGATCTTCGCTTGATTTTATTTCTCCTGCTTTTCATTTCTCACAAGTTTCTTTTCCTACCGCAGCTCCTATTTTTGGCCTAGAGCAGTACTAAGTATTCATTCACTAAAGCTAAAGCAGTGGCTTTGCTAGTGCACTATAATGAACAAAAATATGAAGCCTTTTTTAGAAAGGCATGCAGAATGAACTTATTGTCTCTCTGTCTTTCTAAATCTTGCCTCTTTCATATTTTGTTAGGATGAATCACAAGACTACTACAAGAGGCAGCAACTCCGCGAGCTTGCCATGCTGAACTCACCGCTCCGAGAGGAGAGCCCTCGTCTAAGCCCGCATCCAAGTCCTCACCCAAGCCCGCATCAAGGCGGCGCTTCACCCTTCAGTAACGGTGGGATGAAACGAAGCAAACAATGACTGCAGAGGCCTGCTCCTCCCAACTTTGACCCTTCCAGAAACCTGCTCGCAATCGGTGCCCTCACAACCTAATTTTTCATGAGCAAGCTTTCATGATGGTGTTGGCATTCGTGCGAAACCTGTGTTACTAGTAGAATTTTGATGAGTCTCCCTTGTGACATTAGCCTGTGATGACTGACTGAGAATGATCCATGATAGCGAATCCTCCGCCTTTATAATTAGAACATTTGATTTATTTGTTGCTGGTAATCCTGAGATATGGCACTGTGCAGAATTCTGAGTTGCTGTGGGGTAGAATACTGGGGTTTTATCCGACTTTGGTGACTTTTCCAGAGTCCGAGCGACAATGGGAGCTGTTATCAAAGAGTGTTTCTACTGCAGTTGGTGATATTCTGCAAGAGAAATCTTGCTATCGGGAATTATTTTACTGACCTGATAACTATCTTGCAAGGATCTGACAGCAGCAATCTTCATCAACTCCTGACTTCCTCTCCTCTCGCGTCCGGTGCAGCAGGACGGGTCGATGGAGGCCAATTTTGGCTGGCCTATCGGATCTTGGCGCTGGGGCCGTCCAGGGGTGTGAAAGGCGGGGCCTTTACACTCGTCTCTTTGATTGGGGTAGCAGTGGGTTTCGAGTGAGGTGGTGTCAAGGTCTTGGATGGCGGGGCGGCGGTCTTGGTGGTGGTAGCGCGGTGCTCATGGGCAGAACTCGTGGCTTGGTGTTGCGCGTTGGCCATGGCCGTGTGGGCGGCGTGGTCGTCGGGGTATGACGCTCGGTGGTGGTGAGTGTTGCCGGGGTGTGGCGTTCGGTGGTGGTGAGTGTTGGCCGGGTGAAAACCTGTTCGATCTTTGGACGGACCGGCGGCGACGAAGCTCGTTTCCTTCCTAAAGGTGTCGTCGCGGCTCTCATTGCCCGTCGTGTTGCTCAAGGGGAAACTTTGATCCTCGGGTTAGGCGGTGGCGGCACTCCGGTGCCGTAACCTTCCGTAGTGCTAGGGGTGGTGTTGCTACGCTCAGCGCCTATGTATCCTGCCTTGGGTGTGTACGTGTGTTGTGGTGACGTGCGTTTGTACTGGGTTGTGGATGATCATTGCTTTATATATATAGCGGGGCAAAACTTTTTTCGGTAAAGACCTTCCCCGCCCGACCATCTCTTCTAACCGATCCTCTAAAAGTTAGCGGAGTATATACTTTACCTTAGTGGAGTATATATATATACTCCATTAAAGTTTCGATGCACCCAGCCAATCCCCTAAAGTTAGCGGAGTAAAACTTACAGTTGGTTTACGCATTTCGTCAAACATTTGCCACATACACCCTAGCAGCGGTAGTAGGACGGACAAGGCAAGGTTGTGGCGCGTGAATCTGCATACGGTGATGCTGAAGAGTGCCATTGTGGTGTCGTCGTGGTGCCTACTCAAGGCCTTCACCCTCGTCGTAGTGCAGGGAGGGTATCCCCGGCGCCGCGCAAGAACTGTTGCTGGTCGTCGTGGTGCCTGCTCAAGGCCTTCGCCCTCCTCCTTGTCCTACTCGCCGACATCCTCATCGGCTTCGCCGCCACCGCCAACATTGGACCATGCCGCGTATGGTTGTTGGCCGGCGAGCTCCTCACGGGCGAGACCAGCACCAGCTGCGTCATGGCTACTGGCCGGCGAGCCGACACGGGAGTTAGCAGCACTACCACCAGCCCCGCACAGGCGCGTGAGCAACAATAGCAGCCCTGCACGGGCACTAGCAGTAGCCGCGCGATGACTACTAGTCGGCAAGCTCCTCACGGCGAGCGTTGGCGGATGCCGACTGCAGTGGGCGGCGGCAGGCAAGGGGTCCAGGGAGGAGGGCGGCGGCGGGCGGGAGGTCAGGGAGGACAAGGGACAGAGGCGGGCGTGGGCGACGGAGCATGAGAAATTTTACTCAACCACCAAAAAATGAAGTATATTTAGGGAGATTTGTAGGGAGAGGAGTAAGATTTTACTCCCTTATGGCGGAAAAGGGATTGGCTAGGTCTTGATTAAAGGAGTAAAACCGCATTTTTACTTCTCTAACCGGTTATAAAGGATCGGTTAGAAGTGCCTAAGGTCTCATTCGGTTTGAAGGATTTTTACAGGAAGGAAATTTTCACATAGATGCGTATTTGTAGGAAATTCTCCCATAGATGCATGTTTGTAGGAACGCGTATCGGAATTTTGTCCGGATACTATTCATTTCCTTTGTTTTCTTTAAGGAATAGTATCCACTCAAAGTTCATTAAAAACAAGATAAGACAACTCCTTAAGATAGCAAGTGTCATCGTATCAAATTTCTATACTATTTCTAAATCCTTCATTTTGGTTTCTTCCAAACCAAATGAGCCCTAAGGGTTCTCCGCAGCCTTGTGCACAAGGACATGGCAGATATATGGGAGGTGGGACTGGGAGGCTGCATCGGCATACTATTGTGCGAGGTGTGCCTCAAGGCTGGACATTTGGAATATTTCAAACTTGGTCTTTTTGAAGTTCTCGTTATAACTTGTTTTCATTGGATATTCTCTTACAGCAAAGATGCACTAAATAGGTGATTTTCCAAATCCAAATAGAATAGAAATACGATTTCTAGGGGGTTTGTTGTTTCTTGTGCTCTTGGTCCTAGCCGAACAACAGTTTGTCATCTTACTCTATTGGCTGCTAGATATTTGGTAAACACATGCATTGTAGAACCCTCTATGTACTTGTATATATTAAAAGGGATGTGCTACGTGTCGGCCGGCGGAGTTGCTCAGCATACTATCCCACTTTGCAACAAGAGTGTTATTTTAGAAACAACGGTGATTATTGTAACAAAGAGCTTTGTTTCAGAAACATTGATGACTGATGACGTTGTCAAAAGTATCTCTGCGTATGGTTTATCTTTGCAACATGAGCATTGTTTCACAAACACCGCTTACTATCGCAACAAGAGCTTTGTTCAGAAAACATGCTCCACTGAAGGAGCACCGTGAGCCGCAGGAGCACCATGAGTCGCTGTCGTCGTCGCCCTCCTAGCCGCACGATTCGCCGCCCCTAGCGGCTCCCGGACGTCCCAGCCTCCTGCCCGTGTCGCATCCTTGTCGGATCCGGTGAGATTCCTCGCCTCCATTGCCCTCTAGCAGCAAGAGTCACCGCCGTTGCAAAAAAGGGCCAGGAAGTTGCAAATTCTCTCTTTCGAAACAACTGCGCAATTGCAGAAACGATGTGTACACATAGGTGGGGGTGGGGTTGCTCTCATCCGTCTGATCAGCCGTCGATCTGACAGACACGGAGCCGACGGACAGACCGCACGATCGGACGGTTGAAGGTAAGCTTTTCCCATATTAAAATATGCATAACACACTGATACGTCTCCAACGTATCTATAATTTTTTGTTGTTCCATGCTATTATATTATCTGATTTGGATGTTTTATATGCATTAATATGCTACTTAATATTATTTTTAGGACTAACCTATTAATCTAGATCCCAGTGCCAGTTTATGTTTTTCCTTGCTTTTGAGTTGCGCAGAAAAGGAATATCAAACAGAGTCCAAACGGAATGAAACTTTACGAGGATTTTTCTTGGACCAGAAGACATCCATAGGACTTGGAGTGTACGTCAGGGGAGCCACGAGGTGGCCACAAGGACGGAGGACGCGCCCTGGGGGGTAGGGCGCGCCCCCACCCTTGTGAGCCCCTCGTGCGTCCACCAACCTATTTCTTCCGCCTATATATTCTCATATATTCCAGACACCCTAGAGGCATAACGGAAACCACTTTTCCACCGCCGTAACCTTCTGTTTCTGCGAGATCCCATCTGGAGGCCTTTTCCGGTACTCTGCCGGTGGGGGATTCGACCACGGAGGGCATCTACATCAACACCATTCCCCTTCCGATGAAGTGTGAGTAGTTTACCACAGACCTACGGGTTCATAGATAGTAGCTAGATGGATTCTTCTCTCTCTTTGATTCTCAATACCATGTTCTCCTTGATGTTTTTAGAGATCTATCCGATGTAATTTTCTTTTGCAGTGTGTTTGCCAAGATCCGATGATTTATGATCAAATTGACTATGAATATTATTTAAGTCTTTTTTGAATTCTTATATGCATGATTTGATAGCTTAGTAATTCTCTTCGAACTATCGGTTTGGTTTGGCCAACAAGTGCTTTGCTTTGGGTTCAATCTTGTGGTACTCAATCCCAGTGACAGAAAGGGACATGACACGTATTGTATTGTTGCCATCGAGGATAACAAGATGCGGTTTTCATCATATTGCTTGAGTTAATTCCGCTACATCATGTCATCTTACTTAATGCGTTACTCTGTTCTTTATGGACTTAATACTCTAGAGGCAGAATCGTTTCGATCGATGTGTGGAGTAATAGTAGTAGATGCTGGCAGGAGTCGGTCTACTTGACACAGACGTGATGTCTATATTCATGATCATTGCCTTAGATATCGTTATAACTTTGCGCTTTTCTATCAATTACTTGGCAGTAATTTGTTCACCCACCGTAATATTTGCTATCATGTGAGAAGCCTCTAGTGAAACCTTTGCCCCCCCGGTCTATTTTCCATGTTATAAATTTCTGATATATTATTTTGCAATCTTTTACTTTCCAATCTATAAATCAAAAACCCAAAATTATTTACTTTACGGTTTATCCATCTTTATCAGATCTCACTTTTGCAAATAATCGTGAAGGGATTGACAACCCCTTTATTGCGTTGGGTGCAAGTTGTTTGATTGTTTGTGCATGTATTTGGCGATTTGTGCGTTGTCTCCTACTGGATTGATACCTTGGTTCTAAAACTGAGGGAAATACTTACTCTACTTTGCTGCATCACCCTTTCGTCTTCAAGGGAAAAACCAACGCAAGCTCAAGAGGTAGCAGGAAGAATTTCTGGCGCCGTTGCCGGGGAGATCTACGCCAAGTCAAGACATACCAAGTACCCTTCATAAAACCCTCATCTCTCGCACTTGCATTATTTGCCATTCGCCTCTCGTTTTCCTTCCCCCCACTTCTAAAATGATTTTCGAAAAAGATTTGCCTTTTCTTTGCCCTTCTCTCGTTCGTCTTCTTCGCTTGCCCGTTTGCCAGTTTTGTTTGTTGCCACCATGTCCGAATTTGAGGAAGCTGTACTTGGTAGAGATGATAGCAACGATGGGGAAAACCTTGATGATTTTGTTAATAATCATGAAGAACCTACCATCTTGCATACTAAAAAACTCTGCATAGGTGGCGGCAACATTATTGGGAAGGAGGTTATTCAAGATTTTTTTACTTGTATCGGATCACTCCCTACGTTAAGAGAATCTATTCTTCATAAAACCAATAGACTCGCGGATGCTATCTCCCTGCTTATAGTTTAACTTGAAAGACAATTTATTCATATGCATCCATGCATACAAAGGATTTTCCTAGAGTTTTCTAATATTGAGCATTCTACTGTCAAATGTGCCACTACTATATTTCTAGCCCATGAGTTCAGGTTTATTATGAAAGAAGCTAGCAATTTTTTTGCACATTATAAAGTTGATGGTGGTCGTCCTCCCATAGAAAGTATTCTCTTTAATCAAGAGGACATAATGCGTTTGCGATCTCTCGACCATGTTGCTTATAATGAAAATTTGAGAAAGGTCCCTACCGAAGTTTTGATTGATAGGATTTCCGAACTTAATGATAATTTTGCTATACAAAACAACGGGTTGGGATTTTTTCTAGGAAATAAGCTCATGACGGATTGCCAAAAGAATGTTTATAATGATGAGTTAGTCATACAATATGAAGGGCTGAAGGAGGAACCAATTCCTCCCGAGATCGATCTTGGGGATTCTTATCCTATTAAATTTTAGCCCTTTTGATTATTTTTGCTTGCCTCAAAGAAAACTTGCTGCTGAACGAAGGGAATATGAGATGAGTTTTCGAGATTTGCCTTATTACTATTACGACAATACCTAGATCTATTCACGTTTTATGCCTAGCTAAGGGCGTTAAACAATAGCGCTTGTTGGGAGGCAACCCAATTTTATTTTTGCTTTTTGCTTTTTGGTTCCGTTTTTCAAGTTTCACACATTATTACTTCTGTAGTAACTGTTTTTTTTTGCTGTTTTAATTAGTTTTAGAGCCAAATAAGACCTTTGGGATGGCTTAAGGTGATCGTTGATTTGATTTTGCTGAAAAACATAAACTTTCGTGTCCAGTGCAGAAAATTCAATAATTCGCTGGAACATGAAAACCTTCTGAAATTTTTAAAGAAATTTTATATACAAGTTCCCCACGTCGTCCTATTTTTAGAATTTTTAGAGTTACAGAAGTATGCGAAGTTTTCAGATTGCTACAAACTGTTCTGTTTTTGATAGATTCTGTTTTCTATGTGTTGTTCGCTTATTTTGATGAATCTATGGCTACTATCGGGGGTATGAACCATGGAAAAGTTGGAATACAGTAGATATTACACCAATATAAAATAAGAATGAGATCAAAACAATACCTTGAGTGGTTATTTGCTTTGTTTTACTAACGGAGCTCATAAGATTTCTGTTGAGTTTTGTGTTGTGAAGTTTTCAAGTTTTGGGTAAGGATTTGATGGACTATGGAATAAGGAGTGGCAAGAGCCTAAGCTTGGGGATGCCCAAGGCACCACAAGGTAAAATTCAACCAAAAGCCTAAGCTTGGGGATGCCCCGGGAAGGCATCCCCTCTTTTGTCTTCGTCTATCGGTAACTTTACTTGAGGCTATATTTTTATTCACCACATGATATGTGTTTTGCTTGGAGTGTCTTATATGATATGAGACTTTGCATCTTTGCTTTTTAGTTTGCCACAATCATCCTTGTTGTACACACCTTTTGAGAGGGACACGCTTCAATCGTGATTTATTAGAATACTCTATGTGCTTCACTTATATCTTTTGAGCCAGGTAATTTTGCTCTAGTGCTTCACTTATATCTTTTTAGAGCACGATGGTGGTTTTATTTTATAGAAATTATTGAACTCTCTTGCTTCACTTATATTATTTTAAGAGTCTTTAAAAACAGCATGGCAATTTTCTTGGGTTATGAATTTAGTCCTAATATGATAGGCATCCAAAGGAGATATAATAAAAAAATCATATAGAGCATTGCATACTATGAAAAGTTTGACTCCTTATAATTTTTTTTAAGATGTGAAGATGGTAATATTAGAGTCATGCTAGTGGTAGTTTGTGAAGTTATAGAAATACTTGTGTTAAGGTTTGTGATTCCCGTAGCATGCACGTATGGTCTCCTAACTATGTAACCGAATTGGAGCGCATTGTATTTTGATTGTTTATCTTTGCGTGAACGTCGGGGGCGCGCGATGGTTAACTCCTACCAACCTCCCCCCTAGGGGCATGTGTCATAGTACTTTGCTTCGAGGGCTATTTTTTTCATAATAAGTATGTGAGTTCTTTATGACTAATGTTGAGTCCATGGAGCATACGCACTCTCACCCTTCCACCTTTCTGGCCACTCTAGTGCCGTGCAACTTTCGCCGGTGCACCAAACCACTTTATATCCTTCCTCAAAACAGCCACCATACCTACCTATTATGGCATTTCCATAGCCGTTCCGAGATATATTGCCATGTAACACCACCGTTCCGTTTATTATGACACGCATCATCATTGTCATATTGCTTTGCATGATCATGTAGTCGACATATTATTTGTGGAAAATCCACCGTTCATATTTTTCATACATGTCACTCTTGATCATTTCACATACCGATACACTGTCGGAGGCATTCATATAGAGTCATATCTTTGTTCTAGCATCGAGTTGTAAGTAAATAAAAGTGTGATGATCATCATTATTAGAACATTGTCCCATGTGAGGTTATAAATAAAGAGGCCAAAAGAGTCTCCAACAAAAAAAGAGAAAAGGGTCTCCAAAAAAAAGAGACGAGCCTAAAAGAATGAGAGAAAAAGGAGAGAAGGGACAATGTTACTATCCTTTTCCACACTTGTGCTTCAAAGTAGCACCATGTTCTTCATGATAGAGAGTCTCCTATGTTGTCACTTTTATATACCAGTGGGGTTTTTTCATTATATAGTTTTTCTTGTATATTCCAACGATGGGCTTCCTCAAATGCCCTAGGTCTTCATGAGTAAGCAAGTTGATGCATGCCTGATACGTCTCCAACGTATCTATAATTTTTGATTGTTCCATGCTATTATATATGATGTTTTGGATGTTTAATGGGCTTTATTACACACTTTTATATTATTTTTGGGACTAACCTATTAACCCAAAGGCCCAGTCCAGATTGCTGTTTTTTGCCTATTTCAGGGTTTCACAGAAAAGGAATATCAAACGTAGTCCAAACGGAATGAAACCTTCGGGAGTGATATTTTTGGAACGATATCTTCACGAGAGACTTGAGAACCAAGGTAGAGGGGACACGTGGCGTCCACGAGGGTGGGGGCGCGCCCCCTCCCCCTGGGCGCGCCCCTGCCTCGTGGGCCCCATGTTGCTCCCCCGATGCCCTCCTTCCTCCTATATATACCCATGTACCCGGAAAACATCGAAGCAACACAGAAAACCCTAATTCCACCGCTGCAACCTTCTGTTCCCGTGAGATCCCATCTTGGGGCCTTTTCCGGAGCTCCGCCGGAGGGGGGATCTCCCACGAAGTGCTTCTACATCAACACCATCGCCTCACCATGAGTTGTGAGTAGTTTACCACAGACCTTCCGGTTCATAGTTAGTACCTAGATGGCTCCTTCTCTCTCTTTTGATCTCAATACCAAGTTCTCCTCGGTCTTCGAGGAACTCTATTCGATGTAATCTTTTTGCGATGTGTTTGTCGAGATCCGATGAATTGTGGGTTTATGATCAAGATTATCTATCAGAAATATTTGGTTCTTTTTTGAATTCTTTTATGTATGATTATAATATCCTTGCAAGTCTCTTCGAATTATCGGTTTGGTTTGGCCCACTAGATCTATAGTTCTTGCAATGGGAGAAGTGCTTGGCTTTGGGTTCAATCTTGTGGTGTCCTTTCCCAGTGACATCAGGGGCAGCAAGGCACGTATAGTATTGTTGCCATCGAGGATAAAAAGATGGGGTTTATATCATATTGCTTGAGTTTATCCATCTACATCATGTCATCTTGCTTAAAGCATTACTCTGTTCTTATGAACTTAATACTCTAGATGCATGCTGGATAGCGGTCGATGTATGGAGTAATAGTAGTCGATGCAGAATCGTTTCGGTTTACTTGTCACAGACGTGATGTCTATATATAATGATCATGCCTAGATATTCTCATAATTATTCGCTTTTCTATCAATTGCTCGACAGTAATTCGTTCACCCACCGTAGAAATCTGCTATCATGAGAGAAGCCACTAGTGAAACCTATGGCCCCCGGGTCTATTCTCAACATATCAATCTACAATCTACTTTACTTTGTTGTTTTTACTTTCTGTTCTTATATCCAAAAATACCAAAAATATCGAACTATCCTATCTATCAGATCTTACTTTCGTAAGTGACCGTAAAGGGATTGACAACCCCTTATCGCGTTGGCTGCGAAGTTCTTATTTGTTTGTGCAGGTGCGAGGGACTCGCGCGTGGTCTCCTACTGGATTGATACCTTGGTTCTCAAAAACGGAGGGAAATACTTACGCTACTTTGTTGCATCACCCTTTCCTCTTCGAGGGAATACAACGCAAGCTCGAGAAGTAGCAATGCCCACTAGTTTTCTTTTGAGCTTTCATATACTTATAGCTCTAGTGCATCCGTTACATGGCAATCCCTACTCACTCACATTGATATAGGTTGATGGACATCTCCATAGTCCAATTATTTGCCTAGTTGATGTCAGACTTTCTCCCTCCTTTTGTCTATCACGACCTTCTATTCCACCCATAGTGCTATATCCATGGCTCACGCTCATGTATTGCGTGAAGAGTTGAAAAGGTTTAAGAATGTTAAAGTATGAAAACAATTTCTTGATTGACACCGGGATAGGCACGATTTTTTACTTTGTGTTAAGAAGAGGGAGCATAAAAAGACTATATTATTTTGTAGGGATAACTTTATTTGGCCATGTTATTTTTTGAAGCTTTATAGATTGCTTTTAGTATGCTTGAAGTATTATTGTTTTGACATTGATAAACTTTTGTTTTGAGTCTTAGGATCTAAACATTCATGCCACAATAAAGAAGAATTACATTGATAAATATTTTGGGTAGCATTCCACATCAAAAATTCTATTTTTATCATTTACCTACTCGAGGACGAGCACGAATTAAGCTTGGTGATGCTTGATACGTCTCCAACGTATCTATAATTTTTTATTGTTCCATGCTATTATATTATCTGTTTTGGATGTTTTATATGCATTAATATGCTATTTTATATTATTTTGGGGACTAACCTATTAACCTAGAGCCTAGTGCTAGTTTCTGTTTTTTTCCTTGTTTTTGAGTTTTGCAGAAAAGGAATATCAAACGGAGTCCTAACGGAACGAAACTTTACGAGCATTTTTCTTGGACCTGAAGACATCCAGAGGACTTGGAGTGCACGTCAGGGGAGCCACAATGCGGCCTCAAGGACGGAGGGCGCGCCCTGGGGGTAGGGCACGCACCCAACCCTTGTGGGCCCCTCGTGCGTCCACCGACCTATTTCTTCCGCCTATATATTCTCATATATTCCAGAAACCCTAGAGGCATCATCAAAACCACTTCTCCATCGCCGTAACCCTCTGTTTCCATGAGATCCCATTTGGAGGCCTTTTCCGGTACTATGCCGGAGGGGGATTCGACCACGGAGGGCATCTACATCAACACCATTGCCCTTCCGATGAAGTGTGAGTAGTTTACCACAGACCTACGGGTCCATAGCTAGTAGCTAGATGGCTTCTTCTCTCTCTTTGATTCTCAATACCATGTTCTCCTCGATGTTCTTGGAGATCTATCTGGTGTACTCTTCTTTTCAAGTGTGTTTGCCAAGATCCGATGAATTGTGGATTTATGATCAGATTATCTATGAATATTATTTGAGTCTTTACCGAATTCTTATATACACGATTTGATATCTTAGTAATTCTCTTCGAACTATCGGTTTGGTTTGGCCAACTTGATTGGTTTTTCTTGCAATGGGAGAAATGCTTTGCTTTGGGTTCAATCTTGCGATGCTTAATCCGAGTGACATAAAGGGACATGACACATATTGTATTGTTACTATCGATGATAACAAGATGGGGTTTTCATCATATTGCTTGAGTTAATTCCGCTACATCATGCCATCTTACTTAGTGCGTTACTCTATTCTTTATGGACTTAATACTCTAGATGCATAATCATTTCGGTCGATGTGTGGAGTAATAGTAGTAGATGCAGGCAGGAGTTGGTCTACTTGACATGGACGTGATGCCTATATTCATGATCATTGCCTTAGATATCGTCATAACTTTGCACTTTTCTATCAATTGTTTGGCAGTAATTTGTTCACCCACGGTAATGTTTGCTATCATGAGAGAAGCCTCTAGTGAAATCTATGGCCCCCGGGTCTATTTTCCATCTTATAAGTTTCCGATCTACTATTTTGCAATCTTTTACTTTCCAATCTATAAACCAAAAACCCAAAAGTATTTACTTTACGATTTATCCATCTCTATCAAATCTCACTTTTGCAAATAACCGTGAAGGGATTGACAACCCCTTTATTGCATGCAAGTTGTTTGATTGTTTGAGCATGTATTTGGCGATTTGTGCGTTGTCTCCTACTGGATTGATACATTGGTTCTCAAACTGAGGGAAATACTTACTCTACTTTGCTGCATCACCCTTTCCTCTTCAAGGGAAAAACCAACGCAAGCTCAAGAGGTAGCACACACTATACTACATTTAAGTGGATCACATTTTCTTATAGATGGATGTTATTTTTTAAATACTTTTATGATTTGTTTATATTTAGATGGAATCCATTTCAACGGATTGTCCCACATTAAATTCCAAAAATAAGAATTTTTCTGTGCCAGTGGAGGAGGAGGGTTGCTTTAGCATGAACAACATTTGAGTGATAATGTGTTTGAGTTGTGACTTTGACTCTGAGTATTATTATCTGACTAATGCTGCAAGATGCAAGCCGGCAAAAAGGTCATGTTTGCATGCTAAAAAATATGTCTATTAAATTGAGGTTAAAAAGGAAAATTTTCTAGTATAAATCAGCTAAGAGAACCTGAAACAAGATATTATCAGGTAATATGTTGTGGTCTCGTCGATCTTAATAATATTATAATCATTTATGTTGTATCATTTTGAGTGGCGATTTTGACACCAGCCTCCCTGATATATGCTTTCACAATAGGGATGGACAGATGAATGAAAAACACTAAAAGATATGGGATATCAAGCTCAGCCGCTCAACCATAAGAGATGAGATCAATGAAAATGTATTAATGTAGGGTAGGTGCGGTGAGAATCGTGGTGCTAAAACATAGATGAGAAATGTCATGGTTCAATGAACACAAACACATGTACAATTTTTAGCAAAACCACCCCGAATATCTAATATATCATATATATCTTGAATATCTAGTGTTACATCACTCTATCATTAGTGTAATTGGTAGCCATGACCGCATGAGCAAAAGACCATGAAGCAATAAGGACACCACCCACGAGAAGGCCACCAGCCGCCACAATCCACGCATATCACGAGTGTAGGCCACCAACCGCTGCAATCCACACATATCATGAGTGTAAGGTCGTGCATGAGTCCAAGAGCCTATAAGAGGCCATCAGGATCTGAAACGGACCGATCCTCGCATCGCCTCCTCCAGGCGACCAGGGGCGAAACCATTACAACCCCGCTGCTGCCCCAAACCCTCGTGCTCCCACCCCTCGATGCCCCCCGAGGCTGCCGCCGGACAAAGACGGGCACCGCCGGTGAAGGGGGCGGCGGGGATCTAGTGCCTCTCGGCTCCTGGCGCGATGGTTTGGAAGGAGGCCATTGTCGCCGGGTATCGGGGGCTCTCCCGCCTCCTGCATCTAGGTGAAGATGGGGCAGACCTCGCTAGGCGCCCTCCTTTGGTGGCCCATGCATGCAGATCCGGCCGCCTGGGCGGAAAGCTATGGCTCGGGGGACAGCCCATCATGCTCGTCCCCCTGGGAGATGGTGGCGAGCGCTCGGGTCCAGAGGCTTGAGGAACGGCGCAGGCATGCTCGTCCCCCCGGGGAGTTGGCTGAGAGTGCTTGTGACCGGCAGATTGTGCACGCATGGGGTGGCGGCGGATCGGGATCCACCCCGAGCTGGCAACCATCTTCCGCCGGCGGCGCAGGCTGTGGGCAGCGTGAAGGAAATATGCCCTAGAGGCAATAATAAAGTTGTTATTTATATTTCCTTATATCATGATAAATGTTTATTATTCACGCTAGAATTTTATTAACCGGAAACATAATACATGTGTGAATATATCGACAAACAAAGTGTCACTAGTATGCGTCTACTTGACTAGCTCGTTGAATCAAAGATGGTTATGTTACCTAGCCATAGACATGAGTTGTCATTTGATTAACGGGATCACATCATTGGTGAATGATGTGATTTACTTGACCCATTCCGTTAGCTTAGCACTTGATCGTTTAGTTTTTACTCCTATTGCTTTCTTCATGACTTATACATGTTCCTATGACTATGAGATTATGCAACTCCCGAATACCGGAGGAACACCTTGTGTGCTATCAAACGTCACAACGTAACTAGGTGATTATAAAGATGCTCTACATGTGTCTCCGCAGGTATTTGTGGTGTTGGCATAGACCGAGAATAGGATTTGTCATTCCGAGTGTCGGAGAGGTATCTCTGGGCCCTCTCGGTAATGCACATCACTATAAGCCTTGCAAGCAAATGACTAATGAGTTAGTCACGAGATGATGCATTACGAAACGAGTAAAGAGACTTGCCGGTAACGAGATTGTACTAGGTATTGAGATACCGACGATCAAATCTCGGGCAAGTAACATACCAATGACAAAGGGAACAACGTATATTGTTATGCGGTTTTGACCGATAAAGATCTTCGTAAAATATGCAGGAACCAATATGAGCATCCAGGTTCCGCTGTTGGTTATTGACTGGAGATGAGTCTCGGTCATGTCTACATAGTTCTCGATCTCGTAGGGTCCGCACGCTTAACGTTCGGTGACAATCGGTATTATGAGTTTATGAGTTTTTATGTACCGAAGGTAGTTCGGAGTCCCGGATATGATCACGGACATGACGAGGAGTCTCGGAATGTCCGAGACATAAAGATCGATATATTGGAAGCTTATGTTTGGACATCGGAAAGGTTCCGGATGAGTTCGGGCATTTACCGGAGTACCGGGGGGCTACTGGAACCCACCAGGGAGTGAAGTGGGCCTCATGGGCCTTGGGAGAGAGAGGAAGGGGCAGCCAGAGCTGGCCGCGCGCCCCCTCCCCATCTAGTCCGAATTGGACAAGGAAGGGGGGGGCGCCCCCCTTTGCTTCCTTCTCCCCCCTCCTTCCTTCCCTCCTACTCCTACTATTGGAGGGGGGGAATCCTACTCCCGGTGGGAGTAGGACTCCTCCTAGGGCGCACCATAGAGGGCTGGCCCCTCCCCCTCCTCCACTCCTTTATATACGGGGGTGGGGGCACCCCATAGACACACAAGTTCATCATTGATCTTTTAGCCGTGTGCGGCGCCCCCCTCCACAGAAACACACCTCGGTCATATCGTTGCAGTGCTTAGGTGAATCCCTGCGCCGGTAACGTCATCATCACCGTCATCACGCCACCGTGCTGACGGAACTCTCCCTCGAAGCTCTACTAGATCGTGAGTTCGTGGGACGTCACTGAGCTGAACGTGTGCAGATCGCTGAGGTGCCGTACGTTCACTACTAGGATCGGTCGATCGTGAAGACGTACGACTACATCAACCGCGTTGTCATAAAGCTTTCGCTTACTGTCTACGAGGGTACGTGGATGACACTCTCCCCTCTCATTGCTAGGCATCATCATGATCTTGCGTGTGCGTAGATTTTTTTTTGAAATACTACGTTCCCCAACAGTGGCATCATGAGCCAGGTTTATGCGTCGATGTTATATGCACGAGTAGAACACAAGTTAGTTGTGGGCGATACTAGTCATACTGCTTACCAGCATGTCATACTTTGATTCGATGGTATTGTTGGATGAAGCAGCCCGGACCGACATTACGCGTACGCTTACGTGAGACTGGTTCTACCGACGTGCTTCACACACACGTGGCTGGCGGGTGTCTATTTCTCCAAATTTAGTTGAATCAAGTGTGGCTACGCCCGGTCATTGTGAAGGTTAAAACAACACATACTTGACAAAATATAGTTTTGGTTGTGATGCGTAGGTAAGAACGGTGATACGTCTCAAACGTATCTACTTTTCCAAACACTTTTGATATTGTTTTGGCCTCATTCTTGCATGATTTGGACTAAACTAACCCGGACTGACGCTGTTTTCAGCAGAGCTGCCTGTATGGTTTATTTGTGTGCAGGAAAACGGATTTTTAGGTATCTCAGAAAAATCCACGAAAAATCACAGAAAATCCACGCACCCGAAGGAACCAGGAGCCAGAAGTGGGGCCAGAGGGGGGCCAGGGGGTGCCCAGGCGCCCTGTGGGCGCGCCCCCCTGGGCCGCGCCGGGGGGCCGCCTGGGTGGGTCCCACACCCCCTGGTGCCCTACTTTGCCTCGTATTTTTTACTCCCGATGTAGAAACCCCAGATCAGAAGTTCTTTTCGCAGTTTTCCGTCGCGGAGCCGCCGCCACCCTCTGTTCTTCCTCGGGAGGGCTAATCTAGAGGCTGAATTGGCCTCCGGAGAGGGGAGATCGTCGCCATCGTCATCATCATCACCACTCCATCATCCCTCCATGACTTCTCCCTCCATGTGTGAGTAATTCCCCTGCTGTAGGCGAAGGGGATGGTAGGGATTGGATGAGTTAGATCATGTAATAGTTTATCAGATCGTTGGGGGCATGTTGCCTATCATCTACTATGGTGTTTATCATCTTTGCTTCAACTTGTTATTCTTAATGCTTGACACTTAGGGCCCGAGTGCCATGATTTCAGATCTGAACCATATGTGTTTGTATGAATATATTTGTGTTTGTGATCCTATCTATGAGTTGTTTGCACCTGTTACGGTTCGGAACCGGCGATCCCAAAAGTGACAGCTTGGGACACTAAAGGGGATGGTCCGTAGTTTGAGGATTACATGTATCCATTGAGTTCATTGCTTTGTTCCGGTGCTCTTTGACAGGAGCACCTTAATATCCATAAGTTCCTTTTGGCCCCGTTCATAGCGGGATGGTAGGACAAAAGATGTTGTGCAAGTTCTTATTGCAAGCACGTACAACTACCTATAGGATACATGCCTAATGTTTGATTTTTGCCTAGATGATCATTACTTTTCCGTGTGCCGTGCCCCAAGTTAGAATCTATCTCATCCATGCAGCGCCCAACCATCCATCTCCCTAGCCTACAGTGTTTTAAATCCTGCTTGTCACTAGTTGCTACTTTTGCTATTTACTATTACTATTTACTTTTGCTGTTTACTTTTACTATCACTATCATCACTATCATATTACTGTTACCACTTATCTTTTGTTGCAAGTAAGTATATTTCAGGTGCGGTTGAATTGACAACTCAACTGTCAAAGCTTATAAATACTCTTTGGCTCCCCGTGTGTCGAATCAATAAATTGGGTTATTCTTACCCGCGAAGACTATCTCGATCCCTTACGGTTGAGGGTTATCAAGTACCGTTTTCTGGCGCCGTTGCCGGGGAGCATAGCAATATTTACAAGTCTACTTGAGGTATCCTACCTGCTGCACTTTATCCACTATGGGTAAGAAAGGAGACCCCAAGGTTCCGATCTTACTATCCACTACAAGAAGAGGTACTGCTCTGAGCACTAGTGCTACGCTTGATTCACCTTCCGTTATGAGTAAGTTTGCTTCACCACCACCACATGATGCTCCTACTGAATCTGTTACTATGTCTGATACTCTGGATGATGCTTCTACTACTTTTGATGATATTAGTTCGCTTGGTTATGCTCTTGAGAAACAAATTGCTGCTGCTGCAAAAAAATCTGGAATTGAACTCCCTGTTACTCGCTACCCTATTGGTGAAACTTATGATTATCCTGATTTGAGTAAACTCAAGGAGAGTCTCCTTGATGATGATTACTATATACTAGAAGAAGATTTATGCAGAGAACTGACAGAGTTTTCCGGCTCTGACCCTGAAGCTATTAAGAAACTGTTTGAAAAACACTCTCTGAAGAACAAAACCGTTCCTAATCCTAAATTTGCTACATCCCCTATATGCATTGATGATCCTGATTATGATTTCTCTGTTGATCTTTCACTTATACCTATGGTTGAAGCTGACCCCTTTTACGACAGAGAAAATGATGATGCAATTGCACACCTGGCTAAACTCGGTGAGTTGGGTAGCCTGTTTACCACAGATGAGAAGATATGATACTTTTATGTGACCAAGCTTCTTCCTTTCTCCTTGAAGGAGGGTGCTAAAGCATGGTGTGATTCACTCCCATGCGGTTCCATTAAGAGTCCTCAGGACTTAGCTCACTCTTTTGTTGATAAGTACTTTCCTGCTCACATGCAACATGCTGCTTTACAAAGAATTTATAACTTTAAACAGTTGCAGGATGAGTCCCTCCCTAAAGCTTGGGGGAGGTACTGCGGTCTGATTCGGGCTAGACCTGGACATGAAATCCCTAAGAACGAATTAATCGATATATTCTATGCTGGTCTAACTGATGAATCCAGGCCCTATTTGGACAGTTGTGCTGGTTGTGTTTTCAGGAAAAGAACACCGGATGATGCGGAAGATTTAATGGGCAGGATTGCCAAAAACCATGAAGATTGATTCGTCCCTGAACCACCTCCACCAACAAATAAGAGGGGCATGTTTGTTCTGAGCCCCGAGGATATGCGAGAAGCAAAGAAGTCTATTAAAGAGAAAGGTATTAAAGCTGAAGACGTGAAGAATCTACCCCCTATTGAGAAGCTGTGTGAGCCTACCACTCCCCCTCCTTTGGTAGAGGTACACTCTCTTTTAGATTTCAACGCAAGTGACATCCCTCATGGTAAGCCTCCTGATCAATGTTTAGATGAGTTTGATAATTTTATTATGAAACAGAATCATTTTAATGAGAGGATAGAAAGTCAGTTGCATGATAATTCCCTTGCTATCAAAAGACTGCTTGATGTTTTAGATAGAACAGTTAATGATGTTCAATGTCTTGTGAAGCACTTTCATATGGTTCAAACTCAGCTTGATCAAATTTCTAATGTGCAAAGAGATTTGCTTGCTAACAATGCCAAACAAGATAATTTGCAGGCTTTCGGGATTAAGACCCGAGGAGGAACTAGCACTCAAGATCCTCTCTACCCAGAGGGTCATCCGAGGAGAATCGAGCAGGATTCTCAAATACAGGAAGAAGAAATTGTTGGCTCTCCAAAGAAGAAGAAGAAACATAAGGAGACTGACAATTCTAATGATCCTATTGCAGATGAAGAGCCATCTATTGATCCCAACAGTGTATCTATCTCCGATGCTGATACTGAAGACGGTGCTGAACCTGAAGGTAATGATAATGAGAAGAATGATCCTCCTGAAGTACGAGAAGAAGAAGCACCTGACAAACGTAAGAGGTACACTAAAGAAGACTTCATCGCAAGAAAACATGGGAAGGAAAGAGAACCATGGGTACAGAAACCCATGCCCTTTCCAGGTAAGTCCATCAAATCTAAAGAAGAAGAGCATTATAATAAGTTTTGTGAGTGGATTAAACCTCTTTTTCTTCAAATCCCTTTGACTGATGCTATTAAGTTACTTCCTTATTCAAAATATATGAAAGATATTGTCACTAACAAAAGAAAAGTTCCTAATGATGCAATATCTACTATGCTTGCTAACTACTCTTTCAGTGGAAAGATTCCTGAGAAGCTCGGTGATCCAAGTATACCCACCATTCCTTGCTCCATAAAGAATAATTATGTCAAAACTGCTTTATGTGATCTTGGAGCAGGAGTGAGTGTTATGCCTCTCTCTCTTTACGAGAGGCTTTGTTTAGAGAAACTAATTCCTACAGATATCTCCCTTCAAATGGCTGACAAGTCAACCGCTGTTCCGATAGGTATTTGTGAGGATGTTCCCGTAGAAGTTGCTAATTGTTTAATTCTTACTGATTTTGTTGTGCTTGACATGCCCGAGGATGGGAGCATGTCCATTATTCTTGGTAGACCTTTTCTTAACACCGCAGGTGCTATTATTGATTGCAATAAAGGGAAGGTTACCTTCCATGTGAATGATAAAGAACACACAGTATATTTTCCGAAGAAGATCGACAGGAGGCATGGCCTCAACTCTATAGAGAATATCGAGACCGTGAAAATTGGAGAATGGGACTGTCCACTACATGTGCCTCACAAATACAAAACTATCATGGTGGGGACAATGTCCATCAAAGTAAAGGTTCAGTGATTACTTCGTAAGAGGTGAGACTTTTTGCTCTATATATCGCTTGCTTGTTGGTAAGACTTGATCAACCTTACTAGTAAACATGTTTTATATGGATAAAAAGTTGAGCTTGTTATGTTTTCACTTGTTTTTAGTTTTGTCCTACTTGCTGTACCAAGTATTTATGTTTTTGAAGCTTCACAATACTACTAACTGCTTCAAGTTTTCAGAGAGTTTCGCAGCTTTTTGAACTTCGAAAAAATTTCAACAGTGAAGTTTTCAGAAAAATTCCAGAAAAATTAAAATAAAAATTTCCACGTCGGGAGAGACCCAGAGGGTCCTGGGGCCAGCCAGGGGGACCCACCAGTGGCCCAGGCGGCCAGCTGGCGTGGCCCAGCCCCTGGCCGCACCCATAGGGCGCCTGGGGCCCACGGGGCCCCCCTCCAGGTATGTCTTCTTCCTCCCTCTCTCTTTTTCTCCAAAAACACGAGTTCAACACTTGTTCTTGTGTTCTTGCTGTTCTTGGAGGCGATTCTTCGATCTCTCTCTACAGCCCATCATTTGAGCTGAAATTTTGAGCAAATACTCCCTGGTATGTGACTCCTCCACCCCTCCAATTAGATTTTTTATTGGTGGCTTCATTTGTGAGTATTTAGTAGTTCTTGGTGCTGTATATATGAGCTTGCATGCATATGTAGAAAGTTATTTTTCAAGTTTTGATGCAAGTTTATGCCTTGGGCAAGTGAGTTGAGTAGTTTGCCTTAGCTCACTTTGTTTTAATCCTCGTTTTTGTAAATTGTAAAAAATTTCAGAAATGAGTTTGTTAGGAAGGGCAAAAGGGTGGCTTGAGAAGAGGAGGCCCGCACACTCCGATCGAGTTACTAGAGCCGCAGCTTCATCATCGACTGCTAGGGTGAGCTATAATGAAGATCATGTGCCCCTGGAGTTGTTGGAAGACACGAGTCCAGCACGTGCGATGACATTTCCATGTGATGAATTCATGGAAGCTGCGGGAATCAAGGATGAGTTTTATAATCTTTGTGCTAATGCAGGTTTGACACGGCTGGTCACGAGCCGTGTTACTCAGTATCAAAAACTCACCTCCAGTTTCATTAACAGTTTTAGATATAATCCTGATTCAGGTGCTATTGAGTTTAAAATTTATAATGATCTTATCACCATGACTTTGGGAAATTTTTGTGAAATAATAGGTGTGCCGAACGTTGGGAGGACGGCTAGGATGGCCACTCAGCCCTCCGAGCTGAAAACCGTCATCAACTCCCTCTGCAGCATGGGTACGAGGGATATTCATCGGTCGAAGATCTCCAGCATCTTGTTTCCTCACCTCAGGTATTTTGCATATTATATTGCTAGAGGGGTGTTAGCTCGTGACAACACGAGCAACATTTCTGCTCCGGATATTGCTATCCTGGCAGCAGCCCTCTCAGGGAGGTCTGATTATAATCTAGGTACCTTAATTGCTCGACGCCTTGCTATGAACGGTAACAATGGGGACTTATATGGTGGCGTTTACACCACACTTATCTTTGAGCATCTTGGAGGCACCCCACACCCTGATGATACTCCTTTTACTTATTTAAGCTTTGATCTTGCTGCTATGAAAAGGCATAAGTTTGTTACCATGGGTTCTGAGCTTGATAATCTTATTTATATCTTGCGTTTCGGAACTGCCGCGGAACGCGAGATCCGTCTACCTGCACCTCTTTTGTTTGATTTTTCTCGCAGGAACGGATGGTCCTTTGATGTTGTTCAGTTCGATGAGTTCATGGTCCAGCATCAGTTTCATAACCCCATGGAGGGGGTTGTGCCCGACGAGGAGAGGCACGGTGAGATACCGCATTTTCAGGAAGAGACCGCCACCGAGTTTGGTGAAGGGTCTTCCTCTGTTTGGCATTCGGAACCTTCCTCGTGGGAGACTCCGAGGAGTTCGGTGTACGCGCCAGCATCCTTCTACGACCCTTGGACTCACCACTATACCCCTGGAGCAGGAGGCTCCTGGGGGTAGTAGCTGCTACCAACTTAGGCCAAAAGCCTAAGCTTGGGGGAGTACGTGCCTTTCTCACTTTTCCATTGTATTATCCGTTTTATTCGCTTTGATCTTTTCGAAGTTTTTGCCCGTTCTTCTTTGTTCCTCTCTTTGCAAAAACAACAAAAAAATTTTTTTTCTTTCTTTTGCTTTTATTCAACCTTTGAAAAAACCCAAAAAGATTTCCTTTTTCTCTTTAGTTTGCTTTGCTTTCAGAGTTCAGCTCGAGTCCGTGATGGCATTTAATTATATTTCGTACGTTCGATCGTGCAAGTGACAAGCAGTAATGACGAAGATCGACTGAAGGGAAGCAACAAGGAAGACCGGTATGAACTCTTTTTGTTTCTACTTTTGTACATATGCCTGTACTTATGATCTAGTGACCAGCTTGTAGCGACATAGTGCTATGTTTATAATGCTCTTCCAGTGGTTCATGCTTTCCTTGTGGCTAGTCCCGAATAACTAGAGTATATAATATGTTATTGAAATGATCTACATGCATTGCACCGTTCATAGTCTGGTATACTAAGGTGGTATTTCCCTTTAGAGAATTTTTGGATTGACTTGGCACATGATTACACATGTTTAAGACTAAAAAGTCTACTCTGCCTTGATGATCTTTGAGTTTTAGAATAGTTATATCACTTTCATGCCCGATTCAATGTTGCTTTGTCGCTCTGCATGATTATGACCGTTATTGCTCTCTAGTTGGTCGCTTCCCAGTCCTTTGCTAAACCTCCACCTGTACTAAGCGGACTGACTGCTTGTGCATCCAAAATCCTTAAAACCAGTTATGCCATATGAGTCCACTATACCTTCCTATACATGGTATTTACCTGCCATTCCTAACGAAGACTTTCATGTACCATCTCGAAACTATTCAAAAGCATTTCCCTTTTGTGCCTATGTTTTAGCTCATGAGGAAGTAGTAGTTAATTCGTGATCTTTTTAAGTTGGACAAGTTTCACCCCTGGATTGCATGTATAATGTGCAAACCCCTAATACGAGAAGGAACTGGCATTGAGTGCGCCCGGCTCAAAAAGATAATATAACAAACAAACCCTCCTTCACGCTTTGTTCATGAGAAATCAGAAAACTTTGGTAGTGATAAACAAAGGAGAATAAGAGGATGTGATCGTCCTCATGCGGGAGCCGTTCCTCGAGACTTGTCCACTCAAAAGGTGATTGAGTTATCTGCTAGCATTCGTTGACAAAATATGCATTTCTCAAAACGTGTTTACTTCTGTTTTTAAAACCAAGAGCTCTGGTACATGTTTAGTTATTGTTTCCGATCACGGGTTTTCAACTTTGCCAACAAAAGCCACGGTTCGAGAGTCTCACCTTCTTTCTTCAAAGCACCGACTAGGAGAGCATAATTGTCATTCTGAGTGTAATGTGCATTGTACCAAAGTATTACATTGTCTTCTGCATACTTGTGATATGATTTATTCTGAAATTCTTAGTTCTAGTCTCCTTTAAAACTCTGGAGGAGTCTCTGCATTTATGTTTTGCTTCACTCATGGAGGCTAGCGATATACCACCCTAATATGCTCAAGCTATGTGCAATGTAATCTTGTCTTGATTTTCAGTAATATATTATTTACTTTTAAGTATTTGTGACTGGTCACTTGAAAGAAGGATTGCTCCTTGCATTGTCCTCATAAGTACTGTTTCAATACTTGCTAAACTCTTTTCGTAGTACATGCTTATATACATCTAATGAAGCAAAAGAGTTTGTCAAAGTTTTTTTTGTCGCGTCCAGTTCGTTGAACTGAATTGCTTGAGGACAAGCAATATGCTAAGCTTGGGGGAGTTGATACGTCTCAAACGTATCTACTTTTCCAAACACTTTTGATATTGTTTTGGCCTCATTCTTGCATGATTTGGACTAAACTAACCCGGACTGACGCTGTTTATAGCAGAGCTGCCTATATGGTTTATTTGTGTGCAGGAAAACGGATTTTTAGGTATCTCAGAAAAATCCACGAAAAATCATAGAAAATCCACGCACCCGAAGGAACCAGGAGCCAGAAGTGGGGCCAGAGGGGGGCCAGGGGGTGCCCAGGCGCCCTGTGGGCGCCCCCCCTGGGCCGCGCCGGGGGCCGCCTGGGTGGGTCCCACACCCCCTGGTGCCCTACTTTGCCTCGTATTTTTACTCCCGACGCAGAAACCCCAGATCAGAAGTTCTTTTCGCAGTTTTCCGTCGCGGAGCCGCCGCCACCCTCTGTTCTTCCTCGGGAGGGCTAATCTGGAGGCTGAATTGGCCTCCGGAGAGGGGAGATCGTCGCCATCGTCATCATCATCACCACTCCATCATCCCTCCATGACTTCTCCCTCCATGTGTGAGTAATTCCCCTGCTGTAGGCGAAGGGGATGGTAGGGATTGGATGAGTTAGATCATGTAATAGTTTATCAGATCGTTGGGGGCATGTTGCCTATCATCTACTATGGTGTTTATCATCTTTGCTTCAACTTGTTATTCTTAATGCTTGACACTTAGGGCCCGAGTGCCATGATTTCAGATCTGAACCATATGTGTTTGTATGAATATATTTGTGTTCGTGATCCTATCTATGAGTTGTTTGCACCTGTTACGGTTCGGAACCGGCGATCCCAAAAGTGACAGCTTGGAACACCAAAGGGGATGGTCCGTAGTTTGAGGATTACATGTATCCATTGAGTTCATTGCTTTGTTCCGGTGCTCTTTGATAGGAGCACCTTAATATCCATAAGTTCCTTTTGGCCCCGTTCGTAGCGGGATGGTAGGACAAAAGATGTTGTGCAAGTTCTTATTGCAAGCACGTACAACTACCTATGGGATACATGCCTAATGTTTGATATTTGCCTAGATGATCATTACTTTTCCGTGTGCCGTGCCCCAAGTTAGAATCTATCTCATCCATGCAGCGCCCAACCATCCATCTCCCTAGCCTACAGTGTTTTAAATCCTGCTTGTCACTAGTTGCTACTTTTGCTATTTACTATTACTATTTACTTTTGCTGTTTACTTTTACTATCACTATCATCACTATCATATTACTGTTACCACTTATCTTTTGTTGCAAGTAAGTATATTTCAGGTGCGGTTGAATTGACAACTCAACTGTCAAAGCTTATAAATACTCTTTGGCTCCCCGTGTGTCGAATCAATAAATTGGGTTATTCTTACCCGCGAAGACTATCTCGATCCCTTACGGTTGAGGGTTATCAAACGGTTCTTGCTAAGCCCGTAGCAGCCACGTAAAACTTGCAACAACAAAGTAGAGGACGTCTAACTTGTTTTTGCAGGGCATGTTGTAATGTGATATGGTCAAGACATGATGCTAAATTTTATTGTATGAGATGATCATGTTTTGTAACAGAGTTATCGGCAACTGGCAGGAGCCATATGGTTGTCGCTTTATTGTGTGAAATGCAATCGCCATGTAATTGCTTTACTTTATCACTAAGCGGTAGCGATAGTCGTAGAAGCAATAGTTGGCGAGACGACGACGATGCTACGATGGAGATCAAGGTGTCGCGCCGGTGACGATGGTGATCTTGACGGTGCCTTGGAGATGAATATCAAAGGCACAAGATGATGATGGTCATATCATATCACTTATATTGATTGCATATGATGTTTATCTTTTATGCATCTTATTTTGCTTAGATCGACGGTAGCATTATAAGATGATCTCTCACTTAATTTCAAGGTATAAGTGTTCTCCCTGAGTATGCACATTGCGAAAGTTCGTCGTGCCGAGACACCACGTGATGATCAGGTGTGATAAGCTCTACGTTCACATACAACGGGTGCAAGCCAGTTTTGCACACGCAGAATACTCGGGTTAAACTTGACGAGCCTAGCATATGCAGATATGGCCTCGGAACACTGGAGACCGAAAGGTCGAGCGTGAATCATATAGTAGATATGATCAACATAAGATGTTCACCATTGAAAACTACTCCATCTCACGTGATGATCGGACATGGTTTAGTTGATATGGATCACGTGATCACTTAGATGATTAGAGGGACGTCTGTCTAAGTGGGAGTTCTTAAGTAATTTGATTAATTGAACTTTAATTTATCATGAACTTAGTACCTAATAGTATTTTGCATGTCTATGTTGTTTTAGATAGATGGCCCGTGTTGTTGTTCCGTTGAATTTTAATGCGTTCCTAGAGAAAGCTAAGTTGAAAGATGATGGTAGAAACTACACGGACTGGGTCCATAACTTGAGGATTATCCTCATTGCTGCATAGAAGAATTATGTCCTTGAAGCACCGCTAGGTGACAAGCCTGCTGTAGGAGCAACTCCGTACGTTATGAACGTCCGGCAAGCTCGTTCTGATGACTACACGATAGTTCAGTGTGCCATTCTTTACGGCTTGGAACCGGGTCTTCAACGACGTTTTGAACGTCATGGAGCATATGAGATGTTCGAGGAGTTGAAGTTAATATTTCAAGCAAATGCCCGGATTGAGAAATATGAGATTTCCAATAAGTTCTACAGCTGCAAGTTGGAGGAGAACAGTTTAATCAGCGAACACTTGCTCAGAATGTCTGGGTACTATAATCATATGACTCAACTTGGTTGCAAAGTTGACTACGATAGTGTTATTGATAGAGTTCTTCAATCACTACCACCAAGATATAAAGGCTTCATGATGAACTATAACATGCAAGGGATGCAGAAGACAATTCCTGAGCTCTTCGCAATGCTCAAAGCTACGGAGGTAGAAATCAAAAAGGAGCATCAAGTGTTGATGGTTAACAAGACCACTAGTTTCAAGAAAAAGGGCAAGGAAAGAAAGGGAACTTGAAGAATAGCAAGACAGTTGCTACTCCCATGAAGAAACCCAAGTCTGGAGCCAAGCCTGGAACTGAGTGCTTCTACTACAAAGGGATTGGACATTGGAAGCGGAACTATCCCAAGTATTTTGCGGATAAGAAGGATGGCAAAGTGAAAAAAGGCATATATGATATACATGTTATTGATGTGTACCTTACCAATGCTCGTAGTAGCACCTGGGTATTTGATACTGGTTCGGTCGCTAATATTTGTAACTCGAAACAGGGGCTATGCATTAAACGAAGACAATAATCTAGATTACATAGTAATGATTCTAACACCCATGGAGTCTTGGTGCTGATCATGTTTTGCTCGTGAGAGAGGCTTAGTCAACGGGTCTGCAACATTCAGATCCGTATGTATCTTGCAAATCTCTATGTCTCCCTCCTTGACTTGATCGTAGATGGAAATGAAGCGTCTCTTGATGTGCTTGGTTCTCTTGTGAAATTTGGATTCCTTTGCCAAGGCAATTGCACCAGTATTGTCACAAAAGATTTTCATTGGATCCGATGCACTGGGTATGTCACCTAGATTGGATATGAACTCCTTCATCCAGACTCCATGGTTCGCTGCTTCCGAAGCAGCTATTTACTCCGCTTCCCATGTAGATCCCGCCACGATGCTTTGCTTAGAACTGCACCAACTGACAGCTCCACCGTTCAATAAAAATACGTATCCGGTTTGTGACTTAGAGTCATCCGGATCAGTGTCAAAGCTTGCATCGATGTAACCATTTACGACGAGCTCTTTGTCACCTCCATAAACGAGAAACATATCCTTAGTCCTTTTCAGGTATTTCAGGATGTTCTTGACCGTTGTCCAGTGATCCACTCCTGGATTACTTAGGTACCTCCCTGCTAAACTAATAGCAAGGCACACATCAGGTCTGGTACACAACATTGCATACATGATAGAGCCTATGGCTGAAGCATAGGGAACACCTTTCATTTTCTCTCTATCTTGTGCAGTGGTCGGGCATTGAGTCTTACTCAACTTCACACCTTGTAACACAGGCAAGAACCCTTTCTTCGACTGGTCCATTTTGAACTTCTTCAAAACTTTATCAAGGTATGTGCTTTGTGAAAGTCCAATTAAACGTCTTGATCTATCTCTATAGATCTTGATGCCTAATATATATGCAGCTTAACCGAGGTCTTTCATTGAAAAACACTTATTCAAGGATCCTTTTATGCTATCCAAAAATTCTATATCATTTCCAATCAATAATATGGCATCCAGATATAATATCAGAAATGCTACAGAGCTCCCACTCATTTTCTTGTAAATACAGGCTTCTCCAAAAGTTTGTATAAAACCATATGCTTTGATCACCTCATCAAAGCGTATATTCCAACTCCGAGATGCTTGCACCAGTCCATATATGGATCGTGGAGCTTGCACACTTTGTTAGCACCTTTAGGATCAAAAAAACCTTCTGGTTGTATCATATACAACTCCTCTTTGAGGTATCCATTAAGGAATGCAGTTTTGACATCCATTTGCCAAATTTCATAATAATAAAATGCGGCAATTGCTAACATGATTCGGACAGATTTAAGCATCGCTACGGGTGAGAAAGTCTCATCGTAGTCAACTCCTTGAACTTGTCGAAAACCTTTCGCAACAAGTCGAGCTTTGTAGACAGTAACATTACCGTCAAAGTCGTTCTTCCTCTTGAAGATCCATTTATTTTCAATGGCTTGCCGATCATCGGGCAAGTCAACCAAAGTCCACACTTTGTTCTCATACATGGATCCCATCTCAGATTTTATGGCCTTAAGCCATTTTGCGGAATCTGGGATCATCATCGCTTCCTCATAGTTCGTAGGTTCATCATGGTCTAGTAACATGACTTCCAGAACTGGGTTGCCGTACCACTCTAGCGCGGAACGTACTCTGGTTGACCTACGAAATTCAGTAGTAACTTGATCCGAAGTTTCATGATCATCATCATTAGCTTCCTCACTAATTGGTGCAGGAATCACTGGAACTAGTTTCTGTGATGCACTACTTTCCAATTCGGGAGAAGGTACAGTTACCTCATCAAGTTCTACTTTCCTCCCACTCACTTCTTTCGAGAGAAACTCCTTCTCTAGAAAGGATCCATTCTTAGCAACGAATATATTGCCTTCGGATCTGTGATAGAAGGTGTACCCAATAGTCTCTTTGGGTATCCTATGAAGAAACATTTCTCCGACTTGGCTTCGAGCTTATCAGGTTTAAGCTTTTTTACATAAGCATCGCAGCCCCAAACTTTAAGAAACGACAACTTTGGTTTATTGCCAAACCACAGTTCATAAGGCGTCGTCTCAACGGATTTAGATGGTGCCCTATTTAACGTGAATGTAGCTGTCTCTAAAGCATAACCCCAAAATGATATTGGTAAATCGGTAAGAGACATCATAGATCACACCATATCTAATAAAGTGCGGTTATGACGTTCGGATACACCATTATGCTGTGGTGTTCCGGGTGGCGTGAGTTGTGAAACTATTCCACATTGTTTCAAATGAAGACCAAACTCGTAACTCAAATATTCGCCTCCACGATCAGATCGTAGAAACTTTATTTTCTTGTTACGATGATTCTCTACTTCACTATGAACTTCTTTTGAACTTTTCAAATGTTTCAGACTTGTGTTTCATTAAGTAGATATACCCATATCTGCTCAAATCATCAGTGAAGGTAAGAAAATAACGATACCCGCCGCGAGCCTCAACACTCATCGGTCCACATACATCAGTATGTATGATTTCCAACAAATGAGTTGCTCGCTCCATTGTTCCGGAGAATGGAGTCTTACTCATCTTGCCCATGAGGCATGGTTCGCTAGCACCAAGTGATTCATAATCAAGTGATTCCAAAAGTCCATCAGTATGGAGTTTCTTCATGCGCTTTACACCAATATGACCTAAACGATAGTGCTACAAATAAGTTGCACTATCATTATTAACCTTGCATCTTTTGGCTTCAATATTATGAATATGTGTATCACTACGATCGAGATCCAACAAGAATAGACCACTCTTAAAGGGTGCATGACCATAAAAGATATTACTCTTATAAATAGAACAACCATTATTCTCAGATTTAAATGAATAACCGTCTCACAATAGACAAGATGCAGATATAATGTTCATGCTTAACACTGGCACCAAATAACAATTATTCCGGTCTAAAACTAATCCCGAAGGTAGATGTAGAGGTAGCATGCCGACAGCGATCACATCGACTTTGGAACCATTTCCCACGCGCATCGTCACCTCGTCCTTAGCTAATCTTCGTTTAATGCGTAACCCCTATTTCGAGTTACAAATAATAGCAACCAAACCAGTATCAAATACCCAGGTGCTACTACGAGTATCAGTAAGGTACATATCAATAACATGTATATCATATATGCCTTTGTTCACTTTGCCATCCTTCTTATCCGCCAAATACTTGGGGCAGTTCCGCTTCCAGTGTCCAGTCCCTTTGTAGTAGAAGCACTCAGTTTCAGGCTTGGCTCCAGACTTGGTGAAAGCACATTTGCTCTCCGGGTGGTTTTGGTAATTAATGACAACATACTTTGTGGTTGGACTAATACTTTCATCAAGTATGTTTCAGGAAACCCAATCACATTGGTATGGCAAGATGACTGAAGAAGTGGACCCCTCAAATGCTAAGGCAAGCATTGGCAAAAGCTCAAGACTCCATTTCTGGTTTAGTGATCAAAGATCACATTGAGTCCATAGGAAAAGCCAATACTATTAAAAGGGGATGAGGTTGTGTTGATGATCTGGTTGCTCAAGTGCTTGGTGATCTAACTCCCCCAACTATCAGCACTATTCACTACTTAACACACACCCATAAGTAATCTCGGTCAAACCAACTCTTTCTCACCGAGATGAAGCTATCTCTGCAAACCCTAACATCTCGGTCACACCGATTCTTCAAATCAGTCCCACCGAGATGAACCACTTCTGCCATTTCCCAAACCCTAGAAAAATCGGTCTTACCGAGTTTGAGATCGGTCACACCGAAACTGAACTGCCAACCTTCTGTAACCATTTCACATCATATCAGAATATCCGAGTTTGCATTATCGGTCTCACCGAAATGGGCAAGGTTCTGCCTTGACTCAAATCGGTCGCACCGATAATTCATTTTCGGTCAAACCGATTCTGGCATGTTCCTGCTCTTTCTCAAATCGGTCCAACCGAGTTTTCTTTCTCGGTCCCACCGAAATCTCCAACGTTCATATCAGATACACTTTCGGTCCCACCGAGATGGTATTTTCGGTCCCACCGAAAATCCCAACGTTCACTATATTTGAACTTTCGGTCTGACCGAGTTTTAACTTCGGTCTCACCGAGATTGGTCAAATGTGTGTGTAACGGTTGGATTTTGTGTGGAGGCTATATATACCCCTCCACCCCCTCCTCATTCGTGAGGAGAGCCATCAGAAAGTACCACCACTTCTACCATACACTTTCTGAGAAGTGAACCACCTACCCTTGTGTTGAGATCAAGCCATTCCATTCCTACCATATGAAACTTGATCTCTAGCCTTCCCAAGTTGCTTTCCACTCAAATCTTTCTTCCACCACAGCCATATCAGTGAGGAGAGTTGAGTGTTGGGGAGATTATCATTTGAAGCACAAGAGCAAGGAGTTCATCATTATCAACACCGTCTATTACCTTTTGGGGGGTGGTGCCTCCTAGATTGGTTAGGTGTCGCTTGGGAGCCTCCGTCGTTGAGATGTGGAGTTGAACCAAGAAGTTTGTAAGGGCAAGGAGATCGCCTACTTCGTGAAGATCTACCCCGAGTAAGGCTAGTCCTCCGTGGGCGTAGGCCGTGATGGAATAGACAAGGTTGCTTCTTCGTGGACCCTTCGTGGGTGGAGCCCTCCGTGGACTCGCGCAGCCGTTACCCTCCGTGGGTTGAAGTCTCCATCAACGTGGATGTACGATAGCACCACCTATCGGAACCACGACAAAAATCTCCGTGTCACCAAACTGCGTTTGATCTTCTCCATCTCCATTTACTATATATGCAATTTACTTTCCGCTGCCCATACTCTAGAATTGCATGTGTAGTGAGTTACTTGACTTGATCTTAGTTGCAAAACTGCCAAAATCTGTCCTTGATAAAAGACAGAAATTTTATCTTGTCAAGTAGTCTAATCACCCCCCCCTCTAGACCTACTTCTTCGATCCTACAATTGGTATCAGAGCTTTGGTCTCCATTGCTTTGGTTTACACACCATTGGAGGAAGATGGACGTGTCTACGGATGGGAGTGTTAGCCATAGAGTGCCTGTTCTTGATGGAAGGTTTTATAACTCTTGGAGGTCTGAAATGCTTAGTATCTTTAAAATGTACAATTTGTGCAAATATGTTGAGACCCCATATGTGCCTCCATTTGATCCCTTGCACCCTACCATGGATGAAGAGCTTGATTTGCTTCGTAACCTTAGAACTGTAAATCTTATCATTAGAGGGTTACCTGATGACTTGCTTAATCTTGTTACAAACTTTGAGTGTGCCTATGCTATGTGGAAATTCTTGGAAGAACTTTATCCGGACTACTCTTTGAGAAGCCTTGATGAAATTCTACACAAGACTATTGAATTTGATAAGTTGCACCCCAATGATCCTAACTTTGATAAATGCTTCTTTGAGCTTCGTGATCTTATGAAAAAGAAGGGTGATCCCAGTCTTATCAATATTATCATTAGAAATGCTCTTGCATTGCATTCCGAAGATTATTGTCACATTGACCAAACTAATGCAAGTACTTATCAAATTGACCTAGGTGTTGATGATGAACAATCTATGGGTCAATATGATGATGAGCATGATGATGATTACTCCGATTCGGACACCGAGCTAGACAAGGTCATGAAGAGTCTCAATCTTATGGCAAATATGAGAGACTACATGTCCGGCGGAAAAGAGTGGATTCTTGATAGTGGATGCACCGATCACATGACCGGAGACAAAGACATGTTTCGAGAGCTTGCAAAGAACGATGGTCCACGCAAGTATGTGACTTTTGGAGACAACTCCAAGGGTAAGGTACTTGGCCTTGGTAAGGTGGCCATATCCCATGATAGCTCTATTCAAAATGTCATGCTTGTAGAATCTCTTGGATACAATTTACTTTCCGTGTCTAGATTAGCTGACTTTGGATTCAATGTGCTATTCACCAAAGTAGATTGCCAAGTCTTTCGTCGTGACAATCAAAACATGGCATTTACCGGTATCCGTAGAGGTGATCTATATATTGTTGATTTCACTAAGAAAGCCCAACCTAGAGCTTGTTTCATTGCTAAATCCTCTAAAGGTTGGTTATGGCATAGAAGGCTAGGACATGTTGGTATGCGTAATCTAGATAAGCTGATCAAAGGTGATCATATTCTTGGTGTTAAAGATGTTTTCTTTGACAAAGATAGACTTTGTAGTGCTTGTCAAGCAGGAAAACAAGTTGGTGGAAGTCATCCCGTGAAAAACATCATGACCACAAGGAGACCGCTTGAGCTTCTTCATATGGATCTCTTCGGTCCCAATGCTTACAAAAGCCTTGGTGGTAACTCCTTTGGTCTAGTTATAGTTGATGATTATTCCAGATTTACGTGGGTATTTTTCCTTGATGATAAATCGCAGGTTCAAAGAATCTTCAAGACCTTTGCCAAAAAGGCCCAAAATCAATTTGAGGTGAAGATCAAGAAAGTTCGGAGTGACAATGGAACGGAGTTCAAGAACGCCAATGTAGACTCTTTTCTCGATGAGGAAGGAATTCTACATGAGTTCTCGGCTACGTACACTCCTCAACAAAATGGAGTTGTTGAGAGGAAGAACCGAACGCTCATAGAGATGGCAAGAACGATGCTTGATGAGTACAAGACACCGAAGCACTTTTGGGGAGAAGCGGTCGAGACAGCTTGTCATGCTATCAACATGCTTTATCTTCATAAGCTTCTTGGCAAGACATCATACGAGCTTCTCACCGGTAACAAACCCCAAGTGGGATACTTTCGTGTCTTTGGTTCAAAATGCTATATCCTTGATAAGCATCGTCGATCTAAATTTGCTCCTAAATCTCATGAAGGCTTTCTTCTTGGTTATGGATCAAACTCCCACACCTACCGTGTCTACAATAATTTCACCCGAAAGGTTGAAGAGACGGTAGACGTGAAGTTTGATGAATCTAATGGCTCGCAAGTAGAGCAAATGCCTATTGATGTAGGAGACAAGGACCCATCGGAAGCAATCCAAGATTTATCTATCGGAAAGATCCGTCCCATGGAAGTGAAGGAGAGTACCTCATCTACATATGTGGAGCCACCTACCTCACAGCGAGATGAACCTCAAGGCAACATGGAGGCCTCCACAAGTGGAACTCACCAAGATGAGGAAATGCAACAAGAAGATCCACCACAACCTCCTTCTCCACCACCTCAAGACAACACCAACAACAATGAAGAAGAAGAAGAAGAAGAAGAAGATGAAGATGATGAGGAAGCTGAGCCACAACATCAACAAAGGCTATCCCGAGTCCGAGCAAGAGTCAAGAAAAATCATCCCGTGGAACAAATGATGAACGACATCAACTCCGGGAGAATTACTCGCTCTAAAACTCGCTTAGCTAACTTTTGTGAGCATTACTCATTTATCTCTAGTATTGAACCTATGAAGGTAGAAGAAGCACTTGAAGACCCGGATTGGGTGAACGCTATGCACGAAGAACTACACAACTTCGAGAGGAACAAGGTGTGGACTTTGGTAGAGAAGCCCAACGATGATCAAAACATCATTGGAACCAAATGGGTGTTTCGCAACAAGCAAGATGAAGATGGACAAGTCATCCGCAACAAGGCTCGTCTCGTAGCTCAAGGTTACACACAAGTCGAAGGTATGGACTATGGTGAGACCTATGCCCCCGTTGCTAGACTTGAGTCCATTCGCATTCTTCTTGCTTATGCCAATCACCATGATATTACTCTCTATCAAATGGACATCAAAAGTGCTTTCCTAAATGGTGAAATTGAGGAGGAAGTATTTGTGAAACAACCTCCCGGTTTTGTGAATCCCAAAAAGCCTAATCATGTTTACAAATTGCACAAAGCTCTTTATGGTCTTAAACAAGCACCTAGAGCTTGGTACAAATGCTTAACTAGCTTTCTTCTTGCAAAAGGCTTTGAGATTGGAAAGATAGACTCAACGCTGTTCACAAAAAGGGTTAATGGTGAACTATTTGTGTGCCAAATATATGTTGATGATATTATCTTTGGTTCAACTAACCCTCATTTTAGCAAGAAGTTTGGACAGCTCATGTCAGAGAAGTATGAAATGTCCATGATGTGTGAACTCAAATTTTTCCTTGGGTTGCAAATCAAGCAATCTAAGGAGGGTACTTTTGTCTCACAAACAAAGTACACCAAGGATCTCTTCAAGAAGTTCAACATGCAAGAAAGCAAAGGTATGAGTACCCCCATGCCTACTAGTGGACATAATGACTTGACAAAAGATGGAGAACCCGTCGATCAAAAGGTTTACCGTTCTATGATTGGTTCTCTACTATATCTTTGTGCTTCTCGTCCTGACATAATGCTGAGTGTATGCATGTGTGCGCGATATCAAGCAGCCCCTAAAGAATGTCATCTTAAAGCTGTTAAAAGGATAGTGAGATACTTGATACACACACCAAACTTTGGCATTTGGTATCCTAAGAGAGCTTCTTTCGATCTTGTTGGCTATTCCGACTCGGACTATGCCGGTGACAAGGTTGATAGAAAGTCAACTTCGGGTACATGTCAATTCCTTGGTCGATCCCTTGTATCTTGGTCCTCCAAGAAACAAAATTCGGTATCATTATCCACTGCCGAAGCAGAATATATTGCTGCTGGTTCGTGTTGTGCTCAATTACTATGGATGACACAAACGCTTAAGGATTATGGGATACATGTGAGACGTGTTCCCTTGCTTTGTGACAATGAGAGTGCAATCAAGATTGGACACAATCCTGTGCAACATTCTCGAACAAAGCATATTGAAGTTCGTCACCATTTTATTCGTGATCATATTGCCAAGGGTGATATAAATCTCAAGCATGTTCGTACTGACAAACAACTTGCTGATATCTTTACAAAACCTCTTGATGAGAAGGTGTTTTGTCGCTTGAGGAGTGAGTGGAACATCATTGATGCTTCAAACTTGGAGTGATAACTCCATTGATGCATGCAAGGCATGAGCTTACTTGACTAATCCTTGATATTTCTCTTATGATGATGATCATATGTCTTGGACACATTTGCCTCCTTGTATTGCATCTAACTCCTTGCAGGTACTTGGATGATCTACATTCCACAAGATTACCACACACTCAAATCATGAGTAATCTTGTCATTGACCAAGTATCTACCCCTTTGGGATGTTGAGTTCAAGGAACAAAATTCCACATATCCTTTTTGACACCGTATACATCTAGTATTTCACTCTTGTCATCTTGGATATCCTCGAGTATTTCCTTGCTTGCCTAACCCATGTAGGAAGATGAACTACACAAGTAGAAACGGCGCTCCAACTTCACATTCAATGAGCACCTACATCAAGTCTACCTACATGAGCAAAGCATCAACAAGCCCAAGGTATGTTCTTCACATCTTTGAGGAGCTTTGCTCAAAGTCATGAGTACAAGCAGCTTCATAAGATGTGATCACATCAAATGCTTAATCGTAAAATGGCAATCCCATTTTGAGCTTAAACGATGAGTATGACCTATGATCAAATGTCCTCATTTGACTCCTAAGTCAATATACTCAAACATAGGTGACTCTGTCGCCGACCTTTATCTAGATGAAGTACATATGCTTTTGGAGTTTTTTCTGTTTTCTCTTATGTTCTCTCATTGAGTTTTCTTTAAAAAAAAAAAAAAAAAAAAACTTCATCTAGAATTCCTTTTATTTCTTTTCTTATGTTTCTTTGTGAATATCCTTCTGGAAATCTTTTTATGGCTCTGATCAATTCCTTGAAAATCCTTTACAAATTCATTGCAAATCCTTTGAAACATCCCTCGCAGAGTGAGCTGGATTATTTCTGTGTTTCCTTGGATTTATCGTCCAGGACATCACCTTCTGCAGCTCCACTCAGACTTAAATCTTAAAGAGGGAGAGGACTCAAATTTGGACTCAAATTGTTTCTCTATGAATGTTCTTGTTTGTCCCGTTGTGATTCTTAAGGATCCCACTTCTTTCTTTCTTTCTTTCTTTCTTTCTTTCCATCTTTCCTGTCCTACCTAGTTTACTGTCCTTTTCGGCACTTGATGTCAAAGGGGGAGAGAACTTAGGGGGAGTAAGGGAAGTAGGGGGAGTAGGGGAGAAGAGAAGACTTAGGGAAGAAAAGCAATCTTATCTTAAGGGGGAGAGAATCACATCAAAGCTTTGTCGTGTTTTACATTGGACTTTACAATTGGCATCTTTCTTTTGATTTTGCTTTTTCCATCACACCCCTGTTCTCACAATTGGTATCTTATGAAACCTTTTACAATTGGTATCTTACTCACAATTGGCATCTCATGGAACCTTTTAGCTTAAGGGGAGAAGACTTAGAGGAATCGTCAATTGATATCCTATGAAAAGCAAAATCTCTCTGAGTTCATTGAAAATCTTTTAGCTTCGGAGACATGTTCGCTGATTCAAGCCCGTGCTCAATATGAGACACTCTTTATACATGTCCTCCCTGGCTTGGTACTCTTGATGTTCTTGCAGTTAGTTGAAGGAATACTCTTGTGTTATCTAACCTTGTTTTCTCAAGTTTATCCCTTCAGGTACAATGTCAAGGAACCTCAAGGTAAGTATATGCATCTTGCAGAATGTGCATGATGGTGACTTGCTTGTAAATACTTGTTTGCAAAAAATCACCATGCACATATGCATTATCACTCACTTTCTCTTTTCTTCTGCTCTGATGCATATAGCCAAGCTGCATGTAGCACATCTTGCTTATCTCTCTTGTGTGCTTGTGGTAGTCCAAAACCATAATCTATGAAAATCTTGCACACTTGAAGGGGGAGCCTGTGTACTACATGCTTGTCAAAGCTTTCATGATAATCCTGTCTTTCTTTCAATAAGCTTTGATGTCTCGTTCAATATAATTTCAGTGTGTTGCCATCAATTACCAAAAAGGGGGAGATTGAAAGCACATTTGCTCTCCGGGTGGTTTTGGTAATTAATGACAACATACTTTGTGGTTGGACTAATACTTTCATCAAGTATGTTTCAGGAAACCCAATCACATTGGTATGGCAAGATGACTGAAGAAGTGGACCCCTCAAATGCTAAGGCAAGCATTGGCAAAAGCTCAAGACTCCATTTCTGGTTTAGTGATCAAAGATCACATTGAGTCCATAGGAAAAGCCAATACTATTAAAAGGGGATGAGGTTGTGTTGATGATCTGGTTGCTCAAGTGCTTGGTGATCTAACTCCCCCAACTATCAGCACTATTCACTACTTAACACACACCCATAAGTAATCTCGGTCAAACCAACTCTTTCTCACCGAGATGAAGCTATCTCTGCAAACCCTAACATCTCGGTCACACCGATTCTTCAAATCAGTCCCACCGAGATGAACCACTTCTGCCATTTCCCAAACCCTAGAAAAATCGGTCTTACCGAGTTTGAGATCGGTCACACCGAAACTGAACTGCCAACCTTCTGTAACCATTTCACATCATATCGGAATATCCGAGTTTGCATTATCGGTCTCACCGAAATGGGCAAGGTTCTGCCTTGACTCAAATCGGTCGCACCGATAATTCATTTTCGGTCAAACCGATTCTGGCATGTTCCTGCTCTTTCTCAAATCGGTCCAACCGAGTTTTCTTTCTCGGTCCCACCGAAATCTCCAACGTTCATATCAGATACACTTTCGGTCCCACCGAGATGGTATTTTCGGTCCCACCGAAAATCCCAACGTTCACTATATTTGAACTTTCGGTCTGACCGAGTTTTAACTTCGGTCTCACCGAGATTGGTCAAATGTGTGTGTAACGGTTGGATTTTGTGTGGAGGCTATATATACCCCTCCACCCCCTCCTCATTCGTGAGGAGAGCCATCAGAAAGTACCACCACTTCTACCATACACTTTCTGAGAAGTGAACCACCTACCCTTGTGTTGAGATCAAGCCATTCCATTCCTACCATATGAAACTTGATCTCTAGCCTTCCCAAATTGCTTTCCACTCAAATCTTTCTTCCACCACAGTCATATCAGTGAGGAGAGTTGAGTGTTGGGGAGATTATCACTTGAAGCACAAGAGCAAGGAGTTCATCATCATCAACACCGTCTATTACCTTTTGGGGGGTGGTGCCTCCTAGATTGGTTAGGTGTCGCTTGGGAGCCTCCGTCGTTGAGATGTGGAGTTGAACCAAGAAGTTTGTAAGGGCAAGGAGATCGCCTACTTCGTGAAGATCTACCCCGAGTAAGGCTAGTCCTCCGTGGGCGTAGGCCGTGATGGAATAGACAAGGTTGCTTCTTCGTGGACCCTTCGTGGGTGGAGCCCTCCGTGGACTCGCGCAGCCGTTACCCTCCGTGGGTTGAAGTCTCCATCAACGTGGATGTACGATAGCACCACCTATCGGAACCACGACAAAAATCTCCGTGTCACCAAACTGCGTTTGATCTTCTCCACTTCCTTTTACTATATATGCAATTTACTTTCCGCTGCCCATACTCTAGAATTGCATGTGTAGTATGTTACTTGACTTGTGTGCTTTGCCAAAACTGCCAAAATCTGTCCTTGATCAAAGACAGAAATTTTATCTTGTCAAGTAGTCTAACCCCCCCCCCCCTAGACCTACTTCTTCGATCCTACACTTGGGTTTCTTCGTGGGACTAGCAACTGTCTTGCTATTCTTCTTGAAGTTCCCCTTCTTTCCCTTGCCCTTCTTGTTAACCATCAACACTTGATGCTCCTTTTTGATTTCTACCTCCACAGCTTTGAGCATAGCGAAGAGCTCGGGAATTGTCTTCAGCATCCCTTGCATGTTACAGTTCATCATGAAGCCTTTATAGCTTGGTGGTAGTGATTGAAGAACTCTATCAATAACACTATTGATACGTCTCCAACGTATCTATAATTTTTTATTGTTCCATGCTATTATATTGTCCTTCTAGGACGTTTTATGGGCTTTTATATACAAATTTATATGATTTTTGGGACTAACCTATTAACCCAGAGCCCAGTGCCAATTTTTGTTTTTCTCTTGTTTTAGAGTATCGCAGAAAAGGAATATGAAACGGAGCCCAATTAACCTGAAACCCGACGGAGGACGTTTTTGGACCAGAAGAAGACCAGAGAGTACCAAAGGAGGACCAGAAGGTCCACGGGCTGCCCACGAGGGTGGGGGCGCGCCCCCTGCCTCGTGGACAGCCCGGAGACCCCCTTTAATTGCCCCGACTCCAACACCTCATATATATATACAGAAACCTCCGGAAAATAACCTAGATTGGGAGTTCCGCTGCCGAAAGCCTCTGTTGCCACCGAAAACCAATCTAGACCCGTTCTGGCACCCTGCCGGAGGGGGGACCCTCACCGGTGGCCATCTTCATCATCCCTGCGCTCTCCATGACGAGGAGGGAGTAGTTCACCCTCGGGGCTGAGGGTATGTACCAGTAGCTATGTGTTTGATCTCTCTCTCTCTCTCTCTCTCTCTCTCTCTTTCTCGTGTTCTTGAGATGGCACGATCTTGATGTATCGCGAGCTTTGCTATTATAGTTGGATCTTATGATATTTCTCCCCCTCTACTCTCTTGTAATGGATTGAGTTTTCCCTTCGAAGTTATCTTATCGGATTGAGTCTTTAAGGATTTGAGAACACTTGATGTATGTCTTGCATGTGCTTATCTGTGGTGACAATGGGATATCACGTGATCCACTTGATGTATGTTTTGGTGATCAACTTGCGGGTTCTGTGACCTTGGGAATCTATGCATAGGGGTGGGTACACGTTTTCGTCTTGACTCACCGGTAGAAACTTTGGGGCACTCTTTGAAGTTCTGTTTGTTGGTTGAATAGATGAATCTGAGATTGTGTGATGCATATCGTATAATCATGCCCATGGATACTTGAGGTGACAATGGAGTATCTAGGTGACATTAGGGTTTTGGTTGATTTGTATCTTAAGGTGTTATTCTTGTGCGAACTCTAAGATAGATCGAACGGAAAGAATAGCGTCGTGCTATTTTACTAGAGACTCTTGAATAGATCGATCAGAAAGAATAACTTTGAGGTGGTTTTGTACCCTACAATAATCCCTTCGTTTGTTCTCCGCTATTAGTGACTTTGGAGTGACTCTTTGTTGCATCTTGAGGGATAGTTATATGATCCAGTTATGTTATTATTGTTGAGAGAACTTGCACTAGTGAAAGTATGAACCCTATGCCTTGTTTCCTATCATTGCAACACCGCTTATGCTCACTTTTCTCATTAGTTACCTTGCTGTTTTTATATTTTCAGATTACAAAAACCTATATCTACCATCCATATTGCACTTGTATCACCATCTCTTCGCCGAACTAGTGCACCAATACAATTTGCCATTGTATTGGGTGTGTTGGGGACACAAGAGACTTTTTGATATTTGGTTGCAGGGTTGTTTGAGAGAGACCATCTTCATCCTACGCCTCCCACGGATTGATAAACCTTAGGTCATCCACTCGAGGGAAATTTGCTACTGTCCTACAAACCTCTGCACTTGGAGGCCCAACAACGTCTACAAGAAGAAGGTTGCGTAGTAGACATCAAGCTTTATTCTGGCGCCGTTGCCGGGGAGGTTAGTGCTTGAAGGTATATCTTTAGATCTTGCAATCGAATCTTTTAGTTTCTCGTTTTATCACTAGTTTTGTAGCGACCCGACCCAAATGGATCGAAGTCTCTGTGCTTAAGTGTCATCCCTGGATCGGCATGCTGACACACACAGTACTCGATGAATTATAACAGAGTTCAATCACACACTTTATTACATCGAGGTCCTCAAAAGAGTATTTATTACAATAATATATGGCCAAAGGCCATCGGGATAAAATAACTGCGGAAGCATCAAAAGTAAAAATGAGTCCATCAACTCCACGGCAAACTGAGTGCAGAACAACGACCTATCGCACCTTTACTCCTCGTCGGAAAACTCTGCAACATGAGACGTTGCAGCCGTGTAGGTCAGCACATGGAATATGCTGGCAATGTCACACCATAGAAATAATAATAAAGAAAAAGAATATCTCTATATGCAAATTTAGCTGGTGGAGGCTCTAAGTTTAATGTTTGCATAAAGCCAATTTTACCCTACAACAAAGGAATACATTTTTATTTACTACTAAGTTAAAAAATGCCATTATTGAGAAGGTTCCTCCAACTCAATCCCAAAATTCCCAAGTTATTAGTAACCCAATGATTTCATTAAATAAAGTGATGAGATCAACCAATAATTCACTTCTAGATACTCAAGTTGTCCATAACCGGGGACACGGCTAATCATGATTAGTTTGTACACTCTGCAGAGGTTTGCGCACTTTTCCCCACAAGACTCGACCACCTCCATGATCGGAAGATCGAGACATAATCTTTCTGAAGTATTTCCTCCAAACCCTGGGTAGACCGGTACACCTACTTTCCCCTACATCAGCTAGTCTACCACGGAAAGAGGTCACACAACTTACTCAACTATGCCAGAGCCCATAATGGCTTGTGGCTGCACACGGAAGTTTCTAGGCATGAAATATCTTATGATCCCTTTGAGCCTGGGTGGCGGACCTAGGGTAATCACACGGGTACTCCGGGATTCCCCTTGGGCAAGAACTGGTTTCTCCAGGTGCCCCAAACAATCCACCCAGATGTGTATTAAAGTTGCCACCTTATGTTGTCCCAAAATTTATTATCTCTCGCAACTTGCATGTATCACACATACCAATCCCCGTCTACGAGCATGGCTAAGCAATATATGATATAACGAATATACCCGGGGTGATAAAAGGTCATAGGTTCCTACCAAATGAACTACATAGCATAACCACATGTTCCCAATCCTACTCATGCAATCTTTGAGGGTGAAACTAATGCATAGTAAAAACTTGGTATTTAAACTTATGATCAAAGTGTGAACTTGCCTTGCTGATGTTCGTTGAACTCTAAAGATTCGTAGTAGCAAGCTTCGCACTCCGGATGATCTAGCGTAAGCAAGCAATAACATACATAAGCATACAAGCAAAGAATCAAAAAGAAAAATGAATAAAAGATTTCGAAAAACTCCTAAAACACCAAAATAATGTTTCTGTACAGAATGTAATTTTTACAGCAACAAAAATAAATGGTTTTGGTTTTAACAGAAGGTACATGTCACAAGCTTCGATTTGCAAAAAGAATCACCCAAAACGGTGTTACGAAACTCAAGTTATGGCCTAACGAAGTTTGAATTCAGATCTGTTTGAATTCAAATTTTAAAATTTTCAAAAATATATTTCGTTTGGTTCTCTGGATAGAGGATATTTTTATGAAACCGTAGGAAAAAGAATCAACTAAATCGGATCTATAGACTAAAAGATATACTAGAAACAAGATTCGGTAAAGAATCTGAATTGGAAAATATACTGATAAAAGAGAAAAAAAATTGAACAGGGTGTTCACCGGACTTGTCGCCGGAGACGAGGAAGAAGGTGGCTCCGGTGTGTTTCGGCGAAGGACGCGTACGGGACGGTGTAGAGGACGATGTGGTGAACCACTTGATCAAGGTGTGGTTGTAGATAGCTTCATGTACACACGATGAGAGGTCGCCGGACTTCACGAACTCCGGCGAGCAATTGGCGAGGTTTGGGAGGGGGAAAAGCTCCAGAAGGAGAGGGCTTCGGACGAGGGGTGAGAGGGGCTCACGGGGTGCCTTTTATAGGGCTTGGGGAGGTCCAGAGTTGGGTGGGGCGAGATGTGTTAATGGTGGCTGTTTCTCTGCCTCGTAATGGCTATTACAGGCGACTCCAAGGCGCACTAGGAAGGGGAAGGGGTAGAGGAAGGCGAGGGGAACCGATTCCGGGGGTTAGTGAGTGCGGGGAAAGGGAGTTGAGGGGAGAGAGAGGTGGAGCGCCATGGGAGTGTAACACCCCCTTTTAATAAGCACTGTGACTTTATGATAATCATGCCATGTCATGTTCTATTTGCAAAGCTAATCACAGTGGTTAAACAAAGCAACTCAAATTTGCCCCTGAAAATTCAAATTCAAATTCAAATGCAAAATGAGGATGTTCCAAAAGTTATGGAAAAATGTTCATCTCATTGCAAATATTCCAAAACAAGTGATGTTGAGGGAAACAACATCACCAGCAACTCCATTAATGGGCTAGGGCATTTAAACAGTGCCAAAACAACACTTTAATATGCCTTTTCATTTTTGAATAATTCAAAAATGATTCAAATATGCCCAAACCAATTTCTGGTGGTTAGGAATATTGCAAAGTGATTTGTGGTCCAACTACCACATTTTTTTTGCAAAGGATTGGTGGCCTATTCTTTCCTTTTCCCTCTCTGCTATTTATAAAAGAAAAGAGAAGAAGAAACTTACCTGACGCTCACCTCTGGCCCGAGCCGGCCCAGCCCATCCCCCTGTTCTACCTGCTCCCTCCTCGTGTCGCCGCCGCCGTGGTCGCCGCGCGCCCGCCGCGCCCTCGCCGCCACCTGCCGTTACAGGGCGGGGGAGAGGATAAGACTGAGCCCTCCCTCTCCCCGCGGGCGTCCTCATCCATTTCCCCCTTCTCCCCGAGCTCTCTTCTTCCTTCCCCATCGGCGCCCGACGCGTTCGCCGCCGCGCTCCGGTCAGATCCGCGGCCACCGTCACCACCTCGTCCCGTCACCGTGCCAAGGAGCAGCGCCGCGCTCGACTACACCGCCTGGAGCCAGTGGGTGGAGTCGGGGAGCACCAGAGACGCCGTGCATCGCCGCCCCTTTCCGCCTCTGTTCCGGCCATCTTCTCCGAATCCGGTCGCCGCTACTGCTCCTAAGCTGTCGACGGGCCACCTTGTGCCTGCTAGGTGAGCTCTTCCGCCTCCTGCTCCTCCTCGTTGCCCTCCCTGCGCGTCGTAGCTAGCTCGCCGCGCTGACGAGCTCTGTTCGCCGCTGACCGCTTCACCACCGTGGCCATGGCCCCTGTCGTGCTCGCCTGAGCACGGCATCGTGCTCCTGGCGTCTCCAGGAGCTCAACGCGCACACGCACGCGCTCGTCCGTTCCCTCTTTCGCCTAGTTCAACGGGTGCCCGAAAGCGCCGCCGCCCGCACTCGTCGCCGGCGTATCTCCGGTGACCTTTTGGTCACGGGGCCGAGCCCATTGTGCTCAGCGTTGCGAGTAGAGCCTCGCTAGCCTCGCCGTTCGCTTGTTTGCGCGCTGTAATTCCGATTCCATCGGTGCCCGACTCCGGCCGTCCGCCACGGCCGCCGTTGCCGTCGTTTCCGGCCATCTCCGGCCCGGAGACCACCGGCATTGGATGCGCGGTTTAGCACTCGTTCGAACGAGCCTAAGCGCGGGTCGAATGGAACCCCGTAGCGATTTTCCGATCAACTCCGGCGAGGAGCCGCCGCGGATACGCTCGCCGGCGTCGTTCCGGCGGCCGTCCGGCGTGGCGCCGACGTGGACAGCGGGTCCCACACCCAGTGACACTGCTGCTGGGCCCCACGAGCCCCAGTTGACCCAGTTGACTGGGTCAACTGCTGACTGGGCGTCCTGACCCACTGACATGCGGGCCCCACCGCGTTTTAGTTAAATAAAATGTTTTTCTAATTAAAATTAATTAGTTAAGTTAATGAGTCACCGACATGTGGGGCCCTGGTGCTAATTAATCTCTGGATTAGTTTATAATAACTCTGTTTAGTATCAGAGGCTGACATGTGGGCTCCACTGGTCAGTTTGACCTGGTCAGCTGGTCAGCCGACTGCTGACGTCACTGTGACGTCATGCTGACGCAATAATTCATTTCTGTTAATAAAAATAATTCCAAAAAATGCTAAAATCTTAGAAAATTCATATCTTTTAAACCGTAGCTCGGATGGAAAAACTTTCTACATGAAAGTTGTTCAGAACGACGAGACGAAGCCAACCGTGCTACTTGTTTCCGTGTCGGGACACTCTACGGAGGTGAACCCGCAACTTTTAGCCCGTTTCCGGTAGATGAATAGTGCACATACACCGGTAAATAATTCCAGTTAATTCCTAAAAATAACTAATATAACTTAGACATGTTTTTAGGCAACCCTGCACTGCACATTAGCCTAGCACGCTTTGTGGTGCTTGTATTATGTGTATTTATCTGTTTCTTCCCCCCCTCTTCTCTCTCGGTAGAGTCCGACGCTGACGCCGCTCCAGAGACCGACGCCGTCCCGGTGATTGGTTCCCCCTCCGACGACCTTGCTTTTGCCACCGAGCAACCAGGCAAGCAACCCCCCCTTTGATCATTCCGATATCGCCTATGTCTATTCTCTTTTATTCTTGCATTAGAATTGCTGCTACTGCTACTGCTCCTATTACTGTTGCATAGCCTGTTTTTGCATTACTGTTGATACCTGTCTTTATTCTTAAACTGCTTAGTATAGGTTGGGTAGCACTGCTATGGTTCCGCATTCTCGTAGTTGCCTCGCTTAGTACCCTTGCCTCGATCAAGCGATCGAGCCCCTTCCCCTGACCTTCTTCACACCACCGCACACCCCCTAGTATGCTCGACTCCGCAGAGTTAACATCAGGTGACGAGGGTGATACCTCCGAACTCACTTCCGATGTTGTCCCTGTAGTATAGCTAGCTCGTTGTGGGTTACCGAGGGTGATTCCTCTTCCCACTTCCGACTTAGCTTTTGTCGTGCATCCGCGATGGTGATTACCGCCGAGGGTGATTCCTCCGGTATCACCTTAACGGGACTTGTCGTTTAGGAACCCAACGAGGGTGATTCCTCGGATTCCTCATCGGCATGGTAACCACACGGATGCCCTGGTTTACCGTACCGTGTTTAAAGACGTATCGATCCCCGAGGCCGGACGTCGCCAGGAACAAAGGCGTGCGGCCAGAGGTATCGTGCGTCTGAAGACACTTTACAGTTACTACTACACATGTTGGATAGAGACGGGTTGACCCTGAGGGGTACCCGCGAGTGCCTTCGAGGCGTGAGCTGTGGAGTCGGGTGACCAGTGAGGGTACCCGCGAGATAACTACGAAGCGTGGCCGGTCCTGTAAGGTCCTTGTCACAAGTCTTCGAGACGGGACGTCGGGGCCACCGGTGTGGTGGCAACGCTCGTTACCGCGCGCTCCCAATCCACTAAGCGATTTGGATATTTAATCCGAGGGGCCTTCAGGTCCGATAGCACTAACCACCACGTGGGTGTGAGTGGGTGCTCTGCGTCGTATACATCAGCCGGAGTCGTCACGACGTCAGCGATTGAGCGGCCCGTTCGGATTGGACCCAGGATGCAACTGCGTGCTTGTATAAGGGGTTGCTAGGTCTGCTACCGAACGGCCACGTAATGTGCAGGAGCGTCCGGGGCGATGGGCCATGACCCCCGGGGGCATAGGTTTAGTCCGACGTGCTTGATCCTCTCTGGCGGTTTCCGGTCGGGTTGCGTCGTGTTGTTTAGCCGAGGCCGGGCAGGACCCAGCAAGTGTGTCCGGCCGGAGTTAAGCGAGCGTGGTGGGTAAGTTGGTGCACCCCTGCAGGGAAGAAAACATCTATCGATAGCCTGTCCTACGGTAACGGACACTCGGAGTTGTATCCACTTCGGTACAACTAGAACTGGTGACTTGAGATATGAGGGTTATTGCTATGAACACTTTACATTATGATGTACTAATCTGCACCCTTCTAATTGCTGCAAGACCCTGAAGATGCTAGTCTTCGTCGGGACTAGGCTTTTCCCCTCTCTACTCTGGCTTTCTGCAGTCTAGTCCACCCACATAAAGCCTCCTTTGAAAATAATGCATTGCTTAGTATAGATCTGATGTAAGTCTTGCTGAGTACTTTGGATGAGTACTCACGGTTGCTTTGCTTCCCTTTTTGTCCTTCCCGCATGACAAACCAGACGACGGAGCCATGGTGCCTGCAGCCCCCGTTGACGACTACTACTACCAGCCCGAGGCTGGCTACTACTACTACCCGGCCGGCGAGTACTTCTACGAGGAGCCGGCGGACGACGACCAGGAGTAGGATCGGAGGTCCCAGGCAGGAGGCCTGCGCCTTTTCGATCGTAGCTTTTCTTTTGCCCCGCCTGTGTAACAGGCCTATTTCAGTACTGTGTTGTATCTGTACCCAGATACCTAACGCTTCCGCTAACCTTGTGTGACACTTGTTATGTATTCGAGCCCTCGAGGCCCCTGGCTTGTAATATATAACTTGTATGTATTTATTTATGTTTTAGAGTTGTGTTGTGATTCCTTCACGTGAGTCCTTAGGCTTGATCGTGTGCAATTGCGTGTATGATTAGTGCACGGTCGGGCCGGGGTCGTCACAGGTTGGTATCAGAGCCGACTGCCTGTAGGAACCCCCTTTCCAACTCCTTGGTCGAAGTTGAGTCTAGAGGTCAAAAACTGTTTTACTAACTTGGCTGTGTGGCTTATGGCCCCACGTCGCCACCTGGGTGGTGTAGCTTCTTTTATTCCTCGTCTATACTCTGGGACTCTTCTCTCTCGTCTATTCGGGTTAAGTTTTGCTAACTCCATTAGGTTCTCGTTTTCACATCTACCCGGAGAGCTGGATATCAGTGCGGTTTCTTATCAATGACCTGATTAGTCTGATAATCATTCCTTTCCATTTGTTTGTTTAACCTTTCTTACCAAGTTCTGTTTAATCATCATCAGGACTTGACAAGTCTGATTCTTCTTCTTTCAGATGGATCCTCTGTTTCCCCCTCGCCCGGAGACTCAGCTTGTGCTTCGCACCTGGGCTCGAAATGCCCCTGGGTTTCCGGCCATTCTAGTCGCTCTCCTGACCAGGCTGGGCTACCGCTGGTACCCCGAGTACATGGTCTACGAGGAGTTTCGCGAGTTCAACCAGGAGCAGTATTATGCTGATGTTCGTATCTACGACCGGCAGGATGACTCAGGCACTGAGCTGTACCGCTCCCGCGGTAGCGGCGTGACGGTTGCGATGGCAGTCCATGATGCTGCCTACGCTGCTGTCGTACGCCTCCGAGGAGAACACAGAGATAGCTTGGATGCCTCTGAGTTTCGGTACATTCCGTATGCACCTGCTGGAGATGAGACTGGATACTACTCAGCGATCTGTGCCCCGTACGAGAGTCGACGTTATGACCCGCAGGTTCTGATTCAGCACACTCAGGCGCTGGATCGAACTGCTCGGGCCCTGGCGGTTGAGTTGTCCATCACTCGGACAACTCTCTACCAGACGTTGACGCAGTTGGTACCGGCTGTCCAAGCAGGGACACTTCCTCAGTCTATCCTTTGCCCGCGCAGGATCAACACACCTCCAGGTGTCGAGTGGCCTGCGGTTGGAGGTCACACGCCAGTTCGTGGACCTCTGATTCCCGTCCGATACCGGGTTCTGCATCAGAGTGCACATGGAGCTCAGGATCCTTCTGCGATTGAGATCCGCCGCCCGCACTTGCAGCTACCCCGTTTCAGTTCCTTTCTCCGACGTTGATGTAGCCTTTGCTATGTCTCGAGCTTAAGGAGGAAATCGACAAGTCACTCAAGAAGGGCTTCATCCGTCCTAGTTCCTCTGCCTGGGGAGCACCGTCTCTTTTCGTCAAGAAGAAAGATGGTACGAATAGGCTGGTACAAGATTACCGACCTATCAACCAGGCAACCATCCAGAATAAATATCCGCTTCCTCGGATCAATGACTTATATGATCAACTGGCTGGATCATCGGTGTTTTCTAAACTCGACTTGAGGTTGGGTTACCACCAGATCCGTGTTCGCGAAGAGGATATTCCAAAGACTGCATTTGTTACTCGCTATGGCTCTTATGAGTACACTGTCATGTCTTTTGGACTGACTAATGCACCAGCCACCTTCTCCCACCTGATGAATTACATATTCATGGATTACCTCGACAAGTTCGTCGTGGTATATCTGGATGATATTCTGGTATTCTCAAAGAACAAGGAAGAACACGCCGAACATCTTCGCCTTGTTTTGGAGAAGCTGCGAGAGCATCAGCTTTATGCTAAGTTTTCCAAATGCGAGTTCTGGCTTTCTGAAGTGACCTACCTTGGACATGTGATTTCCAAGGATGGCATTGCCGTTAATCCGGAACGGGTTCAGGCTATTCTTGACTGGACTCCTCCGAAGAATGTCAAGCAAGTGAGAAGTTTTCTCGGCCTTGCAAGCTATTGTCGTCGCTTCGTTGAGAACTTTTCCAAGATTGCCAAGCCCCTGACTAATCTGCTTCACAAAGGCGTTAAGTTTGAGTGGACAGATAAATGCCAGGAAAGCTTTCAAGCTCTTAAGGACAAGCTCGTTTCTGCACCAGTGCTTGCTCCTCCAGATTCTCGCAAGGACTTCGTGATATATTGTGACGCCTCTCGTCAAGGCTTAGGCTGTGTCCTAATGCAAGAACGAAGAGTAATTGCTTATGCATCACGTCAATTGCGTCCGCATGAAGAGAATTATCCAGTGCATGATCTCGAGCTTTCAGCAGTGATCTTTGCATTGAAGCTATGGCGACATTACCTTCTCGGTAACCGGTGTGAGATTTATACTGATCATCAAAGCTTGAAATATTTATTCACTCAGCCGGATCTTAATCTCCGCCAACAGCGATGGTTGGAAACTATTTCTGAATACGACTGCGGTATTTCTTATACCCCTGGCAAGGCTAATGTGATAGCTGATGCCTTGAGTCGCAAGTCTTACAGCACCAACCTCAAGGTTAAGCGAGCTCAGCCTCGTCTTTATGAGGAATTACGCAAGCTGAATCTGCATATCGTTCCACATGGTTCGCTTAATGACCTTGTGATACAGCCGGATCTTGAGAAGGCTGTCAAGGTAGCGCAAACCAAAGATGCTTACGTTGATGTTATGAAACAGAAACTGCATCTTCCGAAATACAGGGATTTCTCAATATCCGAAGATGGAACCTTGTATTTCCGAGGCCGCATCGTGGTAACGCGTTTCGAGCTTATGACTGACAAGGTCATGAAGGAGGCACATGATACACCGCTGTCTATTCATCCTGGTAGTACTAAGATGTATCGTGATCTCCGCCAAAGGTACTGGTGGCCTAATATGAAACGGGATATTGCTCGTTATGTTGCTGAATGCGATGTCTGTCGTCGCGTGAAGGCAGAACATCAGAAGCCTGCTGGACTTCTGCAACCTCTTCCTATTCCGCTGTGGAAATGGGATAAGGTGCAGATGGATTTCATTACTGGTTTTCCTAAGTCCCAGAAGGGTAACGATGCCATTCTTGTCGTCGTCGACCAGCTCTCAAAGGTTGCACACTTCCTGCCAATCAAGGAGACTATCACTGCTAGCCAGTTAGCAGAACTGTATATCTCCCGAATTGTATCCCTCCACGGAATTCCGAAGGAGATCAGTACGGACCGTGGCACCCTGTTCACTTCCAAGTTCTGGGAAAGTTTTCAAGAAGCTTTGGGAACTCATATCAACTGGAGTTCAGCTTATCACCCCCAGTCCCAAGGTCAAGTTGAACGAGTCAATCAAGTGCTTGAAGATATGCTGCGAGCTTGTGTTATATCATTCGGTAAGAAATGGGAAGAATCCCTTCCTTATGCCGAGTTCTCATACAACAACAGCTATCAAGCCAGCTTGAAGATGGCTCCCTTTGAAGTTTTGTACGGACGTAAGTGTCGAACCCCTCTGAACTGGTCAGAAACTGGGGAACGACAAGTTATTGGTCCGGACATTATTCAACACGCCGAAGAGCAAGTCCGTATAGTGCGTGAAAACCTCAAGGCGGCTCAGGACCGCCAGAAGAGCAACTTTGATCGCAAGAGATGGGGATTGACTTATCAACCAGGTGATCAAGTTTATCTTCGTGTCACCCCTATGAAGGGCACGCACCGTTTCGGCATCAAGGGCAAGTTAGCTCCACGCTACATTGGTCCCTTCCCCGTGGTTGCTAGACGTGGATTCGTGGCTTACAAATTGCAATTGCCTCCGCAATTCTCTCATATCCACGATGTGTTCCATGTGTCGCAACTCCGCCGATCTTTCAAGGAGTCCCCGCATCGTGCTGTGGATCACGAGATGCTCGAGCTTCAAGATGATCTTTCTTATAAGGAGCATCCGATCCGCATCCTCGATCAAGCTGAACGTCGGACCCGTCAGAAGACAACTAAGTTCCTGAAAGTGCAGTGGTCGAATCACACTGAAGATGAAGCCACTTGGGAACGCGAGGAGAACCTTCGGGCGGAATACCCCGACCTCTTTGCTTCTACCTCCTAAATTCTCGGGACGAGAATTTCTTTTAGAGGAGGAGAATTTGTAACACCCCCTTTTAATAAGCACTGTGACTTTATGATAATCATGCCATGTCATGTTCTATTTGCAAAGCTAATCACAGTGGTTAAACAAAGCAACTCAAATTTGCCCCTGAAAATTCAAATTCAAATTCAAATGCAAAATGAGGATGTTCCAAAAGTTATGGAAAAATGTTCATCTCATTGCAAATATTCCAAAACAAGTGATGTTGAGGGAAACAACATCACCAGCAACTCCATTAATGGGCTAGGGCATTTAAACAGTGCCAAAACAGCACTTTAATATGCCTTTTCATTTTTGAATAATTCAAAAATGATTCAAATATGCCCAAACCAATTTCTGGTGGTTAGGAATATTGCAAAGTGATTTGTGGTCCAACTACCACATTTTTTTTTGCAAAGGATTGGTGGCCTATTCTTTCCTTTTCCCTCTCTGCTATTTATAAAAGAAAAGAGAAGAAGAAACTTACCTGACGCTCACCTCTGGCCCGAGCCGGCCCAGCCCATCCCCCTGTTCTACCTGCTCCCTCCTCGTGTCGCCGCCGCCGTGGTCGCCGCGCGCCCGCCGCGCCCTCGCCGCCACCTGCCGTTACAGGGCGGGGGAGAGGATAAGACTGAGCCCTCCCTCTCCCCGCGGGCGTCCTCATCCATTTCCCCCTTCTCCCCGAGCTCTCTTCTTCCTTCCCCATCGGCGCCCGACGCGTTCGCCGCCGCGCTCCGGTCAGATCCGCGGCCACCGTCACCACCTCGTCCCGTCACCGTGCCAAGGAGCAGCGCCGCGCTCGACTACACCGCCTGGAGCCAGTGGGTGGAGTCGGGGAGCACCAGAGACGCCGTGCATCGCCGCCCCTTTCCGCCTCTGTTCCGGCCATCTTCTCCGAATCCGGTCGCCGCTACTGCTCCTAAGCTGTCGACGGGCCACCTTGTGCCTGCTAGGTGAGCTCTTCCGCCTCCTGCTCCTCCTCGTTGCCCTCCCTGCGCGTCGTAGCTAGCTCGCCGCGCTGACGAGCTCTGTTCGCCGCTGACCGCTTCACCACCGTGGCCATGGCCCCTGTCGTGCTCGCCTGAGCACGGCATCGTGCTCCTGGCGTCTCCAGGAGCTCAACGCGCACACGCACGCGCTCGTCCGTTCCCTCTTTCGCCTAGTTCAACGGGTGCCCGAAAGCGCCGCCGCCCGCACTCGTCGCCGGCGTATCTCCGGTGACCTTTTGGTCACGGGGCCGAGCCCATTGTGCTCAGCGTTGCGAGTAGAGCCTCGCTAGCCTCGCCGTTCGCTTGTTTGCGCGCTGTAATTCCGATTCCATCGGTGCCCGACTCCGGCCGTCCGCCACGGCCGCCGTTGCCGTCGTTTCCGGCCATCTCCGGCCCGGAGACCACCGGCATTGGATGCGCGGTTTAGCACTCGTTCGAACGAGCCTAAGCGCGGGTCGAATGGAACCCCGTAGCGATTTTCCGATCAACTCCGGCGAGGAGCCGCCGCGGATACGCTCGCCGGCGTCGTTCCGGCGGCCGTCCGGCGTGGCGCCGACGTGGACAGCGGGTCCCACACCCAGTGACACTGCTGCTGGGCCCCACGAGCCCCAGTTGACCCAGTTGACTGGGTCAACTGCTGACTGGGCGTCCTGACCCACTGACATGCGGGCCCCACCGCATTTTAGTTAAATAAAATGTTTTTCTAATTAAAATTAATTAGTTAAGTTAATGAGTCACCGACATGTGGGGCCCTGGTGCTAATTAATCTCTGGATTAGTTTATAATAACTCTGTTTAGTATCAGAGGCTGACATGTGGGCTCCACTGGTCAGTTTGACCTGGTCAGCTGGTCAGCCGACTGCTGACGTCACTGTGACGTCATGCTGACGCAATAATTCATTTCTGTTAATAAAAATAATTCCAAAAAATGCTAAAATCTTAGAAAATTCATATCTTTTAAACCGTAGCTCGGATGGAAAAACTTTCTACATGAAAGTTGCTCAGAACGACGAGACGAAGCCAACCGTGCTACTTGTTTCCGTGTCGGGACCTTCTACGGAGGTGAACCCGCAACTTTTAGCCCGTTTCCGGTAGATGAATAGTGCACATACACCGGTAAATAATTCCAGTTAATTCCTAAAAATAACTAATATAACTTAGACATGTTTTTAGGCAACCCTGCACTGCACATTAGCCTAGCACGCTTTGTGGTGCTTGTATTCTATGTATTTATCTGTTTCTTCCCCCCCTCTTCTCTCTCGGTAGAGTCCGACGCTGACGCCGCTCCAGAGACCGACGCCGTCCCGGTGATTGGTTCCCCCTCCGACGACCTTGCTTTTGCCACCGAGCAACCAGGCAAGCAACCCCCCCTTTGATCATTCCGATATCGCCTATGTCTATTCTCTCTTATTCTTGCATTAGAATTGCTGCTACTGCTACTGCTCCTATTACTGTTGCATAGCCTGTTTTTGCATTACTGTTGATACCTGTCTTTATTCTTAAACTGCTTAGTATAGGTTGGGTAGCACTGCTATGGTTCCGCATTCTCGTAGTTGCCTCGCTTAGTACCCTTGCCTCGATCAAGCGATCGAGCCCCTTCCCCTGACCTTCTTCACACCACCGCACACCCCCTAGTATGCTCGACTCCGCAGAGTTAACATCAGGTGACGAGGGTGATACCTCCGAACTCACTTCCGATGTTGTCCCTGTAGTATAGCTAGCTCGTTGTGGGTTACCGAGGGTGATTCCTCTTCCCACTTTCGACTTAGCTTTTGTCGTGCATCCGCTATGGTGATTACCGCCGAGGGTGATTCCTCCGGTATCACCTTAACGGGACTTGTCGTTTAGGAACCCAACGAGGGTGATTCCTCGGATTCCTCATCGGCATGGTAACCACACGGATGCCCTGGTTTACCGTACCGTGTTTAAAGACGTATCGATCCCCGAGGCCGGACGTCGCCAGGAACAAAGGCGTGCGGCCAGAGGTATCGTGCGTCTGAAGACACTTTACAGTTACTACTACACATGTTGGATAGAGACGGGTTGACCCTGAGGGGTACCCGCGAGTGCCTTCGAGGCGTGAGCTGTGGAGTCGGGTGACCAGTGAGGGTACCCGCGAGATAACTACGAAGCGTGGCCGGTCCTGTAAGGTCCTTGTCACAAGTCTTCGAGACGGGACGTCGAGGCCACCGGTGTGGTGGCAACGCTCGTTACCGCGCGCTCCCAATCCACTAAGCGATTTGGATATTTAATCCGAGGGGCCTTCGGGTCCGATAGCACTAACCACCACGTGGGTGTGAGTGGGTGCTCTGCGTCGTATACATCAGCCGGAGTCGTCACGACGTCAGCGATTGAGCGGCCCGTTCGGATTGGACCCAGGATGCAACTGCGTGCTTGTATAAGGGGTTGCTAGGTCTGCTACCGAACGGCCACGTAACGTGCAGGAGCGTCCGGGGCGATGGGCCATGACCCCCGGGGGCATAGGTTTAGTCCGACGTGCTTGATCCTCTCTGGCGGTTTCCAGTCGGGTTGCGTCGTGTTGTTTAGCCGAGGCCGGGCAGGACCCAGCAAGTGTGTCCGGCCGGAGTTAAGCGAGCGTGGTGGGTAAGTTGGTGCACCCCTGCAGGGAAGAAAACATCTATCGATAGCCTGTCCTACGGTAACGGACACTCGGAGTTGTATCCACTTCGGTACAACTAGAACTGGTGACTTGAGATATGAGGGTTATTGCTATGAACACTTTACATTATGATGTACTAATCTGCACCCTTCTAATTGCTGCAAGACCCTGAAGATGCTAGTCTTCGTCAGGACTAGGCTTTTCCCCTCTCTACTCTGGCTTTCTGCAGTCTAGTCCACCCACATAAAGCCTCCTTTGAAAATAATGCATTGCTTAGTATAGATCTGATGTAAGTCTTGCTGAGTACTTTGGATGAGTACTCACGGTTGCTTTGCTTCCCTTTTTGTCCTTCCCGCATGATAAACCAGACGACGGAGCCATGGTGCCTGCAGCCCCCGTTGACGACTACTACTACCAGCCCGAGGCTGGCTACTACTACTACCCGGCCGGCGAGTACTTCTACGAGGAGCCGGCGGACGACGACCAGGAGTAGGATCGGAGGTCCCAGGCAGGAGGCCTGCGCCTTTTCGATCGTAGCTTTTCTTTTGCCCCGCCTGTGTAACAGGCCTATTTCAGTACTGTGTTGTATCTGTACCCAGATACCTAACGCTTCCGCTAACCTTGTGTGACACTTGTTATGTATTCGAGCCCTCGAGGCCCCTGGCTTGTAATATATAACTTGTATGTATTTATTTATGTTTTAGAGTTGTGTTGTGATTCCTTCACGTGAGTCCTTAGGCTTGATCGTGTGCAATTGCGTGTATGATTAGTGCACGGTCGGGCCGGGGTCGTCACAGGGAGTCCCTCCGTTCGTTTTCCCTGTGTACATGAACGACGAGGAGGAAGAAGAAGATAGCGCTGGGCATGGGCCTGCTGGGCTGCGTTTTTTTTTGACAAAGAGGAAAAAATATATATAGATAGAAAATAAAAATATTTTAATATAGGACATATATATATCAAAAAATTCAGAAAAATAAATCCTACAAGATGAACTATTTTTCAGAGGCTAAATAAAAACTTTATAAAAAACATTTTTCAAAAAAAAAAATCCAAATGAAACTCAAATTTGAATTCAAAATTTTTGGCATTGTTTTCTTCTGACTTTTTGGAGTGTCATGTTCGCTCCTCTCAGAATTATTATTTAGATCTGAAGAAAAATGTTCACATAATAATATGGTCTTATATATGACCTTGTGAACATTTATCCTGCCTATAATGCAAATTAAAAAAAATATTTTTGTTAAACTAGTAAAATAAATTGCAAATAAAACCCAACAAATATATTTTGGTTCCAAATTCAAATTCCAATATTTTCCTTGTGATTTTGAAGAAGTCATTTTATCTTCTCTCTTTATTTTTGGAATAATGGAAATGATCTTTTTTATGGAACCAAGTTTGATCCAATTTCCAAATTTTGAAATTTCAAAAGTGGGTTTTAGGGAAACTTCCAACTCTCTCTTTTGGTCCTTGAGTTGCTCAAAGTTCCTTGGATCAGAATCAAATAATACAAATGGGGCAAAAATGCATAAATCATGGATGCATATGAATGATCTATTTATAAACATCCAAATTGAAAATTTGGGATGTTACAAACCTACCCCCCTTAAGATGAATCTCGCCCTCGAGATTCGGGTTGGCTAGCAAAAAGGTGTGGGTGATCTTGTCGAAGATCTTCTTCGCGTTCCCAGGTGGCTTCTTCCTCAGTATGATGACTCCACTGAACCTTGCAAAACTTGATGACCTTGCTGCGGGTAACCCTGCTTGCTGTTTCGAGAATCTTGATGGGCTTCTCCTCATAGGTCAGATCACTATCCAACTGTATGGCTTCTAGTGGCACTGTATCTCTCAAAGGAATATCAGCCATCCCTGCATGACACTTCTTCAACTGAGAAACATGAAACACATTATGAACTCCAGACAAGGCTTCGGGTAACTCCAACTGATATGCAACTTCTCCTCTGCGTTCCAAAATTTTGTATGGCCCCACAAATCGTGGTGCTAGTTTGCCTTTAACTCCAAACCGTTTAACTCCTCGAAGTGGAGACACACGAAGATTTGCTCTATCTCCGACTTCATAAGTTACTTCCTTGCGTTTAGTATCGGCATAACTCTTCTGTCTGGATTGGGCTATCTTAAGTCTGTCACGGATCAACTTGACTTTCTCCTCCGAATCTCTGATAAGGTCGGGACCAAATAATTTACGGTCTCCAACTCCATCCCACATTAATGGTGTCCTGCACCTCCTTCCGTACAAAGCTTCGAAAGGGGCCATCTTCAAACTAGCTTGATAGCTGTTGTTATATGAGAATTCTGCGTATGGCAAATTATCATCCCAACTAGATCCATAATCTAGCGCACAAACTCTCAACATGTCCTCCAGAATCTGATTGACTCTCTCGGTCTGCCCATCTGTCTGCGGATGAAAGGCTGTACTGAACTCTAGCCTGGTACCCAAAGTTTCGTGTAACTGATGCCAAAACTTTGAGGTAAATTGTGTTCCTCTATCTGATACGATGGTCCTCGGAACTCCATGCAGACATACGATCCTGGTCATGTATATCTTGGCCAATTTAGCACTTGTATATGTGGTTATCACGGGGATGAAGTGAGCTACCTTGGTCAAGCGATCAACTACTACCCAAATAGAATCATAGCCTAATCGGGTCTTGGGTAATCCTGTAATGAAGTCCATGCCAAGCTTGTCCCACTTCCAATCCGGTATCGACAAAGGCTGAAGTAATCCTGCTGGTTTCTGGTGCTCTGCCTTAACCCTTTGACATACATCACATACTGCGACATACTCGGAAATATCCTTTTTCATACCTGTCCACCAGAAACTTTCCTTCAAGTCCAAATACATCTTGGTGTTTCCTGGGTGTATCGAATAAGGCGAATCATGAGCCTCCTGAAGAATCAACTTCCTGATATCTGTGTCATTTGGCACATAAATACGCTGCTCAAACCATATGGTTCCGTGTTCATCCTCACGAAATCCTTCTGCCTTTCCTTGGTTCATCCTTTCCTTTATTTCCGCAATACCTTTGTCTAACTTCTGGGCTTCTCGGATCTTTCCCAACAAGGTGGATTGAATTTCCATTGCGGTAACAAAACCTCGTGGTACTATCTCCAATCGGAGATCTCTGAGATCATCAATTAACTCTTGAGGTAATCCTCCTGCTATGAGGGTATTGACATAACTCTTGCGGCTCAATGCATCTGCCACAACATTGGCCTTTCCTGGGTGATAGTGCAATTTCATGTCATAATCTTTTATGAGCTCCAACCATCTTCTCTGCCTGAGGTTCAACTCCTTCTGCGTGAAGATGTATTTCAAACTCTTGTGATCCGTGTAAACATCACAATGATTTCCAATAAGAAAATGCCTCCAGGTCTTGAGTGCATGCACTACGGCTGCTAACTCCAAATCATGCGTGGCATAATTTCGCTCATGGGGTCGAAGTTGACGTGAGGCATATGAAACAACTCTTCCTTCTTGCATAAGAACACCTCCAAGTCCCTGACGAGAAGCGTCGCAATATACCTGAAAATCCTTGCGTATATTCGGAAGAATTAGTACTGGGGCTGTGACCAAACGTTTCTTCAACTCTTGAAAACTGGCCTCACATTCCTCGGTCCAATTAAACTTGGTGTCTTTCTTCAATAACTCTGTCATGGGCTTTGCGATCTTGGAGAAATTCTCAATAAATCTTCGGTAATATCCTGCAAGTCCAAGGAAACTGCGAATCTCTCCGACTGAGGTGGGTGCCTTCCACTCGGTGACGGCTTCAACTTTCGAAGGATCCACTGCTATTCCTTCCCCTGATATAACATGTCCGAGAAATCCAACTTTCTTCAACCAGAATTCACACTTGCTAAACTTTGCATATAACTGATGTTCCCTGAGCTTCTCAAGAACCAACCGCAAATGTTCCTTGTGTTCTTCTTCATTCTTTGAGTAAATCAATATATCATCAATGAATACCACAACAAACTTATCCAAGAACTCCATGAATACCTTATTCATCATATTCATAAAATAGGCAGGGGCATTAGTCAAACCAAAAGACATGACTGTATACTCATAAAGCCCATATCTCGTGGTAAAGGCTGTTTTGGGTATATCCTGTTCTCGAATCTTCAGCTGGTGATATCCAGATCGAAGATCGATTTTTGAGAAAACTTTTGCTCCTTGTAGCTGGTCAAACAAATCATTGATCATCGGCAGAGGGTACTTGTTCTTGATCGTCACCTCATTCAACGCACGGTAATCCACAACCATTCTCAAGGATCCATCCTTCTTCTCAACTAGAAGCACTGGGGCTCCCCAAGGTGATGAACTCGGTCGAATATAACCTTTCTCCAATAATTCCTTAATCTGCTTCTTAATTTCCTCCAGGTCATTTGCGGGCATCCGGTACGGTCTCTTGGATATTGGTCCGGTGCCTGGTAACAATTCAATCAAAAACTCTATGTCCCGATCCGGTGGCATGCCTGGTAGTTCCCCCGGAAAAACATCGGGATAATCCTTCACAACTGGTACTTCTTCCTTAACAACTCCCGAAAGAGAATTCACTTGAGTCCTCCTTGGTGTATGCCTCGACACATACATAATCCGTCTCCCCTCTGGGGTGGTGAGAAGAATCGACTTACTAGCACAATCAATATTCCCTTCATACTTGGATAGCCAATCCATGCCTAGAATTACGTCCAATCCTTGTGATTCGAGGATGATGAGGTCAGTGGGGAAAACGTGTCTCCCTACGGTCAAGGGCAACTGAAAACATCCCCGACTAGCCATGTTCTCTGCTCCCGGGGAACTCACTAACATTGGTGTTTTAAGGGCTACGGTCGGCAACTTAAACTTATCCACAAACCCCCTTGATATGAATGAATGCGATGCACCAGTGTCAAAAAGAACAAGGGCTGTAAATGAATTAATCAAGAACTTACCAACAACGGCGTCAGGCTGGTCATAAACTTCCTCCACATTGACATGGTTCACCTGACCTCTGGTAAAAGGATTTGGCTTCTTTCCAGAGCTTCCATTGCCATTCCCGTTCTTCGCCTCGGGACATTCGGTGGCGTAGTGTCCGGTCTTCCCGCACTTGAAACAGGTAATGTGGCTCAGATCCTTCTTTGCCGGTGTAGCGGGGTTGGAGTGATGCTGATTGTTGTTTCCTCCGTTTCCATTGCCATTCCTATGGCTATGGTTGTGTCCATTCCCTCCATGATGTGAATGTCCTCCATGGTTATGGTGAGTGTGTCCACCATACTTGCCAGATCCTGATCCATTATTTCCCGAGTACGGGGTATAGCGGGGCTTCTGCTGAACTCCAGAGTTGTACTTTCCCTGTCCGTACTTCCTCTTGCGGTTTTCCACCTGCTGCTGCTTGCCTTCCAGAATGAGAGCCTTGTCAACCAACTCTTGATAATTGTTAAAGGTAGCCACAGTCAACTGAAGTCCCAGATCATCATTTAGTCCCTCAAGAAATTTCTCCTGCTTAGCGGCATCATCAGCCACGTCTCCGGGAGCATACCTGGATAACTTGCTGAATTCCTCCACATAATCACCAACAGAACGATTACCCTGGCGTAAGTTGCGGAACTCACGCTTCTTCAGACTCATAGCTCTGGCTGAAACATGTGCAGTACGAAACGCCTGTTGGAACTGATCCCAAGTCACATTTGCTATGGGGAATGTGGTGGTGTAATTCTCCCACCACGAAGGTGCTGGTCCATCCAGTTGATGTGCGGCAAAGCGCACCTTCTCAGCGTCAGTACATCCTGCGGTGGTCAGCTCCCTTCCGATCTTGCGGAGCCAGTCATCTGCAACGATCGGCTCCGTGCTGCTAGAGAACACGGGTGGGTTCAACCTCAGGAAACGGGTAAGGTTGTCGACCGGGGGTGGCGGCGGTGGGTTGTTGTTGTTGTTCTGGTTCTGATTCTGGATGAGTAGCTGCATGAGGGCATTCTGGTTCTGGATCAACTGGGTAAGTTCCGGCGGAAATTCCGGGTCACGTCTCGGAGGCATCTGTTAGGTTTAGAGTGGATGAGAAATTAGAATAGAATAAGGGCCTAATGAGAGAAATCACTACCCATATGCTTATGATAGCAATAAAATTTCAAATCAAGCAATTCACACAAATCACACCACACAAGCAAAACCTACAGGTAAGGTCATATCCACAAGAGATATGATCTCTTCATACTACCGCAATCATTCGTTGGACTCCATTTGGTACTGGTGGTCTGAACTAAATCTTCTCAAATCAAAGTCAACTCTAGCTTCTTCTTCTTCGTCAATGATGTCTTCATGGGTCTTGGTCTCATCAGCTGAGCAACTTGGTCATGGGGTTCAACAACTATTGAATTGAAGTAGAGAAGAGATAGAAATGAATAGAGAAGAGTACAGACCAACGGATATATAAGGAAGTGGTAAAATAGAGTTTTCTTCCTATGGTTTTCCATTTCCTAGTGGTCGCGTCCTACAGTCAGCGTGTGCTCTGATACCATCTTGTAGCGACCCGACCCAAATGGATCGAAGTCTCTGTGCTTAAGTGTCATCCCTGGATCGGTATGCTGACACACACAGTACTCGATGAATTATAACAGAGTTCAATCACACACTTTATTACATCGAGGTCCTCAAAAGAGTATTTATTACAATAATATATGGCCAAAGGCCATCTGGATAAAATAACTGCGGAAGCATCAAAAGTAAAAATGAGTCCATCAACTCCACGGCAAACTGAGTGCAGAACAACGACCTATCGCACCTTTACTCCTCGTCGGAAAACTCTGCAACATGAGACGTTGCAGCCGTGTAGGTCAGCACATGGAATATGCTGGCAATGTCACACCATAGAAATAATAATAAAGAAAAAGAATATCTCTATATGCAAATTTAGCTGGTGGAGGCTCTAAGTTTAATGTTTGCATAAAGCCAATTTTACCCTACAACAAAGGAATACATTTTTATTTACTACTAAGTTAAAAAATGCCATTATTGAGAAGGTTCCTCCAACTCAATCCCAAAATTCCCAAGTTATTAGTAACCTCAATGATTTCATTAAATAAAGTGATGAGATCAACCAATAATTCACTTCTAGATACTCAAGTTGTCCATAACCGGGGACACGGCTAATCATGATTAGTTTGTACACTCTGCAGAGGTTTGCGCACTTTTCCCCACAAGACTCGACCACCTCCATGATCGGAAGATCGAGACATAATCTTTCTGAAGTATTTCCTCCAAACCCTGGGTAGACCGGTACACCTACTTTCCCCTACATCAGCTAGTCTACCACGGAAAGAGGTCACACAACTTACTCAACTATGCCAGAGCCCATAATGGCTTGTGGCTGCACACGGAAGTTTCTAGGCATGAAATATCTTATGATCCCTTTGAGCCTAGGTGGCGGACCTAGGGTAATCACACGGGTACTCCGGGATTCCCCTTGGGCAAGAACTGGTTTCTCCAGGTGCCCCAAACAATCCACCCAGATGTGTATTAAAGTTGCCACCTTATGTTGTCCCAAAATTTATTATCTCTCGCAACTTGCATGTATCACACATACCAATCCCCGTCTACGAGCATGGCTAAGCAATATATGATATAACGAATATACCCGGGGTGATAAAAGGTCATAGGTTCCTACCAAATGAACTACATAGCATAACCACATGTTCCCAATCCTACTCATGCAATCTTTGAGGGTGAAACTAATGCATAGTAAAAACTGGGTATTTAAACTTATGATCAAAGTGTGAACTTGCCTTGCTGATGTTCGTTGAACTCTAAAGATTCGTAGTAGCAAGCTTCGCACTCCGGATGATCTAGCGTAAGCAAGCAATAACATACATAAGCATACAAGCAAAGAATCAAAAAGAAAAATGAATAAAAGATTTCGAAAAACTCCTAAAACACCAAAATAATGTTTCTGTACAGAATGTAATTTTTACAGCAACAAAAATAAATGGTTTTGATTTAACAGAAGGTACATGTCACAAGCTTCGATTTGCAAAAAGAATCACCCAAAACGGTGTTACGAAACTCAAGTTATGGCCTAACGAAGTTTGAATTCAGATCTGTTTGAATTCAAATTTTAAAATTTTCAAAAAATATATTTCGTTTGGTTCTCTGGATAGAGGATATTTTTATGAAACCGTAGGAAAAAGAATCAACTAAATCGGATCTATAGACTAAAAGATATACTAGAAACAAGATTCGGTAAAGAATCTGAATTGGAAAATATACTGATAAAAGAGAAAAAAAATTGAACAGGGTGTTCACCGGACTTGTCGCCGGAGACGAGGAAGAAGGTGGCTCCGGTGTGTCTCGGCGAAGGACGCGTACGGGACGGTGTAGAGGACGATGTGGTGAACCACTTGATTAAGGTGTGGTTGTAGATAGCTTCATGTACACACGGTGAGAGGTCGCCGGACTTCACGAACTCCGGCGAGCAATTGGCGAGGTTTGGGAGGGGGAAAAGCTCCAGAAGGAGAGGGCTTCGGACGAGGGGTGAGAGGGGCTCGCGGGGTGCCTTTTATTGGGCTTGGGGAGGTCCAGAGTTGGGTGGGGCGAGATGTATTAATGGTGGCTGTTTCTCTGCCTCGTAATGGCTATTACAGGCGACTCCAATGCGCACTAGGAAGGGGAAGGGGTAGAGGAAGGCGAGGGGAACCGATTCCGGGGGTTAGTGAGTGCGGGGGAAGGGAGTTGAGGGGAGAGAGAGGTGGAGCGCCATGGGAGTCCCTCCGTTCGTTTTCCCTCTGTACATGAACGACGAGGAGGAAGAAGAAGATAGCGCTGGGCATGGGCCTGCTGGGTTGCGTTTTTTTT